>CM034147.1:48489959-49689959 GCA_019776745.2 Taxus chinensis
AATTAACCCTAAAAAAGGCCGACCACTAAAAAGATAATATGCTCAAATAGCTAGAAAGGACCCAAAAAGTGTGAGTAAAGTACAAAGGGGACAGGAGCGCCCAGAGGGAACAAAGGCACCTGGCACTAGCGTCTTGGCTGGGTGCTAGTGTCCAGGATGACAAATGTTGAAGAGTAAAAAGGAAAACTGAGCAAGAAAGGGTGCAAGATTGAAAGTGGCAACAAAAATAAAATAAAGGTGGCCAAAGACATAGATTAATTAGTACTTTTCTTACTTAGGAATCACATGTAGTTACCCAAAGTGCGTGATTGTGTGTCTACAGAAATGTGTATGAAAGAGTCATATGTGATACATCAAATGGGTGTTGTTATTCTTCCACATGAAACCTTGCTTCTAATTTTTTAATGTGTGGTTTATATTCAACTTAATGAAAATGAAAATCATTTTTATCCTTCACATATACATGTTTTTTTGGTATATATGGAGATTTTAGCAAAAAAAAATTATTGTTAGAGGGGAAAATAATAATTGAATTTTGTAAGTGCGGATAGGTGACATAAGAAACAAGATGAATTAGAGATTTCATATTTATACTTGTTAAAGATATGGTAATGAGGTAGTTGATAGATTATGTGACATTGATGTTAATTTCATTGCATAAAAATGGTGTTTGGATTAGTTATGAAAAAATTATTTCCTCAATGAAATAAGGAAGTTAATTATTAAGAAAGAAAAATGGTTATTCCCTTGATTTATAATACATATGAGAGAATAAATGAGTTGTAGTTCTATTGTGCAATTTTCATGGTGAACAATTGAGATTTTGAGCTCAAACCAAGATTTTTTTGTCTTGTTATATTAGGTCTACAATGAAAGATTATGTAGTTGTGGGTTAAGGAATTAATCCCTCATTCGAGAGACAAATTTGTTTCACCATTTATAATATATGTTTTTACTTGTGTTATAAGTGTATGAAAATGCATTCTTGACCACGTTGGATTGAATGGCCTTGGGTTGCATAAGGAGTAGCGGATGGTTGCCAAATGAATACCAAGTGGCAACATGGAACGATTCATGGGTTTCCTTAGAGTATGATAGGGTGTTCCAAATGCATGATGTAACAAGATCATTACATGTTTTATGATATTGTATTCATACAAATACAGATACTTCATAGTGAGGAGGTCAAATGTATGTGAAGTGTGCATAAGAAAGATAGTGACACATGTCACGATAACACAATATAAAGGTACGAGGCTATGCATATGAGATATTTAAAGGCCTTCAATGTATGGGGATTTCAGATCAAAACATGTGGCATTATTTCACATCCAACGAGTGGTTCAAATGTGCATGAAGCGTGATAGATATTTTTTCTATACCTTGAAGGTGTGGGTCTCATGTTGGTGTGAGAGAAATGACATGCAATTTCCTCTCACATGTTATATAAGTTATGGGGATTCCTAATAAGACATGGTGTGTGAAGGTGATAAGGGTGTGATAAGGTAGGACATGTTATAGCTCAATCCAATTCATTGGATTGAGCTAGTATTTTTTAATGATTCCATGTGTATTTAATTGTTCTTGTTTGTTTCATATTTTTCCCCATGCCTTTAAGATCAGTCTGAGTCAAAAAGAGGCATTATTTTATAATAGATTTTGTGCCTTGGCCAAATAAATAAGAAGATCCAACAACAATTTCACAGGACTGGTTTAATTTTCTGGTTATTCAAAGAAAAAATTTTAGATAGACGGGTGATAGGGACTATGTCTACATCTTTCATAAGAACCTGCAAATCAACACCAAAATGATCCAAACCACTCCCAAAGTCTGAAGCTCTGAAGGTCCAAAAGCATGCAACCTAGTCACAAAGGAAACATCTACAGGAATGGTTGAAAAACTCAGTTAAAATGGACTTAGTCATTTTAATGAAGACTAGAACAGTCAAGTTCCCATCAATTTTCACTTCCCAAAATCACTGGTTGTTGGCATTTGAAAACTCGCAGGAGGCTCACTAGCGGGTTATTTATAAAAGCCCGTGTGACATTCATTTGGCCATCAAATTCAATGGCAATTACCTAATAGGGTCTACATGGTGACAAATCAAAGGTTCATGTAGTGATATGTGTCACCATTCTAGCACTTCTCGACGTAACGGGCCTTGGTGGATGTTAAACCCCCGGAATGAGCCAAATTTTAAAGAGTTTCGAGTCTGTGGCGAGGTAGGCTAGGTCAAGGTTGGTCAACAAGGACAGGTGGCACAAATAGAGACCGACACATGGCAAGGATCCAACGGTTTTCAAAGGACACATGTCACCATTCCGGCACAGGGTGAGTAGATGGACCCCGACGGACCTCAATTCCATGAAATTAACTGTGTTGAATAATATTTTGGGCCCAAAAATGGGAAAGGGCGGTCAAAAGGTCAAGCAAGTAGCACGTAAGAAAAGTTTAACCTTGCAGCCAACCAAAGACTGATACATGGCAAGGGAAAATTAAGGCACACGTAGGCAGAGTCAATCTCCAAGGCTAATCAGAGGTTGCCACATGTCAAGCTCTTATTCATCCCGACATGAAAAAATTCATAGGGCCATATCTTTTGATCCAAAGCTCCAAATATTACAAAATTTATATCATAGGAAAGGTCTCTTCAAAACCTTTACTTTGACATCATCAGATTCATACATTGATGATAGTTGGTGGGAGAAAAGGTAGAAAATGTATTTTGGATTCAAGTTGTAGCCCTAGTGCTAGTCAACCACCTGAATTGATGAATTATGGTGTTTGTTTCTTCTCTAAACATGCAAGACATAAGGAATGAATGATTTGGCAGGCATCCCATGCTCCTTTACAAGATTTTAATGCTTCTTATTGGTGGTTGTAGAAGGAGATCAGATTTTTCTTATCTCTCTCTCTCATCTACTATATATTGTAAAGTCTCCCAATTTTTCTCAAGGAGGCGGATTGGGGGTAGTTTTAGAAATTTTTGACTAAGTTTTGTTTATGTTTCAATTTCTAGTTTCTTGTAAGATTGTGTCTCTAGTTATATGAGGAGGAGCTAAGGTGGTTGCATTGTACATCCATTAGCAAGTTTTGAGGGCATTTGTTTTTGTCCCCTTGTTAAAACTTACATGAATAGATTATGATTGTTTTGATCAAGCTATACTTTCTCGTTTCTTTTTTTTTGAATGAATGAATGAGGCAATATAGTTTTGTTACTATATTACATTAGCTTTACATTATCAAGTACACAAGGGCCTTTCTTGGTTGCTGCATTCTTCTAGTCACTTTGGGCATTGCAAAATAGTGTGTATTTTGCAGTGGTTCAGCTCAGTTGTAAACTCCTAAAGGCAACATCACTTTTGAATAGATTTTGTTATCCCTTAAGGTTCTTTTGGGTGTATAAGAAAAATATAGCAAGTGATTTATCTCAGCTCTAACTCCATGATTTGTAGTTAGGACTGTGAAGACTGCAGATGACTTTTGTGCACATTGAGTATCAATGAATGCAAATGTTATTTCACATATCATGTTAAATTGATTGTTATTTTCAAAGCATCATAGTTAATGATGGATTCATTCCATGGGAATGTTGTTAAATTAAATTCATAAAATTAGCTTCCCTCCCCCCTTTAAATCCCAATTAAAAACAAACATTTATCCTTATACCTACTAAGCATAGCATACGTGCAAACCATACATATGCTTATCCTGCAAAGTTGAGTTTAAAATTTATCCATTACCAGTAAAGATTTTCCAAAAATCCCATTAATTATGTGATCCAATATCATTTAAAGTAGCTTTGGCCAAATAATATTATACAAATGTAATATTTGAAGTTGTTTATTATTTACTTTTGGATCTGTGTTTGATTGTCAAGTGCTTATAATAAATCAAGTGACAACTCTTTTGAGAGAAGTATTGTATCTTTGGCTATAGTTTCTTCAAATTTATTTACACCAACCTTAAAGGAAACCGAGCCTTGAGATATTTTCCTTTATTCAGATCCCCCAACGAAGTCCTCTCACCTCATTTCAAGCAGATTAAAAAGTAGCAGGGTAAATACATCCTCTTTGTGAAGGTGCCTCCTGGTCACCTCCTTGATTTGAGTCATTGAGTTAAGTGTTGAAAAAATCCTTGGCTATCCACAAAAATAACTTTTCATTGTTCATAACTCTCTCAACTCCATCCCACTCAGGTTAGTTGCTCATCTCTTAGGGGTGCTATTTTGGGAGCCAACATGAGACATTTAAATATCACACCATGAAGTATACTAAGGGTTCACTTGATTATGATGGAGCATTACAGATGTGTAATGAATGGGATGTGTGTTGATTTGATATCATGACATATGGTACAAGATCACAATATCAAAGTATATGATTCATTGTTAAGATAATAAGATTGTGTGATAGGTTTTTGCGGGTATGTTATATCCGAGGAAGTGATATCAAGACATGTGGTATCGTATTATAAAATTTTATTTGGAAGAAATTGTGCGAAAAAAAATTCTCTACATTTTAGTCACCTTTTTTGAACCATCATTAGGAGAACTTCAAGAGTCAAGAGTCATTATCTTGCTTATGCACATTTCACTCTTGAAGTTCTCTAGATGTAGTTTAAGAAGGTAGCCCAAAATTTAGAGATTTTTTTTTTGCACAGTTTCTTCCCAAAAAACTTATATAACATTGATTTATAGACTGCGAAATCATAAAATATCATATGTGGTACCATATCGTATTTAGAGAACAAGATATAGGTTCATGTATTGTAAGACTTTGACATAGGGCATTGAGGTTGTGTTTTGTATGATAGGTAAAATAATTGCATGTAGTATCCTCTCATATAGTGCATGAAAAATTTGGGGAGTGTGATAATGTGTTATGTGTGAAGGTGATAAGGTAGCATAAGGAAAAGTGTTCGTAGTTAACACTATTTTGCATGATTATGGATATGCCTATGAGGAACACAATGAGATGATGAAAAGGATTTTTATGAAAAAAGGCTTACGGGAAGACAAACTTATAACGTAAATTTTATCGAAAAAAGTGTGTGCAGGAGAGTTTTCAAAGGGTATTGAAGAATAGTTAAAGCAAATTTATTGAAAAATTTTAAATGTAGGGTTTTTCTCATTGTTGCTATTGAAATATTTGTTGAAAGTGGAGATGGTCAATTCCTTTTTTCCCAATTTTTCTTTATAACTATCTAGGTTACTTGCATTAAGTTTTCTTCTATGCTTTGTATTATAATAACACCAAAGGCATCCTCTCTTGAGAATTCCCCTACCTAATTTTTTTGTTACGATCGATATTTTTCTAGTGAGTTTTTGCAGAAATAACAAATGAATTTTTTTGGTAACAACAAATAAAAATTCCATTTTTTATCTTGTTGTCTAGCCAATGAAGCACTATATAGAGGACATGGGTATCCTCACAAATAATTGTCATTCTTTGACCAAATGCAACCAATAGGTGTACCGATATGTGATCAATTCACATTTGCTAGCATAGTGTCACCCTATGCTAAAATAGGAGATTTAAAAATGGGCATGGACATACACCAAAGTACAATGGAGATGTGATGAGACTTTTGGTAAATGTTATAAATGTAATTTCCCTGTAAAATATTTATGCATAAGTGGAAGCATGTAATTGGCATGAAAGGTATTGAAATAAATATCTGAAAGAAATGTGGCCTAATGGATCACATTGATTGAAGAACATGCATAAAAAAGGGTTTTTTGAAAGAACCTTGGAACATTTTTATAAAATGCAATTAGCACGTGTAAATCCAGACTCAACAAAATGCATTAACATCCTCTCAACCTCTACCAAAATAGAACATTTATAATAGGGCATGGACAACATCAAAATGATAGCAAGCTTAAGAGAATAGTAGAAGGTTCTTAATTGTGGACTGAAATTATCATTAGCAATGACATAATGTAATGAAATTACTTAGATAGATTTGAATGTCAATAGTAATAGAACACCAAAAATACCAAAATATAGGGAAATGATCTCAATATGTGAGTAGAATGATTTAGCCACTTCGAGGGGGCAACCTCCAAACCATACAATAAGACTCTAGTTCTCAATATGATAATAATATCCTACTCTCTTACTCCTATATATACCCCATTATAATATCCAAAGCCCTACGACCAACTCACTAAGCATGTGAAAACATAAATAATTATGATATGACAAGATAAGATATTATAGATTATGTTAGCCACAGGTCAACTATATATATCTCAATAAATGAAATAGGGTTAAATTCATAGCATGTCCCTCCCCTTCAAAACAACATTATCCCCAATGTTGGTAAGCTTGGGATGATTCTCCCATAATTATTCATCCTTCCATGTTACAACTCCAATGTCTAAATTCTTCCATTTGATAATATACTTAGTGATGATCATTGTCCTCAACTTCTTAGTGTGCGTCTGTAGGATTCCTTTAGGTTCCAAGATGATACGTTCCTCTTCATCAAGATTTGGTAATACTGATTAAGAATACACCTTCTACTTAGTGACCTTCTTAAGGCAAGAAACATAGAAAACTTAATGTATTTTACTTGACAGAGGAAGCTCCAATTTATATGCCACACTTCTAATTGTTTGTAATACTTGATAAGGCTCCTAATATTTGGGTGAAAGTTTGTTATCTTTTTTCTGTTGATTTAAAGATAGTTGTTTATATGGCTGAAATTGCACAAAAACCAAGTCTCCAACTTCAAATCTTTGTTAACTACGTTGTTCATCAACATGTTGCTTCATATAGTTTTGTGCCATGACTTATTTCTCTTTTAGCCTAGAGAGAACCACTTATTGGTATTGAATGTGATCTTTAACTAGTCTTACTTTAGTTTATACCCTTAAATTGGAAGTAAGGGATGGTGTGTGGTAACCATATAATGCCAAGAATGGGGACATTTTGGATAAAGTATGAAATAAAGTGTTATACCACCATTCTGCAAGTGGTAGCCACTTAATCCATCTCTCTTACTTATTTGAAGTAAAGCATCGTAGATATCCCTCTAAACATTTGTTTACTACCTTATTTTTTCCATCATTTTGGGGATGATATGATGAACTACGAGCCAATTGAGTACCCAAACATGAGAATAAATCAATATAAAAATTGTTGGTAGATATAGGATCACGATCACTAACTATAATATTAGGTGTTCTATGTAGCTTTTGAACTATATCCATAAAATATATGGAAACTATACTCAATGTAAATGGATGTGGAAAAGCACAAAAATGAGCATACGTCGTAAGTCTATCCATTGTCACCATAATTACACTTTTCCCTTCATACTTTGGTAATCATGTGATGAAATCCATGGAAACCTCTTCCCACCGTTGACTAGGAATAGATAGAGGTTACAAAAGTCTCGAAGACTTAATAGTTTCACCCTTGTCACACTGACACACCAAGCATTCAACCACAAATTTAAAGACATCTACTTTCAACCCTTCCTAAAAGAAATAGTTCTTAACTATGTGATAAGTTTTTATGAAGCCAAAATGGCCACCCACTGAAAAAGTATGTAACTAGAAGAGGACTTGATTTTTAAGGGTAGAGTTTTTGAATAAGTACAATCAGTCCTTATACCACAATAAATCCCCCTTCCACACAATTGTTTCTCAAGTGATCAGATTCTGTTGGAGATTTTAAATGAGATTTTGGGTTCCTTTTTCATTCTACCATTCAGTGTTAGCATGGTGTCTTAATAGGTGTTGTCATTAATACAAAACCACATTAATGAAAAATTGAATGTTGTATGATGATGTCACGATGTTTTGTATGATGCTAAAATATGGGTTCAGATGTATATCAGCTACTACAATGGGATTCAGTTAGGTGTGTTTGCACTAGCAAGCCTATACAGGTGCCTAGGAGGTGCAGCTTGATAATGTTAGCTTCTTGGATGCTTGAGAAGTATATTGACATGATGTATAGTAGATTTATAGGGATCCTGAGCACACATAACATTGGATTGGTGCATGTATAGGTGGATCACTTGGTTACAGGTGCTCCATTGGGAGCAAGTATGTTTACTTGGAGGTGTGACAATGTAATTTGGAGCTATATGATCTCATGGAAGCTTACATTAAAGTGTATCATGGCACATGAGGTATGTTTAGGTCATTTTTAGAGGTTACTTGATGATTTATTGCATTATTTCATTTGACTCTAGCTTCTATAATGAGGATCTAACATGCAAGCATAGGTAAGTCTTATTGACTAGAGATTTTGAGCCATGGAATTGATATTATGATTATTTTATATGTTAGAGGGATGATTCATAGTGCTCTAAGAAAAATTTCAAGTGCCCATGATGTGAAATTTGCAAGATATGATTAATTTTGTGAGACATGGTGAAAACAAGTTCAAATCTAGCTCTAAGTGCAACTTCAGATGCTCATTGTGAACAATGTGCTTTTCATGAGACCTTGTGGATTTTAGGGATGATTCTAAGGTGATTTTATAATGTTTCAAATACATAATGTGGTTTTTTATCATCAGGATTTTATTAATGAATGTTATGAAGGTAAAGTGGTCTAAAACCCTAGCTAGGAGAAGTTGGCAGAAAGTGAAGTATACTGACCCAGTTTTGATTGATAATGAAAAAATGATGATTGGATGTTGTAGAGGACTCCTCAAATTTTCCAAAAATGTATGGTTGATGTCATGGTGATGAGTGGGTCCCAACTAAAAATAACAGTTTCTGAAGAAGAATATTTTAGGACAAAATGGTCTGAAGGAATAACATGAAAATTGATTATGAATGATGTTTGGGAGTTTTTATTGATGTCCATGGAATTTTTAGAGAAATTTCATGCATTTTCATGGTGTTTTGAGGTTCAAACAGGTTGATTGGTTAAAGGGCAGTTTTGGGATCTCAAATTGAAGGGTCCAGTAAAATGAGCATAACTTGAGCTACAGGTATATTTTTTAGATGATTAAAGTTGTGTTGGGAATTATATTCAGATATATTTCTAGTGATATATAGATTTTCTCATGATGAGGTTATTTGATAAGGGTTCCAAGTCATTTTGACTAGAAATATTTGTGGTTGTTGAAGACTAGATGTGTTCTAGTGAACGTTTTGTGTTCTTTGAAGCCTAAGATGGATTTGGTGATGCTTTTTATCACCTGGAATGAATTAGGCAGCCAATGAATTAATTTTGAGGTCTTGAATGTATATAGAAATTATTTTATGAGCTGACCTTTTGAAATAGATGTTTTGGAAGGTTGAGCTGGTGAAGAAAAATGTTACTGTGGTTTGAAGTAAAGGATGTTTCATGACTTATAACTTACTTAGAATTGTTATACAGGTTCTTCCATTTATTTTTATTGGTCACATGGAATCTGTTTGTTGATCAGAAGAATTTTCCAGGGTGTTGAAGGGTGCAGGAAATAATTGTTTTGAGAAATACAAAGAGCATTGAGCCCATTAAATAAAATAATTTGATTGGTTTATAATAATTTCAACCATGAATGATGTTTAAATGTTAATTTAAACATGTGTGGTGATTTATGGGTCATTAATAAGGATATTTTTTAAGTAAGGGCATTTTTTATGTGTGCTCATGGGATTTTGAACCATTTTTGGGACATGAAATGATGGTTTACGCTAGGATGAACTTCTTGGGTCACTTGTGGTTATTATTATTTGAATTTAGAATTTTTTTATGATGCATGGGTTGAGCCAAATGAGGGAAAAAATTTGAGTTTGAATTTGAGCCTTGGAGAGGCTATAAAAATGAAGTTATAGGCATATTGTTTCTATATTTTTGAAACCCCTTTTATCTTCTTTTGAAGAACCCTTTTGCTAAAAAGAAAAAAAATTGGGCCTAGCCAAAAACATCTAGAATTACATTCTAGGACAACTTCTGGTTGAGTTTTCATGAGGAGAATTTGAGCAAGTGCAAATTTGGTGTTGTTTCCTTGAGAGTGAGTTGGAAAAGGAGGGCAGATTTGGATGCTTGAGTTTGGATGCTATCTTCATAGCATGTTGATGTTATTTGAATATTTCTAAGGTGCTTTCAGATCTTATATTGAGTTGAATACACTCTTATAGTTCCATATCTTCATATGTATTCATGAGACATAGTTGATTGTCTCAAGAGCTGTTGGTTGTATCTTGTTGATCATTGTTGAAGACACCACATAGTGTAATCTGATTTGAATTCAAATTGAAGCACGTTGATCTGATTTTGAGCATCAATATAAGTTTTTTTTAATTATATAGTTTGATCCTTGCATTGTGTTAATTTCTTTGTGAAAAATATCTACGTTGATGTGTTGTACATGAGCATATGTGGTTAGGGTTTGAAGCACAAGTGTGAAAGGTTTTATTGGGGACTGATTCAACTCCCCCCCTAGTCCTTGACACCTCCAACATTTGAATCTTTCCTGATTTTCCAAATCCACCTATAGCATGAAGATGGCATTTAATAATGCCTTTGTGTACTCATCTATCCTGGATAGTGCATCGCCTATCACACTTTATTTTCCTTTTGAAAATGATCTCAAACTCATATCCCAACATTCTAGTGACCCATTTTTGTTGTTCTTCATATGAGATTCTTTTCTCTAAGAATTATTTCAAGTTGTCATGATCTATCTTTACCTTTAAGTGATGACCCATGGAATACGGTCTCCACTATTTGACGACATGAACAATGGTCATCATTTCCTTCTCATAAGTTGGTTTTGAGATATTCTTACCTTTGAGTTGACGAATCTCAAATACAATGGGGTGCCCCTCCTACATAAATATTGTGTGTATGCCACACCCTAAAGCATCACATTCAACAATGAAGGTTTTGGAGAAGTCTGGGCTATCTAGAACTGGAGTGGTACACATGGCATTCTTTAGTGATTCACATGCATGGGTTTCTACCTCATTCCAATGAAAAGAGTATTTCTTCAATAAGGATGTGAGTGGTGTTGTAATTCTACCATAATTATTCATAAACATGTGATAATAACCTGTAAGACCCAAAAATACCCTAAGGTTTTTGAGGGTTATAGGATCTGGCCAATCCACCATAGCTAGGATCTTATGAGGATCCACTTTTACACCTTCATAAGACATGATATGAACCAAGTATTCTACCTCTCTTTCCCCAAAAGCATATTTGGAAGGCTTGGCATAAATGTGGTGTATTTCAAGAGTGTCCAATACTTTGTTAACATGATATACATGTTCCTCCCAAGTTTTGCTCTAGAGTAATATATCATAAAATAAAACCAAGACAAACTTATGAAAATATGGCCAGAAGATTGAATTCATCAAACTTTGGAAAGTAGATGGTGCATTTGTAGGGCCAAAGGACATTACAAAAACTTCATATTGGCATGCATGTGTCTTAAATGTTGTTTTGTGAACATCTTCATCATGAACTACTATTTTATGGTATCCTGATCAAAGATCTAATTTTGTAAAATAAACAACAACATGTAATTCATCTAAAAAAGCTTCAATGATAGGAATAAAATACTTATCTTTCACCTTGTGTTTGTTGAGATATGTGAAGTCTACGCACATGCGCCAAACTTCATCCTTCTTTTTGACCATCACCACTAGAGAAGAGTAAGAAATTTGTCTATGGCAAATAATACCTACTTCCAACATCTCTTGAACCATCTTCTCAATATCACTCATTTATAGTTAAGGGTACCAATAAGGGCGAATGTTGGGTTGTTGGATTCCAGCTACTAGCTTAATAACATGATCATGATATATTTTAGGTGGAAACCATTTTGGCATATCCCTAAACACAACTAACTATTCATTAATAATGACATGTAGATCTAATGTTATAGGACCTCTTGACGGTTGAGCTTATGTTGAGAATAATTGTGCCACAAACCCATATACACCCTTCCTAAGCATTTTTTGCATTTGATGAGAACTTACCAATTGTGGAGCTTTAGCCTTCATCCGATGCATCTCAAAATTCTTTCCTTCAGAATGGAACTGTATGTAAAAATCCTATAAGTTCATCTCCATCATTCCCAAAGTAGAAATCCATTGGACCCCCAACACAATGTTTGCTCATCTCATTGAAATGACATACATGGGGCCCTCTAGCAGGTAATCTCCCATAGACAACTTAATCTTATGTTTTTTTCCTAAACAACTAACTGTAGACACAAAATCACACACTTGGGTTCATTTCTAGGTCCTAAAAGCATGCTAGAATTTACATGATTTCTAAGCAAGAAAACCAGTGGTTAACAATCTTTGACCTCTTTTCTTTCTCTTGCTTTCTATTTTGTCTTACACACCCTATAACCCAATCAAAATTTAATTGATTTATCTTTTATGGCTTTAGACACCAGTGCCTAGCCAGGACAAGAATGCTAGGGTGCTCCTTTCCCCTCTGGGCGCCCATGACCCTTTTCTACCTTACTCACTCTTTTTAGGTCTCTTTTATTTTTTGGGCATCTTTGTCACTTATGGGTCGACCTTCCAGTTGTCAACTATGAAATTCAAATAAGGGAATCATATAAATGCATAGTTATGTGTTCAAAATAAAGGACCAAGCACTAAGCATTAATATCATCACCTAATCTTGTATTCAAAAGAGCACCTAAATTACTCCAAGGTATTCATCTAGCATCCACTCAAGAGATGAGAGATTGCATACTCTACATACAAAACATAGGAAGGGGAAGTTTATTCTATTCCATCCACATATTCTACTACATTGCTACATTCTAGCTACATCCCGTTATCAAGTGCAACTTATCCTAGGGCATCATTCTTACACACACTCACAAGAACTACATGGAATCTGAGATGTAGTGTAGTGCTCAGTCGTAAGTTCACTCTCGGTGCGACCACCAAGGTCAGTCTGACTCCCCATTTTGCATTTTACTTTTTAGGCTTGATGTGTTTTATGGGCTTGTGCAGGTGAAATATTATTTTACATGTTACAGGTACCTTCAGTGATCAAAGTGTGACCACTAGGTGATCAACAAGGAATAATTGTGACACCCTTATGACATAACAGGAACAAGATCCAGAGATTTTACATAGTCACGAGAACCCAAATCCAATCATCAACACACACATGCCACTGTCTTGTTGTGGGCACCCATGTCCGTCATTGTTCGCGAGTTTCATAATTTACAAAGATCAATTATGACATTGTTGGCATGTTGTTCATCATTTTTCCTTGCCCAGATCACTTCCATATTGTGCATATATCAACTAAGTCTCCTTCTCTCATCTTCTTGCTTAGGGTTTTATATTTTACACCTTAGTTTTCTTGTGTCATTATTGTATTTCAGCATTTGTACATCATTTATTTCAATAGCTACTTTGTAATACTTATATTTTATTCAAATTAAATTAAATAATTTAGTGAACCCCACTCATGATCAAAAACTTGGATCCTCATTCTATCTATTCCACTCGATCTTCTTTCATGGCTCCTAAAAATCCTCTGATCTTTTTGTATGACCTACTTCAAATGCATCCACCTTGCAAGGTTGTTCTCCAAAAATCCCTTGACACTATGTATCTCCCTTGTAATATGCAACCCACTCAAGTAAGTGCCATTTTTTATCGTCTATCTAATGACTTTATCAGTCCTAAGCCTCCAACCAATCCATCTATCTTAGAGTCAATTCAAGCTTTGCACCATGCTTTTCAAGACAAGTTTTAAGTTATGGAAACCACAATTACATCTCTTAAAGTTGAAATCCAACATCTCAAGGATGCTTCTTAAGCCCATGCTTTTTTATTTTTATATCTCATTCTCCTTCTATGTCTTCTACATGTGCTTATATAAGTGAACCCCGAGTCTTACCACTCCCCGCACCTCTCACGTTTGATTTGAATTCTAAGCAACATAATAGTCTTCCTGAGATCCTTCAACACCAATTGATCTACTTGCTAACTATTGATTTGTATCCTCCTTATCGGCTTGCAAAATACAAAAAACTCCCATTTTGTAATCATCACATACTTAATGGACATAAGGAAAATAATTTCTATGCTCTAAAATGAAGAATTAAGCACCTTGAGCATCTTGATTTTATCTCATTTTCTGCACAACACTCTACTTCATGGCCATCTTCAATTGCAAAATCCCAATGGGCTCCTAAATTCGGTCCTTCTATGTCTCATGAGCATCATTCCATGGTTACTAATGTTCCTCCTTCAGTTATTCAAGAGCCTCCTATCTAACCCATTCCAACTAAGAAAACTCCTCTAAGAATAAATCCATCCCCTCCTCCTCTCAAGTCTTCTACAATGCTATCCATTCCAACTAAGCAACATCCTCTAAAAATCAGTTCATCCCCTTCTCCTCTTAAGTCTTCTACAATGCTATCCATTCAAACTTAGCAACCTCCTCTAAAAATCAACCCATCCCCTCCTCCTCTCAAGTATTCTATGGTGTTACGAATTCCAAATCAGTAACCACTCTCTAATTAAGACCAACAAACTCTAGATAACCTCTTTCAGCATTCTCCTATCAACCCAAAGTCCAACTCTGGTCCTACTCTTTCTCCTAACTACCATTGTGGCGACCATATGTTTTCTTCTAACACATCTCAAACTTTTCTACCTTGGTAAGGTCTCTCTTACGTCATCACATATATCCCCATTCCTCACACACTTGGGGGACATCGTACTTCCCCCTCCCCATTCTATCACTAGTAGTTGTCTCTAACACCTACTATCATACTTCATGCTCTATGCATCATGTCTCATCTTTCTAACCACTTTCAAACCCTTTGATAAACACATTATATCATCATTAACCTATGACACAATCTAGTTTCATGGTTCATACTTGACTTCTGAGGGTATAAATCTGAAATGAACCTCACCACATTCGCTCTTCATGCTCTATGCTTCATGATATATCTTTCTAGCACACATTCTCAAACCATTTCCCGATGACACACTTTTGTTCTATGGTTCATTTTTTATTGTTGAGGGTTATTTTATAAATGAACCTCCTCTCATACACATCCGTTGGGGGGCACACTGATCATATCAAATTCACACATTGAATACCATTCCATCACACTCATAGAATACATTTGCATATCTTGGTTGTAGTTACTATTGCTTATTTATACTACTTATATGATGCACTCTTCTTACTATGTTAGTCAGATACACAATTTTTCATTATCTTTCTATAAACACACATGTACGTTCACTTTGTATTTTTGAGTGAATACAGGTCTCTTACAAATTTTCACACACTGCAATGATGCTTTACAGTGTATCCTTTTTCAGTCCCACCGAGGATCCCGGGGGCATCTATCTTTCCTACTCTCACACATTACATGTGTTAGTAATTCATCATATAATGCTCCCTATTCTTTCTAGCACATTACTTTCCATTGATGCATACATGTCTTGACATACTTTTTATCTTTCTAACGTATTAATGGGTGCTTCATGTGCAACATCTTCTTTGCAGGACTATATGCCACCATGGTTGTCTGATACATTTTTTTTGTAATTATCTAGTGCCCACTTTCCTTGGACACTATTCAGATACTGATCCTAACACTATTGGTCACATTTTGGATATTATTATGTTTTGATGTAGTATGATGTATCAGGGATTATTATGGACATTATTATGTTTTTATTAGTATGATGGTTAGATGTTAGATCCTGGATTAATATTGATCTGGATTCAGATGTTTTGCTTGAGGATCATTGAGACATTTTTATTGTTATGTGGATGATGATATACTAGTTGACATGGACAGGTTATTGATGTTAATTTTAGACATGTGACATTGATTATTATGAATAGCTCTAGTATAGAAATCTATTGGATGATGATATAGTTACAAATTAAATTTTAATGATAAATATTGAATCTTGATATTGTTGTGATTTGGATCTAATGTTTATATATCATTTAGATGTTCTGATATGGCCACGAGGCCGAAGGAGGTACTTTGCATTTTGCAGGTTAAAATCACAACAATGTTGGGGGACTGGAGACTAACCATATTGGAATTCAGTGTGAAATTAACAAGGTCACCATGGCAACTATGTTTGATTGTGTGTTTTGTTAGGATTTGCCATGGGGGGATTTCCATTATTGTGACCTAAGAGGCATATGTGTGTTTTATTATGTGTTCCCTTTTCAATTATTGTTGTGTGTATTTTATTTGTAATGTGCTTTTGTTTTAATTATTTAAAAGTGATAGTATGATGTGAGAGTCATATAGTTAAAATTTAATTAAATTAAATAGGATGTGGAAGGTGAAATTAAATGTTATTGTCTTGGTTGAAAATGAAATTTATTTATATATTTTATAACCATATGGTAATTAAATATATGGTTGTGTCTAAAGTTTGTAATAAATAAATGTCATAGAAATAAATGCATTTTAAAAGAGTGTGTAAGTTACCAAGTATGGGTTGTGTAAGTGAAGTGATAGATTGTGTAAGGCTGATTTTGGAAGGTCAAACACTCCATCCTCTTTGGAACTCGGATTTGGCCTTGGGAGCCTAAATTGGAGGCTTGTGGGACAAGTTAAACTTGTCCCACACCTCTCAAAAACCTCCACCAACCATGATTAATATTTAGGAATCAAAATCAATTTATTTTATTGCATTTTGACATGATTTTGTGTGAGATTTGAATGCACTTGTCTTACAAATTTTAATGCATTCTCCTTTTGGGTATGGGTTGAGTTTGTGTATGTAAGTAATTTATCCTTTCACTTTTATTGTGATTTTATTGTTTTGATGTTGACTGATTTTTGGATGAGGAAAAATGATGTGGCATCCCACTTGGAATCCACATCATCCTCTTCTACCCTCTCCCTTTAAAAATTGGAATTCCTCCTCATTTTGAGGTTGTTGAAGGTTGGAAATTTGATTCTTGGGTCAAATTTCTCTTGCATTTTGGAGCTTTCTTGGTGGAAGAAGAGGATTTGATTGTGCATACATTTACCTTGCTGATTTGGGACTGGGTTTTGATGTAATAAAGATTGCTGTTTTAAAAGCAAGTCTCCATCATGGAGAGGTAGGCTCTCACTTTTTAATATTGTTGTTGTTTCCTCTTTTAGCATGAAATTTGAATGTATTTGTGTTTGAAATTCTTAGAGGGATGGGTAGAATGCTTAGGGCATGGTGTGGAGAGAAGACTATGAGGTTTATCAGAGGAAGGATAAGGGATTTACCATTGGCACTTGTCTTGTGGAGGGATTGTTGGTTGGGATCCACCTAGGGAAAAGAATATGCTTGCATTTCTTACTTTGGGGAGGTATAAGGGATAAATTTGGAGGAGGGATAAGGAGGGGTTGAGGAGGGATAAGGTTTATGGGATGGTTATGTTTTGGTGGTTTGTTTTAGGTGGATGCCCAATTTCAACATGGGAGGCATAAGGAGACCTCCATAGTTCTTGCTCTTGCTTGGCTTGCTTGCTTGGAGAAGGAGCATTTGTTTTGATTGGAATTGTTGTTGTAGTTGAGAACTACATCTTTTTGTTTGTGCATTTCCTTGTGCATGTGAATGTATGTTATACGTGAAAGAAGCTATGTTGCCATGTGTTGTTTTATCATGTTCCATTCCAATATGGTTGGGGCTCGGGGGCCAATGGGGAAAGATGGCTTCTATTTTCCCATTGGATGTCTTGGTTGGTTGGAGAGTGTTGCCTTTCCCCCTTCCTTCTTGTGATTCAAATTGCAAGAATGAAGAAATCAACAAGTTGCTGTTTGGAGAAAGAAGAATACAGTTTGACAGTCATTCCTTTGAGCAGTTTTATTGTAACCCCACCCACCTCAAGTGGATGAATGTAATTGATATAGATATGTGAGATGTTTACCTTGTTATTGAAATATGTAATCAAATTTGAGGAATGTAGAGAAGAATTGTAATTCTCTGTTTTACTTGTAAAGAAATGAAATTGAAATGATATACTTGTATCCTTTTGGAAATTGAAAATGGAAAATTCAATCAACTGGAAGGGAGTTAAATTGTAATGTGTTGTTTGAAATCAATGAAAGAATCATGTTTCTTGTTCAATTGCATTGTTGTGTTGTAAATTTTAAGGACTGTTATATCATGCAAATGTTGTTTTAGAAAAGAGAGTACGTATAAAGGAAACTGACAGAATTTAGATACTTTGAATTAAGTATTAGAATTGAAATCCACTTTTCATTTTGAATGTAAGTGTGTGTTGAATCAATTTGATGAATGAGAGAGGAAATTGGTATGTTTTCCCTTAATTGAAATCTGCATATAAAATTGTAGACTCATGCAAGAAATAACTCTGTTTAAAATTGTAACTCTGGTTTTTTTTTTTTTAAATAAAAATAAATAATCCAACTGATGTACAGTTTAGAGTTATGACTAAAATTAAGGAATGAGACAATGAAATTAAGATGTACTAATGTATAAGAAACCTTGTGGCACTCAGCAATTAAAATGAACAACAAGATCCCCTTCAAAACTAGAAATTATACTTGCATAATAGATTTCCTGTCAAAAGATGTAAAATATATCAATTGCAACCCAATACATAATTTGAACCTCGAAAACACTCTTTAACACACCCATGATCATCCCTCCATGTTCAATTTACATGTTGAGGAGAAAGGGAATCAAAATTGAACGAAACTTGCAAGTTGGAAAAACTGCCAGTTTTAAAATTATAATTCTCTATAGATCGATTTCTTAAAATTGACCCTCTAAACTTCACCAAATTATAAAATTGATGAATGTTGTGCAAAGAGGACTCCGAGAGATTTCCGGAAAGTCCTCGTTTTCCTAAAATGGAGTTTCCTATCAAAAGTTGTGGCCATTTGAAGTTTTAATTCAAAATGGCCATCCCAAACCAAAAATAAATTAATTCGACCTTACAAAAACTTAAATTTTGAACTTTAGAAAAATTTCTTAAAAAATTCAGAGGCCCCGCCAACCTCTCATCCTATCAGAAGTTGCCATGTGGCACCTTGGAGGGGCAGGCCCTTAATAAAAAAAAAAAAAAAAAAAAAAAAAAACCTTAACTTTTTGCCCTTTTGGAAAATTTCACTTTTTCCTCAGCCGGCCCGCGGCCAATCACAAAGCGCCACGTGGCAATTTAAGCAAGTGCGGAGGCATGGAGGAAAATTTTCCTTTGGAAAACTGAGACTTTGGTTTTGGGAAAAATTTCAAATGTTTGCGCATGACCAGCCAGCCCGAACAAATCACGTAATGACACGTGGCATTTCGGAAAATTTTCTCAATTTTCTCCCTATCCCCGTGGACCTCTAAGGGAAAATTTTCCCCTAAAACTCTACCCCGGCCATAACTTGAGTTTTACAAGGAGTTAGGAGGACTTCTTTATATGGTTGGAAAGGTGAGGAAATTTTCTATCCAATGAACCTAGTTTAGGAAAGTTTTGATAAATCTAATTATTTGAAAAATCTAGTTGAAGTTCAGGGCTTGATAGAGAGTAGGCCTGGCGATAAATTTCTCCCTGAACCTTAGTAAAACTTGTAACCTCCAGATTGGAGCCTTGTAAGCTTGTTATAAGATAAAGATGGAAATCTTGTGTTTAGTTAATCAGAATTTGTTTTGGAACCTATTTAGTTTCAAACTAGTGTCTTGCGACTTGGTTGAAGACTCTTCCTACAAAAAAAAATTATTCCATAATTTTCCTAGTTTGTTTCTTGGTCTCAAGTGGTAGTTGAAGCAGGCATTACACTTGGTATCAAAGTAGTGGTTCAAAATCTTGGACCATTTGGCACACTAGAAACATTGAGACTTGAAACCTAAAACTAGTAAATTGATAATCTAGAAAACAAAACCGTTTGAAAATTGAACATGTTAGTAAACTTAGAAAACTAAAGGAAACTCAAGGTAATGAACTAACTCCCACTCTGGTCTATACAGGGAGCTCAGATGGAGCAGGAGGAACATTCACAGAGGCTCAGAGTCACCACCACCACCACCTCCATCACCACCACCACCACCACCACCAGACCAGGGTTTAGCAGCTATCCTACCACAGATTTTATAGACCCTCCAAGATGTTAATGCCGCCTTACGCGGATGATTAGTAGGAGGGCACTCAGGCAGATAGGACAAAGATACTTCCATTGAGGGACATACACCTCCTCCACATGGTGAGGAGGATGGAGGAGAGAATTTTCATGTAGAGTCAGTCAGAGCAGATTCACCACCTAGGAGGCAGGGTGATAGAGTCCTGGAGTATAGAGAGAGGTCTCGGAGCCCTAGGCTCGGGGACAGGCAGGAAGAGAGGCCCAGAGGCCATCAGACCACAGCTGTGGATCACATCAGGGAGATCCTGAAGCTTAGGCCAGCATAGTATTCTGGTGACACAGGAGGATTCCAAGCAAAGGCCTGCCTGGTTAGCTTGAGCGGTTGCTTCAAGCTTTGTCCTTGTTCTAGCAACACGAAAGCTCATGTTGCGATCCATCTATTGAAGGATGGAGCTGGAGTATGGTGGAGGACAGAGGAGCAGAAGCTCCATATAGATTTAGAGACAATCACTTGGGAGCTGTTTGAGGAGAGATTCAGGAGTAGATACTTACCACGGAGATTCATACAACAGAGGATCGATGAGTTCCACGACCTTCGACAGGCTTCCCTTACAGTGGCCGAGTATGAGAGTAGGTTCCTGGACCTACTTCAGTACATTGATTACATGCAGGATGAGCAGGTACATATCCACAGGTTCATCCAGGGCCTTAATTTAGACATTGGAGGTGCAGTTCGGATCCACTACCCACAGACATTAGCAGAGGCCGTTGAGAAGGCCTACATAGTAGAGGAGACTCGGGGAAAAGACCCAGTAGGCTAGAGCCCGAGTTCGAAACTGCATACAACAGATGTTCAGGAAAATAGATCAAGGGTGTCGGCTACCTCTTCCTCGTGGTGGAAAAGCATTCTAGCACATTCATCTTTTAGACTACAGCAATAGCAGCAACAGTCTCATCCACCTTATAGACCTCCACTGATATTTGATGCACATAGAGGTCGGAGTATGGGGCCTCCTCCTAGGTGTCCCATCAAGACACAAGGTGGAGCATAGAACTCACTCAACAGGAGCTTGACCAACAAAGACCTCAGCAGATCTATAGCTAGCATCATCAGAATCCACACCACAAACCTCCAGAGTATCAACTAGACTGGTTCTACATAGTTTGAGAGGATGTAAACGGTTGTTACTTCGAGTTGTGGTGTTAGCTGCACATTTTTAGAGAGATTTCCCACATAACCCTAATAACAATTGTAAGGCATAGATCTCAAAGCCTACTAGTTGGTGATATGGGGCAGCAATCATAAGATGTAATGCAGCAGTCAAGAACTGCTAGGAAAAGCATCAGAGTATAGTTATTGATATTGTAGGTAACATTGGTGGTATTCCTACCTCCATTTTGTTTGATACTAGTTCTTTTGATTCTTTTATCGCACCATCTCTTAGAAGAGTGATGCAGGCTAGTGGCATGTTAGATAGTGTCATAGTTGGGATGTTGAGATGGTTTCTGGAGCTAAGATCTCTTTAGACTCCCTAGTCAAGGAATGTGTAGTGGATTTAGGACCTTTCACCACTACCTAGGATCTCTGTATCCTTCCTTTGGGCTCATATGGAGTCATCTTGGGTATGGACTGCTTGTCTACACACAAGGCTAGAGTGGATTGTTACCACAAGATTATATCTTGTGTAGATTATTTAGGAGTTGAGTTGGGGATTTCAGGGATCAGGAGACCCATTTCTATTCACACCATCTCTACTATGTAGCTTAAGTGGTGTGTTTGATGGGGTTGTCTGATGTATGCTGTTACAGTCAGTTACATATCAGAGGATGGGTCTAGTGGACAATTTCTAGATGATCACCCCATTTTGAGAGAGATTTCAGATGTCTTTCCAGGGGAGCTACAGGTGTTACCACCCCCACGTGAGATTGATTTCCATATAGATCTAGTTCCAGGAGTAGAGCCTATCTCAGGAGCAACTTATCAGATGACCATACCAGAACAATGTGAGCTCAAGTTATAGCTTGAGGGCCTTTTGGAGAATGGCCTTATCTTTCCTAGTGTATCCCTTTTGGATGCACCAGTGATTTTTGTGAAGAAGAGGGATGGATCCTTACGGTTGTGTATTGATTACTTCCATATGAACAAAGTAACGATCAAGAATTGTTATCCCCTTCCACGCATTGATGATTTGGTTGAACAGATAAAGGGAGCCATGGTTTTCTCTAAGATTGATCTTAAGTTAGGCTATCACCAGTTGAGGATTTAGGAGTCAGAAATTCATAAGACCACCTTCTGTATGCGAGATGGACACTCTGAGTTCACAGTGGTACCTTTCGGTTTGACTAATGCCCCTGTAGTATTTATTAGTTTGATGAATGGGGTATTTACGACCTTATTAGATCGCTTTGTGCTCATCTTCCTTGATGAAATTTTGATTTACTCATGTACGCATGAGTAGCATGAGGGGCACATTTTCTAGGTTCTTCAGTGTCTTCGGGAGTAGCAACTTTACATGAACTTGGAGAAGTGCACATTCTTTCATACAGAGGTGTATTATTTGGGTCATATCATCTCTGGGGAAGGTATCGCCATTGGTACTTCCAATATTAGAGCCATTATGGATTGTCCAACACCCACTACGGTGACTGAGGTGTGGAGTTTCATGGGATTAGCAGGTTACTACTGGAGATTTGTTCAAGACTTCTCTCAGATTGCACACCCCATCACTTCCCTTCAGAGGAAAGGGAAGAAGTTTTTTTGGTCAGATAGGTGCAAGAAGGCCTTTAGTAAACTAAAGGAATGTCTCACTAAAACACCTATTCTTGTAGTACCAGATCCAGAGGGTGATTTTTTAGTTTCAATGAATGCTTCTTTAGTAGGGCTTGGAGGTGTGTTGATGTAGGAGGGTAGAGTAGTGGCTTTTGAGTCTCGCAAACTCAAAGATTATGAGATTAATTATCCAACTCATGATCTTGAGCTTGCAGAACTTTTCCATGATTTTGTTTGATGGAGGCACTTTCTACTTGGTTAGAGATACACATTTAGAATAGACCACCTGAGTCTTTGCCACCTCTTCACATAACCCAATCTCAACACTCGTCAGTGAAATTGGATGGAGTTGCTTTGTGAGTATGATATGGAGATAAAGCATGTGAAATGGAAGGAGAATGTGGTGGCAGATGCTCTTAGAAGATGGAGACATGTTGCTATGGACACCTTAGTGAGAACAAATTTGTGCAGAAGGATTCTTCAATAACTTCCTCTTGACATCTCCTACATTGCAGTTTGATAAGAGATCGATTCTCAGAGACCCATCAACGGGAAGTTTGATGGTTTTTCTTTAGAGGAAAATGGTCTTCTTAGGCATATAGGTTGGATTTATGTTCCCAAGGAGGGAGGCTTGAGGTAGGACATCTTGGCAGAGGCACATCATGCACCCTATTCAGCCCATCCTAAGGTGAAGAAGATGCACGTCACCTTGAGACAGTTATATCATTGGAGAGGAATTTTTTGAGACATGGCTTAGTTTATGTCATGATGTTTAGAGTGCCAGAAAGTAAAGGAAGAGCACCAGCATCCAGTTGGCCTTGTCTTTCCTCATGCTATACAGGAGTGGAAATGGGAGACCATTTCCATGGACTTCGTTGTTTAGGTACCAATGTCGAGATATAACCACGACGCCATCATGGTCACGATTGATAAATTGAGAAAAGTGGATTAATTTTCTCTAGTGAAGACCACCTATACAACTAGTGCAATGACATGGGTATATTTGTACGATATTGTCAAGTTACACAGGATTTTGTGGAAGATTATAAGTGACCGCAATCCTTTGTATACTTACCATTTTTGGACTACCATGCAGTACACCCTCGGGATGAAGATCAATTTCGCCACAACATATCACCCTGAGACAGATGGACATACTGAGCGAGTGAATCAAATTTTGGAGGACATGCTCAGGATGTATTTGATGGATCAGCAATCTAGATGGGATGAGTAGCTGTACTTGGTGGAGTTTTCCTACAATAATAGTTTTTTAAATTTCTATAGGCATGGATCCTTTTCAGGACTTGTATGGCAGAGAGTGCAGGACACCTCTTAGCTGCGATAGGTTAGAGGAATTTTTTATCTCTTGGAATAGCTTTTTTGCAGGACATGGAGCAATAGGTGGTTTTGATTAGACAGAGACTACATGAGGCATAATATAGGTAGAAGAAGTACACAAATCAACATATGACCAACCATAGTTTTGATGTGGACATGAAGGTGTTCCTTTGTGTCAGGCCAAATAAGAGACCTATCCATTATCGAAAAGGTATCTAAGTTAGCTCATCAGATTCATGGGTACCTTTTGAGATCTTAGAGCGTATTGGCCCTTTGGCCTACCGTCTAGCATTTCCACCTAGCTTGTCTCGCGTACATGATATATTTCATGTTTAATGTTCTTAAGAGATATGTTATAGATCCATCTCATGTGTTAGATGGAGACATCATTGCAGGTGCAAGATCAGGGGTAGGTGATGGTGGAGCCCATTCATATCCTAGATTGCATGAACCTTGGGCCTTTAAGATAAAGGGGTTGATTAGGTACTGGGTGTAGTGGGAAAGATATATGATAAGACTGAAGCTACGTGGGAGGATGCCTACTTTGCTTTATGATTTTACAGTTTCCACATTTGTTCCAGTGACTTCTAAGAGGAAGTCAAGTCTAAGGGGAGGGGGATGTAATGTCCACTTTCCCTTTGACACTATTCAGATACTGATCCTGATACTATTGGTCACATTTTGGATATTATTATGTTTTGATGTAGTATTATGGATCAGGGATGATTATGGACATTATTATGTTTTTATTAGTATCATGGTTAGATGTTAGATCAGGGATTATTGTTGATCTAGATTCAAATGTTATGATGCATGATGATTATTAGAGACATTTTTATTGTTATGTTGATGATGATATACTAGTTTGACACGGTTATAGGTTATGGATGTTAATTTTGGACATCGTGATATTTTGATTATTGTGAGTAGACTCTAGAAATGGAAATCTTTTGGATGAAGATATAGTTGTTGATAAAACTATATATGATAATTGTTAGATTGCTTTGATGTTGTTGTGATTCATATATCTAATGTTTATATGATCATTTGGATGTTCTGATATGGCCATGAGGCTGAAGGATGTACTTTGTGTTTTATAGGTTAAAGTATCACAACAATGCATAAGGGGTTTGGAGACGAACCACATTAGAATTCGAGTGTGAATTCCACAAGGTCACCATGGCAACTAGTATTTGTGTGTGTGTGTTTGTGTGTGTTAGGGATTTCCCATGGGGGGGATTACCTATTAAATGTGACCTAAGAGGCATATGTGTGTTTTATTATGTGTTCCCTTGTCAATTATTGTCGTGTGTATTGTTATTTGTAATGTGCATGTGTTTTAATTATTTAAAAGTGGTAGCTATGATGTGAGAGTCATATAGTTAAAATTTAATTAAATTAAATAGGATGTGGAAGGTGAAATTAAATGTTATTGTCTTGGTTGAAAATGAAATTCATGTTATATATTTTATAACCATATGGTAATTAAATATATGGTTGTGTCTAAAGTTTGTCATAAATAAATGTCATATTAATAGATGCATTGTTAAAAGAGCCTGTGTAAGTTACCAAGTATGGGTTGTGTAAGAGATGTGATAGATTGTGTAAGGCTGATTTTGGAAGTTGAAACACTCCATCCATATTATGGAATTCAAATTTTTCCTTGGGAGTTTGTTTATGGAGGCTTGTGGGATAGGTTAAACTTGTCCCATACCTCTTAAATTTACCTTTAGCAACCATGACCTAATGGTTAGGAGAGTTAAAATTAGACTTATTATAATGCATTTTTGGGACATCAAATTGTAGTGATATTTAATTGCACTTTTCTTAGATTATTTTAATGCATTCAGTCCTTTGGGGTGTGGGTTGGATTTGAGTGTGTAAGTAAATGGTCATATTATTCACTTTCACCTATTTATTATCCATTGTATTGTTTTGAAGTTGACTGATTTGGGGTTGCGGTTGAGGATGTGTGATGTGGCATCGTACATGGAATCCTCCTCATCCTCTTCCACCTTCTCTCTTCTATAAAATACGAATTACTTTCCTTGTTTTGAGGTTGCTTGAATTTTTGCAAACTTCATTCTTGGGTCAAATTTCTCTTGCATGTTTTGGAGCTCTTACTTGGTAGAAGAAGTTTAAATGATTGTTGCATACATTGGTTGTTTGGTGGATTTTTGGATTGGGTTGCTTGATGTAATAAAGACAACTGTTTAGAAATAGGGAAGTCTCCATCATGGAGAGGTAAGAGCTCTGACTATTGAATATTGCTGTTGTTTCCTTTTATAGCATGTAAATGTTGAATGTGTGAATGTGTTTAGCAATGTCTTGTGCACAGTTGGGTAGAATGGCTTAGGGAATGGTGTAGAGAGAAGACTCTGGGGTTTATTTTGTGAGAGGCACAAGTGTGTTTTAGGGATTGGGACTAAGTCTTGTGGAGGGAGTGTGGGATTTGGGTTCCACCTTAGGGAAATAAATATGCTTGCATTTCTTTACTCATAATAGGGTGCCATAAGAGGTATGGGGAGGCATAAGAAAATGTGAGGAGGGATAAGGGGTACTTGAGGGAGGAAAAAAGAATGTCATGGTTTTGATATACTGTTTTAGTGACAATTTGTAATTCAAGTGGCGATACCCAATTTCCCCTTTTAGGAGGCATAAGAAGCATCCCTCCATAGTTCTTGCTCCTTGCTTGGCTTGCTTGTTTGAAGCCTAAGTAGCATTTTTTTTCATTGGAATTGTTAATGTAGTTGTAGAACTAAATTCTATTTTGTAATGTGCATTTTATTGTGAAAGTGCTAGTTGTGTGTTATACGTGAAAGAAGCTATGTTTTTGCCATGAGTTGGATCATCATCTTTTATTGCATTGTGGTTGGGGCTCGGGGGGGGGGGGGGGGGGGGGGGGGGGGGGGGAATGAAAAAGAATTGCTTCTCCTCTTCATTGGATGTCTTTTTTGGGTGGAGAGAATTGCCTATCCCCAGCTGCTATTGTGATCAAATTGAAAGAATGAGAAGTCATGCATGTTTTTTTTAATGAGCTGAAAAAATACAGTTGGACAGTCCCTTGTGAAATGAAATCTTATTGTAGCCATTTTCCACTTGAATTGGATGACCTGTGGATTCATTATAATGGAAAGATACCTTGTATTGACAATGAAAGTGGAAATTTGAAATGTAAAAGAGTTATACTCCGTATTCTATTTTGAAAAGAATGTGAAAGAATGATACGTGTTTTGTATATTGTATTTTGAAATCAAATGGAAATAAGGTTGTAAGAGTTTCATTTCAATTAATGGAATTGTTTGCCTCATTCATATGATTTTATGTCCATTGGAAATCTATGTTTAACATGCACTATGTAATCCCTGTTTAGAAAGTGGAAAAGTGAAACACATGAGGAGAAAATGTTTAATTTTGCCTGTATATAATATACGATTTTGGAAAAAATAAAAGAAGGAAGTTGCATAACCTTCCTAAAGTTGTATTTTGGAATATATAAAGGATTGCATAACCTTCCTCAAATTTTATTGTTGTATCGAATCTAATCATCTAAGATGTGAGTTGTAATCTCTGTTTGAAAGAAAATGCATATAAATGAAGGGTAATACTCTATCTTTTGAAATATGTGAAAATTTGAAATTAGAGATGTATTTTAGTTTTTTGAATAGTTGAATTGAATTAACTAAATATACTAGATTAGGATTTGAACACATTTTAATACTTGGAAGAAAAAATGACAAATAGACCTTTTAAAATTTTGATCTCTATCTTGCATTTTCAAACTTGCAATTATTCAATCCCAGTGCACAGGTCCAATCTGTAAAAAAGAAATAAAAATGAAATATTAAACTGGGAATAATAAGATCTAATCGAATTCATCTAGACGTTAACACTTATGGAATTCCTTAGAAAACTTAGCAAAATCAGGCTCAAACAGTTTACATGTCATTTTGCTATCAAGAAATGTAAATGTTCAAATTTCAAATCAATTAGACAATTGAATATTGAAACCTTTCCTAAATCCACCTAAGAATGATTATCCATGTGTATTTGACATGTAGAGAGAGGAAGGAGAACAAATCAAGTTAAAAAATTGAACAAATCTCACAAGTTAAAATTGCCAGTTCGTAATGTAAATGCCTGCAGATTGTTTTTTTTTAAATTGGCACCTTATAATTTATCAAAATCAAAAATTAATGATTGGTGAGAAAAAAAGATGTCGAGAGATTTCCAAAAAGTCCTTGTTTTCCCAAAACCAAGCTCTCTATCAAATGTTATGGCCTTCTGAATTTTTTCTTTACTTGGCGTCAAAAAACAATATTTGGGAAAATTTTCTTTGGCAGGCCCGCAGGCTCGAATGTTTCCCCTTGGAACTTCGAAAAAAATTTGGGAACTTTTTCCAAATTTTCCTCGCCACCCCCGCAGAAAAATAGAGGCTAATAAGTGTCACCATGAGGTGTCAGCAGAGGGGCGGGTCCCCTTTTTAACTTAGCGCTTCTGAAAATTTTTGGGAAAAATATTTTTCCCTTCCACCACGCCTGATCTGAAAATAATCAGATTATTACGACCTGATCTCGGACCCTTATAGGCTTTAATTATTTGCCGATGATTTACTCCTTTTAAGTAATCAATTTAAAAAATAATGCAAGACAATAATGAAAATTGCACACATATTGATTACAGAGTTTGGCAATTGCCTACGTCTCCGGGTTCGTGGTCGAACCGTTCCACTAGTCAAAACTTGTAAGTTACAATAGTACTTTCACAAGAAAACCTAATGGAATTTTACTTGCCTATCAGTACACCAGTTCTTCGGATGAAAAGGGTGAAAAATAATCACCCGACTTCCACCTTCCTGATGCACAATCTCCTTCGGCTGTGATCGGCCTTCCCGACGCAAACAATGCGAAGCTAGCACTCCGGTCGACAATCCAGGATTTGCAAGTAATTGGTGTGGCGCTATGGGCCTATTGGGTAGTTTAATTTCACTCCCAATCACAAATATTTCATCTAATATTGCCTAAAATAATAGGCCAATAGAAAATACTTGTCGACACATCCCACAAATAAGCTTAACAAATAATAAGCTCGGGATAATGGTGTCTCCATAATAAGCTTAACAAATAATAAGCCGGTGTATTTAATGTGTCCACAATAGAATGTGTTCCCTATTTATACAAGCTTAGGGCCCTTAAAAATATGCATTGCATATTACAATTGTGTCCATTACTAAACTTGGTACCCATAGCATATATAATTGGGATTACATACCCATAAAAGGCGGCATGCAATAAAATAAGGGATCTAAATACCATTAGTAAGGATTAGAAATGAATGGGATTAAATTCCTAAAATCCGGTTTTGCATATTTAATGGGATTAAAAATCCCATTAGGGCTGCATGTTTAATAATAGGATAAAATTCCATGTTAGGGCGGCATTTGATTGATTTAATGGGATTAATATCCCACATTTGGCGCTTAAGGAGGGAGCAATATTGGGTAAGGCTTTAACAAAGCCTTTCCACACGCATCCTCAGTGGTCAACAGACCACCTTAGGATATAAACTGCCCCCCTACCACCGCTTCATTTTCCTCCACGTGGAACAGTCCACGTATGCCATTTGCCCCCACCACCGCTTCACCACCTCCTCCACGTGCTTGGAAATTTGGCAATAGCATGTGGCGGTTAATACTAATGTATAACATTAATATATACATGTGGCTTTTGGCATATATGGTGCCATTTGGAACGTGGACTTACCAAATAATATTATTTCGACCCATACAATGGTGGAATAGAAATAATCCTGTAGTCCACTTGTCGTCTCCCGATAGGAAAATCGAGCAAATTCGACAAGTGTTGGCAAGCCACGTGTCACAGTGCGATTCGGTCCAATATTGACCAGTTGACCAGAGTTGACTTTCCCATTGACCGAACTTTGACCGAACATATCTAGAGCTCCCGATGTTCGTTTGTCGTGTTCTCACAGTCGTTGGAAAGCTCTCGAGATGATCTTCTGCACCGACACCATTTAGAGATGTTTAGGGAACTTTCAGAAATGATCCCCTGATCACACCTCCCCACTGAGAAAAGCTTTTTGTCCCAAAAAGCTTCCATACTGTCCTGAATCTGAAAAACTCTGCTGCCACCTCGGAAGTGCTGCTGTAGTAGACCCTTGGGTCTTCTCCTCCAACCTTCTCACTTCGAAAACTCTACTCCGATCCTGGGACCTGTGGGTTATGGGTCCACGATGCTTCTGCTGCGCCACTTTGATATCCGAAGAAGACCTCCACGCCTCCGCTTTATGGTGCTAAGTTTCTGAATGAAACCTCAATGCTCCTTTTATGCGTGCTAAGCTTCTTGATATCTGACAACAAGGATCTTCTTTTACTCTATAACACAGCTCCTGGCTCCGAGTTGATTCTGCAGAATCCGAACTGATTTGAAGGAACTCCATGTTACGTAGAGCTTTGATTGATCCGATGTCGGTGATGGACAATGCCTTGTCCCTTTACAGACCTCAACGCCTCCGATGCATGATGCTAAGCCTCTTTCTCGAGCCTCCGATGCACGATGCTAAGTCTGTTACAGACCTCAATGCCTCCGATACATGATGCTAAGCCTTTTTCAAGACTTCGAGCCTCCGATGTATGATGCTAAGTCTCTGTAGACCTCAATGCCTCCGATACATGATGCTAAGCCTTTTTCAAGACCTCAACACCTTCGATGCATGATGCTAAGTCTGTTGATCAGCTACCATTCATATGTGTGGTCGCAATGCCTTGACACCGAATGACGTTCGGAGCTGATCCTTTGAGAGATCCTCTTGTTGACATACTAATATCAGGTACCATTCTGCTGCATGGTCGCAATGCCTCTACACAAAATGAATTTCTGACCCGACGTCAATGCCAACGGTGATTCAGCTACCATTCTGCTGCACGGTCACAATGCCTCTACACAGAATGAAGTTCCGAGATGATCTCTGTAAACTCTACTATATGCACAAATGGACAGATCAATCTCCAAGCTTTATATGAGTCAAATCCTGTATCCAAGCTGTAACAGGTACTCACAAGCTGATTAGGAGATATATTTGGAGCATTAATCAAATTTTCTAAGTAAGAAAATCCATTGAGTATTGTAAACCTTTCTCTCAGCATTTTCTCACAAAATCTGATCTCCAAACTTAATACTGCATATGATCCATCAATCTGAATTATGCAATATATAATTGAAAAATTGTTGACTTACCCATTTTAAAGGACTTTCACTTTCAGGTATTACCTAGTCCTGGGTTGAATTGTCAACTAGTGGTGAGTAGAAACTTCTTTGCCTTTGCAATAGGCCTCCATTCCATCTTTGGCTTGCCATTACTCTGATGGCGAGATGGATGTAGTTTCCAGCAATTTTCCACCTGATGCCCATTCCTCTGGCAATGAGCACAAAAATTCCTCTTAATATCCTTCTTCTGGGATGAGGAACTCTTTCACCATTTCTGGACTCTCCATGACGAGATTGGTCTTTCTGATTTGCCATGTTCTTGATGAACGTACAACAACTTCTTCATCATTGTCCTTCTCTTCTAGCATCTGGCCACTGAATGATTATGCAATCCACAAAAATTACACGGAAAATAATTCCACATCTTCTAAAAATCATAACCATACTTCTTAAGCTGAAAAAGTGGATCAGAAGTTTTACTGTGCTTACAATTATGGTAAGAAACTGGAGGTGGAATCTCATTACCTCTTCGCTGATTTCTCTGGAGAAAAGACCACATCAAAAGATTTTAATTTTGTCCAATGATGAGGAAGCACAACTTTCCTGCTCAGAATCTTCTTGCAGGACTAGTGGGGTAATCACTTTGCTTTCGGAAGCTTGTCTCCCGTCAGCGTTCTTGGAGCATTCTGGATTTTTTGTTTTGCACATGTGATGTGGAGTTGAACCCAGAAGTGATGCAAAATGCTACATGGAGCCACAACATCCTTCTCTTCTCTTTTTGTATTTATATAAGTTTACCTTGATGGTTTTGGGGTTACCATGTTTTATTCCATCAAATCTTGCATTTTATCTAGTAACTTGGATCCAGTATGCCTTTAGAATTCTTGTTGGAAGCTTGGGAGATTACTTTTTTTCTTCGAATTGAAACCGAATTGGAGGAAGATCTTGGAGCTTGTGCTTGTGGATTGGATAACTTACAGTGCAATCATCTGGCAAGGTAGAGACTTCACCCATGTATTTTTAGGTATTGTATTTGCTGTGATCACCACATGGTTGCAACCTGAATAAGATGCTCATCCTGTGTTTTGGTTTTTTCCAATATCAAATGAGAATTAAAGTCCTGTGTCCAGGAAAAAGAAAACATTGGATTTATTGAAGGAGAGAATAAGAGTTTATGTTATGAATTTGGAAGGATTTTTTGGTTGGGTGTCATCCAGCCTCGCCTGATACTAAGAAATATTGCCCTTAGTTTATCTTGTATACTGTGTCATTGAGGGAGGGATGAACCAATTGCAGGAGGGATGGATAAGAGCTGTTTTGTGGTGGTGTGAATGAAGTTTACCAGGCTCTGATACCAAACATGGTCCAAAAATAATCCTATTATTACGACCTGATCTGGGAGGCTTATAAGCTTTAATTATTTCCCCATGATTTATTCTCTTCTTTAGTAATGGATTGTAAGCCTTTTTGCTTGACAATAACGACAATTGCACTATATTTTTTACGGAGTTCGGCAATTGCCTATGTATGCATGTTCGTGTTGAACCGTTCCACTTGTGTGAACTGGTAAGTTACAATGGAGTACTTGTCAAATGAAAACCTCGTGGAATTTTACTTGATACCTCTTATTACTTCATTCTTCGGATCAGAGGGCCAATGATGAGGACCCGAATTCCTCCTTCTCCTTGGATACATTGTTATTGGGTTAGGATAATCTCCTTCGGCTGTGAGCGTTGTCTAATCCCCTTTCGCATTGTTATTGGGTTAGGATAATGAAGAAATGAAGGAGATCAAGTTATCATTTTTGAATTTTTTGTGTTGAAGAAGATCAAATAAAGAGATGATTATTTTTGTAATATTTAGCCATGTTGTTTACCCTTAAGTTGAAAGCTTGTATACTCTTGAATTTTAAAAGGAGTTTCTTGTAAAATTTATTATCAAGTTATGTATTGGAAATGATTAAAGAAAGAACTTTGAAAGTTGTGATTTATTGAGAATGTATTCCTTTCAAATATGGAAATGCATCATAATTACTTGTGATTTCATTTGGTAAAATTTTTGTGTGTGTGTTAGAAGAGTGTATGGAAGTTATACTATATTTTCTTGGTTGAAATAGTTATCATTCTTTTTGTGAAAAAGAAAAGAAAATTGCACATAGTAAATGGTTATATTCCTTTCTCTTCTTATATCTTAAATAGATTGTAGTTGGAAAGAAAATATTGTAGTCAAACTTCACACCTTGTACCAATGGAAAAGTAACTCATTAGGTGCATTTAATCAAGGAAAGTAGACCTTTGCACTTATATTATTTTGTTATAGAATATCAGCAAGTTTGGAACTTGGATTGGGAATATATAAATATATGTATTAATCAATATATATGATTCAATATGTCTCTTTTAATAAATTGTCTTTTTACATAGTGACTGATGTCAGTCAACCAACTGGCGTCGACATAACATAGACCGGAATTGGTCTCTACGTAGAATTACAATAGTCTAAGAAATAATCCTTTTCTTTAGTTGTAGGAATCATGTTGCTTAGGAAATAGTAAAACAAAGAGTTATAAATATCTTGAAATATGTAAAAGAAAATACATATGTATATATTGAATAATATGTACATTGGTGTGTGATTTGACAAAACGGGTTGGATTTGTAGTAACTGGCACCGGTAGCCCTATCAGCATCATTAGCAGAGTGGGAACCGTGACCAGTTAAGTGATTGATATAAGTCTGTGCCTCTGCGCAGACCTTTTAATTTTTTTATCAAACTTGTAGCTAAAATGTCTATTTTTGAAACCCATGGGTAGATCCAAGCAGATAATAGTTTTATATACATGTATATACATATATAAAAGCAAGTATATATGTATATGAGTTTCTAACCTCATAGATCTAATGACATTGGGTTTTTTAAAATAATAAACTCAGAGAGTTTAAATTACCAAATAGAAAAAATAAATTCATGGTGGAACTGATACAATAAACAAATAAAGAACCTTGCAATAGAAAACCCGTGAATAAACTCAACTGAATGAAGAGAATAATGGAGGAATATTTCCCTATTTGCAAAACTAGATTTTAAAGAAATGTCTCCATGGTTTCACTTCTTGCTCTCATGGATCCCATGGCTTCCACTCTTGCACCTTGTAATTCAAAATGGAACAAATGAATGAGTTTAGGGTAAAATAAAGAATAAGAGGACCTCATAAGGATGTTTAGGGTTCATTTGAAATTACCTAGATCTAAGGCTGCAAAACTATTTAATCTAAGGGTTAAGTATCAACCCGCCGGCCTACACATATAAAGTTGGGTCACTTTATGGGGTTGGTTGTTTTAATTACGGTATGGGTATCTAATGAACGGGCCACTTAATGGTCATAGGGTAAGTTGATACTTTAGCCTTAGGTTACTAAACAAATAAATGACATTGGACTATTAAGGATAAATTAAGAAATTGAGAAAGGGGTAACTTAGCTAACGAATTATAAGAGATAATTAAGTGGAATTTAAAATGTTTAGTTAGATAACCTCATGAGGGGAATTATTGTTAATTGTTGTGAGAAGTAAGAATTAAACTAATTTATGAAATATTGACACAATTGATATTTGAAATAAGTTGAATTAACAGAAACCCTAGAAAGGGATTCATCTTAAAGTAGCCTCAGTGTAAATTAATAATGTTAATTATGAATTTAATATTTGACAAGTTTGTAAATATATGAAGTTTATTAAACAAGAAATAATTAAACCTAGTTGATAATATATTGTTGTAACCCCTTTTAATAAAAAAACAAATTATTCTATATTTTTTTTCTAGTTAAGAATTCAATTTTGTCTTGGGTTTTGTGGGTAAAAAATGTGGGTGTTACACTTGGACCCTTGGGCATACATGGAAACATAAACAATAAACTTAGCACAACTGTGACTTATAATACATGACACTCTGGATAACAGAAAATATAGAAAAATTAGAAAGCTGAAATGAACTTAGATGATGATGAACTGATTCTCGTCTTGATTTTTAGATGAGGTGCAAACCATATGAGGGGATATTTCATGTTGAGTTATATATACCACCCTCTAGAGAAAAAATATGTCACTATATTGCCACATATCCTATAGAAATTATAGGATATCAATGGAGTCATATGAGGTGGAGCAATAGGGGGACGAGCTAGCCAACATGAAAAAGAGCCATCAATAAAGGATTGTATCCCTTCATGATACATCAAGGAGTATAGAGTGGAGAAATATCATGTGGATTAAGCTCCACTAGAATCACCTAAGAGAAGGATGGAGATAGGGAAAACTGGACATATAGAGATATCTAGGAGCCCTAGATAGAGATATGGTTGTGATGGAAGACCTAGAGGTAGGCAGAAAACAATAGCATATCATATCATAGAGATTCATGAAGCTTCATCCATCTCATTTTGTTAGAGATATGGGTGGATTTTAGGCTAAGGCTTGGTTAGTTAGCTTAATCAGATTATTCAAGCTATGCCCATGCACTAGCAACACGAAAGCTCGTGTTGCGATTCATATTTTGAGAGATAGAGGAGTGTGGTGGTGGATTGAGGAGAAAAACCTCCACCTAGATTCAAACAATGTTACTTAGGAGATCTTTGAGGAGCGATTCAGTATCTGATACTTATCTAGATGGTTTATTTAACAGATGATCAATGAGTTTCATGATCTGCGATAGGCATCTATGTACAGTGGCTGAGTATGAGAGTCAGGTTTTTGGACTTGCTTTAGTATGTAGACTACATGCAGGATGAGAATGCCTACGGATTCATATGTTTATCTGGGGCTTGCATTTGGACATTGGGAGGAACAGTTGCGGATACATTATCCACAGACTTTATTTGAGGCCATTGAGAAGGCCTACTTTGTGGAGGAGAACATCGGGGTAAGACCCAGACAAGCTAGGGATAGAGTGAGGATTCATATTCAATAGATGCAGGAAAATCAGATCGAGGGGGAAAGCTCCTCTTCCTCGTGGTGGTCAACGGTTCAATCATAGTCATTTGTTTAGGCCATCACAATAGTAGTATCAGTACCCATCCACCATTTAGACCTCCATCAGAGAGTTGATGTGCAGAGAGGGTCGGAGTATGTGGCATACTCCTAGAGGACTTGTTAGGACACAGGGAGCTCCTAGAGCTCAGTTAGCTGGAGATCGACCAGAGAGTGACCATAATAGTCCATGGCTAGGATCATCAGGATCCTAGCACCATAGACCACTAGAGCACCTTCAGGGGGAGATTCTTATTTTTAGAGAGATCAAGTGGTTAGTTCGGGTGATGGAGTACGGTGTATATTGAAACTTTTGGAGAGAGTGTCCCATAGAAACCTAACAACAAGGGTAAGGAAACTATTTTAGAGCCTACAATTGGTGACATGGCATACAGTCATATGATTTATGCAGTAGTCGAGAACTATCAGGAAGAGAACTAAGAGTACAGTGATAGACACTATAGGTAGCATTAGTGGTATCCCTACCTTCTATATTGTTTGATTCTGGTTCTTCTGATTCGTTTATTACACCATCCTTGGTAGAGCGATGCAGGCTAGTGGCTGTTAGACAGGGTCATAGTTGGGATGTCGAGATGGCTTCGGGAGCCAAGGTCTTGGTAGACTCCTTAGTAAAGGAGTGTGTTGTTAACTTGGGACCTTTCACCACCACTTCAGATCTCCGCATACTTCCTTTGGGCTCGTATGGAGTCATTTTAGGCATGGATTGGCTGTCTACACATAGGGCTAGGATGGATTGCTATCATAAGACTATATCTTGTGTAGACGATCTTGGAGTTAAGTCGATGATTTCTGGGGTCAGGAGACCTGTTTCTATTTGCACTATCTCCATTATGTAGCTCAAGCGGTGTGTGCGATGGGGTTATCAGATGTATGCAGTCACAGTCAGTGACTGGACAGAGGATGGGTCTCATGGGCCATCGCTAGATGACCATCCCATTTTGAGAGTGCAGATGTTTTCCCAGGGGAGCTACTGGGGATGCCACCCCCCACGTGAGATATATATCCATATTGATCTGGTTCCAGGAGCAGAGCCTATCTCACGAGCTCCTTATGGGATGACCACCCTAGAGCTCTGTGAGCTCAAGTTACAGCTAGAGGGCCTTCTAGAGAAAGGCCTTATCCATCCTAGTGTATCCCCTTGGGGTGCACCGGTTATATTTGTTAAGAAGAAGGATGGATCCTTAAGGTTATGCATAGACTATCGCTAGCCGAATAAGGTAACGATCAAGAATCGTTATCCCCTGCCTCGCATTGATGACTTGATTGATCAAATGAAGGGAGCCACGGTGTTCTCTAAGATCGATCTCAAGTCTGGGCACCATCAGTTGAGGATTACGGAGGCAGACATCCATAAGGTATGGGCACTATGAGTTCACAGTGGTGCCTTTCGGTTTGACAAATGCCCCCGCAGTGTTTATGAGTTTGATGAATGGGGTATTCAGGACCTTCTTAGATCACTTCGTGCTCATCTTTCTTAATGACATTCTGATTTACTCGCATACGCGTGAGGAGAACGAGGGGCACCTTTGTCAGGTTCTTCAGTGTCTTTGTGAGCGGCAGCTTTACGGGAACTTGGAGAAGTATGCTTTCTTTCAGTCAGAGATACAGTACTTGGGTCATATCATCTCAGGGGAAGATATCGCAATTGATCCTTCCAAGATTAGAGCCATTATGGATTGGCCAGCACCCACTACAGTGACAGAGGTGCGCAGCTTCATGGGGTTAGCAGGCTACTACAGGAGATTTATTTAGGACTTCTCTCGGATAACACACGCCATCACTTCCCTTCAGCGGAAAGGGAAGAAGTTTGTTTGGTCAAACAAGTGTGAGTAGGCCTTCAGGACCCTGAAGAGATGCCTCACTATAGCACCTATTCTTGTAGTGCCGGATCCACATGGTGACTTCTTTGTATGCACAGATGCTTCGTTGGCAGGCCTTAGAGGTGTTCTTATGCATGAGGGCAGAGTTGTAGCCTTTGAGTCTCGCAAACTCAAAGATCATGAGCTTAATTATCCTACCCATGATCTTGAGCTTGCAGCAGTTGTGCATGCTTTAGTTCGATGGAGACATTTTCTCCTTGGTCGGAGATTCACACTTAGTATAGATCATTTGAGCCTTCGCCACCTCTTCATTTGAGACAGATAGTTATGTGTTCAAAATCAAAGACCAAGAACTAAGCATTACTATTATCACGTAAGCTTCCATTCAAAAGGGAACCTAAAACACTCTTAAGGAATTCATCTAACATCCTCTCAAGGGACAAGGGACTGCATACTTTGCATACACAACATAGGAAGGGGAAGTTCATTTTATTCCATCCACATATTCTACTACATTACTACATTCTAGCTACAACCCACTATCAATTGTAACTTGCATAAGGGTATCCTAGGGCATCATTCTTACACACACTCACAAGAACTACATGGATTTTGAGATGTAGTGCAATGCTTGGTTGTAAGTTCACTCTCAACATGACCATCAAGGTTAGTCCAACTTCCCATTATGCATTTTCCTTTTTAGGTTTGATGTGGTTTGTGGGCTTGTGTAGGTGAACTCTTCTTTTGCAGGTTACAAGTACCTTTGGAGATCAAAGTGTGAGCACCAGGCGATCAACAGGAAATAATTGCGACACCCTTGTGACACAACATCAACCATATCCAAAGATTTTGAGCAGTCACTGTTGCCCAGATCCATTCATCAATGCCTAGGCACCCCTGTCTTACTGCGGGTTCCCCTGTTTGTCATTGTTCGTGAGTTAAAGTATTTACAAATATCAATTATGACGTTATTGGCATCTTGTTCATCACTTATCCCTACCTAAATCACTTCCATATTTTGTGTATATCAGCTAAGTATCCTTATCTCATCTTCTTGTTTAGGATTTTACATTTTATACCTTAGTTTACTTATGTCATTACTGTATTTCAACATTTGTACATTATATATTTCAGTAGTTAATTTGAAATAATTAGATTTAATTAATTAAAATTAAATTAAATCACTAACTTTACCTCCATTTACAACCATGGCCTGAATTTATGATGTTGGATAAACGAAACAGTTCAATCATATGTCCAACTTATGATTGATGAATTTATGACTACTTCATGAGTCAATTAATATTATCACCCTTTGGCTAATGGGGTTTGGGTGGATCAGTTAAGATGGATGGTTGTGTCTAGATTCACTAGGTTCAAATCCCGCTAGCCACAATCCCCTTTTGGGTGGTTTACCAGTGGTGGTGGGAGTTGCATCACTGGTAGGTTGCGACAGTTATCAGTGGTGGTGGGATTTACATCACCGATGGTCGTGGCTCATGGTTTTGGCTGGTGGTTTTAAATAGTGGCATTCTTTGCATCATTGTCATTGGTGGTTTTCAATGGTAGCTATCTTTGCATCATTTTCATTGGCTATTATTGGTGGCTCTAAAAGTAACAGTGGAAGATAAAAATTACATTAATATTGCAAGCTTCTTGGTCATTGTTTTTGTTGGTTTAATTGTGATATCTTGTCTATAAAGGACATTGTTGTAGGGTGGGCCCCACCAACCTTCCAATTCATAGCTCCAGTCAAAATCATTTATCAATCAAATATATATTAACCCTTTGTTTTTTAATGAACCTAAAAACATTGGGTGTTTTTGGGGTGTTGATTCTTGAAATAAAATGGTAAGAAATAGTTTGTTGATATTATTCATCGTTGATCTCAGGAACCTCTTCATTTGCATCAATTGTTTCCTCCTTGTATTATTCCTCATTAGGACCCTTGATGTAGAATACTTTCTTCTTAGGACATTTATTTCCTTTGATCCATTTTCTATCACAATTGTAACATAGGCATTTTATTTGTTTCTCTCTTATTTTTCGAGGAGTCAGCTATGTCTGTACGCACCCAATTTCACACATGCTACATTGTCAGGAAACAATTACAAAATTTCCCCAATGATGATTCATTTCCTTTCAGAAGGTGTTCAAGATCCTAAAACCTACTTGCAATTTATATTTGTAGCCTAGTATGTCCTACTTATCCCCTACATGCTTTTCCCCAGCTTTTTGCTTCATTTTCCATTGTTTTTGGCTTTTAGTGTTAAAACCACCACCCTACCTGGGTGACAGTTTAATAACCACTGCCAAGGTAGGGCGGTGGTTTTTTAACTGCCACCTAGACAAGGCAGCGGTCCTGTAATGGCTGCTCTGCACTGGGTGGCGGTGTTGCGGGATTTTTCCAGAATGTTTCAATCGTTCTTTAAACGCATGTAACTCAAGTCAAGTCCAATTTTAGAACATGTTTCTTACCTAAATTTGCTAATTTTAGGCTTGATTTTCTCATGATAATTACCTCTTCTAGTTTTAATACTGATTTTCCCAGTTAACTACCTCTTCATGTGATGATTTAACATCCCATTGCTACCAAGTGTGCTTGTGCACTCTACAATTAACTTTCTATAAATAAAATGCTTGTTTTCAAGCAAATGGCCTGAGAATTCTTGTGTATCTTGCATAGTATTCCTGGAACAATCTTGCTATAAATTACATAGCCAAGCTTAGATCACTTGTGTTATCTCCCTTGTACTTGGATTACAACCAGTCTACCTTCAAGTTGTCACTGCTCAAGCGCTTTCTCCTGTTGCTGCATCTACATTCCCAAATTCCTTGGACTCATGTGGACACACAAAGAATGAAAGGATAAACTGAGGGGACAAATTACTACACAGGTGGATTTACCTCTGTTCAGTGAATTCTAGGTTGGAGTTGTTGTTTGGTTTCCTTCATTGCTGCAATTTTTTATTGTTACATCATATCAAATAGAGTAGAAATCAATTTTCCTTCATCTGCAAGTAATTATTTAATTTCCAAAAGAGTTTACATATTTCATAGTAGCTCCCGATGAAAAATACTCTCCTTTCTAACCCTGTGGATTTGAAGGAGAGAATATTTGTAGGAATTTTTCTACATATCATAGAATTAATTGGAAAAGCTCTTGTTTCAAGTTAGCTTAGATTTAATCTGCAATTGCACAAGTAATTGGCTACATCCGACTGATTGTCTATATTAGATTCATTTATTTAGATTAGAAGCTTTATTTTCTAGAATATTAGAAAAGAATGACAAACAATTACTTTCATTACATTAGTTTCTCCTTATTTCTTTACTTAGTTTACATTTTGGAAAATCCAAAAACATATTTTAGATTTCCTTTGTTTAATTAGCTTGCTTCATTAGATTAACTCAATTATAACATGCATGATAATTACGGAGCCTAGAGAACCCAAAGATTTTGTATTCGAACCAATATTTCTGAAACCAAATCTAGTGGTGCCATTAGCATACATTGATCAAGGTCTTATATTTAACATATTTTGAATGACCAGAGATCTACAAGCAATCAGAACACAACTAGACGTGTTAAACATTGAAGACAATAAAGCATATGAATTTTGGTCAAGACAACCTAATTATAGATTGCCTTGAAAGCAATTAAACATTCACATGACCATCAATGAACAAAATCAAGAACAAACTTATGTTATTGATCCACTAGTTAGGCAACCAAATTCAAGAAATTTATTTACAGACAGACACGGGATTTTTCATACAAATTGTTAGATCCCTAGTACTGTATTCTCAAAATATTGAACAACTCCTAGTTTTGAACATAGAATTTGATAAGGCTTATGATTACTGGACCGCACCTACACATAGATTACCTGACTGCCCTTGGGCATGGATTCTAGATCATAATGCATGACCATACAGGGACCACAACTACAGAGAGTTTACGGTTGTGATCCAATGGTCCCCCAACCAAACATGACCAAGAGGAAATTAGACATAGATATTGAATTGCAAGCATTAGTCTTCAGGACATCTCCATTTCCCTTGGACATCATTAGATAATTGAACGTCCTAAATTAAGAAGATCATCGAGCCCTCTCGTTTTGGACTGAATCCATCAATCGTTTGTAGAGATAGCAGGATTCACGCCTCTCTCGTATGTTCTATTACCTTATCTGGAAACCATTACAAGGCACCTGTTGGCATTCCACGCATTCCAAAACTATTAGAGAGAATATATATAGAGCTTGACATCGATTGGAGTCTCCATGTCGCCATTATTTCTAAGCCATCCATTTGACCTGCGCAAGTTAGAGAGGCCTTCATTGCGCTTGACGAGAAGATTCCACTATTGTGAGTTGAGGACTTTAGATTGCCTTGATATCTTTTCTATCCATATCAAAAATTTACCACATGCACCACCATCCATTTAGCCACACACATTTCCACATCTTCTACCTCAGCACAACGTCGGGGAGTCGAGTGTAGGTGAAGGTCGCATGTTGATTTTCATCTATACAAATTGGTGAACCCGACATGAAGATCTAGTCTCTTTTCGTACCCATCTTCTTCATCCACCTTTCCTCGCTCTCATTATTCTGTAGGTATTTTTATACCCCCTGAACATGTCAAGATATGATGGATACAGCTAACCCATTTTGGGTCTAGAGGCATACTACTATCAAAGGGGAAGACAACAACAACCTCCCTCACTATTTGTATAGGCAGAAAATTACTCGACCCATCTACATGCATCTCAAACTCCTCCTCCTTAGGGGACCAACAATGGTTCCTTGGTTAGGATCAAGGAAATTGACCAACTTACACATACACAACAACCTGGGCTCTCAAGATCTAATAATATGACTTTTTCTAGAGAGTCAGGATTGTCTCCTCGGGTTTTGTTTAAACAACCAATCAACATGTAGTATGAGCAACTCCCACTTTTAGATGAGTAGTATTTAGCACGTTTTGCCAGAAGTGAACAATGCTTCCAAAGTATGAGACAAAATTTTGATAGGGTACAAGGACATATAGATGTCTTTCTTCAAAACAACACCACTTCCCCTCCTACAGTGAAGTACATTGCTAATGAGGGGTGACAAAACAATGAACAATTTATAGCATGATATCACAATCCTCAGCAACCCACAAAACTTCAACATCGTGTGCAAAAAAAATACCATGCCATCATTAGGAGAGGTCATCTCAGCTTTGGTGGATAAGGTTAAGGAATTAGAACTTTCTCAAAACACTCAAGCTTCATATCCTGGGCTAGGAAAGATTCCCCTTTATTTGTAGAACTATGGCCAAGTGCCTAATGCACCAAATCCTCTGGTATACATGGGTGATCCTAGCCCCGGGTATCTTCTCACTAGGTTGGGAACCTTGGGTATTCCCCCCTATGCCACGTATGGATATACACAATAGGCACAAATCAGAAGTGCATTCTCAAACACCATGCCAACTAGAAATGCAACATTCCCTGGCTTTGTGCCTCCAAATTCATACCAAAATAAATTTCCCCTACGTATATATGTATTCCAAATCATCACAAGGGGACATATACTCTTACCTATATGGTCAGCCACAATGGATTCCTTATGCCCCAATAAATGCACATGCTGCACCATACCAATAACCAAATACGCGTCCACCTCTACAACAAGGATCATCAATGGTTGAGTCCTACGCGATAGGTACCTACTCAGAATATCTTAAGGAGCATCTTTACTTCTCCATACGGGGTGTCATGCTCCCAAGGCATCTACCAAATCTTCCAAAATTTAAAGGGGAGGGAGATCCAAATGCCCACATTAAGGCATACACAACTTCCATTCGAGATCTACTCCCATGGGATGTAGTTGTTGTGAAAATATTTCCTAATACTTTAGAAGGTATTTCTCTCAACTAGTATTATAGGATACTACAGGCATTGATACACTCTTTCAAGAAACTCATGTAAGAGTTTATTAAATGTTTTGACATGAACAAACTCTTGAGAATAGGAATCAGAGAGTTCCTCCACATTAAACAGGAACACAACGAGTCCACCACACATTTCATCTGGAGGTAGCAAGTTCTCTACTCTTTAGCAAGTGCACCTAATATGGATCAAATAGAGCTCTACAATTTATTCTTTCATTCTCTTAACCTGGAAACAAAGGAGGAAGTCTAGAAATTTCCACTTAGAATCTATGAAGAGGTGTTAGAGGGTGCTCTTTGCATATATCAAGTAATAATAAACAGAGGTTGCAAGACCTACTATTCTAACGGGAGGTTGATCACTCCCAACCAAGGTAACTGAGGTTACCCAAATAGTACAAATAACAACCAAGGACCTACGATTCTCAATAAAATTGTGGTGTTACAACTGATGGTGTTACCAATCAATCGAATAAACCCAATGTTGTTAATACCCTGAATATAAATAACGCTAACAACAACAATAACGGTAACAATCAAAGGAGTAACAATTTCACTCCCATGGTTAGCACAGTGGACTTCAATCATCCACATCAACAACAATAACAAAAACAACAACAACAAAAAATACAAGCTCAAATCCCTAACCAGTCTCCTAATGGATACCCAAATCAATTTCTAAATCAAGGGCAATGGCCTCCCAATTTCAACTACAATAACCAACACCTAAACAATAATCCGAAATTTGGGCTGCAATAAAATGCAAATCAAAGACCTCAGGATTATGATCTCGACCTTTATTTTGGCTTCTAGAGATTCCTAGGGCACGACGTCAAAACTTGTTAGGATTGTAACAAGTTTTTGTACAACGCTTACCTAAAGACCAAAGACAACTCTTTGTTGATATGTTTTTGGAAAATCCTATGGCGCCTACTCAAAATACTTATATGGGGTCTGTGTCCCCCCAAAATGTTCCACTCAAGATATTTAACAATCCTCTCTCAACACATCTCAATAATGGTAAGCTAGACCCCAACGAGTCAAACAATGGTGTCATGGTGGGAAGAAATGATCATGAAGCTTCAAATTCATCAAACCCATTGGTGGTACCTCTATTAGATGGTCATCAGAAAACTAAGATAGTGGGTCTTGTAGAGCTAGAGATTGAGCCCTAGATAAACATTGCCACTAGAAATAAAGATTATTCTTTGCATCCTGTTCTAATTTACTTGTCTATAGTAGATGATATTCATGAGACACTTGGAAATCTGATAGGAGCTTATGAATTGATTAGTGACCTTATGAATACCTTTTATCACATTTCCTTCTTATAATTGTTAAAGAACTCCCCTACTCATAGAGCCTATTTATTAGAAGAATTGGGTCTTGGACACTTAAATCAACATCACTCCTCCTCTAGAGGTGCAGATAAACCATATAAATTTTGATGTCTAGCCTCCTGGGAAGCCAGAAAGAGATGTCAGATTCATATTTTACATCAGTAAGATTCCCACGGGAACCGAAATAACATGTAGAGGTGATCCAAATCTATATTTATAGGTTTGGATCTATAATAACTATGTAAATCATGCCATGATTGATGATGGGGTGGCAATAAACATTATCCCCTTCTATTTTCTTCAAAATTTAGGTTATGGAGAGACTAACTGCTCTTCAACAAGAAACACACTAAGAGGTTATGATAGCCTCAAGGTAACATCAATCGGAACTATAATCCTTCTAGTCGCTTTGGGACCCAAGACAATCCTCAAAAATTTTTATATTATAGACAAGGAAACCAGCTATAATATGATCCTCGGTCATCCTTGGATACACCACATGAAGGTAATTCCTTCCACTTTGTTTCAAGAAGTAATATTCCTACTCTTGGGGAAATTATTCGTTGCATAAGGTGACGCAAATCCCTTTGACATACACCTAGCCAATGTAAAGAAGAGACCAGGAGTACATTCTGAGTTTGAACTCCTCACAAACCAATTAAACAAATCAGTGAGTTCAATTCTTGAAACAAAACTAGTTCTTACAACGAAGTTAGAAACTAGTGTCTTGATCGAGGGAGTTCCTCCGGTCAAGGAAGAAACTATTGTTGTAGAGATAGTCTCAACAGAAACCACAACAAAGATTTTCAAGTTGTTGGATAATGATTTACCCATTCTCCTTCCATTTTATTGCATGGGCAAAGGACATGCCCTAGTACTCGGCTCTCTGCTAGCTAATGAGTTCTGCATGGTGGAAGATTTAGAAGAAAAGGAAGAGGACATAAAGGATGATTCAATGTCTATCTTCCCGAGCAGTTATTGGGCTCTTCACTTTGACAGAGCTAAGTGTCACTTTGGCACTGGGGCATGTGTGATCCTTACTTCTCCAAAGGGAAAGGTCATGCCTTTCAATTTTAAACTAGATTTTGAATGCATGAAAAATGGTGTTGAGTATGAGGCTCTCCGTCTTGGTCTCATAGTATCCAAAAGGATGGGTTCTCTCAATATTAAAGTAATGAGTGATTCTCAACTAGTAGCCAATCAATTTTGAGAAGTATATGAGACTAGATCAGAACACCTCCAACTCTATAAAATTATGGTGCTTAATCTGACAAAAGGTTTTGACTTCATCTCAATTGAAGCCATTCCACAAGAACAAAACCTTCTCACAGACTCCATATCCACCTCTACTTCTCACTTTTTTCCAAGTAAGGAGTTAGAAGAATACAACTTCACTATCTCGATTCATGCAAAACCCTTAGTGCACAAAGTATCAATAATCCCAATCTTAGTATACGTTGAGGCCGAGAACAAGCCTATAACCCTAGACTATGTAGAAAGTGATGAAGCTATTTTAGGGTATCTCAATGCCTACATGGATTTGTATCCCCAACACCATAAGAGAGGTTTTGCTCTCATTTCTCACTTGTCCTCCTTTTTGGAGATCACACGATGGATCCTTCCTCCTCCAAAGGACTTGAAATTTATGAGGTAGAAGAGGAGGGGGAGTTGGATATACCTCTGGACCCGCTTGAGTTTGAAGAGGGTAATGCCTCTTTGATCGAAGGGACGATTGATATTAACATTGGGATGGAGGAAGACCCAAAAATTTTGATGCTAGGTTCTTCACTCACCCCTGAGAAAATATAAATACATATGAAAAATCCTTGAGGATCATTCGAAAGGCTTTGCATTCAACCACCCATAAATGACAGGAATTTCTCCTCATGTAGAAGTTCACAACCTAGTGACCAGGTCTAACACAAAACCCATCAAGAAAAAGTCTAGACCGATGAAGCCAAAAGTGAAATTTATGGTCAAAGAGGAAGTGATGAAACTCCTACAGATGGGGTTCATTAAACAGGTCAATTACTTTATGTGGGTGTCCAAAATCATCCCTGTGCTAAAAAAGAATGGAAAGATCTACATTTGCATTGAATTTTGGTATATCAATAAGGTGTGTCTCAAGGATGATTTCCCACTCACATCCATTGATGTCATCGTTGACGCAACAGTTGGTTATGAACTGTTGTCCCTTATGGATGGATTCTCTAGGTATAATCAAATCAAGATCTCCAAGGAAGATAAGATAAAGACTACATTTCTCACTCCTTAGGGAACCTATTGTTATGCAGTCATGTCGTTCAGACTTAAGAAAGCGGATGTAACCTACCAACGTGCAATGACTTACATATTCCATGATCTCATTTATAATATTGTGGAATCCTATGTGGATGACTTTTTGGATAAGACCAGGAAATGAAGCGATCACCCTAATGTGCTTTGCATTATCCTCTCTCATTTAATCGAATATGATGTTATGATAAATCCTAAAAAATGAATGTTCGGTGTGACGAGATGGAAGTTACTGGTATACATCATGTCTTCAAAAGGGATTGATGTAGACCTAGCCAAAATCCAAGTAGTTCTGGAAATGATCCCACCATCAGATGATTTTGGCATAAGGCCCTTTCTCAGAAAGCCCGGTATAATCCGAAGGTTCATTCCTAATTTAACTTGAAAGGAATGATAAGAAGATCATTTTAAGCTGTGAAGATCTTAGATGATCATAGCACACAACATTTGATAAGCTGAAAGAAATTCACCAGAATAAATTTACAAAAGAATTTTCAAACAAAGAACATTAATATCATATATTATTATGGAACTCTCATGTATTACAATGAGAAGGAACCTTGCTTATATAGGAAAGGAAGATCAATCTAAGAACCAATCAATGTCATAGATCAAGCCATAAATCAAGGAAAGAACTAATCATCAAAGAACTAGTCAAGACCTTAGATTTAGGAAAGAACTAGTCATCAAAGATCTAGTCAATATCATAGATCAAAGAAAGAACTATACCTAACAACTAGATAAAATCTTCCTAATATCTAAATAAGATAAAATAAATATCCACACAAGTAAGTGGGTGAGGAGAAATACAATAAAGGTAAAGAAAGTATCTAGGTGAACATAAGATACGGTAAATACCTACTCTAACACCCCCACAAGTGAAGCTAGGGGCCTAGAATAAAAGTGGAATATCCACAGTATGAGTCCTGATAACTAGGTCTGATGAGGTACTCATGTACAATAACTAGGAAAAAGGGACACCACAAGGTACCCAAAACTAGTAAAAACAATGTAGAGAGAGAAAAAACCCGTTGCAAGGCATCCCAAGAAGCTCGGCTAAAAAAACTCGCACAATGTTGAAGATATTTGGTGTGCACTGTGGTATGAATCCACTGCTTGATCACAAAACTCAAATACAACTGACACTAGGCTTCACCAGAATAGCTCCATACAAGGAGACTGTTAATGGAGTGATGTCGAAAGTGCAAAAAAAACACCAAACATAATTTGATCAACTGCTACAAATAGGTGTGCCACATGATCCAAGAACAATAACTAAGGCAACAAGGAAAGGACACAAGATCTAAATAAATAGGAGTGCCATGATCTAAGAAAATCCAAGGTAACAAGACAATGACACAAAACCTGAAGAAGCAGGATCAACACCACACCCTCCCATATTGTTGAATGGGTGGAATGACACTAAAAATTTATATGAGTTGTCAAAACAACTACCTGAACACTAAAAAACTAACACTGGGATTCACTAGAATAGCTCCCCACAAGAGAGATTGTAAACATGCCAAAAAAATTGAAAATACAGATATAAAATCTCTCAACAAACAAGAGAGATACACTACACCTAAAAAAAAAAACTCAAAACAAAGAGCATTACAATGCAAAAGGTATAGAAAGTTGAGCAAGAGGTCGAATAGTGGAGGAGCCACACCTATAGATTCCTCTCAATGAATTCCTATACCATAAAGGAATGATAAGAAGATCATTCCAAGCTGTGAAGATCTTAAATGATCATAACACACCACATTTTATAAGCTAAAAGAAATTCACCATAATAAATTTATAAAACAATTTGCAAACAAAGAACAATAATATCATATATTATTATGTAACTCTCATGTATTACAGTAAGGATCGGCCTTTCTTATATAGGCAAGGAAGATCAATCTAAGAACCAGTCAAGGCCATAAATCAAGCCATAAATCAAGGAAAGAACTAGTCAAGACCTTAGATTTAGGAAAGAACTAGTCATCAAATATCTAGTCAATACCATAGATCAAGGAAAGAACTAGTCATCAAAGATCTAGTCAATACCATAGATCAAGGAAAGAACTATACCTAATAACTAGATAAAATCTTCCTGATATCTAAATAAAATAAAATAAATATCCACACACATAAGTGGGTGAGGATAAATATAATAAAGGTCAATAAATTACCTAGGTGAACATGAGCTAAGGTAAATAACTACTCTAACATAACCTTCGCAATTCATCCAATAAATAATCTATTGAAAAAGGATTGTTGTAATATTTTGATGGAAGAGTGTCATGAGGTGTTTGAGTCGGTTAAATGATTCCTATTGTCACATCTAACACTCATGCCTCCTAAATTGGATTACCCTCTTATTATTTGTTCACAAGATATAGATGTCTCTTTAACTTAGATGTTAGCTTAAGAGGATGACAAAAAATGAGAGTGTGCAGTCTACTTTATTAGTCGAACATTGCTCGACTATGAGACATGCTATACACATGCAAAGAAAGAATGCCTAGCTATAGTTTTCGTAACAAAATGGTTAAGACACTACATGTTTAACCAAGAAATGAGGGTTATTGTCAAGACTGATCATTTGCAAACATTTTTAACATATGGTTAGTTATCCAAGAAAGCTAGACATTTCATAATTCTGATGGGTGTGTTCTAGCTAATGTTTGTTAACCAAAAGTTTGTTAAAGGATAAATCATTACAGACTGGTTGGCTGACAACCCATTAGATAGAGGTGATTTAGTTAACATGGATTTCCTAGATGAATGCATATACTATGTCAAGATCAAACCCCCCATTTCTACATGTCCATGGTATACTGATATTGTTAATTTCATTTTGGACCATGCATACCCTGAAGGGGTAATATCACAAAAAAGAAGATAGCTACATGTCATAGCCACTAAATACGTGATCATAGAATAAGTGCTCTATCACAGAGCCTTTGACGAAATTTTTCTTCGATGTGTTGATGAAGAAGAATGTGAGAAGATTCTCTATCAATCTCATAGTGGAGTGTGTGGAGGTCACTTCGGAGGCCATGCCACCACTCATAAGATACATCGGATGGGCTATTTTTGGCCTACTTTAGAGCATGACATAGTAGATTATATGTGTAAGTACAAAAAGTGCCAAGAGTTCTCTCATGAGATCCATATACCAGCAAAGGCTCTGCAATCAATTACAAGACCATGGCCATTTTCCACTTGGGGCATGTATTTGATAGGTAAGTTCTCTCCTTCATCGACAAACGACTATAATTTCATAATCACGGCTAGAAAATATTTCACTAAGTGGGTAGAGGTGATGCCTCTTACCACCATACTCAGATTTGTAATTGTTAAGTTCATTTTGAACCAAATTATTTATAATTACGGAGTCCCACAAGTCATTATTTTTGATAATGGGATGTCTTTCAAGAATGAGGAAGTGTGTAAATTGTGTGAAAAGTTCAAAATAAATCACCACACTAATTCTCTCTATTACCCTCAGGCCTATGGACAAGATGAGGCTACTAACAAGATGTTAAAGTCCATTCTCCTTAAAAACTATCAAGGAGAATAAATGAGATTGGCACTTAAAGTTATTTTTGGTTTTATGGGACTATCAGACATTGGTAAGAATGCCAACAGGGGCAACCCCCTTTTCTTTGGTATTCAGTGCAAAAGTGATTTTACCACTCGACGTTGAATTACCTAGTCTCTGTATCTCACTACAAGGAATTCTGGGAGAAGAAGGATATTGAGAGGCACGACTCTCTTAATTAGAAAGCCTCAGTGAAGCTCGACTTAATGGTAAGCAACGGCATAGCATTTACATTGACCGAATGGTTTGGCATTACAATAAGAAAGTTTACGAATGTGAGATATGTGAGGGAGATTTGGTATTAAGACTCAATAGATGAATAGAAAAAAATACCAACGAAGGAAGAAAGTTCAGGCCCAAGTGGTTAGGCCCGTATCGAGTAATAGAAGACTACAAAAATGGAGCATTTTGCCTATTTATGCTAGAAGGTGAAGAATTTGACGAATCTGTCAACTCTCTTCATCTTAAAAGATAATTTGCATGATTCACTAGCATTTCCATATGTATATTACTACATTCTCATTACATTACCATTTTTTAGCTCATTCTGTAAAATTTGTAATCAAGGAACTTATTTTCAAGCAACTCTCAAAAACTTCTACAAAACATTGGCAATCTTTCAAATCATATCTCTTCATACATTCAAGATATTATCATTAACAATTCTTATCACTTCATCCGTTTTATAGGATAAGACAAAATTTTGAAACTAATCCTACCAAGGTCTACGTACTTGGTTTTTCCTATGGTTTTCTTCTAGCATAGTTGTCTTTGCCCATAGTCAGTTCTAGAGGCTTCATGATGTCATATCTTTCCCTAGAAAAAAATATTTGGTACAAAAAAATTCTAAACATTTTTACCCATAATACTTGTTCGTCTATCTCAACCTTTGGTGTTGATCCCTTACATCCTACTGGTTGCATGGGGTTAATGCTACGAGAAAGCCTTCTTTCCCAAAAGCACAAATTAAATTCCAAAACAAAACAAAAAGTATATATATATATCATATAATATATATATATATATATATATCAAGGTAAAATCAATAAAAAAAATCAGTGTTGAGCCTGCACCTCTTACAAGTTGTGTGAGTTTGGGAAAGGAGGGAAGTACATGTACTCATCTATGCATTGTCCTTGGTGATGAGCCCATACTTCATACTGGTAGCATGGGGTAAGGTGTAGGGGGTTCTATAATAAACTAATAAATCAAAAGCAATTTTAATCAAATAAAGTGCTTTGAAAATCTTAAAATCCCAAGAAAGATGAGTTTAGATGTGTATGTTCTAAAAGAGGGTCAAAACCTTAAAACTAGATCATGTTAATCAAGAGGCCATCTTCAGATCTAATTCTAGATAAATTTGCAAGAAATTACAATTTAGTTTGTGTAGTGAGCTGTATACAAGGTTAAGTTGTGGGTTCCCAATTGGGTTTATGTCAAAGTCTTGTCTTTCTCTCACCATTCCCATCTCTATCAAAACCAAACAATTCACGTCCCTCATGACTTCCAGTATTGAGCCCTCACATCTTGCTGGTTATATGGGGTTAGGAGTGGAGTGAATTCCTTTTATCATCATATGATTATTCATCAACATTTCCAATAAACAAATAAGTACGAAACATTACTTGAAAATATGAAGTTCAACATTACAATGTGTTTGCATAATCATCATATATCAACATTACAAAACAACAAAAAGAAATTCATTTTGTTAGCATTCACTATCCATTGCATACATTATAAAAAGCATACAAACCAGAAATTTGAAACATCTAAAGTACACATGTGAATCAAACCACAAATGAAAGTCAACTCTATGCAAGGAATAGTCAAACAAAAAAGAGGTAACTGTATATATATCATAATAAATTGAGTTTGTGTACAATGCCATCACGCACTAGGCATGGTCAAAATGATCTCAATGATCTCGAAAATACAAAAAAAAATTGTATAAACAAAGCAATAAAGGATCAAAAGCTTGACAATCCCTATGGGATCCCTTAGAAGGTGCACGTCGAACTTCAAACCTCCTACTACAACTATGACATCATGAGTGCACTAAGTGATGTGAGTGACCATGAGTATAACCACTAGTTGTGGTCTCTTTTCCTGAACGGTTCTGCCTCCTCTCTCTTTGTTGCCTCATACTCCGTAACCCTCGTCTATAGATCAAGAATGATCTTTTCCATCTTCCAGAGAGGCACAAAAGTGTCATTTTGGTGGCCAGCCTATAAAGATTGCCCCACATCCTCCTACAACTCTCCCCTGGTCTTCCTCATAGGAAGTAGCAGGGTGTCTAGACAAATAAGATCTCACCACTCCTGAGTGTTTGCTGTAAAAAAAATAGCGAGTTAGAAAACTACAAAAACAAAAAAATATATATGATACATAGTGACTAACATTTCTATCTAATAAAGTCGAAAAAAGGGTATCTACATACTCGGATCTCTAGGCATCCATGCGGGATCAGCTAGTGCTACCATGGTAGGTGTATGCTTTGCCTCTCCTCCTCTTGAGGTGATGTGTTGTCCCATGAAGGAATCCTTGTCTCCTCCTCCATCATGAGGAGGTGGATCCTCATAAACTAATGCCTTCATCTCAGCATCCACCTCCTCCCTTTTTGCCATGGATATCTCCTGAGTTTCATGCCACTCAGTGCCACTATCCTCATCATCCCCTATCTCTATAGGAGCATCCTCTTCTACATCCCCATCTGTCTCCTCCCCTGTCCATCCCCATCTGTCTCCTCCCTTGTCTCTACCTTAGACTCTGAGTCTACATCAATCGAGATCTCTTACTCCTCCCCATTGTGAGTAGATGTGGCCTCAAGTAGGAGAAGCGGTGAAACTCTAAGTCTAGCCGCTCTACAGGCACAAATGACCCATCACACTATGATGGGAGCTCCTAGGGTCACAACTATCCATTTGGAATCACCCGTAGGACCAGGTCAGGAATCGCTAATACTCCTATATATAATTGACACATGAGGAAGGACATCGATATATGACAGCCCAAACTATTGAGGAACTCTGTTGAAGGGATGGGTCTCACCCTAATCGATCTATCAACTAACTAGCAGGTGGTAGCACAAGCAACCACTATTTTCCCATCCGCCCCCATAATCCAGCCATGCCATGATAGGGAATAGCAACCAAGTCATTTGTAGTAAGAGTGGCAACTAGCTGGTGTAGCACCCAGAGTATTGACATCCCTGTCCACCTCACAACCCTGACGGCCCCTAGATCCAATACTGGTACTCCCCTCTGATAGGGATAAGCCTCTCGTACACCCAACTCATCATGAGTGTGGGTGGCTAAGTGACTGACCCTGTAGTTTGGCCACCTGGTAAAGATCATGGTATGTAGTGCCAAGTATATTTTCTCCCCAGATGTAGGTATGCTCGTATTGCTCTATCCACATCACTATGGGGGCCCAAAAATTTAATAACTTGTCCCCCCTTATCCCCAATCAACCGCGAGGCCAAGATACCTATGATGGCCTTACAGAGTGTAGGGATAGGAGCAAGAGGGACAAAAATAAGACTTATACCCTGTTTGGTGCCTGGTGATCCCCCATCTGTAGACCCCGCCATCTCAAGTGTCAACTGTTGGCCAAGTATAGGAACACCAAGTATCTTGTATACGTCTTCAAGAGTGATAGTCTACTCTCCTTTGACTCCTAACAGTTATAAATTGTTCTGGTACACATCCCAATAAGATAATAAATCACACAAAATCTGGCTAGTATATGTATGATGTGAGGTACCTGTATGATCCTCCAAATCCCTACTCTAAGTAGTGTGTCTATCTCATCTTATGTTAGCTGGTCGAGTATCGTTGGAAGCCACTCACCTCTCTCTCTCTCTCTCTCCTCTCCTCTCTCTCTCTCTCTCTCTCATCTCTCTCTCTCTCTCTCTCTCTCTCTCTCTCTCTCTCTCTCTGCTCCAACGAACATACTCCTCCTGTGTTCATGAAACATAAAAAGAGTGAGTCAGTAACATAAATAAGCTCATAAAAAACATAACAAAAAAAATTAAAATCCAAAAAAAAAATTAACATAGTCATTTTAGCATTTTGTTCAAAATCGCCACCCTGTGCAGGGTGGCAATTTTGTAACCACCGCCCCTCCAGGGCAGCGATTCTATAACTGCCACCTAGTCATGGCGGCGATCTTGTAACCTCTACCCTGCATAGGGAAACATTCCTTTCCAAATTTGATGGGTCGTCCCTTTAGCCCTAAAAACTCCAAAAAATGCAAAAACGGACCATTTTAACTAAAATAAAAGACTTCCCTATGGGTGCCCCCCTAGGGACCATTCTAGGAAAAGAAATTTTTAAAATCTCCCCCTAGGCTTAGATTTTCCACTTTTTACATTTTAGGTTTTAAAATAAATAACTAAGAAAAACTAACCTTTTTCCGCATGGTTGGAATCCTCGGTTGCGAAGCAATCTTCACCTTGTCACAACGGTCATTTCAGTTGTACTCTCATTTGAAATGGTCACTAAGGGCCCAAATCTCAAAAATCACCAATAGGATATGTTCAAATGAACTGGAAAATGAATTTATATATATTTATGTCATGTTTTAACCTTGTTTTGAATGTATATGACCACAGGGCTAAAGCGTTGGTGAAGGTATATTCTTATCCCTGCGCAAATTGTAAGACCTCTTGTCTTTTTGATTTAGCGTTTATTTTTCGATATTTTATCTATCTACACTTGAGTTTTCTTTCACCTTGCAGATAACGGGAACTTGGATGGTGACATTTCCGCACATGAGCATGTCAGGTATAGCTTTTAACTTCCCATTTTGGGAACACCATACTCGGACTCTATGTTTAACGACTCTTCATGGCTAAAGTGCTTCTCTGAGGGGGCAATATGTGCGCACCCAATTTTGCACATGCTACATTATCGAGAAACAATTATAAAAGGTCACCAATGATGATTCATGTTCTTTTAGAAGGTGTTCGAGATAAAACCTACTTGCAATTTATATTTTTAGCCTAGTATGTCTTACTTAGCCCCCGCATGCTTTTCCCTAGCTCTTCACTTCATTTTCCTTTGTTTTTGGCTTTTAGTGTTAAAAACACGGCCCTGCCTGGGCAGCGGTTTTGTAACTACCACCCAAGTAGGGTGGAATTTATGTAAATGCCATCCAGACAGGGCAGCGGTCTTGTAATCGATGCTCTATACTGGGCGGCAGTCCTATGCAATTTTTCCATAATGTTTCACTCGTTCTTTGAACACGTGTAGCTCAAGTCAACTCTGGTTTTAGAAAGCGTTTCTTCCCTAAATTTGCTAATTTTATGCTTGATTTTCTCGTGCTAATTCCATCTTCTATTTTTAATAGCGTTTTACCGAGTTAATTGCCTCTTCATGTGATAATTTGGCATCACATTTCTTCCAAGTGTGCTTGTGCACTCTACAGCTAACTTTCTATAAATTGAATGCTTGTTTTCAAGAAAATGGCTTGAGAATTATTGTGTATCTTGCGTAGTATTGCTACAAAAATCTTGCTAGAAATTGTATAACCAAACTCATATCTCTTGTGTTATCTCTCTTTTACTTGCATTGTAACTAGAATTCCTTCAAGCTGCCACTGCTCGAGCACTTTCTCCTATTGCTTCCTCTACATTACCAAATTCCTTGGACTCATGTGGACACACAGAGAATGAAAGGATAAACTGAGGGGACAAATTACTACACAGGTGGATTTACCTCTATTCAGTGAATTCTAGGCTGGAGTTGTTGTTTGATTTCCTTCATTGCTGCAATTTTTTATTGTTACATCATATTAAATAGAGTAGAAATCAATTTTCCTTCATCTGCAAGTAATTATTTAATTTCCAAAAGAGTTTACATATTTCATAGTAGCTCCAGATGACAGATCCTCTTCTTTCTAACCCTGTGGATTTGAAGGAGAGAATATTTGTAGGAATTTTTCTACATATCATAGAATTAATTGGAAAAGTTCTTGTTTCATGTTAGCTTAGATTTAATACACATTTGCACAAGAAATTGGCTACATCTAGTTGATTATCTGTATTAGATTCATTTATTTAGATTAGAAGCTTTATTTTCTAGAATATTAGAAAAGAATCACAAACATTTAATTTCATTAGATTAGTTTCTCTTTATTGCTTTACTTAGTTTACATTTTGGAAAATACAACAACATAGTTAATATTTCCTTTGTTTAATTATCTTTCTTCATTAGATCAACTCAATCATAGCATGCATGATAATTACAGAGCCTAAAGAGCCCAGAGATTTCCTATTTGAACCAACAGTGCCTCAACCAAATCTAGCGGTGCCATTAACAGACATTGATCAAGGTATTAGATTTAAATTATTCTAAATGACTATAGATCTCACCTAGATGTGTTAAAAATTTAAGATGATAAAGTGTATGAATTTTGGTCAAGACAACCCAATTATATATTTCCTTGAAAGTAGTTAAACATTCACATGACCATCAATGAAAAAAATCAAGAACAAACTTATGTTATTGATCCACTATTTAGGCAACCAAATTCAAGATATTTATTCACAAATATAGACATGCGATTGTGCATCAAGTTTTTAGATCCCCAATACTGCATTCTCAAAAGATTGAACAACTCCTAGTTTTGAATGTAGAAACTGACAAGGCTTATGATTACTAGACTGCACCTATACGTATATTACCTGACTGCCCTTGGGTATAGATTCTAGATTATACTGCATGACCATACGGGGACCATGACTAGGGAGAGTTTGCGGTTGTGATCTGATGGTCCCCCAACCAATTTAGATCGAGAGCCAATTAGACATAGATCTCATACTACGAGCACTGATCTTTAGGACATCTCCATTTCCCCCATACATCATTAGACAATTGAACGTCCTAAATGAAGAATCTCATCGAGCCCTCTCGTTTTGGACTGAGCCCGCCAATCGTTCATAGAGCTATCAAGATTCACACCTCTCTTGTTTTATCCATGACCTTGTCTAGAAACCATTATGAGGCACCTGTTGGCATTCCACGCATTCCACAATAGCTATATAGAATCGCTGTAGAGCTTGACATTGATTGGAGTCTCCACATCGCCATTCTTTCTGAGCCATCCATCTGACCTGTGCAAGTTAGAGAGGCCTTCATTGCACTTGATGAGTAGATTCCACTATTACGAGTTGAGGACATTAGATTACCTTGATAGCTTGTCCATCCATATCACACATTTACCACATTCACCACCATCCATTTAGCCACACACATTTTCATGTTGAATGCCTCAGCACAACCTCAGGGAGTCGAGTGTAGGTGAAGGTCGCATGTCATTTTTCATCTTTATAGTGTCATTTGGGGTTAAGATGGTGCTAGATTCGTGTGTTCCTTATGATTAGTGAAGCTCCTCCATTTTTCCATATCTTTTTCCTCCACATGTCGAGAAATGATCATGGATTATGATATCAAACTTGGATTAAGAAGGTGAACATCATGTTGTATGTTATCCTTGAGTCCACCCAAGAAGAGATCATTTAGATGATCCTCTTAGATATCATTAACATGTAAGGATAAATTTTGGAAATATTGGATATAATCCTTAACTAAAATATTCATTCGTAGCTTGGCAATTTGGCTAAAATAGTTCTTTATAAAACTTTTATTATAGTGTGTTTAGAGCTCATTAGTAAACATAGACCATGTAATAGAGAGACCCTTATTTTTCTTTTGCTCACACATCCATCTATACCAACTGAGTTTTTCTGGTTCCACATACAAATATGTCATTACCACCTTTTGTCTAATTAGTACTTGATGCAGATCAAATAAATTCTCCATTTAGTTGATCCAAGTGATCAACTCATTCCCATTAAACTTGTGCATCTCCACTTTAGGAATAATTCTACACCATTGGTTAGGATATCTAGTGGTGTGTGTAAAAGATCCACTTGGGTTGGTGTAGTTTGAATCAAAGTGTGCATTACTTGAGGAAATCATGTAACTTGAATGGAAATTATTGTTAGACTTCATACATGAGGTCAAATGTAGAAACTCCTTCTTCAATAACTCAAATTCCATTTTCATGTCACCCTTCACTATATTCAATCACGTGTCTAATTCTTACATCACTTTACCCTTCATTGTGTTCAAGCTATGACTAAAATCTTCCTACACATTGTTCATCTAGTTGTTCACCATGTACTTAAGATGGGATACTATCTTTGATGCCCCTAAAGATGAAGATTAAAAAGCCACATCTTCCTTACTAGGAATTTGAACCTTCCCTTGGCCTCTAGCTGATCTTTTTATCATGATGTGGGTTTTGTATCTTGGGATACTAGGGTTAGGGTATAAATTTGGGGCTTAGGGTTTTCTAATGTTATTTGAAGAATAAAGAGAAACATAGAGAAAAAATCCTAGATAATTTTTGGAAATATTTCTGAAAATATAAGAAACTTAGAAAAAATCCAAAAATAGCAGCCTAGGTAGAAAATTTATCAAAAAAGCTAAAATTAATATAACTTTTGTAAAACAATTCAAAAATATTTGAAATTTGGAGAGGATATTACTTGATTGATTTTGCAACACAAGAAAAAATTATAGAAAAATTATCTACTGATTTTAAGACATATTCAAACCTTCCTAATTAGGTTTTTGATCCAATTTTACCCAAGATCAAGCTCTTATACCACTTGTAATGAAATTACTTAGATAGATCTAAATATTAGCATTAATAGAACACCAAAATATAGGGAAATGATATCAATATGGAAGTAGAATGACTTAGCCACTTCGAGGGGGAAACCCCAAAACCACATAATAAGACTCAAGTGCTCAATATGATGATAATATCCTACTCTATAATTGTTATCCATTTTCACCCCTAGTGAAAATAGACAACTTAGGAACTTGCGCCCAAGCAAGTTGGACAGGAGCAGGAGAAAGGTCCCAGGGACCATTTTCAGCTAAAAATGGATAAAACGGGAAAAATTGAAAAAAATATTTTTGAGTACCCCACTCCATTCCCCTATCCCCCCTAGTTTAAGAAAAAATTCAGGTAGTTGAGAAGAAACTGGAAAAAAAAAAAAATTGGCTAAAGAGCTAGAAAGCAACTCACCAAGCTATTTGGTGAGCTAAAACTATCTGGGAGAGTTGAAGGATGGTGTAGTGCCTATTTAAACAACCACTTGAGACCAAAGAAACAACCTAGGGTTAGTTAGAAAATTATGGGATAATTTTTTTTTGATTTGAAGTGTCTAAAACTAAGTTGCAAGACATCAGTGTTCACTAATAGGTTCTAGAACAAATCATGTTTACCAAAACACAAGTTTCCTTTATTAAATTATAACAAGTTTACAAGGTTCAAATTTTAGGGTTACATGTTTTAGTTAGGTTCAAGGAGTAATCTTACCCCCATGCCTACTCTCAAACAGGCTTAGAGCTTAAACTAGATTTTTCTCCTACATAATGCTCCCAAAATTTCCATAAACCATTCTTAATGGATAGGAAATTTTCTCACCTTTCCGGTGATATAAATAAGTCCTTCTAACTCCTTACAGAACTCAAGTTATGAGTGGGCGGAGTTTCTAGGGTAATTTTTCCTAGAGGGACACATGACAAGAGGAGGGGGAATGCACCTAGGGTGGGTTGGCGGGTCGCGGGGCGGCATTGGGAAATTTTTCCAATGCATGGCTCAAACTCACAAAAAAATCTATGCCCCCGCAGGTCCCTAGGGGACACGTGTCGAGTCCTGGCACCGAGCGGAGAAGGGAGAAGGGAAGGGTGGAGCGACGGGTCAATCTAGCGCTTTGCGCCAATGAAGGGAAAAAGGGAGAAAGAAGTGTGTGGGTCCACGTGCCCACTAAGGGAAAGAGTTTGAGAGGAAGGCAGAGAAGTAGGCCATGGGAGAACATTGAGAAATTTTCCCCAAAGGCCCAAAAAAAAAACAAAAGTCAAGGGTCTTCCGCCCTACCCGTCGCCACCCCCAGAGTGCCACGTGGCATGCTTTCATTGGCCGTGGGCCAGTGGGGTCAAAATGGGAATTTTTCCCAAAAATTTTAAAAATTTAAGTCCAAAATGAAATGCGTGCCCCCACCGTAGCCATAACGGGACACAAGGTGCCCTCCGATTGGCTGCGGACCGACGGAGGTAAAAGTGAAAATTTTCCAAAATTTTTCAAAAGGTTTAAGGGTGAAGAAAAATCTGCGCCTCTGCCTTAGCCCCTAGAGGACATGTGGCAGTCTATGATTGGCTGCGAGGAAGCAGAGGAAAAGATGAAAATTTTCCCAAGTTGAAAATTTCAAAATATTTTCTAAGGCAATTCAACGGGAAATTTTTGAGGTGCGGGCCTGCCAAGGAAATTTTTTCCAAATTTTCCTGCAAGGCACAAAAACTTCAAAGCGTCATAACTTGAGCTAGAAAGCTCAGTTTTGGGAAAACGAGGACTTTTTGGAAATATCTCGATGCCCTCTTTGCACATGAAGCATAAATTTTTATTTTTGATAAGTTTTAAAGGGTCAATTTTACATAAACAATCTGCAGGCTTTTAATTGGCAAACTAGGAATTTTCAACTTTTCAATTTGACTAAATTAGATCTCCTCCATCACTCAACATGCCAACCAGACATGGAGAATTGATCTAGGGAGGGTTTAAAGTGTTTTAGAGAAGTTGATTTGTTTAATTGATTCAAAATTGAATTGCTCAACAAATGATAGAAAATGGTTGAGGAAGAGATTGAGCTCAATTCTGTAATGTTTTAATTATTTCCCTAAGTGTTTCCTTTGTCAGATTGAGTTCCTTGATGTCTTAGCATGCTATATTATATCATTTTCCAGTGTATTATCAAGTGCAGGTCCGAATTGTGCATTTTAAATGAATTATTGCTAGTTTTAAATTTAAGGCAGAGGTCAATTTCTTAAGGAATTTAATTGCCATTTCTTCCTTTCAAATAGAGATTTAATTATCTCATTTTTCCATACAAAGAAATATTGAATTCATTCCATGGTAGACTTAAGTGTTTATCCTTTTTCCATTTTCCAAACAACAAGGACTCCAATCACAATTTGATACTCCAATTTCATCACAGTTTTATGTTCCAATACAATAACAACAATGCAATGAGAGATGAATTTGCAATCCTCTATAACATTCTCTTTCTTTCTCAAAACAATAACAATAACAAAATTCTCTTTCTTTCTCAATTTACAGAACAGAATGCAAGTGTCTTTCACATTTCAAATATATAACTTCATAATCAATTACAACATCATTTCTCTGTAACATAACTATTACAATTTCATCCACATCATGTGGGAAAGGATTACAAAGGAATGGGTTTCCGCAATGGATTGTCAAATTGTACATTTCTCTTGCACAAAAACAACAGCATGTAACTTCCATTTTCTTCTAATTTGATCACAACAAAAGAAGGGGAAAGGTAACTCTCTCCACCCAACCAAGATATCCAATGAAAGGAGAAGCCTTCCTTCATCATTGGCCCCCAAGCCCCAACTAAGATACAATAGAAGGTGCAATTCAACCATGGAAACAAACTGGATCCCACATACAAAATTCTTTCACACACACATTTCCTTTTTAAAAAAAAACACAATTCAACACAAAAACAACAGTTTATAACTGCATTTAAAATTATTTCAAAACAAAACTCAGGCTTGATCTTGCAAGCCAAAGGAGCAAGGACTATAGGGGAAGCTTCTTATGCCTCCCAATTGGGAATTGGGCATCCACCTATAATCATATCACCAATATAACATATCATACCCCATAAACCTTATATCTCCCAACCCCTCCTTATGCCCCCCCCAAGAGTAAGAAATGCAAGCTATTTCTTTTCCATGGTGGATCCCAAACCCAAAACTCCCTCCACAAAATTTTTGATGCTAATGGCATTCCCTTATGCCCCCCCACATAGATTCCCCATAGCCTTCTCCTACACCATTCCTATGGCAATCTACCCAAACAGCCCATAAAACATGCAAAACATTCACCATTCACAACAACACAAGAAAGAAATGACAACAATAAAAGAAGGAATAAACTCCTACCTCCCCATGGAAGGATTTTCTCCACACATCAAGCTTTAAATGTCAAAAATATAGTCCAAAACAACAACGCACAAGCATGTAAAGCTTTCTCCAAAACTTCCTCCAAAAACAAGAGCTCCAACAAGAAAATGCGCCCCCAAGGAAGAATGCAAAAAGGTTCAACAACCAAGCAAAAACTTCACCCAAGATGCTCCAAGGTAAGAGCTCCAAACACAAGAAAAAAATGTTCCCCAAGCTTACATACAAAATGCTTCAACCCCCAAAACAAGCCAAGAGTTTTCATTTTATAGAAAAGAGAAGAGAAATGGATGATGTGGATCCATGTAGGATGTCACATCACACATCCTCAATTCCAACACTAAAGTCAAATTCCAAACTCCAATGCACAATAAAGAGGTGGGTCAAAATATGAGAATCTACTTGCACACTCCAAAAAGCCCACACCCCAAAGGACTGAAAATTAAATAAAATTTAAGAGAGTGCAATCAAAACAACGCAACATGATTAATAAAATACATTAAAAATGTCTAAAATCAGTCCTCCACCATAGGTATAGTTGGTAAATTAAATTGAGAGGTATGGGACAAGTTTTACTTGTCCCACAAGCCTCCAAAAACAGCCCCCAATGACAAATTCGGATTTCCATGGAGGTGGAGTGTTTCATACTCCAAAATCAAACTTACACAAGCTCTAACACAACTTACACATCACTTACAAATTTATTACAAAGATAACAACTTCTATAATTATTTTCCCATATCCCAATTTGATTTATTTATCTTTTAACCATATGTTTTCTCACATTAATTTTCCACAACATAATTAAATAAAGAAAGGAAACACATCACTAATAAAACACATACAACATTAATAAAAAGTAACCACATTAATAAAATATAAAAATCCATGGTCACATTTAAAGGCGATTCCCTCCCATGGAAATCCCTAACAAAACAACACACAAAACATGTTGTCATGGTGACCATGTTGAATTCACCTAGAATTCCATTTTGGTTGGTCTCCGATCACCCGATGTTTTGTTGTGATATATTTAACCTACAAAATACAAATACCTCTTTCGGCCTCGTGGCCATATCAGAACGTCCAAAATGAATATATAAAATAAGCACAAAATCATCTAAGTATGTGAATCACAAAAACATCAAGGAAATTTAACAAAATCACTCACAATAAATATCTACAACATCAAAGTAACAACTATATCATTTGTAAATTTATTCAGCAATTATATCATCATCAAATAATTTCCCCTTTCTAGGTTTACTCATAATCTCCAAAAATCACCTGTCCGAATAACTTCCATTAAACATCTATGTCAATAGTATATCATCATCCACATATGAGTGTCTCTAATAATCACCATGCATTATATATAATCAGATTCAACAATAATCCAGGATTTGACATCTAACACCATACTAAATCAAAACTATTAAAATGTTCGTCATATAGTCTACAGTATCATGATCAGTAATAAAAGGTGCCAAAGGGAAGTGGGCACTACAGATGGAGCTGAGTTGGTGTGATGAGGTTGGACTAGAAAACAACTCAATGATTTGTGTAGGGCCAATTTTTTAGGTTAAAATGAGATCAGCACGGTGGGGTCTCGGGTTAGCTTGTCAAGCAACTCAGTGTGACGAGAAGGGGTTCTTTGGGGATGGCTTACGGCCACATTGGGTATCTCAGGCCCATGCGGCCCGTAAGGAACAAGTGAAAGTTGGGATTGGTAGGTGTGATGCACTTGCATCAACCAATTTGGGCTGAGGAGGCATGGTTGGAACACAGTGAAGTCAATTTGACGCGAGCACGAGAGTAATTTTCGACACGACGAGCCCTGTGGGAACAAGATGTCAGATGCGAGTCAACTGATGTGGGAACACAATGCTCACAAGGAACTTGGGGAAAGTAGGGTGTTATGGGCCTAATGCAACCATGGATAGAGTGTAGGGAACAATGTTCCCCATGAAAGGTTGAGGCCTACAATGCAAACAAAGAGCCTGCTGAGTTGTCAGGGAGTTCATGTGCCAAGCTCGGGAGGCATAAGGTGGGGTTTTGAAGAGTAATGTGAGCGAGTCACTCGCTATAAAAATGGATCCTTTGGAGCCGAGCTGGCATGGATATGCAAAGAAAGGATGAAAATCCATCTCATTGAGCTAGGTGGCGAGCTGGCATTGAGCCAGGTGGCTCCAGGTCCAAATCAGCACAAGACCCCCCCCTTTATGCATAATTTAACAAATCTAATTTCGTCCCCCCCGCCCCACCCAAAAAAGTTAAAATGCCTTCACCCAAGAAATTTAGAAACATGAAAATAAATGTGAAAGGGAAAAAAATGAAAATAATCGTCTACAACTCCCATAATTAATTGCACAGGCCCGAAACTTTTGAAATGCCCAAAGTAGTGACCTGCACAAAAATGACCATAACTTCCTCAAATTTCCACCACATTGGACAAAATTCTACTCGTTGGAATAACTATTTCACCCTCTTCACTCATGAATAAATAAATCAAATATTTGGTGGGGGTAGATGGACCAAAAATGAGGAAAACTCCCCAGATTTCAAATGATTATTTCCAGGTAGGTAAAAATGCATAAATGAAGCATGAGGGACATTTTCTTCTACATCAAGCTATAATACAACAAGGGATAGGCATTATAAGGGTTCCCATAATTTTTGTAGGTGAATTATTACCATGTTTAGGTGGTTGAAGAGGAATTTTGAGCTCTTTCTCTCTTTCACTCATAAATTGTAAAAATGGGCTCAATTTTTGACAGTTAGACATCTTCATTCTACTCCTCTCCTTCTTCATAGGTTACTACAGGTGTTGTGAGCTTCAAAACTTCTATTTTAGAGATTTTGCAAGGATTCCATGCCTTTATATATCATTGTAATGAACTGTGTCACTCATTGAAGCAATAAAATCAAACTTTGTGGTTATTTTACAACCCTTTCCTTGTATTTTCTTGCATTATCTAAATTTTGCATTGCATTTAAAGGTATCTTGTGCATTTTTATGGTTCTTGCATGCTATAAAATAGTTGTGTTTCTCTAAAATGGTGTTTTGAATGTGTGCTATAGAATGTGGTGTTTTGAATGTCCTCTCTATCTCCATTCTTACTCCATCTTCAGGTTAGAGAGTGTTGAAACTACCCTTCTCTTTGTGTTATCACCTCCTATAGTGTAGGATTTCTTCATTTTTATGTTCTTTTCTTCTCCATTTTCCCTTGGAATTGATAGGATAAGATTAGATAGTATATTTCCCTTCATTAGGATTAGTTTTTGCATTAGATTAGGAAGTGGAACCGGCCTTCTCTAGATAATTATCTCAATTGTAAGGCCCCACACCTTGAGATAATTCCATGTTACCCAGTTACACTGATTGCCTAGACAACTCACTTGCAAGCAATTTAGAGGGTGTTGTAATTTGGCGATAATAGTTCTGGCACACATGGTGGGATGAGAAGTCATTACTTCAATTTTTATCATGAGTGGATGTGTGTCTTGGTAAAATCCTAGCCTTTAGAGGCTCTGCAGCAGCACATCTGGAGACTCCAATCAGAAAATCAACTCGTTTCAGTAGTAATGGTGTTTTAAATTCATGAGAAAGATCCAAACTAGGTCAAGGATAAGAGAAGAAGGGATATTTGAATACTTATAACTATCTCTAGGAAGAGGAAGAAGAGGAAGACAAGTTCAAACAAAACAAAACTCTTTCAACACCTCTACCTGGTAGGACATTTTTACAATCTACTAGAGTTCTTAGACCAATCAAGAAGGCTACATAACCACCACCTAGGGAAATTTTTCGTGGTGAGTTTTCGTAATCTCTCGAAAATTAATGATTATGGAAATTTCAATTGGTAAATATTCTATGATTCACAGCCGACTTATTCACCAAAAAAATTGATCGACAAGTTCCTTATACTATTCATTTTTCCTATATTTTACACATATATAAGATCTTATGAATGTAATTTGCCACCATTTCGAATCATTCTATGTGCATATTCACCAAAGTAAACATAAGAAACCTCTCAGTCATTCAACTTAGAGCCGTCTAACCCTTGATCCATCCAACCATGAGTCGTCCAACCCCTAACTCGTCCAACCCCTGAGCCATCTAACCCTGAGCCATCCAACCCCTTTACCGTCCAACCTCAACCCATCCAACCTCTTAGCAATTAGTCGTTAACCCCTCATTTGTCCTACCCATCAATCGTCCAACCCCTTAACCGTCCAACCCCTCAGTTTTCTAACCATAGATTCGTCTAAGCCTTTTCCTTCTAACCCTTTACCATCCAACCACTATCGTCTAACCCTAAACTGTCCAATCTTAGAGCCTTCGAACATAAGAGTCGTCCCTAAGCAGTCATAGATACTAGAAATTAGGGTAAGAAGGTTACAAATTTAGCTAGTTCAAAAAAGGGTGCAAATACTTTACTTGGCTATTTTGGAAAATCAGAAAAAATGAAGGGGGTTTCTACATCAGCTGAAAATATCGGTATGTGGCATGTGCTATTTATAGTTTATTTAATGTTATAGTATTTAATAATTATGTTTTTCATATTGTTCTTAGAACTGTTTGTACTGTGTAAAAATTTAACTATATATAAAATTAATACTATATATGTAACAATTTTATAGAATTATATGCAGACGTTTCAGAAATTCCTTCACAAAATAATCAATTTAAAGATATCGATGATCCATTATATGTTGAGGAAAACATTATGTCCCTTGATGACATAGAAGTACAAGAAAATTCATCGAATTCTCATGATACACCAACAGAGGAAGCTTCTACTCCAAGGTCTATTTCCAAAAAAAGGAGACATGAGAATCAAGATATTCCTGCTGAGAGCCTAGATGCAGAAATTGAACCCCAAGAAAAAAAAGAAAATATGTCAGAAGAAAGAGGACAAAATGGACAATTGGAAGGAAATTCCAGTTCGAATGGGCTGCAAAATATCTGTTTTATTGAACATGTGTACATTGAAAATGGTAATGATGTTCCAACACAATGTCAATGAAAAATATGTGGTTGGAAAAAGGGGAAGGATCACATGATGTAGCTCAAACTGGACGTAATTGAAAATCCTTGTGGGAAAATATACATTTCCCAAAAGCAAAAGGATGGCATCATAGTCAGAACACATAAATGGAAAGATGTGAAAGAGTGTCTACATGTCAAATACATAGAAGAATATGAAAAGGAACAAAAACATATGAAATATGTGAATGAAAAAGGTGGGACCATAGTAGCAAGATTGAGCAAAGCTATGGAGGAAAAAATGCATGCAAAAATTATTTAGTTTGCTACCGTATTCCATATATTGAAAAGGGGAAGACCGATATCAGATTTTAGAGAAAATAAAGTTATGTATCAGGTTATTGGTCTACAAAACATTCCTAAATCTCATTGGTCAGATGCCAGCGGATGGGAAATTTCAAAATATCTATCTTTGATAGAAAAGGAGGATCTGAAACTGTGTGTTCAAAAGGCAAAGTATATTTCCCTTTCAATAGATGAGGTTACTGCAGTGGATAATACTTCATGGATTTGTATTCATGTTTACACATTTGCTAATGAAATAAGAACTCTAAACCTCTTAACAATTCATATAATGACTGAGAATTGCAATTCTAAAAATATTTATAAATTGGTGGTCTTAAATCTGAAGGATATCGCCAGAATGGATGACTTTTCCATTGCAACAAAATTAGTTTGTGTCAGAACCGATGGTGCAGCTATAATGCAGGGAGTGAGAAATGGTATCTGTATTAGAATTAAGACAACTATTGCTTTGTATATGGTTTTTATCCATTGTATGGCTCACAGAATGAGTCTGGCTTACAAAATTGTGAGCAAATTTGAAAATGTAGCTAGAGTGGAGGAATTGATACACAATTTGCATGATTATTATTCTAGCAGTCCAAAGAGATTTTTAGAATTTTTGAAATTTTTTATTAGACTGATAGAGGGAAAAAACCTTCTGAAAGATGTAGATACCAGATGGATATCTATGTATGAACCTACATGTAGAATATTTGATGAATATCCTTCATTGACAGTATGTATAAATACCGCAAGGATGTAGATAAATCTAAAGATCTATTGTGTCATCTAACAGACATACAAACTTTACTCACACTCTGTGGTATTTTTCCCATGTTGAGGGAGCTTAATATCTTAACGAAGCATGCACAAGATCATTATTTCTACATAACAGTCTTCAGAAGACTCAGAAGATGTGTGTGCTGGAGTCTTGAATGTTTATATCTTTCTGATGGGATTTTTTCAGGGTGCTGCTTTTGAAAATTGGAATGCATTGACAGATTTGAAAAATCCTAGGTGCTTCTTAAGATACAATATACATGATCATCTGTGTATAACAACGCATGGAAAAGAGATTCCAATTCATATGTTCCAAAAAATATTTGATATGGTTGCCTTAGAAATAGAAGAAGTAAGAGACGCAGAATTTATATGATGCAGGATTAATGGAAACCATGAATAAGTTGAGAAAGATCTCTGAATCATTAGCTAAAGAGATTTGGGAAAGATTCAAAAATGATAAAATACTTGAAGTAATGGGAGTTGTAAACCCGCAATTTTGGAATTTTTCTCGTAGAAAACCTTATAAATCTATCAGTCCTTTATTTGTCAAAAACATGAGTGATCTAACTGATCATTTCTCTAAGACTGAAGAGATAAACGAAGTTTCTGTAGAAGGTATTTTACAAATAAAAATACTTAGTTCCTAGTCAATAGATTTTGCTAATACTATGATATGACAAGTTCAACTTCTACAAAACCCACAAGATTATGGTGCCATCAAAAGGATTTGGAAGGATATTTGTTCCAATAGTATTCTAAGTGAAGATTTGAGTGAGTATATTAAGTTGTATGAACTCTATCAAACTATGATTTTGGGTTCTGTGGAAGATGATAGGGTTTTCAGTGCACTGTCCTTTTTAAAGTAAAAATTTTGAAACAGATTGGATAAGAATATAGAAAGTTGTATAAGGTTGTATGTATCATGCTACCCAGTGGATTCTTTTCCTTATGATAGAGCACTCACATTATGGACTTCACTAGTAGAAAGAAGAGGAGTTAGTAATATTCTACCTGACCCAGGGAATGGAGACACATCCACACATCATGCTACAGTTGGTTTCCAAGACACGAATGAAAGTGTTGATCCAGGACTGTTCCAATTCACATAGATTTTGTTACAATAATTTAATGTAATAAATTATAACTATTGATGTATTTCATACAGAGATTACATCTTTCAATAAATTCAATATTATATTTGTCTTTATTTCATCCATTGCCTTTGGAACAATGTCACTATCATTTTCAATTCTCCCATTTGTTTTTTATATTTGGTTTTTAAATGTAAATAAGGAAATATTTGTCTTTTATATATGTTAATTGATTTATTTTATATATTTTAATTGATTTATTTTACATCTACAAGAAATTAGAAAAGTAAATTTAAGCAACATTTACATAAACAAAGAGACAGAAACATCATTTGTATTATGTAGAAATCGAATAACAATATATAGTTACAATTCCAATTTCCAAAGTACTCTTGAAATCGTTCTCTCATGTGGCAGATTACTTTATGAAGAAAAGTACAAATTCATAAAGCTTTGTTAGCCAATACAATTCCAAAAAGGGGGTTATCAATACATTTCAAAGCTTCTAGAAAAGTTCTGTCATATAAGGACACATTACGAGGTCATCATATTTTCTACCTATGATTTTGAATCTTAGTTGTCCTACGTCTACCACATGGAATAAAAACAAAAAAATGGCTAGACACGATCTTTTCATTCCTACACCAGTGACAGAATTGTGACAACACACCTGTCACATGGTGAACTTCACTAACATATTGAATTTTTTATGTAGTAGGAGAAGTTTGATTGTTTTCTTGCGTTAAAGGTGGAGGAATATGTTGTGTCTATAAAGAGCTATCTACTATAACTCATGATGCTTGCAAATCTCATGTTGTGGTATTGATATTTTCAAGAATATTTTGTTCCTCCCTCACTACATCTCCTATTGACAAAAGTGTTGCATCTGTGTCTGTCTTTTCCTTCAGTAAGACTTCTGGATCCATCTTATGCTCCTTGATTATCCTTCTCAATGTATTATTTTGTTTATTTATTATTATGAGTATTTTCTTCAACTGTACAAATGAATTCAGGATTTTGCAAGCATTCTTTAAATGTGCTTAAAATACAACTTCTTTCTTTAACTTTTCATATTTTTCTTGTAAAACATAAATGTAAATTTTTTAGTCTATTAGATAAGTTAAAAATATATATTGCAGTGCTTATAATATTAGGTTTTTTCATGTAAAACTTAAAGCCCACTCACCACCACTTTTTCTTTTTCTGCATTTGTTATTAAAAAAAATTCTTGTCTGTAGCCCATTTATTGTAGTAAGCTTGTGCTTCAACATTCAGATTCTCCAACCTGTTTAACATTATGTCTGTAATTTCATCATTGTAATTATTAGTATATGAAATTGTCTTTGACCGAATTTTGTTTAACAAAACATCCTGCCTTGTCAGTTGGCTCTCTATAATAGTGAACAATGAATTCCTTTGAGCGTGATTATGGTATCTTATATTTATTTCTTTTATCAAAATTTTAGCTCTCCTCTCCCAAGACCGCACCAAATCTACATCATACATTACAACCTCTTGAATTGTTTCCCCCATACTGTCTAATATCGTATTTTCTAATATAATATTTTCATCATCTATTTGTGGAGAATTTCTTGGAGGAGGAGAGTCGCTATCTTGTACTTCATGCAAATTTTTTTGTGGTTGTGGTTAAGGCGGAGTCGATTGAATCATATCATAGGTGTCAAAATAATTACCCTTATCAATATCACCAGTATCAAAACCCAAATACTCCTCATCAAGGGTGATGTTGTTGAAAAGTTGTGAGGTCGTTACACTTAAAACAATGCTCAGTGAGAGTCCATAAAATTATGTGGTTGCAGGATGAACTGTTCCAGTTGATTCTGCAGGAAACCTTATATTCTTGCCTGAAGATATTATTTTTGTTTGAACTGTATGTGTTGGTGGTATTGGTGGCCTCCTTGTAAGTGGAATGTGCTTAGAAGCCATATTACCTGCAAGAAGAAAACAACAAATTGTTAGAAGCCATTATACTGTTAGGCCTTGTAAATTCTAAAAAATAGTAACAAAATAAAACATGCTAAATATTAAATATTACAATTTACCTTGCACGTTTGGAGATGTAAACTTAACATTACAATCTTGAATGTTAGAATGAGTTTGATCATCATCACCAGTTTCAGTAGTTTCTAAATACAATAAATGTGGAAAAGAACAGTAGAAATATTAAAATACAGTACTACCAACATAATCTATATTAGTTGTTTGAATTAGTTAATTACATCAAAAGAAAACTTCATACATGTAGTTAAATGTATTGGTAGACGTGATCCACATAACGACCCCTAGGTCACCTTTGACGAGGAGCTCTTACTAGTGTTGATTATGTTGAATCCATGTCATAATCAACATAGACCTCTATAGGGGCTTTACCTCAAGCAATTACCTCCTTATGAGATGTTGCAGCTATAATTCTTCTTTACAAAATAAAATCTTACAATTATTATTTTATTGAAAAATATTGAATTTGAAATCGTTATAACAAGAAAACTGTAAAAGTAACAATTACCTGTTGTTTTTTAAGACTAAGACCAATCATTTTATCATTAATTATAGTTGGAATTTTAGCTTGCTAAAATTTTTACAACGCTTCCTGATAGAAAGAAAGAATAAAATTATAACAAGAGAATAAAGTCTTGGATTTATCATATTGATTGGCATTGCGGGCATGGGAGACATCTATTTTTATTCGTTTGGACAAATATGTGCACCAATTGAATTTTTGACCCGCTAGTGTCCACAATAAATATTAAACTACCCAGTACAGAATGTCTGCAAATCTTCCGTGTAATACAATCCTAGCCAGAAAAAGTGATGCAACTATAAGAAAGAATTGGTTTGTAATACCTTGTAGAAGAAGGCCTCGTGATGAATGATTAAGAGGAGCTGCAATAACAAAAAAAATGTTAGAGGCTTGGGTGGTGGATAAATGTTAAGAGAAAAATAATTTGAAAATAATAAACTTACCATCAACTTGCACAGTGTAATGAGACTCCAAAAAAATTTTGTCTTCGTCTGTGAGGACAGCCTTTGAGTAACGAGCGATTTATTTTTGAATGGTAACCAAGTTAACCAACATACGTATATGGGCTCAATTGTGAATGAAATTTGATGACGTCTCGAATGCACGAGGAGAATGATTTTTTTTTCTATCATTCTCCTTGTAAGAGGCAAGATGGTAATTAAGCACTAAAGTATTAGTATCGAATTGAGGCATGTCCACAAGCCTGGTAAATTATGATTTTTTGAGCCAATCCTTTTGTGCATATTTTTCTTTCAATAGGGCTACAATCTATGGGCACATGAGGTTTTTGTATTGGAATTTGGGTGTAGGAGTAGATGTGATGCTTGCCATTGTTTAAATTTGGGAGAACTTTGAAAATTGGAGAGCTCATGCACTGGAAATGTTTGTAGAAAAGTGAAGAAATGAACCTTGTAGGGGTATTTATAGGGGTTTGAAAGGGTCAAAGGACAAGTGGAAAAAAACTATTGACTATCCATGGTGGCATCCCAACCCATAATTATTCAACCCGTCTAACACTTAGCTATATAATCCCTCAACCATCCTACCCACTTGTCCAACCCTTAGCCGTCCAACCCCTCAATCGACCAACCCACCATCCAACCCTTAGCAGCCTAACCCCTTAACCATCTAATCCACCTATCCAACTCTTAGCCATCTAACCCACCCATCCAACCCTTATTTTTCTAACCCCTCAACTTTCCAATCCACCCGTCTAACCCTTAGTTGTCCAACCCTTAGCCGTCCAACCCCTCAACCCGACCAACCCACCCAACCAACCTTCCCGCCTAACCTGCATGCTAACCTACCCAACCTACTTTGTGAAACTAGGGAAAATTTATCTATGTGAAATTCTCTTTGCCATGAAATATTTTTTCAGAAATTTTCGAACGATTTGAAAGTCAATTTTTGAGATTCGCCAAAATTTCTAAACTAATTTTTAGAGGGGTCTTCTTAAAATGAATCCTACCACCACTAAATCTATCCAAAAATTTCATGGGTAGCACTCCAGTTCCCCTCAATGCAAAAAATCCAATTCCAATGGAATCTTTTAAAAACATTCCATTCTTCAATGCAAAAAATCACATAACCTCGATTGACCATATCCAGGATATTGCAAATGTCTATGCTATATACAAGATTGCTAATATGGGCGTGGCTGGTAAAACTTATAATTTCTTATTTCAAAGGAAAAGCTCTACAGTGGTTTAGGAGCTTAGAAACAACATCAACTCACAACTGGAATGAGCTATATACAACTCTTTGTGATCATTTTGGAGAAAGAGGGAATAATATGTCTCTGTTCGAACAATAGACAACAATCAAGAGAGCTCCAAGTGAACAAATGGTAGACTTTAATTTCAAATTCTAAAGAAAATGGGACATGATTATGATTGCTATGAGGCCAGCTGTTGAAGGTGCATTTCTCTAAGTTTTGAAAGCTCTTAATTCTGATATATCTGTAATGATACAATCTATGAGAGGGATAACCTTACCAGGAGCCTATGCCATAGCCATTAGAGTTGAGAATTTCCTAATTCAAGCTGGTAAACTTGCACCTAGGCCACATATGCCTATTTATCTAGAAATGGGGAATCCTAGTTCTAGTTAAACACTTGCATTAGCTCCTATTCCAATTCCCAAAAATTAGAATTCTAATGAAGCTTCTACCTCTTTTAGTACCTTAGCTGAGCTTCAAGAATTCATGAATTAATTACAAAATCTAAGCAATGAGTTGGTAACAATCAAGAGGTAGCATGCCCAAAAAATTAGACCTTATCAAGCCTAAGCCCAACCCAATAGGCCTCCATTTCATTCTAATAGACCTCCAACTCAAGCTGCTAATCAGAACCAAGGACAACTTCAAGTTGCTAGACCATTTTATCCTTACAATCCTAATGTTGCCTCTTAATCTAGAGCCTTGGTTCTAGTCCAGAATAACCTAGCACATGAATATGAATGGTGTTTCCCTTGTGGTCAACCACATAATCAAGTAACATGATTCAATGGTGCTTTGAATCAAACCTTAATGGTACAAATTGTTGGTGTGTATCAAGCAACAAATCAAGGATAAAATCAGCAGCAAGTAAGCACCCCAGAAGCACCTCTAAGTGATACTTCACTTGTAAATTAGCAAGCAAATAATTTATGTGGGACAAACCAGTCCCCTTCTCAGGGTGTGGCAATGAACACAAGGTCTAAGAAAAGGAATATATAGGAAGGGCAATCATCAAATGCAAATACTTCTCAACATCCTATTACACTTCAAGGAGTTGGTATCTCAAATACAGTCCCAAACTCATAAAGTCGACCTAGGGAGCTTGTTGTAACAGCTCATTTTTAGAAAGGTTGTGCTAAGCAAAGGGAAATAGAGAGACAACCTGCCCCCTTTTAACATCATTGATCAAATGAAGAATATTAATGTAAGCATCTCCAAGTGGGAATCATTAGCAATCTCGAGACAGAGATTTATTACAGGAAGCCATTGTTAACTTTTCAATCTCCAATGAGTCATCCAGAGATCAAGAAGAGGTACTCATGAATGCAAATCAACAAGAAGGAGGTCATCCAAAGGGAAATATGAAACCTCCACCATTTTACATATCTTTGATCACTGGAAACAGTCTTTTACACAACTACATGATTGACTCAAGTGTAAGAAACTCAGTGATGCCTAAGCAAATTATGGATCAACTGGGTTTAAAATATTAAATTATCTCTGAAGGAGTGGTACAATTGGATGGGACATTAGTGATAACTGTTGGAGTGATCAAATGATTGAATCTTACATTGCATCCATTCCTAAATGTTATAGTTCAGCAAGACATATTAGTGACTGATCTACCCCTACTCTTTGCCTTGTACTTGTCTCGAGATTTCACCACTAAAATTGGCTGATACCTATCATATAATTGGTCCCACATGCTTTTTAGGACAAGGTATGGAGCCAATGCTACTAATGTCAAATCTAGAACCTATTACAACTTTCCACATTTAGCCTTATGTGCCAAGCCTAATCAATACGTAAATTGCTCATTATCTTTGAATCAAGAAGAGTTGCCCCAAGCACTCAAGAGACAGACACCAAGTTTGGAGGCATTCCATATTTGACATTAGATGAATGGGAAAAATAGAGGCATGGCTATGATCCTTATAAGGATATAGAGGAAGTTGAGTTGGGAATTTATTTCTTGCATGAAGAAAACACACCTCTTCCTAGCATCACCAAACTAGATGATGAAGATGAGAATGAAGTTTGAAAATTGTTCTTTGACAGTTCAAGGAGCAAGCAAGGTGTAGGAGGAGGAGGAGCAATGATTATATCTCCCAAAGGTAACAAGTACTACTCAACTTTCTGATTCCAGTTTAGTTGTTCTAATAACGCAGCTAAGTATGAAACATTAATCCATGGACTACACTGGGAAAGAAAAAGAGGTATTAAGAACTTGTAAGTCTTTGGGGATAGTGAGCTGGTTGTAAATCAGATTAGAGGACTTAATGCTGCTAAGAAGGATCTCCTAAGAGCTATAAGAACCAGGTATGGGATATCATTGAATATTTTGAGGTATTTAACATTGATTCCATACCAAAGGAAGAAAAATGAGGCTGTGTAGATCAAGGCTTGCAGCAATTGGCAGTAGCATTTGACATGTTGAAATTATCAAGAAAGATCAAATTCAACCTAAGATTAAAGTGGTTGTGAGATTGACTGTTCTAGATAACAAAACTAGTTGGAAAGTGTTCGAAAGTGATCAAAAAATCATAAATTTCCTTACAAGAAGAAGCTGAGTTCTCTGCAAAGAATCAAGACAAATTGGAAAATCAATATGGGGATCAAGTAGTCCAACTGAGAACAAACAAACTCCCAAAAGATTTGGTAACTCTAGAGTCAATATTTAATCCTAATGAATAGTTCTTGAAAGGAGAAAGCAAAGATTTCAGGTCAAGGGAGAATATTCAAAATCCCCATTTCAGTTGGATAAGGGTAAAGTACTCCAAATTGGAAAAGTAAGTACTCATCAAGAAAATTTTGATTTCGTTCAACTTTGCCAAGAGTTTTTGGATATATTTTCTTGGAATTATGAATATTTTAGTGGATTTGATCTAATTTGGACATAACACACTATCGAGTTTAATCTAGAATATAAACCCATCAGGAAAAAACAAAGGCCAGTGAATCCTCACATTGAGCCTCTCATGAAGAAGGAATTGAACAAGATCATTGAGGAAAGTATTATTTTTCCAATCAAGCACTCATCATGGGTTGCTAATCTGGTGATAGTTAGGAAAAGAAATGGGGAAATCAGATTGTGTGTGGATTTCCGAGACTTGAATAGAGCTTCTCTCAAAGATCATTATCCTTTCCCCTCCATGGAGAAAATCTTGCAAGTAGTAGCTGGTTCAGAAAGGTTCTCACTCCTATATGGCTACTCAATATACAATCAAATCATGGTGAAAGAGGAAGATCAATTCAAAACAACCTTCACCACAAAATGGGGTACATACGCTTATAGGAAGATGCCATTTGGGTTATCAAATGGCAGAGTAACATTTCAGAGGGCTATGGACATGGCATTCAAGGGGATGATTAACAAGATGGTTCTTGTTTATCTTGATGATATCATGGTGTTTTCCAAGAAATGCAATAGATCACCTTTCTCACCTCAGGAAAGTGTTCAAGAGATGCAAGCAATTTGGAGTATCTTTGAATCCTAAGAAATGTATATTCTTGGCACATGAGGGAAAGATCCTTGGTCACATTGTTTCAAAGGAAGGGCTGACTATTGATCCTGAGAGAGTTAAAGCTATCCTTGCTATACCTTTTCCAAGTCACAAGAAGGCTCTTCAGAGCTTCTTGGGGAGAATCAATTTCATCAGAAGGTTTGTGACTGATTTTTCCACTCTTGTTAAGCCATTAAAAATGATGCTCAAGAAGATCCTTGCATTCAAGTGCAAAACATAAGGAAATGAGAGTTTTGAGGCTGTAAAACATGCAATATCCCAAGCTTCAACTCTCATTAACCCATATTTCTCTAAAGACTTCATTCTCTATGCCTTTAGTGGCTCAAACACAATCTCTTCCATCTTGGTGTAACTAAACAAGGAGGGATCCGAGTAACCCATTTCCTTCTTCAGTCAGATCTTGGAACATTACGAGGTGAGGTACTCTTTCATCGAGAAACATGTCCTCACTGTTATAAGGAGCTTAAATAAGTTTAGACACTTGGTCTACAACAACAAAATCCAGTTGTTAGTGTCTCATGCCAGAGTTAAGGAATTTCTCCTAAAAAAGGACTTGAATAAAAAAGGGAAGTTTGGATTACTCGTGTCATGGAAATAAAATATTGAGATCAAGGTAACTAAGTTGGTCCATGGTAAAGGCATTATGTGAACAACTATCTTTCAAATCAACATGTTGCGTTAAAGGATGAAGATAGAGTTGTTCTAGTACTACAAGATGATCAAGAACAAGAAGCAGATGGTATACTCACTCCTTGTTTGACCTAGGACGTGATCAATTTCCTTCAAACAGGTTTATTCCCTCTAGGATTTAGTAAAGAAAAAAGAAGGTATTTTAGACTCCAATCCATTCCGTATGTTCTCATTGATGGTATCTTGTTCAAGAAAGATGTGAATGGAGTTCTCTTGAGATGTGTTCCAATAAAATTAGAATGAGAAAGTGCTACATGAGTTCCATGACAGCAGAAGATGGAGGTATCATTTTTCTCCATGAATAACAACCTAAATATCATGAAGGTTGGTTACTATTGGCCCATAATGTTTAGTGATTGCTATGCATGGATCAAGAAATGTAAAAAATGTGCATTCTTCACAGGCAAGGAGAAGCTAACAACACTTCCATTCCACCCAATCTTAGTTAATCAACCATTTATGTCAGTGGGGATTGGATTTCATTGGGGTCATCAATCCTGAAATCAAGCCAAGGCCATAAGTGGATTCTCACTACAATGGATTACTTCACCAAATACACAGAAGCAGTGGAACTCAAGGAGGATAATGAGTCTAGTATACTAGACTTTTATGAAGGAATTGTTATCATATTTGGTGTCCCGACCACTATTATATCAGATAATTCTCTAGCATTCCTTGGCACCAAGATCTCTAAATGGGTGTTAGAAATGGTATATATATGACCACCTCCTCTAACTATTACCCCAAGGGTAATGGGAAAGTTGAGTCTACAAAAAATAATCTCTTGAGGATTATCAGAAGGACTCTAGATGAAAATCATAGGACGTGGCATACCAAGCTCAAATCAGTCTTGTGGGCTGATAGAATCACACAAAAGAGGTCTACTGATAGCTCTCCCTATAGGATGGTCTATGGAAAAGAATATAGGCTGTCCATATCTCACGAGTTACCAACACTAGAGCTTCTCAAGCAGTTGAAATTATCTAATTTTGAGCCCATGGAATCAAGATATGCATAGTTAATTAAATTGGAAGAGCTGAGAGACCAAGTAGTGCAAACCATGGAGATTTGATGAAGAGGTCCTTTGACAAGAAAGATAAAGCTAGGAACTTCCAGGAAGGTGATTTGGTTCTGAAGTGGGATGCTGACAGGGAAAAACTAGGTAAGCATTCCAAATTTGATGTTATATGGAGTGGTCCTTACATGATCACGGGGTGTAAGAGTAACAATGATTTCCAGTTGGATGGTGAAGAACTGCTGATTATAGTCAATGGAATCCTTTTAAAGAATTTTTACTAAAGTAAATTCTGATCCTTGTACATGTTAGTTTAGGATTTCTAAATTCCTCTAAGTGATTTCAGCACATTGTTCTGTTGTTAGAGTATGTTTCCCTTCCCTAAGTGCCTTACACAAGTTCTGTTGCTTCTAGATGGTTTCTTGGCACACTTCACCATGTTTCCATGGGAGAGAGAGCGTTGTAAAAAGAAGCTCAAGGTTTTAGGAAATAGTTACAGTCTTCAAGAATTTTCAAATGCAGAGTAACTAAAATCAGATGTGGAGGAAATTTTAGTGTTCCCATTCCCTTGTCTCTTTAGATTAATCACAATTTGAGTTTCTAAGTTCCTCTTAAAAAAATCAGAAAATAAGTTTCGGAGGTAGTTTGATGTGTTTCAGATGATAGGCCTCATGGCACTTTGCATGTTCTCAGTCTCAATGGGAAACATTCCTCGAGTTCCATTCAAATTTCTCCTTGGTTTTGAGCAAAAGATCAACCTCAAATCCTTCCTTCTCACTCATTGGATCTGGTTCAATTGAAAATATTGTGGAACTATGAGTAGCTTGGGAAATTTCATAGTAGCTTCAACTCTAGGAAGTGTTCCAGGAAGGTTCATGGGTGAAGAATTCTAGTTTTTAGTACAACTTGCAGTAGATAAGGTAAATTTCAGCTCAAAACAATTTTCCACTCATGAAATCTTCAAGAATTTCTTATAAAAGGATGGAAAATGTAAACAACAGTTAGCTCAAGTCTCATGTGCTTTGAGAATATTTAGAGGGGTAAATTCCAAGTTCATATCAGTTTCGAGCTACTATAGCAACTTCATACCCATTGGAGATGCGGAGAAAGGACACTAATCACTTCACCTGGTTGGCAGGTGGCCCCATTAAGTCACCAAAATTGTTATCCATTTTGACTCCTGGTGAAAATCGAAAACTCCATAACTTAGGCCCAAACAAGTTTGACAAGAGTAGGAGACAGACCCTGGGGCCCACTTTTATCTGGAAAAAAATGGGACAAAATGGGAAAAAATTGAAAAAATTATCCTTTTGAGTGCACTATTCCATTCCCCTAGACCCCTTGGTTTTGAAAGAAATCTAAGATTTCGAGAAACACTTAGAAGGAAATATGAAAAATTGTAAAAAATTGGCTAAGGTGTTGGAAGCTCAAATCACGGAGCTGACTGGGTGACCTAAAAATAGCTCGTTGAGAGCTTGCATGGATGGTTAGGTCACGAGTTGGTGCATTAGGAGGTTGAGTGGAAGCTAAGTTGATGAGTTGGCAAGTCCGAGATCACAGGTTAAAGGTCAATATTGGCGTACAGTCAGGGTAATGATGCAGTTAACTCAAAGTAACTCTGGCATGGATGAGTTGTGGGTAACTTGGCATAGGACGGCTTGTGACTCACATTGAGGGATCATAAGGTGAGATGGTAAGGTGCTAAGGCCCTTTATCAATGGATACATTAGGGGAGTTTAGGCCTGAGTGGGTGTAAAGGAATGAGGTTGAGTTTTCCTCCAAGACTGATGTTGCATCGTTTCAGAACATGACGAATTCAATGCGAAACTTGGGCTGTGAGGGAGTGTGGGTACAATTTCCCCACGAGAATGAGTTGTCTTGACGGGTACATGATCGATGCTCAATGTGGGAAATGCATGAACACAAGGCTCGTATAGGAATTAATAAGGATTAATAGGAGGTACATGCCCGATGTGGTCACATATGGATAGAGTGTGGGGAACAATGTTCCCCATGTAGACTGATGTAGACCCAAACATTCTAGAGCCACAATAATTGGGCATGAATGAGACAATGTTCCCTACGACGAGTTGGCGGGGTCACAATCGAGAAAGAGTCAAGAGTTGTGTGGGGGATTGAGGAGTTATATGGGTGAAAATATCACTAGATCCAAAGCCATAGAGACAACACTGATAATAGAGTCTATGCTCAAGGTGAGCAAGATGATGAGCTTGGAATTCACCGAGCTAGCTGGCGATCTGGCAATGAGCCAGGTAAGCCCCCTCAAGTCCAAATCAGCACCTACTAGACCCCCCCCCCCATTTTTAATGAATTTTTATTTTGTGGGTGCCCCCCAAAAATTTTAATTCCTTCACCCAAAAACCTTAGAAACATGAAAATTAATTTGATAAGGGGAAAAACTGAAAATAATCATCTACAACTCCATAAAGAATTAATTGCACAGGCCCGAAAACTGCTGAAATGAACCTAAAGAGTGACCTACACTAAAATGGCCATATCTTCCTCAATACTCAACCAAATTGGACAAAATTATACTCGTTGGAATAATGATTCAATCATCCCTCACTTCAGAAATAAAGAAATGATATATTTGGTGATGGGTAGGTGGACCAAAAATGAGAAAACTCTCCCAGATTCAAATGATCACTTCCAAGTAGGTGAAAAATGCATTAAATGAAGCATGGGTATCCATTTTCTTCTACAGCAAGCTATAGGCAACAGTGAAGGATGGTATTTTAGGATGTTCACATCATTTTTGTAGGTTAATTAATGTCATTTTTTGGTGGTTGAAGAGAAATTTTAGAGTTTCTTGTCTCTCTTCTCTCATATATTGTAAAAAGTGAGCTCATTTTTGGTAGTGAGACATCTCCATTTTATGGCTCCTCTCCTTCTTCACAGGTTGTTGCAGGTGTTGTGAGTTTTAAGCCTTTTCATTTTGGAGATTTTTACAAGGATTATCATATCCTCTATATCTCATTGTAATGAATTGTGTCATATTAATGAAGCAATAGAATCAAGCTTTACAGTTATTTTGCAACCCTTTCCTTGTATTTTCTTGCATTATTTGACATTTGCATTGCATTTCAAGGTATCTTGTGCATTTTTATGGTTCTTGCATTCTCTAAAGTAGTTTTGTTTCTCTTAAATGGTGTTTTGAATGTGTACTATAAAATGTGGTGTTGTAAATGTGCTCTCTATTTCCAGTCTTACTCCATCTTCAGTTTGGAAAGTGTTGAAACTACCCTTCTCTTGGTGTTATCACCTCCTCTAGTGTAGGATTTCTTCATTTTCATGTTGTCTCCTTATCCCTAGGTTCCTTGGAATTGATAGGATAGTATTAGATAGTATATTTACCTTCATTAGGAATAGTTGTTTCATTAGATTAGGAAGAGGAACCAACCTTCTGTGGAGAATTATCTCAATTCCAAGGCCCCACACCTTGAGATAATTCCATGTTACCCAATTACACTGATTACCCAAAAAACTCACTTGTAAGCAATTCATAGGGTGTTGTAATTTGGTGATAACACTAACTCCTATATATACCATACTATACTATCCAAATCCATAAGGTCGAGCTACTAAGCATATGAAATCATAAATAATTATGATATGACATGATAAGAGATTATGTTAGCCATAAGTCGGCTATCCATATCCCAATATATTAACTAGGGTCAAAGGCGTAGGACATAAAAATAATCACAACCTTAACTAGATGAACAATTCTCTCAACTGTCACAACTTATGCAGCTGAATCTCCTCCCACTCTCTCGAGTGTTTTTCCTTTTCCTACTTTAGAAACATACACACACACACACACACATCTCTATTAATATAAAAAAATTCAACATGATCTTCACTAATCACTATCATGTTTTCCACCAGAATATCTCTCCCACTAAATCCTTAAATGTTATGATCTTGGTGTGTGGATTCACTAACACCTTGAGGTTTTGGTGTAATAATTTATTACATTTGGTATTAAAGAAACCATTTAGATTCAATTACTAGTACATGTTACTATGCTGACATTGTATTGTTTACCTAGGGCTCATATAGGGTTGGGCATGGTCCCGCTATATGGGTGCAAATTTAGCCCAGGGTTCAGGCTACAGAGCGTGGTGGGATGTTATGATCCTAGTGTGTGGATTCACTAATGTTTCGAGGTTTTATTGTAATGGTTCATTACATTAAGCTAATTATAATTGACATTATATTTATGGGGAAAATAATATCAAGAATACAAGATCCCAATATTCTTCCACATGTAAACTACTAAAGAAAACGTCCCATGGAGGAGCTTCTTCTCCAAAAGAAAAAATGTAGTGGTGGGCCCCATGAAGTTTTTATCAATCTATTTTAGGGGTTTTTCTAGAGGTGGGGGTAGAGGTTTTCCATACTATTTAGGTTTTTTCTACCCACATGGCACCTTGGAATGTAAAACCTACCTTTTGGTTAGTTCCTTGACTTTGCATGCTTATAATTTTCCACCTAAAGTTTCTCAGTCATCCTCCTCAAAAAAATTATTGATTCGATAGGACCACCTAATTGTAAAATGATCATAAATTTTCTTAGTAACATCCACTGAGAAAATTTACTTTCCCCACCCCCTCCATGGTTCCATAAGTGATATAGATTCATCTAAACTTTAAATCAGCGTGTCTAAATATTACTTCCAAAATCGTGCAACTTTTTCCAGTCCTAAAAATAGTGGCATGCATCATCTTCCTATAGATAATTGGTCCGTGGATGTTCTTACATCACGTGGTTAAAAAATGGAGCAACTACAATTTATTGAACTACCCCCATAACAGATCCACTAGCTTATCCATTTCAGAGCATTGACAATAGTAAAATTAGTAATCATACAATCATTTAGGGATCTACTTCTTATGTCCAAAAGAGAAATTGTTTGGATCAACTACAAGATTTCAAGAGAAAAAATCATACAGACAAATAAATTGTAGGTGGAAACTTTAATACAATATTCAAACCCTCTAAGAAATCTTGCAGTTTAAATTTTATCTCATGTGTTAAGTTATATTTTAATTAAGTGGTTTCAAAACTCGTACTATAGGATATAATACCTTAACCAATAGTTTCATGTGGAATACAAATTAGGAATGAATTCATTATTGAGACAATTCTCACCATTCACACACTATAAAAAACAAAAATTTCAGTATCCACAACCCTGTTCTAAACATGATATAGTTTGAGGCCTGCACTACCATATGGCATGTCGAGTAACAATCATCATTTGTCACATATGTTAATGAACTAAACCACTTATATTTTGTGCCTTGAAATATTATTTGATGAGATATATGGCATAAAAGGAACTTGTGGGAGGATATTATTTACATGGAAAAATGACCATCCTTCTTCTAGATGGCCATAAATTATGGATGGTAATCAAGTTAGTTATTGTAAAGCATGCCATGTTGCCTCATGTTGTTGAAAGCACACTTATTTTGCTACAAAGTATCCACACATAAGACCCAAATGGCATACCATTGCAATAATATAAAAAAGGTCTATTTTATTGTTTCATTATCATGGTTGGGTAACGTTGTGTTTGGAATTGGTAAGTTTTAATATATTCTTGAATTTATTGGTCCTAAAGGGTGGAAACTCATTGTTTTTGTATTTATAGTTGAGAGGAAGAATAGTTGGGTTATACCAAAAAATTTAATTACTAAAATTTTGAAACTTTTCACATTAGTGTGCTTTGCCTAATCATTGTATTGCATCATTTTGTGATGCCATTGTTCTCCATCTTCTCCTGCGACCCAATCATTAATCATTAAAATGTTATCACCATCATTGTATCATGTTGTCACATTTCTGTCGTCGTCATAATTTCTATCTTTATACAGATAGCAAAGAGAATGTAAAGGAATGAAGATCAATTTGGAATATTAATAAAAAATAAGATCAAATGTCCTATAGAGTCAATTTTGAGAAGAAGACAAGGAAAAGTTGAAGTAGATTATCAAGAAAGAAGAAAGAAGGGTCAAACAAATGAAGAAAAAATTCAGCAAATCATAGAGAGAATTCATCAAAAATGTTGTATGCAATGAAACTCAGGGAATGAATGCAAAAGAAGAGATCATTACTAGTTTCTCAGCTTTCCTAGAAGATGAAGAGTCGAGGTATGCAAAGGAAGAAACCAAGGTAAGTGGTTCAAGATTAAAAAATACTCATTTACTAACTGAAATTGAATCTTCTTTAGATGAATTTCTTGAAATGGTGGATGATTAATTTCATAGTGAATGTGTGAAACATGAAGTAGATGAGTTTGATGTGAATGAATTCATTTCATTGGGTGAAGATGAGGGAAAACAAGAAGAAGGACTAGGTGGTCTTTTGTGAGATCTAGTGTACATGGTGGGTGAAAATGAAGTGATTGAAGGTACAAATAACAAGATGATGATTTATTATGAAATTAATGGTATAAATAAATGAAAATTAGGTACAGTTATAGGTATAGAGCAAGTTGGTATAGTGAAGAAGTTAGAGGAGCAAGCAAACAAGCAAGAAGCTTAAGCAAATGAACAAATTTCAGTCTTTTCAAACAAGAAAAAATATGAAGACCAGCTGGAAGAGAGACAAACAAGGATGGAGCATATGAAAAAACATGATGAAGATTCTATATTTGTTTCTTTTATGTCTTTGTGTGTAGGTTCAACTGATGGAGCAAAGAAGAAGGAGAAAATGAAGAAGGAATTGAAAAAAAAAGGATGAAATTTCAAAGTGAATGCAAGTTCCAAAACCCAAGTATGGGATCTAGGAGGACTAGGAATGGTCAAGAATAGTAGGAGAGAAGAAGATAGATCAGGAACATGTAAATAAGTTGGAAATTCTCTTGAAAATGTAGGTATAAATTCATGAAGTTTAAATTACAAAGACTATTTTTGTACACCCCAAGAGTATAATGCAGGTGCATCATGGTCTAAGTATCATCATGTTACTAAGTCTCCTTGTATCCATAATTTTTGATATTTTGGAGTATGTCTAAGTCCATAGGAGGTCAAAATAAGTCATGATAAGAGGTCGGAAGGAGTTAAAAGTTGAACTTCTTTATGATTGTATTTTCCCTCCAAAAGGGAATTTGAATATGTAAAGGCCTGAAAAATGAGGAATGTAATTGTCATGGAGACATAAGGTGAATGTAGTGAGTTTTAGAGGGGGTATAATTAGTGTCAAGTCATAAAGGCATAAGTCTTGGATTGAATATAAGTTAATAAATGTTGGAAAAGTGGCAAAAAAAGTGTCTCATAATGTGAATTTAGGCCTGAAATCCTAGAGAAGTTAGTTAGGGTTATGTAAGAGTCAAGAAATGGGATAAAATTTAAGGATAAGTTAGTTGTAAAGGGGTTATCCTTGAGAAAATGAGGATTGAGGATGAGAGAGCCGAAGAAGAAGTGTGAATTTTTGTATATGTTACTGAAATATATCATGAAACCCTGTCTTAAAGGGAATTTAAGTGTTGTGATATCTATTAAGAAATTTGTATTGGTATTAGTATTTGTGTGCATATAATGAATCCTCTTTAGAAGAGCATTAGAAAGTGATGAAATTATCTTTAACAAGTTTATGGAAGGGTAGTATTGCATACTTTGTTTTATTATTCTGAGATTATGCCTTAATAGTGTGTAACAGTGAAGGAGTATTGTGCATTAGCATGAATTGCTCTAGTTTTTGACATTTTGTATTAGGAAGGTTCATTTGTGGGGAATTAATTATGTTCTAAGAAACATATGAAGAATTTTTATTAGAATCCATTGTAGATATTTTGAGGAATTGGATTATGAGTGCTTATTGATAACATGCAAGTAATGTATGAACTATGTATGACAATGGTGATAAGTTCAAATGAATGATGTTTAGACCATGATTATGGTATCAGTGTCATTGTGATGGTGTCCATAGAGGAGAAGTTAATGATCACAATTTTCCAAAATTTCTAGGTTGAAGAACTTAATAGTTTACCAATGCACGCAATTAAGGATACCTGTAGCATCAAGAAAATGTCACTTTGATTGAGTTGTTTTGAGTGGATCTTGTATCATTAGATATATAGAAAGTTATAAGGGACATACATTTAATTCTAAATCCCATTACATTTCTAATTTGATAGAATGAGAAAGCTTGTGCATAAAATATTCACCGTTGTTATCTAAGACTTTGAGGGTTTCATGAATACCCTGGTTTTTCTGTCTATATAATCCTTTTCCTGAAAAAAGTTTATGAAAACTTCATTATTTTCTATCACAGTTGGATCAAGACTATGGGGAAAATTGAAATGGTTCTAGAGACCAAAAATTTGGTATTTAAATTAAGTCTCTTTAATTATCAATGCATAAGAATATTCTCGGGCTTACATAGAATCCACAGTTAGGTACAAACTAGGTTTTGGTGCCCTTAAACTTTGAATCTTGGACTGAAATTTGAAACTTATCTCCGTGCAAGACTCCTCTAGAGTATATAAGTGGAGTTTTAGAAATCCATTGGATAAAAACAACTTTGTGTATGACAGTTGAGAGGTAGGTTTTGCACAGTTTGAGGAATAATGAAAGGATGACATTTTACAAAGTAAGTATGTGATAGAAGAAAGATGTCATCTTGAAACTTTAGAGATAGGGAAAATGTATTAATTAGTGCCCAAAATCATAAATAATACATCTTAACACTTCTTATAAGGGAAAATTTTACATGCTAGAAGCATGTAGCAGGCCTAGTGAGTGTATGTAAATAAGATTGCAAAAATATGAATATTGAGAGTTGTATATGGAATTGAGCCATGATATTTTACGAGCATATTAATATAGGTCAATGTGTACTGATGAAATCTTGAGAACCTTTTGGTTAATTTTATAAGCCTATATTCATGGTTAGATCAGAGATGATAGTTTTAAGGGGCATGTAAGGAAAATTGGAGAACAATGAAGAAAATATGAGACATTGAGAATTGAAAATGCATTTGAATGAATGAATTATCATTAGTGGAGTGTGTGTAGGGAAAAGGTAAGTGCTAAGATAGAGAAAGGCTATATTTTCTTGAGTGTTCCAAGAGGAAAGTTGAAGGAAAATACAAAAATGGTGGATAAAGACTGAGATTCTTGAATTTAGGGATAGTGATGATTGTAATAGTTTTAAAAGGGATGAGAAAACAGAGAATGTACATGAATTGAGGGTCATAGAGTGCTTGAAGTAGTCTAATTTCCTACTAGAGTCAAAACAAACTAGATAAAATCTTATAATGAATGAAGAGAATGGTTCTTAATCCTTGTTTTGATGATTAGACAAAAGATAACATGATCCTCTGCATTAGGACACTAACACCCATATCAGTCACCAGTGCCCAGGTTTAGACACTAACTCATGCACTTTGGGTATCTATCTAGTCCTAATCGCATACTACTATTCATATGATTCATAAGAAAGAAAATTACTAATTAACCCATGTCTTTTGGCCTCTTTTCTTGCTTTCTTTTATCCTTCTTGGTATTGCACACCTTCTAGCCCACTCTTTCTTTTCATACTTTGACATTTCTTATCTTGGACACCAGCACCCAGCCAGGATGCTAGCGTCAAGTGCCCCCATCCTCTCTAGGCAACCCTGACCTCTTTGTACTTTTTTCACATCTTTTGGGTCCTTTCTAGCCATTTGGGCATCTTATTATTTTGGCAGTCGACATTTCTGGGGGTTAATTATGAAATTAAAACAAGGGAATCATATAAATATGAAGTTATGTGATCATAATAAAGGACCAAGCACTAAGCATTAGCTATCAGCACCTAAGGTTGCATTCAAAGGTTGTTATCAAGGGCATTCAAGCATCCATCTAGCATCCACACACTAGGGAAATGGAATGATACTTCTTCATGCATGCATAGGAGGGGAAGTTCATTCTTTCATGCACACATCTATTTACATTACTTACATCTAGCTACTTACTCACTATCAAGTGTGACATGCACATGATCCACCTAGGGAACAATTCTGCACACATTGAAATGTAGTGCAATGCTCAGTCATAAGATCACTCGCTTAACACTTGAGCACAATACGACCTCTTATTTTCATTATTTTATTTTTGGGATTTCATATTCTTTTGAGGGTTTTGTAGGTCATTTTTTATTGTATGTTACCAACTATTTCTGTGGACTTGGTGCAACATACTAGCGAAAAGAAGCAAAGGACATCAAACATCTTATGACCCTGTGAAATAGGGTTTTGCACCATCTGAGTAGTCACTGGTGCCCAGAATAGGTCTAGGGTGCCCCTGACCCTCCATAGGCACCCTAGTATAACATATTCCAACATCTCTACATTTTTCTAATGCTCAGTGCGACAATTTTCCCTCTTTGTTCATCAGTTCGCCACTTCGACATAGTCTAGGGTTATTTATGAAATAGTTAAGTCATTTTATCTCTTCATTTTCACTTAGGATTTTAAATCTTCATTGCTTATTTTCTTGGGTCTATTATGTACTTAATTGTTCATTCATTTACTATTATATTGCAATTAGATTTAGGAATCTATAAATCCTATATTTTCTTAATCATTTGGTGAACCCTTCGCTCTATTCCCACCTTCTTTCTAGGGTTTATCTTCTTATGTTTGTCACCCATAGTGGTTGTTTTGGGTCTTTTGAGAATTTTGAGCTTCCCCCACCTTCCCATAGGGTTTCTAAATCAATGGCTGAAATGAAAATCCCGTTTGCTAAGTCTCAACAAGTTCTTCCTGAAAATATTGAAGCATTTGATAGTGAATATTCATATAATGAAGACACTAGTGTTAATCAATAACAATTAGATACACTCATCAATTTTCGTCAATATTTGCATGATAATCCTACAAATATTCTACACATTATTCATGCCTTGATTGCTGCTAAAACTCTTGTGATACTACTTCGGCTCCATTTGTCATTTCTTCTTCGGCTGCCATGGCCTCCACCCAACCTCATAATATTCCTACCTCCATACCCACTACTACTGCTCCTATCATACAAGCTAATGCTTTTAATATACAACATGAAACTTTCTCAAATACTCCTGATTTAAATTCTTTATATTGGGATTTGCAAAATCAAGTTCATCAACTATAATTGGCTACATCTCGTGCATATCCATCTTTGGATTCCACTTTGCTCCTTCATACTCATTTTTCACCTGATATATCTACCTACCCACTTCCTCTTAATTTCGTCACTCATAAGCTACCTATTTTCAAAGGCCATAACGACCCTCGAGAACATCTTCCAGCATTTCATGCAGCATGCCTAGACTATGCAGATGATCACACTTTTCTAGCAAAGCTCTTTCCTTGCAGTCTTCATGATTACACAATGTGTTGGTTCCATAATCTACCAGTCCACTCGATAACATCTTTCACACATTTAGTTGATATTTTCTCGCTAATTTATCCATCAATATTGGCTCTAAGATCTCATATGCTCAACTCACACAACTTAAACAAGGATTTAATGAACATCTAGCGGATTATGTCTTGTTATATAAAAACAACTTAGTTAATATGTTTAATGTGCTTTCGGAATCTAAGTTTCAAGATTTATTTATATATATTCTATTATCACCTCTATAGAAGAGTGTTATCTTAAAGACCTCTCCATCATTCGATCATTTGTGTCATACTATTAAGCTACATAAAACTAAACTCTTATCTATAGGAAAAATTAAGTATTAGGAATAGGCATCATCCTCTATGCACTTTCAAAACAAAATAAATTTCAAGTTATAGACACCTAAAATATGCTTACACCTAGCATTCCATCCAATTAAGTCAATTAACGACACTTCATCAATCAGCCCTTCTCCGTTCCATTCTCGGATGCCCGATTGTGACATCTTCTTGGTCATATTCCTCCTATATTCAACTAAATTGGCTAATAACCCCTTTTATTAGCTAAACATCCCTCTTCTAACCATTCAAACTCTCCTTATTTCCCTCTGGATCACTTATACAAGCTTCCTAGGCTATCTATCAGTCACTTATGGTTAGTCTGACTCCTCCCAACTCTCACTGAGTCTCTAATCACTTGTTAATCATGCTTAACTAGCCTAAACCTAGCTTAAATATGCTAAAGCATGTTTATCGCTTCTAATCATAAAGTGTTTTTGGCTAGGCTTTAGTCCCACATACACCCAAATTCCAAACTCTTCCAAAGAGAAAACTATAAATACAAGGCTAGGCCTTCCCATTCAACTTTACAACTTTACTCACAACTTAATACTAAGAAAGCTTTGAGACCTCATTTGTATTATCTTTAAGATAATTAGACATTTGATCTTAAACTTACTCCATCCATCTTGAGCTAACACCTCCATTTACATCCATAAACCAAGTTTTAAGTAAATAGAGAGAACCATATGTTCTTGTAGCCATTAATGGCGAGACTCCATTCTTGAAAGCTTGAGAACCATAAACAACTAATCACCCCTTTGATTTCTAAGTTGATATTTCTAGGTTCAATACTTAATTAGTGATCTAAAGATTAGAGAGTATCTTTATCAAGTTAGTTTAGATTTAATCTAAGTTTATGCAATGATAGATGTTAGTATTGTTTAGCTCTTATCATGATGGTTTAGTGTAGATTAGGTTCATGCTTTGAGGTTATATGTTTTAAGCTTCATTTCCATAGCGTATCTAATTTATTCATGAACACATTTAGCACACTCGGTGGGACCTTTAGTCCATACTCCATTAATGGAGGTCTTTTGAGCTTTTTTATTTCCATTTTCCAACCACTTTTATGCTTTAAAAGGATAAAAACCTTGTTTTTCAATTGATTTAACATTTTAAGTGAGCTAAATCTTCGTTTTTCATGCATGTTTGATGGGTTTGAGCTAAAAATGGGCTTTAATTGTCAAAGACTAACCTATTTGATTCTTTAATTTTTTCATTTCCTTAAATTTTGAAGGTTTTATAGCATGGGGTATGTGAAGGTGTTCATGGATCAACGTGCATCCATTGAAACATGAGCACATTTGTTAAACTAGTCGTATCCATCTATTTGTTTGTACTTTGAGTTGTCAATCCTTTTACAATAGGGACGTGTATTCGTTCTATCCCACATGCATCCATCAAAATCCTAACATTTTTACCCACTTTTCTAGATAGGCGCAGGTGTCCTTTCAAATATTGTGTGTAACCATGGAATTCTGGGTACCCTATCCCATCGAAATACCCTTCTATGTGTAATTATGGGCACGTATACGTTGAAACCCTAGCACATTACACTATCTTTTCCCAGGCCGTAAATTTTGCTCCCGAAATCGAAAACACTTCCATTTTTTTCTAGTAGCCAAGCGCATCCATTGAAGAAAACTAGGGGTAATGGTATCATGTCAGTTGGGATTTGTGCATACAATCATTCTATGGTGTGTAGGCATCTGTGTTAGATAAGTTAAAACATTATTGTGATGTGTCTTAAAGTCTGTAAAATTGTTCTCTTGGTTATTGCTACCACTTGTTGAAAGGTATTTCTGGGACTAATCAATTGTTTGTACGGTCTCTTTGTTTTTTTTTTGACTAACTTAGTTAAGTTTTTGTATTTCTTAGTTTAATAGGGGTCTTTTGAAACGTGTATGATCTTCCCCTCACACCTTCTAGGTGATCTTGGGAACCAAAAACGTTTCACAAAACCTCCTTTTTTTCTTTCAAAAACACTTAAATTTACAGATTCATAATGAATTAATATTCAAAATTTGGTTAAAACAAATTCCTTTTCACAAGTTCCTTCAAGTACTTCAATTTATAGTTGACTTATTTGATAGTTGTATTTTTGCACGTTGTGTATGCTCTTCCCTCGCACCTTTTGGGTGAACTTGGGATTCAAAAACAACACGCAAACTCTCTTTCATATTTTATATCTTGTCAGAAAATTACTAACCTTTTGCGTATAAGGCCTAAAATTTTTTATTATCAAAGAAAAGAGGTTTGATACACAAAACCTACTAATACACGTGTTTGATTGTAGGTTGCCAAATGGTGTGCTACGTAAAACTACATTAAGATAAACAAGATAAAAAAACACACCACATACATCACACTGTATTGTAGGTTTCAAAAAAGGGTACATCCCTATCTACTCAACTAGATCATAACCCCTTTGGCATAATGCCTTAAGCTACAACAATGGGGGTGGGTTCTAGGAACACTTAAAGTAATCCACCATTGATGTAACCTCGTGGATGAAATTACGAAGTGCTCCACTTACCATCCACTTGACTAGATTTTACATTGTGAATTTAGAGTCCAAGTTGTCTATATCGTGACCCCAGTGACAATACAATTGAACGCACTAGTTACTCATTTTATTAGAAGGGGGGTAAAGAAAAGCCATGAGATAATCCAAGATTAGTCATCACAACTTTCTTTGAAAATCGAGCTCATATTAAACAAAATTATTGACACCTAGTTGAGTGAACTACCTAGGAACGTCATATCTTCTAAGGAACACACTTTTCTAGTCCATTATCAAGTCTTGTCCAAGCTCTCACGAAGTGACGAATTACTTGGAGTCCAAACCTTGTTTTAAAAACATGGCAAAGAGTCCACTTAATTTGAAACTAAGTGACACTCATCACAAGATCTACGACGTATTACTTAGACTTAGTTTATTTCTCACCTTAGGATGAGGCAAAACTTTTCCCAAGTAACACTTAGTTCATTTCCACCCCATTCGATCTACTACCTTTGCATTATTGTTGCCCATTTGGGACAAGGGAAGGCATGTAATTCGCTCAGTGTTATCAATAGATTGTGTTCACCAATTTTATGTTCATTTACACTCATCCATGTTTGTGGCTGAATCAATAAACATCTAAAGTGTGTAGGTACATTTTTATATCTTGCTAGCCACTTGAATCTTGATTTCAAGATCATCATCATAGTTAGGATTGATTCATCATTTGATCTCCCTTAGACATGTTACCTTGTTCACATTGTCTCGACACAATTAAGATATTTACATCACATTTCTTATAAATGTGATCTAAGTCTCTGCATTTTTGCATTACTCTGCCCACATTTTAACACATCCTTAATATAATTTAACTTAGTTTTACTTCAAACATTGTCCAAAATTTTGAAGAGTGTCGTTTAATTTTGTTTTTGTCATTTCGATACCACTTTTGGCAATAATATCTCACTTCTTTGCGATTGCTTGATTAACGTGTCCAATAAGTGTGGTTACACAACTTACATTTGTAATCCTCACCCTTTGGCATGTTATAGACTTGTTGCTTGTTAAACTCATCATGGTATCATTTGATTGGGAGTCACATCTACCCCTTTCTAATAATTACACCTCGTTCATATTGAACTTGACATAAATATTAACATTGTAGTTGACTCGTCTTAACATCAAACTATCGCTAAGACATACATTTACACAGGTGTAGGGTATTAGATTGGTTGATCGGTTTACTGTTTAGTACTTGGCATGATTGTTCCTTATGTCATTATCAATCCGGCTGTATGATAACTTCTTCTACCGGAAAATCCTCGTGCTATGGATTATCAAAATAGTGTCATTACGATGTAAATTTCCCTTAGATATTCTATGGAGAATCACACACAACAAAAAACATATCTACCAGAATGTCCATAGACTATGGATAAAAAGGCATTATGCTAAATCCTTGAAATCATTAGAGTAAATTATAATATTCCCTTTGAAGGATTGTTACCATCACACCTATCTAGGTACTAGGAAGTGTTATTGACTTCAAATGCCTTCCACCAATACTATGGAATGAATACTTCACGCAGTTACACCTCTTACATGGCTTCTTCAACACACCTATGAAACCTAGGTTTAAGAGCTTCATATCACAAAGATGCCCATTATAACTAATCCTCGTCTAGTTCCTTCTATGCTAAATGAGGGGGGTGGCATCTTCATTCGGAGAACTTTCAGGCTTCCCCATCTTCAACTCATAGTAAGATAGGATATGAAATCCACTCTGACGAATGATATTTGATACCTAAATTATTATTCAGGTCCCCCCCAGCTCTATCTTTTAAGATTTAGATCTAAACCTTACTCATTTCACATGGATTCCCACTATTATTCTGAAGACTTCAGATCCCAACTATAATTCAGATACCCCTACATCAAATCTTGAATCACGGTCACTCCCTTGTCCTTCATTACCAAGACCTAATCATTTCCAATCACCTCAATTATGTAGACCCTTCCTCTCTACTTACCCCAGACTCGTGTGACATTCTAACATTACTAGATCAATTGACGACATACTAATTTGGTTCTTGACTCACAACATTCCTCCCTGTACTTTTGACTATAGTCATACCATACTTTATTGGCGGCGTCGTTCTGGCAACGCCGTTATCCTCCATCAAAGAGTTCCACGACTCAGATTATACTCTAGTCAATCATCCAATTTGACTCCTACGTGACATACATTAATGATATAGAAATTATGTGAGGAAAATTTTACTGTCGACATTCCATTACGGTGCGTTCATATTGTATGAAAAATGTTTGTCTAAGTACATATCCTTTTAGATCGTCCATTAATGAGACGCTTCATCCTCATAATCCTGCAATCCAAACTCTTGATTAGTCATCTTCTGCTATTAGTCCAACTTCAATCCCTCTTCATCTTGTTATCAAAATAACTCTCCTAGTTATTTGGGTAACTTGTATACATATTATGGCTCTCAGCTCCTCATTGAAGCCTGCGTGTGCTCAAGTTCCGTTGGCATAATTCTTTGGTTGTTGTTTTCCTTTGGCTCCCCTTATTTTCCTCATGCACCCTTGCGCACTTTCTATTCTCTCCTTCTGATTTCCTTTTCCTCTTTGTTCTACTCCTCCCTTGCGTTCACCTTCTACGCATTCACTTTCTTCCCAAGTAATTTCTTCCCTACATGTGTGCCTTGCACTTGGTTCAAATCAGCTATCCCTGGCCCTCGCGCATGCGCCACACATTACTTTGTAATAGTTGTGCCTTGACCATGTTTATCTTCTCAATAATTTTCCTTATTTCCTCATGCGCATTGCACATGCCTCCCTTCTATCTTCTTCCTATGCCTCATTCTTCCACGTGCATACCTTTGTACCCTCCTTTTCCCCAGTCTATTCCAAATCATTTTGACATGCTTGAGTGTACCAAAAGTAACTTATCAAAGTGTGCCAACAAGGTGTCAAATCCTTGCAATGAATCAATGAATGACACGTGGCAGAAACGACAAGATAATTTACATAGTTGGCCATCCTTTTAGCCAATCCACGTGCGCCATGTATCTTGACGTGTGCAGATGTGACTCTGAAAAACTTATGACAGCCTGTATCTTTTTCTACAGAGCTCTGATCGGCGCATGCCTAGTCTCAATCAATATCTGCTGACATGGGCTACAATGCTAAATATTCAAATTCAAATTCTTGGTGGACTTGGTAGGTGAGAAATGGGAAAACATCTTTCTGAGCATTAATGGGCATATCTAATTTCTCCAACCACCCGATTTGATATGATTCTCCCTCCTTCCTTCTTCAACACACCAAATAGACCTGAGGAAGTGCATTTGACAAATTCTTAGGTGGATTTGTAGGCATTGAATGCTTCTTATTGGTGGTTGTATTTCAAATACGGGTTTTCCCTCCTTCTCTTCTTTTTTCTATAAATTCATCTATAAATGTAAGAGTTGGGCTCATTATTAATGTTGGAAACTCTCAATCCTTACGCATTCTGCTAAGGAATTCATATTTTATGTATTTTGAGTTAAAGACCTCTAGATATGGCTCATGCATGTGGATATCGACCTCTTTCACCATTGTAACAGCTCTGTGCATTTCTTGGAAGTAATAAAAGCATCATTTTGTGACTATTCTCTGTCCTAACATGTTTGCATTTCTTCTTCTTTCCTTTTCTTTTGCATTGCGTGTTTGTTGTGTCATTCTATGTCCCTTGCGGTTCCTTATTCAGTTGTGTTCCATGAGAACTGATCTGGTAAATATGTTTTAAGTTGTGCTACACATGCCTAGCCTTCTTTCATGCATTTCCTTTCATTTTCACTCAGAACAGATAGTGTTCATCCCTCTTTTTCTGGTGTTATCACCTTTTAGTGTAGTTTCCTTTCATGTTATCCTCCTATCCCTGGTCCCTTGGCATTATTAGCTTAGTTTTCCCTTTCAGCACTAGGAGTAGCAGTAGCAGTAGAAATAGATAGAGGAACCAACCTTCTCCGGAGATCCATCCCAAATGTGCAAGGTCCCACAACTTGGGGATGGTTCCATTATTGTCACAAATAACTCAGTTCTTCAAGATCTAAGACATAGGTGCAAGTTTGACAACCAACAGTTTCTGGCACGTCTGGTGGGACTAATAATGAAAGCTTAAATTTCATATTACTAAGTTCTGGTGTGTGGACTTAGTATTTCAGCCTTTGGAGGCTCATTTCAACACATCTGGTGACTCCCAACATTTGCAGATCTCTATTTTAGCAACCCTGAGTGCCTTTCATGAGAAGAGTGCATACAAGGAGAAGTGTAGCAGCTGAAGATTCTTTTGAGTACCTCCAGCTATCCCTGAGAAGAGTTCATTCTAGAAATCCCAGCGCACACATCTCCATCTCCAGGTGCACCGTGCCCATTCAACTCCTCCTCACAATAGACAACCAGTGCACCTTGCTATGGTGCATCAACCACCTCCTCCACTAAGGAACTTTGCTAACTTCACTGGAGGAAGTCCCCTAGTTCTGGCCGTGCAACATGATATGCCAAATGGCACACTCAAAAGTATTCCATACTTTACTGGTGAGAATCAAGTCACCCCTTAGGAGCATATCTAGGATGTAGCAAACGTATGTTCACTCTATTTGATCACACATGACGATGTAGCAGTCAGGCTACTTGCGACCTCTTTCAAAGGTAAAGTGACTCTAATGGTACCGAGGCTTAAGACTTGGATCTATTACCACCTGGGATGAGCTTGGAACAACTCTTTACAATTACTTTGAAGATAAGTCAGATCACCTATCTATGGTGGATAAACTGACAACAACAAGGAGGGTGCCCAATGAGCAGATGACTGATTTCAACATCAGATTTCAAAAGACTTGGGACATAATCCCTCTTGTGGTAAGACCTACAGCCCAACATGCTTTTCTGTATTATCTAAAGGCACTGAACAGTGATATCTAGTCATGATTCAATCCATGGGAGGTAGGACTTTACCAGCCGCTTATAATATTGCAGTAAGGGTAGAAAATAGCCTTATTTAGGAGGGAAAAATAGCTCCTAGACCACCTATGCCCTTGTTCCCAGAAATTTCACAAGCACCCTAGCCTTCTTTGGCCCCTATTCTTGTTCCTGAGAAAATCACAAAACCTATTGCATCAACATCCTACTCTCCAATGCAACAAAAGGAAGATGAAGAGTTAAAGACCCTGATTAGAAATTTTTCAAATAAAGTCATATCATTAGAGAAACAACAGGCACAAACCTATAGAGGTAGTTCTAATCAGGCACATAGCCAAAGCAATCAGCCTTGGAGGAATCAATATGGAAACCAAAGGTACATGCCCAACCAACAGAATGATAGATGGCATGCTAGTGCACATCTGCCCTTGCAAGTTGTTCCTCCCGCGCCCTCTCTTCTAGCACCCAGTGCAAGTCAGGCACTTGTTCCAGTTCAGAACAATTTGGTGTAGGAGTCAGAATGGTGCTTCCCTTGCAACATGCCTCATAGTCAATATCACTGTGATAATGCTACGCACGCTGAAGCCTACATGATCCACAATGCTTCAACCTGTGAGCCTTCAACAAGTCCACCTGAAGTAGAGAACCAAGAAAGGCCATAAGCTCCTCCTAAGGAAAATATGATGTTCTTTGGTGCTGAGGACTTCTATACAATCAACCAAGCCACAGAGGATGCAAGTAGACCACGCGTCCAAGTTGTGGACAACACAAGATACAAGAAAATAATGCTCGAGTTTGGCACGCAGGTCACAATCCCAGCAACACAAGTGGACCAACGAAATTAGAAAGATGTAGCCAAGACATCCAGTAGTAAAAGCACTCAATTCCCTACACAAGAGATCCCATGAAAAGCTCCTCTAGAAGTGGCATGCGCCCATCCTTTGGTAGGTCAAGCCTTATCTGCTCTAGCTAAAATCTTGCTTTCTGTGCCTGAGCAGTCAAGAAAGGAGGTTGTTGTCCCTCAAATGCACAAGTCATGGGTCTTCCATTCAGCATTGTGGACTAGATGAAGAAGACAAATATAAATGTCACAATGTGGGATGCCCTGACCATTCCATCCAACGGGATCTGCTACATGAGGCCCTGTGGAACAACTTCCCGCGCTCTAATCCAGCTATGTAGAAGCCATGTGCTTCTATCAAAATCTGCCAAGAAGAAGAGAAGAAAGTAAGTAATATTGTTAAAACCTCACCTTTTTATATTTCCTTGATCATAGGAAAACACCTAGTGCATAATTGCATGATAGACTCGAGCGCTAGTACTTTTGTTATGCCCGAGAAAATGATTGATTCTTAGGTCTTAAGTATAGCCCATTGTCAAAAGGAGTCCTGTAACTTGATGGTTCAACTATTACTACCTTAGGAGTCATCAAGGATCTTGAGTTGACCCTTCATGCATGTCCAAGCCTCACCATAGCTCAAGATGTATCTATCATTGACTTACCTCCTTTGTTTTCCCTATGTCTATCAAGAGAATTTACTACAAAAGTGGGTGGTTACTTGTCTTATGATTGGTCTCATATGTTACTCAAGACAAGGTATGGTACCGGTTTACCATACAAGATGAGCCAATATTTTCCTATCATGTAGAGTCATATGTCCCATCCCCTCTCTAAGCCAACTATTTAATCCAAGAACCAGCTTTAGTTCCCGAAGAGCATCCTCTTCCACCTTTTATTCCTGATCTAGTACTTGATGAGTGGGTAGAGAGGCACTATAAATTTGACCCATATGCCGAAGAACTAGAAGCGTATGAAATTGGGCTTGGTACTTACTGCATTCTTGAAGAGGAAGTTGTGCTACCACGTGTGCTCAAATAAGACCAAGTTGAACATGGTGTATGGAAATTATATTTTGATGGATCCAGAAGTAGAAATGGTGTGGGAGCAAGGGTTTTTCTCATTTCTCCTAACGAAAAAAAATTCTTCTTCGCTTACAGATTGTGTTTTACCTATTCTAACAATGTGGCAAAGTATGAAGCATTGGTGCATGACCTTCTCATTTCTGACAAGAAAGGAATTAAGGTGCTACAGATATTTGGGGATACAAAATTGGTTATTCACCAGGTTACTAACAAGTTCCAAGTAAAAATTAATCTTCTCAAAGCTTATAAACATAGAATTTGGGACGTCCTTGAGAGCTTTGATGCTCTAAATATGCAGGTGGTGCCATGCAAAATGAATAAGGAAGCTGACTAAATGGATGCGCTTGGTTCACAGTTCTCTCCCACTAAGGAATTTGTCAAAGGAAATAGTCAACACATTAAGATGGTGATCAGACCATCCATCCTAGATAACAACACCAGCTGACAAGTGTTTAACAGTGACACGTAAATTGTCCAGTTCATTCAAAATGAAGCTGAATTCTCATCAAGTATGTAAGCTGACTTGCATCACAACTACAATGACCAAGTGATTCAACTAAAATCAAATAAGCTACCTAAAGGGTTGGTCACTTTAGAAAAAATATTTAGCCCTGCTGTTGTTCAAGCATGAAGAAAGGTACATGCACGCCACATATGAAGACTGCTCCTCAGTCACTATTACGCATGGAAAAGAGTTGTTGCTTAGTAGGACTTGCACGCGTAATGAAAAACATGCCTTCATCTCTCTCTATAAAAACTAAAATGATATTTTTTCATGGGAGTATGAAGACCTCAAAGTTTTTGATCCAAGTGTTACTCAACACTCCATTGATCTTGATCCTGGTATCAAGCCTGTCAGACAGAAGCAGTGACCAGTCAATCCAAAGATAGAGCCCCTCATGAGAAAGGAATTATCCAAACTCATTGAAGCAAAAATTATTTTTCCCATCAAGTACTCTACTTGGGTCACGAATCTAGTTCCAGTGCGCAAGAAGAATGGTGAAATTAGACTCTGTGTTGATTTCAGAGATTTAAACAAGGAATCTCTAAAGAGTCATTATCCTTTGCATTCAATGGAGTAAATTCTGCAAACTGTGTCCGGCGTACAAATATTCTCAATGTTAGATGGGTATTCAAGTTTCAATAAGATCCTATTCAAGGAAGAGTATCAATTCAAAATAGTGTTTACAACCAAATGGGGAACATATGCATATCAAAAGATGCCCTTTGGTATGTCAAACATAGGTGCCACATTTAAGCATGCCATGGACATCACCTTTAAAGGTTACATAAATGAGTTCATCTTGGTTTACTTGTATGACATAACAATATTCTCCAAGCAGGGCGAGGATCATATTGCCCACTTGGAGAAATTCTTTGAGAGATGCAGAAAGTATGGGGTGTCTCTTAACCCCAAGAATTGTAACTTTGTAGTGGTGCAAGGAAAGCTCTTGGGCCATGTGGTTTCAAAGGATGGCATTGAAATTGATCCTAAGCACATTTCAGCCATCCTAGCTCTTTCCCTGCCAGTGCACAAGAAATCCTTATAGTCCTTCCTTGGCAAGATTAATTTTGGTAGGTTTTTCATCCCTAACTTTACAGGACTAGTCTAGCTCATCACCCTGATGCTCAAGAAGGACATGGCCTTTAGATGGACACCAAAAGGTAAAGAGAGCTTCAATAGAATCAAGCAAGAAATTTTTGGTGTGCCAACACTCATCAACCCAGATTACTCAAAGGATTTCATCCTTTATGCTTGTGGTGCTGATGCAAGTATTATTGTTGTCCTAACACAAGAAAATGAACAAGGGATGGAACAACCAATGACTTTCTTCAGCCAGGCGTTGAAAGGATTATGAATTAAAATATAGTCACATGGAGAAGTATGTCTTTTCCATCACATGCGCACTCAAGAAATTCAAAATTATGCTCGCCACAAATCATATTAAGGTGTTAGTCTCCCACTCTTCTGTCAAAGACTTCATCATGGGAGTAGAGATCAATGAAAAGAGAGCATGATGGGTGACCAAAATCATGGAATATGATGTGACTATCAAAGCCACAAAACTGGTAAGAGGTAGCATGCTCTACAGGCAGATTGTTGAGGATGTGCAGAATGAGCTCTGAGGACTTCATTATTTCTAGATGAGGATCTCCCATGCATAGAAATTGAGCAGAATACAGATCCTGACATGGTGTGCACGATTGGATGAAGGACATGATCACATTCCTTTCCAAGGGTGCATACCCTCCCGAGTTAAACAAAGCAAAGAGAAGACATCTAAGGTTATAATTTATCCCTTATGTTTTGATTGATGGACTTCTCTTCAAGAAAAATATTGATGGCATGTGTTGTTAAGTTGAATCAACGACGCGCATACTAAAAAAGTGTTAGCAGAATTTCATGATGGATTCTCTGGTGGACACTTTTCTGCCAAAACTACCCTAATGAAAATCATAATGGAAGGTATCTTTTGGCCTACTCTATTTGTAGATGCACATAAGTGGGTCACAAAATGCAAGGAATGCACTTTCTTTGTAGGAAAGAAAATATTGGCAGTGCTTCCCCTCTGACCAATCCAAGCGGATCAACCTTTTGCGTAGTGGGGTCTCGACTTCATAGGCATGATCAATTCACCTTCAAGCACTGGACACAAATGGGTATTGACAGCTACAGACTACTTCACCAGATGGAAAGAAGTTGTCACACTCAAAGAATCAACCAAGTTAGACATCCTTGACTTTCTTGAAGGCATAGTCACAAGGTTTGGCATTCCTCAAACCATTATCTCTGATAATACAAAATCCTTCCTTGGCACTAAAATCATTGATTAGGCTCTAAATTTGGGCATCTATATAAAGACTTCTTCCAACTATTACCCCCAAGGAAATGGTCTGGAAGAGTCAACAAATAAGAACCTGATCAGAATCATGAAGTGCACAATGAATATCATCCAAAGACAATGGCATACGAAGGTCTCGTGCATGCTCTGGGAAGATAGAATCACAATTAAAAAAGCAATAGGAACTTCACCTTACAATCTTTTCTATGGAAAGGAGGCTACCCTTCCTTTGACAATAGAATTGAATTCATTAATTCTTGCCTGACAACTAGAATTTGAAGGTGCAGACCAGAGAGAAATTAGAATGGTAGAGCTAGTTAATCTTGAAGAATTAAGAAACTCTGTCATGATCAAACTAGAACAACATCAGAAAATAACAAAAAAATGGTTTGACAGAAAGGCTAGGCCTCAAGATTTGAAATTTGGGGACTTAGTCTTAAAATGGGATGCTCACAGAGCTAAACTAGGGTGCCATTCAAAGTTTGATACACTTTAGAGTGGCCCATACATCACCAATTTGTGCAAAGACACTAATTCTTTCGAGTTGACTCATCTTGATGGAGACACTTTGCAAATCCCAGTAAATGGGATCTATCTCAAACCCTTCCATTAAGTTTGCTGCATCATTTTGTATATATTAGAGTAGTTTCAATTCCTCTAAGTGCATTGTGTGCACATTGTTTGTTTGTACATAGTTCTTTTTCCTTGCGTGCTTCCTACGCACGCTCTTCTTTTGCTTCTAGGATGCTGACATTTTCAATAGTTTAGCAACATGATTCAAAATAGAGTCAAGAAATGATCCTTCAAGTGACTAAAGGGGCAGTTCTTCAAAGCTGCAGATCAGAATTTCATGATCACATAACAGACTCCATGCCCAATGGATTCTGCAGGCTACTGATCTCCTTCATCTAGTAGGTAGATGGCCTCGAAATTCACCAAAAATGTTATCCAAATAACTCTCCAAGTTATTTGGACAACTTGTATACATTTTCTAGCTTTGAGCTCTTCATTGTAAGGTTTTACGTGCTCAAGTTCACTTGAAAAATTTTCTTGGTTACATTTCCCTGCATGCTTCCCCTTCTCCCCCTTCTTTTTCATTTTTCCTCTTTGTTCCACTCCTCCCTTACATGCACCCTCTACATATACACCTTCTTCCTAGCAGTTATTTCATCCTATGTACATGCCTTGCACTTTCTTCAATCAGATATCCCTAGCCCTCATGCATGCCCCACACATTAATTTGTAATAGTTATGCCTTGACCATGCATTATCTATTTAATAGTTTTCCTTATTTCCTCGATTACATAGTGCGCACTTCCCTTCTGTCTTCTTCTCTCACCTCTTTCTTCCATGCGCATACCTTTGTGCCCTTCTCTGTGCTATTATGTGCCATGTCATTCTGACATGTTTAAGTGTACCACAAGCAACTTATCAAAGCATGCCAAAAGGGTGTTGAATCCTTGCCACAAATCAATGACTGACACATGGTAGAAATGACAAGACCATTTGCATAGTTAGACATCCTTTCAGCTAATCCGTGTGTGCCACGTGTCTTGCGTGTGCAAATGACTCTGACAAAATTTTGACAACCGTATCTTTTTCTATAGAAATCTGATCGGGACGTGCCTAGTCTCAATAAATAGCTGCTGACATGTGCTACAGTGCTAAATATTCAAATTCAAATTCTTGGCAAACCTGGTAGGTGAGAAATGGGAAAACATATTTCTGAGCATTAATGGGCATATCTAATTGCTCTAACCACCCAATTTGATCTCATTCACCCTCCATCCTTCTTCAACATGGCAAATAGACCTGGGGAAGTGCATTTGAAAAATTATTAGGTAGATTTGTAGGCATTGAATGCTTCTTGTTGGTGGTTGCATTTCAAATTCATATTTTCCCTTCTCTTCTTCTTTGATGGTTTCATATATAAATGTACGAGCCGGGTTCATTTTTAATGTTGGATACTTTGAATCCTTATGATTTTGGCTAAGGAATTCATATTTTATGTACTTTGAGTTGTAGACCTCTGGATCCGGTTCTTGCATGTGGATATCATCCTCTTTCACCATTGTAAAAACTCTATACATTTTTGGAAGTAGTAGAAGCATCATTTTGTGACTATTCTCTATCCTAACATGTTTGCATTCCTTATTCTTTCCTTTTCTCTTGCATTTTGTGTTCGTTGTGTCATTCTACGTTCCTTGTAGTTCTTTATTTAGTTGTGTTCCATGAGACTAATCTGGTAAATATGTTTTAAGTTGTGCTACACGTGCCTAGCATTTTTTCATGCATTTTGCTTCATTTTTTCTCAAAACAGATAGTGTTCATCCCTCTTTTTTTGGTGCTATCACCTTTTAGTGTAGTTTCCTTTCATGTTATCCTTCTATCCCTGGTCCCTTCAGCATTATTATCTTAGTTTTCCTTTTCAAGACTAGGAGTAACAATAATAATAGAACTAGATAGAGGAACCAGAATTCTCCAGAGATCCATCCCAAGCACGCAAGGTTCCACAACTTGGGAATGGTTCCATTGTTGTCACAAAATATTTTCCTTAGGTTTTATTATGCCTTTAACCTATTGCTTGTATTAGGATATGAGTAGCCAACTTGTGGCTTACTATATCATTTTATTATATCATTTATACTTTCTCATGCTTAGTAGGTTGACCTCAGTGATGGCCATAACATATGAATAGTATATATAGGGGATTGTAGGTAGTATTTCATCATCATTGGAGTATTTGAGTATTATTGTATGGTTTGGAGGTTGCCCCCTCGAAGTGGCGAAGCTATTATAATTGCATATTGAGATCATTATTCTAGAATATTATGTTATTTGGTGTTATATTTCTACTCATGATTTGAATTATACAAGTAATTTCATTACAAGTGGTATCAGAGCTGTGATCTGGGCCAAAATTAGGGCAAAAACCCTAGTTTTTTGTTTCCTTCATATATTGTAAACCAAAGCAAATTGGTGGGAGATATTTTTACCAGAGTTTCAAAACATTTCAAGTAAGGTTCCCTAAAAATTTTAGACTTTTTTTTACTTATTTTGCAAAAGTTACTAAGAAGTTAGTGTTTTTCATAAATCGCTCCCTAGGGTGCAAATTGTGGAATTTTTTCAAATTTATTACATTTTCATAAAGAAAAAAAAAATATTTGGGGTTTGTTCTTTAAGTTTTTTTATATTTGGTTGAATTCTTATTGAAATTTGACTGTGATCCCTACATCCTACTATTTTGGGGCATCATGATGGGGCCTTCAACAAGAGGAAAAAAGAAACCCATCACTCCAGGTAAAACACCCGAAAAGGATGAGATATTAGTTGAGGAGTTGAAGACAGAAGATATAACTACAAATTCCTCATGGTTAGGGTTTACTTCGATAGACCATAAAATAAGCCAACTTGAGTTTAACCTGAGAGACCTCGAATCTAAGGTAGCCAGTAAAGAAGATGTAGATAGGATTGGACAAAGATTGGAGGATTTCATGCAAAAATTCAATATGCATATGATGGGTAATCATACTTATGTCAATCAAGGTGGACCCTCAGATCAACATAATAAACACATGAGCCAGAGTGGTTCTTCAAGTGTGCACAATCCAAATACGAGCACTCTACAGGCCCGTACTATGTTTCCAAAAGTGGATATGTGCAAGTTTGATGGAAAGGATCCACTCAATTGGATCAATCAAATGGAGAATTTCTTTGAACTACATCAATTCCATTAGGACAAAAGGTGACCATGGCAGCTTTGTATCTCGAACCTGACCAATTCATCTGGTATTGATGGTTATGTGCTTAAAGGAAGAAGAGTGGTCTCAATGTTACATGGACAGTATTCACTGAAGAGTTGTAATTACACTATAGTTCTAGTGTGTCATATAATTACTTCATCTAATTAGAAAAGTTGAGACAGATAGGATCTGTTAAGGATTACATTCATCACTTCCAAAACCTTTCTCTGCGGGTGGAAAATATTACTGAAGAGAATCTGAATGACCTATTTCTTGGGGATCTTAAGGATCACATTGAGCATGAGGTGTGTATGTTTAATCCTCAAAAGGTTTCTAATTCGATTCTTATGGAAAGAAGGGTAGAGGAGAAAATTGTTTCAAGTAGGAGACAACATTTCACTTATACCAAAGATCGCAACACCTTGGCCCCAGCACTCCCTCGGCCAGTTAGATTGACACCTCAACAAATTGAATAAAAAAGAGAAAAAGGGTTATGTTTTAATTGTGATGGTAAATTTGGACCCGGACATAAATGTGTTGAAAAGAAGTTGTTATACATTGATGGGCCTAGTGAAGATGAAGAGAATAATGAAGATGCAGAGTCAGGGGTCTTGGTTGAGCTAGAGGAGGATTCAAGAGATCCTTAGCCAATGATCTCATGCCATGCAATTTCAAGTATTAGCACCCCCAAACCCTAAAGGTGTTTGGATTCCTAAAAAAACTGAGGGTCACAGTGTTGATTGATTCAGGAAGTACTCACAAATTTATCAATCATAAGTTAGCAGTGCGCCTAAACTGTTTCATTTATCCAGCTCCTGAATGTCAAGTAATGATTGTTGATGGAGGTATTATTACTTGTTCTGGAAAATTCCATAGCATTAAGCTTTCCATGGGAGATTACATACAAAATAGTCCCATGTATGCCATTTCTATGGGAGGCACAGACATTGTGTTAGGGGTTCAATGGCTTACCACTTTTAGGAACCATTGAGATGAACTTTCAAGACTTGTTCATGTAATTTCACTCTGAAGGAAGTACTTTTGAGCTAAGAGGCTTAAGAGAAAAGTCTCCACAAATAGTAAGTTCTCATCAGATGCACAAAATTCTAAAAAAGGGTGCAGAGGGATTTGTGGCACAACTCTTTTCATTGGAGGCTCATCATTCTAAGGACATTATATCATCAGATATGCAAGCAGTGTTGGATGCACACTCTGTTGTATTTGAAAATATACCAAAGGGATTACCTCCAAAGAGAGATCATGATCATGATATTTAGTTATTACCAAGAAGTCAACCACCTAACATCAGACCTTATAGGTACCCATATGTGCAAAAGAGTGAAATCAAGAAGATTGTACAAGAGATGTTAGAAGCAGGAATCATCTGCCATAGTCAGATTGCTTATTCTTCTCCAGTAGTTATGGTATGGAAGAAAGATGACATGTGGCACATTTTTTCTAATTATAAGGAACTTAATAAGCACACAATCAAAGATAAGTTTCCTATTTCTGTTATTGATGATTTACTTGATGAGTTGCATGGTGTTGTTTATTTTACAAAGTTTGATCTTCATTCAGGATACCACCAAATCATAATCAAGAATGAGGATGTTCATAAAACCACCTTTTGGACACATGAAGGCCATTATGAATTCCTAGTAATGCCTTTTGGACTCACAAATGCACCTTCTACATTTCAAAGTTTGATGAATTCTATTTTTAAGTCATTCCTGTGGAAGTTTGTCTTAGTCTTTTTTGATGATATATTAATTTATAGCAAAACATGGGAGGAACATTTACATCATGTAAATAAGGTTTTAGAAACCCTTGAGAAACATCAACTTTATGCAAAGCCCTCTAAGTGTTCTTTTGGACTCAATAAGGTTGAATATTTGGGTCACATTGTCTCTCATGAAGGGGTTAAAGTGGATCCTAATAAGATCAAAGCCATGATGGAGTGGAAGGTTCCAAAAACCCTAAAGAATTATGAGGATTTTTTGGGCTTACAGGTTATTACCAAAGATTCATAAGGCATTATGGAAGCATAGTTGCACCTCTCACTGCTTTATTAAAGAAGGACTCCTTCCATTGGAGTGAGGATGCAACCAAATCATTTGAGAAACTAAAGGAGGCCATGTGCACCACTCCAGTCTTGACTACTCCAGATTTTTCCAAAACATTCACTGTTGAATGTGATGCATCAGGGGTGGGTATGGGGGCAGTTCTCATGCAAGAAGTCCATCCTATTATTACCTTTTTGAGCCATCAATTCAAAGGTAAGAATCTTTCCAAGCTGACTTAAAAGAAGGAAATGATATCCATACTTCATGCAATAAAGCAATAGAGACCATATCTCATAGGAAGACACTTTAAAGTGAAGACAGATCATGATAGTCTAAAATACTTCTTGGAGCAGCATTTATCATCTAAAGAACAACAAAAATGGGTCTCCAAGATATTGGGATATGATTTTGAGATTATCTATGAGAAAGGGAAGGAGAATGTAGTTACAGATGCATTGTCATGGAAAGATGACTCAACTGCAGCCTTGTTATGTGCCCTGTCCATATTACAAGAAGATTGGATAGATGAGGAAAGGTCTGAATACAGAAATGACCCAACCACACAAAACCTCATTCATCATCTCTAGAATGATCCAAGCATGTCTAAAAAATTTGTATTGAAAAGATATGCTTTATGGTCTAAAGATAGATTACCTATGTAATAACTCCACTCTTAAAAATAGGATTCTATTTGAGCTTCACTCTTCTCCAGTAGGGGGGCACTCTAGATTCTTGAAGACTTATCATCGAGTCAAACAAGATTTCTTCTGGGATGGGCTCAAAGGGGATATCCAAAAATTTGTGGCAGAATGCATGGTTTGTTAGCAAAATAAGGGTGAAACAGATCGATCCCCAGGTCTCCTACAACCTCTATCTATTCCTAGCCAGTGGTGGGAAGAGGTTTCCATGGACTTTATCACAGGATTGCCTAAATCTGATGGAAAAAATGTCATCATGGTTATGGTGGATAGACTCACTAAATATGCTCATTTTTGTGCCTTGGCACACCCATTTGCTGCAAGCATGGTAGCAATAGCCTTCATGGAAACATTTCAGAAGCTTCATGGGACACCGAAGATTATAGTAAGTGATCGAGACCCTATATTTACTAGTCAATTTTGGACTGATTTATTCTCATGTTTGGGTACTCAGTTAGCTCGTAGCTCTTCTTATCATCCCCATTCTGATGGGAAAACAGAAGTTGTAAATAAGTGTTTGGAGGGATATCTCTGTTGCTTTACATCTGATAAACAAGCAAGATGGGTCCACTACTTGCCACATGCAGAATGGTGGTATAACTTCCTCCCATACTTCATCTAAAATGTCTCCTTTTTTGGCACTCTATGGGTACCATCCACCATCCATCACATCATCAATGAGAGGACAACCATGGGTTAGAGCAGTAGAAGAACACATTCAGTATCAACAAGAGGTCCTCTCTAGTCTCAAGGAGAACTTGGTCATGGCACAAAACCGCATGAAGCAACAGGGTGATCAACATCGCACGGAAAGACATTTTGAAGTTGGTGATTGGTTTTTTGTGTGGTTACAACCATATAAGAAAATGTCTTTGAAACGACAACAAAAGGATAAAAAACTTTCACCGAAGTATTATGGCCCCTATCAAGTATTGCAGAAGATTGGTACTGTAGCATACAAATTAGAACTTCCACAATTAACCAGAACACATCCAGTATTTCATATTTCTTTCCTGAAGAAAGTAATTAGACAAAGAGTATCAACCCAAATAGTGTTACCTGGTCTCGATGAGGAGGGGAGGGTCATCTTGGAACAAGAATTCATCCTTCAAACACGCACTAAAAGATTGAGGACACGTGTTATTACTGAGTACCTAATCAAGTGGAAGAATATGGACAATGAAGATGCAACATGGGAAGATATGAAATTCCTGCAACAGCACCCAGAGCTTCTCAACATTGGGGACAATTTTGCTTTGAAGGGGAAGGGCATGCTATGCCCTTAACCTATTGCTTGTATTAGGATATGAGTAGCTGACTTGTGGCTTACCATATCATTTATACTTTCCCATGCTTAGTAGGTCGGCCTCAGTGATGGCCATAACATATGAATAGTATATATAGGGGATTATAGGTAGTATTTCATCATCATTGGAGTATTTGAGTATTATTGTATGGTTTGGAGGTTGTCCCTTTGAAGTGTTGAAGCTATTATAATTGCATATTGAGATCATTATTCTGGAATATTGTGTTATTTAGTGTTATATTTCTACTCATGATCTAAATTATACAAGTAATTTCATTACAGGTTCCCTTTGGAAAATCACACAAGCATCTTTGTACTTATGAAATGTCTAGTTGGTTTCCATTAAGCTGCCTGAATCAACATGGATCCTTCTTCACTTTTAAGAAGTTTGATCACACTATCTAGGTCTAGGAATTTTCATTTACAATGACGCCAATAATGACTGATGATCACACGGTTCCTCATACTTACAACAATATGGAACGTAGGCTTAAGCATTCATATCAAAAGATGTCCATTACAACTAAACCTCGTTTGGTTCTTCACACTAGAGGAATCGTTCGGGTACCCTATTCCCCACCTTCATCTCATAGTCAATGGTATGGTTTGGATGCTTCGGATCTAAATTAATATTTAAGTTCCCCCACTCTTCTTCTCACTCAGATCCAAACTATTGTTTAGATTCCCAGTCTTCTTCTGAAGATTTGGATCCCAACTATAATTCAAATACCCTTCAGATCAAATTTTGAATTACGGTCCTCTCTTTATTCGAAGGACCTTCTATTACCAAATCATCCTCAAAGACATCTTCCTCCTTTGAAGACTCATGTGACTCCAAGTTCAGTCAATTAAACATCTAACTCAGTTCTTGAGTCACGGTCCTCCCCTCCATCGCAGGACCACCTTTATTAGTTGCCTTCAATGACCCCCTTCCTCCATCGAAGAGTATCTCATAACTCAAATTTCCTCTAATAAATCATCTTATTCAATTCCTAGGTTGCATTCATCTAAATTGACACTTATGTCTATGCAATATCCTACTTGGATGGGTGACTTTCTTTTTATACCCACAATAGGTCATCTTCTAGGAAAATCTATATCCAGTCTCTTTCCAAATCATCCATTCATGAGATGTCTACGGTCAAAGCCTACTTCCTCTCTCAAGTCTGTCTTCTGATATCAGTCCAACTCCAATCCCTCTTTAGAACTTGAGCCCTTTTAACCATGTCTGTACCATTTCCTCATCCATCTTCTTAAGATCAATGTCTGTGACCATGTAGAACCATTAGAAAGAAGCCATGTGCTAAAATATATTTTTGAAGTCACTATCAAAACTCTTCATGGGAGTGATAAGGTCAAGCCTTCCCCTCATCTACATCATTGAACACATCTTCGTCTTCTTTTATCAATCAATCTTACCCATGTATCAAACCCGTTTCTTCTAGTCAACCTCCTATAGCCAAAGAACAACAACCTCTACTAATTCATTTCTCTTGATAATGATAGGAACACTCAGACTACACGAAGATACTCCCTATAGAGGATTACAAATAAATATTCTTTCTATAAATCGGTGCATGCTCACGTATGGGGAGGAAGAAGTTGTTTCCTTTTATCATAACGTAGAGGAAAAATCCTTAGGTCGTGGAACTTGATTCTTCTTTTTTTATTCCATCTTTACCTTCCATTGAGAATGATGAGAGTTCTAGGGTCTAGCATTGATCCATGGCCTATCTTCTCATTACCAAATCATTCTTTATCTATCATGATTCCTCAATCACAATCACACCATTGGTTCACCAGTGTGGTAGCCCTTCGTCATCTTCCATGTATGGAGTCAGATCCTGGTAACCCATCCTCATCTTATACTTAGTGCTCACATCCTACTAGCCCTATTTCCTTCTATTAGTGGGCCAATCTGCTCTGTGTATTCCATTTATCCTCTTCTTTCCTATGGGACACCATCTGAGTAGTCCCTCCATTTTCTACTTACTTGGGTCACCCCCTAGTAGTCCCTCATTATCTTCTTCCATTATGGGGCCACGTCCTAGTACCCCTTCATTATCTTTCTATATATGAGTTACCTTGGGGTAACCCATTACCTTCTATTCTTGGGTCATGCCCTAGTAGCCCTTCATTCTCTTCTATTTATGGGACACCTACTTGGTAGCCCATCATATTATATTCTTGGTTGTGTCCTAGTAGCCCTTCATCCTCTTTTATCTATGGGAAACCTATGAGTAGTCCTTTGTCTTGCATCTTAGGGCCATATCCTAACAACCCTTCATCATCTTCTATCATTGGCTCACCTCCTGATAGCTAATCCTCTTCAATTCTTGAACCATATCCACTTCAATCATCATATCATTCTTCTATCAATGACTGGGGAAATCCTATCATCATTTCTCTCATTCCTATCATCAATCATAAATTTTCATTTTCTCCTCCCACTTCTTTGGATCAGACAAGTCACATGTCAAATTATAAGAATCCCTAACAGTTTCTTAATCAATCTCAGATCGAAACTGTAAAGAGTTCCAAATCTCCCAACAGCTCGAATAATCTCAAAGTTGTAAATCAAATGTGATTCAAGAATACATGCCAACGTAACCATCAAGTATAGTGCAAAGTGTAGAAACCTATGGATAGGGAACTCAAGCTCCCATATACAAAATCCATGTTTTAGGATAAATCACAGTCATTTGTTGAGTATGATCTCACCATGATTATCGAGATCGGTGATAACATTACTCTTGATAAACAAACATGCCTAGTCTTCCTTATCAAGGAAATTATGAACATTGTTGTTGGTTCCTATCACACAGAGTGGCTTTTTTGTTCCCATCGTTCCAGAAACCATCAAAAATTTAAAAATCAAATAAAATAAAAAATACAAAAACATGAGAAAACATAAAATCGAAGGTTCAAATATCACATTGCAATCAGGTATTACGTACACATGGATGTTCTTTCTTCCCCTTATTTTCATTCTTATGCAAGTCTTCCCACCATTTTCATCCCTTCGATGATATTTTGGTTAGCTCATTCACATGCATTTTGTGACAATTATCTCTATGGTATCTGTTTTACCTTGGTCTTTCATCACCTTGGTAAATTAAAGAACGACTAACCTCTTAGAGATCCTATCACATTCAACATCTAATAACCTTTTTGTGAAGAACTTTTGGACATATTTGTTAACACTAACCAATTTTATCATCACAATCACTTACATATCCTTCCATCCAGCCATTTGTGGTTCTTAACCCCTTATCAAGAAAGAAATCTGAAATAATTTTTCAGAAAGCAAAAAAAAATCAAAGCATCAATCAAAAAGAAAAAGCAAATTGATATATAACTCTCTCTTGGGGCATTTCCAATAATCTCTATCAGGTTTGTGGATGCCTGATTGGTAGTAGATAAATTTTACGATTAGAATCAAATACATCTCTGTCGGAGCTATGGAAGCCTAACTAGTAGCAGAGCAATGTATGGCTATCCTTCCACTTTCCATTCACAAATCAACTTTGAAAATAAATCATTCCTACACATTGGCTAGTTTGTCCTTGTTTATTGCCTATTAAATCTTCCCTTCAAGAGGTAATTAATTTCCATGTACACACACTAGATCTCTATGATTAAACAAGATTAGTATGTTACCAAGTTTCTTGTTTTGGACCTTGTTCAGACTCTTTCTCTATTATGTATCTTGTCTCACGATTTATGCCTTTAGCTAATCATTTTTTCATCATGAGGCTTTAAAACTATATTCATAAGATTCATTGTTCTTGTACTTCATTTAGAACATCCATGCATCTTGTATTACCTTTTTTCCATTTTTGTGGACATATTTTCCCCTTTCACAAAAATAATCTTCTACTTCCTTTTTATCATGTGTTTCTTGGCCAGCTTACGTCGGAGGTATCCTTGCTCCTTCCTAAGCATGTCATTAGTTTGTGTTCATTATCATGATTCAACCTATCTATATTGGCCTTGATCTAACCTCTGCACGTGAAGAGTTTTCCTTTGAATACTCCCACCTAATGTCGGGGCATTTTTGCATCTTCACTTTCTTACGCATGTGTGTGGCATTCTACCCTTGTACATACCATCTATCATTGGGGGCATCCACACTTCTTGGTCTTCCTATACATAGTTTCAGAAAACTTTCAAAATCACAAAAACATTCAAATATGTTAGAAAAATCAAAACATCAAATATGTTTAAGAAAACTTTTAAAAATAAAAAATCATCCTAAAAAATGTTGTTCTTTGGTCCTTGCTTGTCCTTTTCATAAACGACTCGCAGATCATTTTCATCTACCCTCATTAACAAATCTATTATGCAGGCTTCATTTGTACTCTGGGGCACAATGAGTTTCCTGGTATTGTTTCATAGCATGCAAAGATTTTTCATAGGACCCAAGTGTCCTCCATTATACCCCTTGCATGTATCCTTTCGTGGGGCACCGTCGTTAACCCTTGTTGTTAATTCAAATAGGTTGGAATTGAAGCTTGATAACAAACAAATTACATTATGTTTCTCTGTTAGATTATATTATTTACTTTCTCATATTGCATTGCATTATGTATTTTGCATAGAGTTAGGAATATTTTACTTTCTCGTATTGCATTGCATTTTTTATGTTGCATGGAGTTGTGTTTTTGGAAATGGACATTTGTTCCGTATATGGCTTTTCATGTCATATTAAAAAATTTGTTCATTCTTTTTAAATAAGGATTGATGATGAAGATCACTAGCAATATGATGAAAAATAAAGTTGTTTAAAAGGCACTAGATTTATGTTAGATCATTCCCCCTTCATCATACTCCTTTTCTTCTATATCCCATTTCTTTTATTCTTCTTTCACACTGGATTCTATTCTTTCTTATGTTCTCTTTCTATCATATTTTCGATCGTTGATCAAGTTTTTCCATCACCCCATTGATAATCGAAGGGGTATCCTTCATTCTACTCATTTTTCTTCTATCCCTTACAATTTGTTTACTTGTTTATGCTGTGTCTATTGTCTTTGAAGTTACATCACTTATGCACCACTCAAAAGAGGGGAAAATGTAGACACCTAAAATATGCTTATGCCTAGAGTTCCATCCAATTCATTCAATTAACAAATCTTCGTTAATAAGCCCTACTTCGCTCTATTCTCGGATGCCCAATTATGACACCTTCCTGGTCATATTCCTCCTATATTCAACTAAATTGGCTAATAACCCCTTTTATTAGCTAAACATCCTTCTTCTAACCATTCAAACTCTCCCCATTTCCCTTTGGATCACTTATACAAGCTTCCTCGGCTATCTATCAGTCACTTATGGTTAGTCTGACTCCTCCCAAGTCTCAATGAGTCTCTAATCACTTGTTAATCATGCTTAAATAGCCTTAACCTAGCTTAAATATGTTAAATCATGTTTATCGCTCCTAATCATAAAGTGTTTTTGGCTAGGATTTAGTCCCACATACACCCAAATTCCAAACTCTTCCAAAGAGAAAACTATAAATACAAGGCTAGGCCTTCCCATTCAACTTTAGAACTTTACTCACAACTCAATACTAAGAAAGCTTTGAGACCTCATTTGTATTAGCTTTAAGCTAATTAGACATTTGATCTTAAACTTACTCCCTCCATCTTGAGCTAACACCTCTATTTACATCCATAGACCAATTTTTAAGTAAATAGAGAGAACCATATGGTCTTGTAGCCATTAATGGTGAGACTCCATTCTTGAAATCTTGAGAACCATAAACACCTAATCACCCCTTTGATTGCTAAGTTGATATTTCTAGGTTCAATACTTAATTAGTGATCTAAAGAGTATAGAGTAACTTTATCATGTTAGTTTATATTTAATCTAAGTTTATGCAATGATAGATGTTAGTCCTGTTTAACTCTTATCATGATGGTTTAGTGTAGATTAGGTACATGCTTTGACGTTATATGTTTTAACTTTCATTTCCATAGCATATATATTTTTTTCATGAACACAAAAGCCATAAACAAAACCTAATGAAGTTAAAGCCATGGTCAACGTTGTATCTAATACTAAGGAGCTTCAATGGCAACCACCTAAGTGTACATACACAAAATTGACTGTCACTCTGCATCTTCTATTGCCACAACTTATTGAGAGCAACCTAATTATACTTCCCCATCCACTCAATTTGGATCCATCTCATCCAAAATGTCATAATTACAACAAAAAATTCATATGCGAATGTCACTAATGTGTTGTACATTCTACTTATCATTGTTTCAAAATTTGTAATCTCATTCAAGATCTGGTCGATAATAATGCAAATGAGCTTCTTGAATCTACTAATTTAGAAACTTTTAATGAAAATCACAAGCTCAAGATATTTAAAAATCCTCTTCTGAAACATGAAAAAAAGTGGTTGATTCCTCATCCAATCACACATATTGCGTAGTTCCTCCTCCTACATTGGGGGCTCTCGATTTTCTAGTTTCTCATACCTAGACATCCCCACCGATTATTAGTTTCTTCGATCATGACTATCATGTTACATTCTCTTTTGATCGTTTACACATTAGTGCTTCTATTGGATCAAATTCTATTAATAACATTATGGTTGATCCTTAATTTCCCATTAGCGCATGTTCTATTGCACTGCTTTTCACTATTGGTTATCCAATCTCACATATTTCATATCCATTTCCTAATGCATATGGATATGTTAAGCTTCCCATAACATTCAGTCCTCTTACGATGCGTGTACCTTTTCTTATGGCACTATCAGTCACTAGGTGTGACATTCTCTTAGGTCTCTCTTGGCTACATGTAATTAAAGCTATCATCTACATGCATCATTTATGTCTAAATTTAATTCACAATAGGAAATTCATTACTATTAATGTTGGTTCACCATCCACTCCATGGATGTAGCCTCCCCTTGAGGTTTCCATTGCACTTGCTAGATCATTTGTATTCGTGTGGCCTCTGAAAACTAAAGCATGATCTTCTCCTAGCTCGCATGTCTACACACGGCCTACACGGTCTCATCATTTTTCCAGTATATCACATCATTCTAGGTCCACCACTCAAACACATCCTTCACATCATTATACATCACATCCTCATTTTGATTCACATAGGTGTCCATCACCTCCACATTCTGATTCACATCATTTTCCATCACCTCCATGTTCTACTACACATAGGATTTCATCACCTTCATGTTTTGTTTCACATAGGTGTCCATCACCTCCACGTTTTGCTTCACATAGATGTCCATCACCTTTGCATTCTACTTCACATCAATGTCCATCACCTCTACATTCTGCTACACATAGGAGTTCATCACCTTTACGTTCTACTTCACGTAGGTGTCCATCACCTCTGCATTTTGTGTCACATAGGTATCCATTGCCTCCACATTATCATCATCGATCATATGCACATAGGCTCCATTTCCCTAGCAATGGATCTCTCATACACCAATAATCTTGGAGCATGGTCACATGCCTTTATTTCTACAAGCATCGGATAGAGGACCCTCATCTTTCACTATCATCAGATAGTGCATTCATTAGCATTAACTCATGGGGAATCATGCTTATTATCCCCCCTCCTCTAGCACTACACTTCACATCTAGTCTTTCACATACCCTACACACATTTTGATATGCTCATGTATTGTCACTACCCAATAATGCACTCTCATGATATAGTTCACACTTGACTGTTGAGGGCATACTATACACATGAACCTCACACACTACACACTACACTACACACCACACTACACATTACACACTACACATTATACACTACACATTACACACTATACATTGCACACTACACTCTTCACATTTAGTGAGTTCATCTCTTTCTACGCAACATCTACTCTACGTATTCATAAAAAAATCTTTCTTGCATCCACTTCTACACGTTACGGTCATTACCCTATGATGAATTCTAGTTTTATGGTCCATAATCAACTTCTGTGGGTCTACATTTAAAATGGACCTCACCACACTCATGCACTCACTCACTATGCTCTATGATTTGTCGATCATATCTTTCTAGCACACATACTCAAACCATTTCCTGTGATGACGCACGCTTGTTCTATGGTTCCTTCTTGACTACTAAGGGGGCATGTATAAATGAACCTCATCAATTTCATACTCATTCGTATTGACTTAGGGGGCATGCGACTCCTACTACACACACTACATTCCATTTCATCTCATCCACAACATACTGCATATCTTGGTCATGCTTCATCTTACTTACTTATGCTTACATGTACATTTTTTACACATGCTAGATAGATATTTGGTATGTCATTATCTTTCTATATACACATGCACATTCACTTACTTTCTACTTGTGATCGCAGATTCTACAGATCGATATATGCAACATGGATGCTTGGCATAGTACCTCTTACCACTATCATAGCAGATCTTAGGGGCATCCACTTTCATACGTGATAGGTGCTATTTTTTCATTTTGCATAACACACTACTATATCGATTATACATTCTTCAACATAATTTCTATCTTTCTAACATATTAAAGGGTGCTTCATGTGCAACATTTGTTTTGCAATTCTATTTTCTTCCATGGTTATATGTTACATTATTTGTTCTTGCTTGTAATTGTTTGTCATTGTTTATAGGCTTTGCCCTATGTCTTGCTTATTCTCTGATTGTTTGTATGCTTAAAGCCACTAATACCTTGATTGTCTTGCGACATCATGAGTGATGTCCCATGTTCGAAACCCACTTTATGTGGCCTAATTTTTCTTCTTGTGTGTTTACATTTTCTTCTTACATGTTTTAGCTTACACATTGTCTACTTGTTTTCTAGCTTACATTTTTTTTTTACATGTGTGTTTGTCTTGCTTGTACTAACACTTGTATCCTAGACATTTTGTTTGTATGTGCCTTGGTTTTTATTAAGCACACTCCTATCCCCTTTAGGGCATTAGTTTTAGCACAACAGTTGGTCCTACTTTGGGCCGTATACTCCTTCAGCGATGATTGTATGGAAATCAAATGAGGGGAGCATAATTTCGGGTGAATTAGTCACTTCATACAATAGCATTTCACAGTCACCACACAACATAGTTTAGTACCACTATAACACACTTATATTCACATTCAACACAGTTATATAGTAACAATAATGACCTAGATCCTGACTTGGGTTCTTATGACAACACAGACACTAGCGCCTTGACCTAGACAATAACGCACTTGGGCGCCCATGACCCTTCCTGGATGCCTATGACCAGGGGGAAGTTACACAATATTTATCATTTCAGTATAGTCCACAGACATCTTCACACAATGTATTTTACAAGGATGTAAATTCCTTCAACACTCAGCATGCATAAACTACACAACATTTTCTACTTTCACGTTGAATCGAAACTGTTCAAAATGGATTGGATTTTTACACACCATTTGCAATGGTGTTCACATTGTGGGAAATAGTTAAAGGTTAGAGGATGACACCATACTTTTATCCCTACACTTCTTCCATTTCTTGGAGTGAGATCACCCAAAAAAATCACATACAATGCAATTGGCATGAGATTTCCTGAAAAACTCGTTCTTCTACATCATTTACAAGATCCTTTCTACATGTTTCACTCATCATGGATCAGGTGCACATGTTCCTTTTTTTCATTTTCACATATTTCTTTACATACTAATTTACTCATTTTGATTATATATGCAAGTGCATTTGACTACTTGTTAATTCTTCTCTTTTGTAGGTATCGTCCTTATGGGAAGCGGTAGTCACATCACATCATCAATATCAACAACACACAAGTCAACCACATCAGAAACAATCAAAATCAGCAACATGTAAACACACATGACATCTACACATGTGACTCTTGCACCTTAGGTTCATCATCATCATTTTTTTGCACTTCCTATTTTTTAGTTTCCACACTTCACATTTTTATCACTCCACTGCTTTTCCTTGTCTCTCGACACACTTTTTGCCATCAATCTACATGGTTATAAGGTACATATCGTCTTCCATCTACTTTATGTTATCAATATTTCACTCAACAACATAAAGTAGGTGGAAAATGTAGAAACTAAATCATGCACTTTGGGTATCTATCTAGTCCTGAGTGCATACACTAGTATTCATATGATTCATAAGTAAGAAAAGTACTAATTAACCCATGTCTTTTGGTCATATCTTTGCTTGCTTTTTGATTCTGATTGTTGATCTTTCAGTACCTTCTAGCCCATTCTGTCTTTTCATACTTTGGAATTTCTCATCCTTGACACCAATGCCTAGCACCCAACCATCGATGCTATTGTTAGGTGCCCTCTATCCTATCTGGGTGCACCCTAACTTATTTGTACTTGGTTCACATCTTTTGGGTCATTTATAGTCATTTTGGGAATCTCATATTTTTGGCAGTTAGCCTTTTCAGGAGTTAATTATGAAATTCAAGCAAGGGAATCATATAAATATAAATTTATGTGATTATAATAAAGGACCAAGCATTAACCATTAACTATCACCACCTAAGGTTGCATTCAAAGGCCATTATCAAGAGCATTCAATAATCCATCAAGCATCCACACACAAGGGAAAGGGAATGAAACTTTTGCATACACGCATAGGAGGGGAAGTTCATTATTTCATGCACATCTATTTACATTTATTACATCTAACTACTTGCTCGCTATCAAGTGTGACACACACAAGAGCCACCTAGGGAACAATTTTGCACACACACACACACACACTTTTAAAATTACATTATATTTGAAATGTAGTGCAATGCACTCAATCATAAGATCACACATTTGACAATCTGAGGATAGTCTAACCCCTCATTTACATTATTATATTTTTTTGGGATTTGATGCACTTTTTAGGGTTTTACAAGTGATTTCTTTATTGTAGGATATCAACGACATTTGCAGACTTGGTGTGACATACTAGTGACAAGAAGCGAAGGACAACGAACATTTTTTGACCCTAAGAAATAGTGTTTTACACCATCTGAGCAGTCACCGGCACCAAAAATAGATCTAGGGAACCCCTGACCCCTCATAGGCACCCTTGTCTAGAATATTCCAACATCTCTACATTTTTCTGAGGCTCAGTGCGACAATTTTCCCTCTTTGTTCATCAATTTGTCACTTCGACACAATCCAGGATTATTTGCAAAACAACTAAGTCATTTTATCTCTTCATTTTCACTTAGGGTTTTAAATCTTAATTGCTTATTTGTTTGGGTCTACTCTATACTTAATTTTTCATTCATTTACTGCTACACTGTAATTAGATTTAGGCATCTATATCCTATATTTTCTTAATCACCAAACACTCTTGTCCTCCTATCGGCACTTCTCTCGTATGCACTTCAAAGTCTGTGAACCCTTGGTGAGCCTTGATGACATTCTTCCTAGTCTGTTCCTGTAGTTTTCCAGCTCATATCACTCATAAATCAACTAATTGACCTCCTCTCTCTATCTCTCTATTTCTTAGGGTTTCATATTGTATATGCTTATTACTTGCGTCTTACTGTATTTTATCATTAGTTACAGTAGTTACTCAGAAATCATATTTAATTCAATTTAAATTAAATCATTTGGTGAACCCCACTCTTGATCGAACACCTGGATCCTTATTTTTCATATCCTACCAATTTTGTTCCTCTTTAAACCTAAACCCTATTTGTACCATGGCTCATAACATTCCTCAAGTTTCCATGTATGAATTACTTCAAATGCACCCACCTTGCAAAGATGTTCTCCAAAAATACCTTTAAACCATGTACCTCTATCGCAATATACGAGTTGCACAAGTAAGTTCCATTTTCAATCATCTCTCTGATGACCCTATCATTCCTAATATCATAACCAATCAATCCATCTTCGAGTCCATTTAAGCTTTGCACCATTTATTTTGAGACAATTTTCAATCTATGGAAACCACAATTACATCCCTCACATATGAAATCCAACATCTCAAGGTTACTTCTTAGGCCCATGCTTATTTTCTACATCTCATCCTGAACCCATATCCACTACATGTGTTCATATAAGAAAAGTCAAGGTCCTACCACAACCAACACCTCTCCAATTCAATCAAAATGCTATACAACATGATATAATATTTACACTAATTGATAATCACTTTATTACTTTCTTACCTAATCATTACCACCCTCATCATTGAGTCATTCGTTACAAAATTAGACCATATTATAATTACCATGGGATTAATGGAAATTGTGATGACAATTGTTATGCTTTCGCATAAAAATCCAACATTTGGAGCGTCAGGGTATCATTTCATTTAATACACATCATTCTTCTTTGCACTCATCTCTAGATACCATGTCCCAATTGGTTCCTAACTCTATGTTTAGTGTGGTGTCACACCATACTTACTAATGTTCCTTTTTCAATAAGTCAAGAGCTGCCTATCCAACCTAGTATCATACCACCTTTAAAAATACTTACCCCATTATCTCCTCCTATTAAGTCATGTATAATGTTCTCAATCCCAAATAAGCCACAACCATCTAAGGAAGCACAACCAAATCACTCGACACAAGTTGTAATCCATCACCTAGTTACATCTCCTCTAGTAGACCCACCATCTAATGTTGTTCATACTCTTTCTTCTACCTACCATTGGGATGAAAATATATTTTCTTATGACACATTTCAAAATATTCCACCATGGCATGGTCTTTCTCACATTATCACATAAATATCCATCACACGCACACTTGGGGTTCATAAAACTTCCCCCTCCCCCTAATAATTGCACATTCTAATCAGCAATTATCTACCCATACTATTCACCTACACATCTATACATTACTCTTGTTTTTCAATTCACGTTTATCTTTCTAGCAACACTTTCTCTCATCTACACTATGTGTACACCTTACTACATCTATTTATGCTCCTATGCTACTCCATACATGTTTTTTATATTCATGCTTACTTATGGATCATTCTACTCATGATACACATACTACTTTCTATATACAATATACATCCTTTCGTGCACTATAGAAACTTTTGCTCACAATGATCACATCTATTTACCAGTAGCTCCCGATATACACACTTGGGGGCATCGCACTTCCCCCCCTCTATCACTATCAGTTTTCTCTAGTATCTACTTATTGCTTCTTTACTTCACTTCACGCTTTGTGCATCATGTCTAATCATTTCAAGCATTCCCACATCTCTAGTACACATGTTGTACCATCATTTCTTGATGACACACTCTAGTTCCATGATTCATACTTGATTGTTGAGGGAGAAATTCTTAAATGAACCTAAAATCACATAATTTTCACACTCATTGCTTCACTATACATCTTTCTTATCATACAATCCCCATCACATATAATACATTCATTACCTAGTGACACACTCTAGTTCCACAGTTCACTTGACTATTGGGGGATCAATTCTTGAATGAACCTCACATCACATACTTTTCATGATTAGTGTTTCATGATACATATTTCCTTGCATACAATGCCCATCACAGACAATACATTCATTTCCCAATGAAACACTCTAGTTCCATGGTTCATTCTTGACCGTTGAGGGATCAATTCTTAAATGAACCTCACATCACATACTTTTCACGCTTAGTGCTTCATGATACATCTTTCCTAGCATACATTACCCATCACATAAAATAATTTCATTACTTGTTGACGCACTCTAGTTCCACAGTTCATACTTGACTGTTGAGGGAGAAATTATTAAATGAACTTCACATCACATATTTTTAACACTTAGTACTTCACAATACATCTTTCCTAACATACATACCCAATGACATACAATACATTCATTACTTAATGATGCAATCTTGTTATATGGTTCATTCTTGAATTTTGAGGGAGTATTTCTAAATGAACCTCATCTCACACAAATCTGCTAGGGGGAAACATGGCTCCTACCATCTTTTACTTCATAGCACATCATCGCACTCACATGGTATATGCTCATATTGGTTGTACTTACTCTTTCCAGCTTATACTACTTCCATGTTGCACTATGTCTTCCTATGCTAGCTGGATAGTTAGTATGTCATTATCTTTTTCTATACACACATGTGCTCACTTGGTATCTTGAGGTGAATGCAGGACTATAACGTATTTTTACACAATGTATGATGCTCGAAATTGATATTTACTAGTCCCGTCGAGGCACCTAGGGGCATCTACCTTTACTACTCTTATACTCCGCACATTATAGGTTCTATTATTACATTATTTGCAACTTCTTACTACTACCACTTACTTTTCGTTGATCCATATATGCTTTCACATGCTACTTATCTTTCTAACATGCTAATGGATGCTTCATGTGTAACATTTTCCTTGCAGGACTCTATACAGCCACGGTTATCTATCACCTTTTACTTGTTAGTATAGACACTAAATCATGCACTTTGGGTACATTTATAGGTCCTAATGATATACCACTATTCATATGATTCCTAAGCAATAAAATTAGTAATTAACATATATCTTTGGCCTCTTTGCTTTCTTTCTTGTTTTCTTTGTGGTCTTGCACACCCCATTTCTTAGTCTGAATTTCACTACTTTATCTTTCTTGCTCTAGACAGCAGTACCTAGGTTCCCTCATCCCCTCTAGGCACCCCTGACCTCTTTATATATTTCTCGTCCCTTTTGGACCTCTTTTATCTTTTAGGCATCTTGTTTTCTTGGTGTTTGATATTTTAGATGTTAATTATGAAATTCAAACAAGGGAATTATATAAATACAAATCTATGTGACCAAAATAAAGCACCAAGCTCTAAGAATCTACTACTATCACCTAAGGTTGCATCCAAAGGCATTTCAAGAGCATCAAATCATCCATCTAGATTCATTTAAGGGACAAGGGAATGTTAATTATGCATACACTTCATAGGAGGGGAAGTGCATTTTTGAATCTACACATCTACTTACATTGTTACATCTACCTATTTCTCGTTATTCAAGTGCATCTTGCACAAGAGCCACCTAGGGCGTGATTCTACACACACACACACAAACACACACACACACACACACACACACACACACACACACACACACACACACACACACACACACACACACACACACACACACACACACACACACACACACACACACACACACACACAAAACTACATGGATTCTAAAATGTAGTGCAACGCCTGGTCATAAGTTCACTCTATCGAGTGACCACTGGGGTCAGTCTGACTCCCCATTTGCATCTTTTTCTTTTTAGGATTTGATGTGTTTTGGGGTTTTCATATGCTCTTTCTCTTTACATGTTACAGGAAAATTTGACAATCTTCCAACAACCTACAGGAGAAAATAAGTGAGGTTTAGTGACATTGAAGAGACACAAAAGAAAAAGCTTTTGATCATTTTCACATTCACCAGTGCCCAGTAGAGGTGTATTGTGCCCAGGCACCCTAGTCTAGCTTATTCTGATAGTTCTACAAATTTTTGTGTGCGGTTGCGACATACTCCTCCTTTTGTTCAATAGTTTTACAACTCTGCATACTTCAAGATTTATTACGAAATCAGCTAAGTCTCTTATTCCATCTCTTACACTTAGGGTTTAAAGTTTCCATTTTCTTATTACTTAGGTCAGATTTATACTTTATTGCTTATCTATTGTGTTGTGACTCTGTAATTATAGTTTAGCATATTTTCAATCTTTGTTAAATCAACTATTATTTGTTATTCTTTACGGGTTATGCCCTAAGTCTTTCTTGATCATGGGGCACCTATGGCCTAAGACTGGGGCACCCCATTGCACCTTGGTCCCATTCTAGGTGCCCTGATCCTCTATGTATGACTTTACTTGCATCTTTTTACAGGGCATCTTGTCTAGTCATTTGAGCTTGTCTACATTTGTCTTCTATTAGGTGGTCATCTCTTTTAAGGGTTTATTATGACAATTAAAACAAGAGAACCATATAAATATAAATTTATCGGTGACTTAGTATCTGTCATGTGGATCCCCCAAACAATGCAAGTACTTACTATCACACATGCATATCAGTTATCGGGTCCATCAAAGACATCTGGAAAGCATTCATCCTACAATCCATCATATCTCCATCACATGAGGGGGGGCATCTACAAGGCTGGTTCATCTGCATCACACTTCATAGAAGGGGAGTAGCTTTTGAATAGATCAAAATGTACAGAATTTATTACATTCTACATATATTTATTGCTTGTTACTGTCACAAAATTTTACTTGGGCACAAGAGCAACCTACAGAATGATTTGCACACACTAGCACACACACCTAAAACTATTAGCGGTGGGTCTCAAATGTAGTGTCCAACACTCAATTAGTAAGTCCACCATTGTGGCTGCATGGGGGACAGTACAAACCCTTCATGTATATATTCTTAGTTCACCAGGGTTTTGATGATTTTTATGTACAGTTTTGTAGGTAACTTTCACTTGCATCCATTTGATTTACAGAATGACATCCGATGTAGTTACAACATAGTGCGATACAGATAGAGCATAACAGGTGACACATCCATTGATGTACCCTCTAGAGTGAGTGATTATTCATACCAGTTTCCATAGACCATGGTGACCAGTTGTCAGACCAGGGTACCCACAGGTGCACCCTGTCCCTTGTCATGAGGTGCACCCAATCTAATTAGAGATTCTCAAATATGGTGTTTTATCGCACAAAAGGCTTTCTCTTGTGTGTGAGATTTCCGAAAAACCTCACTGTTCAGAACTAAAGCATTTGCACTGCAGAAACATTCTCCACATCTTCGTCACAATCAACTACAGGATTTCCTAACTCATACTCTCTTACACATTAGGTGCACTCTTTCCTTTACAAATTCTATTTACTTAGTTGCTTGAGTCACATTACTTTTATTTATTTAGTTATGAGACTTTGACTACTTTCTCAATCTTATTTTACAAGTTCATCCTTACACTAGACATAGAAGAAGCATTTCTTATTTTAGTTTAATCACATGCTCTAACCTTGATCGATGGTGTATGCATACACTTCTCACTTAACACTTCACTTGTTATATACTTGACACAATATCAGACATCCACTGGGTCCTTCTCTAAATCATGTACAAGTTTCACATGTTCCTTTCTACTTGGTGATATCAAGTATTCACTCAATCCTTCACATATCAGTCGGGATAACTAGTAGACATAGGGTCTATTCACTTGGGTACATGTTCTAGTGATACTCAGATCATACATGATTCTTGGAATTAGAGGATAACTGGTGATATGAAAACATCTTGATTGGCCTTTATGCTTAACCCCAAGTAGGTTCTAAGTATGTAGTCTTTTAGATCTCACATTCCTTTTGGAAGATGGTTTAACCTAGCAAGCCTCTTATCTACTAACTCTCATATGACTGTGGGCTACCTAGTTTTTCTAACATAGAAGCGTCAAAGAAATATTGTCCCTGTTGTGAACTTATAACCTATCGATCCCACTCTTCTTAAATACCCTTTTGGATAACCTTTAGTAAATTTTTGTCACCAAATTTTAGAAATACTTTAATGTCAGCCTTTCAATTTTCAGAGATAAGTGAGTTTTCCTCCTTGAAAACCCTAGTTTAGTGTTTCCTAGTCTATGTCAATCTCAAACAAGGGGCCAAGCACTAAGCATTGTCTATTATCATTGAATCTTGCATCTAAGGCACAATATCATTTCAAATGTTTAAAACTTGCACACTCATACAAGGGACTTAGGGTAGCCCTCACTCTTCATGACACAACTTACCAGGTGAAGTCTCATTGTCTCTTTCATATGTGGAATACACAAGTTCTATGCTTGGAGATTTTGCCTGTGAGTCTAGCTGTGCTATCATAGTGCAACTTGCACAAGTTTCAACCTAGGGCATCATTATAAAAAAATTCACACCCCACTACTGATATCCTTGGAGATTAATAAAAATCATACATACCTTGGTAAATTTATCTAGCCTGTTGTAGCTTGTAATACTCTCTTCATCACATTCACTCTTTGATTCTGCTCATATTAGGTCCTAAACCAACTCTTTTTTAGGGTATACAGTAATCATCAAGCCTCATCTATACTTGAAAAATGAGTACAAATAAACTACATAAATAAATACCTTCTGAACCTTCATAACATCGATCAGTAACTACCATGCATTTGAGATTTGCTATATGAGGTTATATACAAAACCAAACACAATTACAAAGTAATATAGCTGTGTATACACAATTTTACCTTCATCAACTTTCTTGAAGATTTAATTTCTTCAAAAACCATTCGGTGATCCTGTTGTCAAAATTTCACCCCCCCTGGGTAAATTTCGATAACATGCATCAAAAGTTGCAGAAAGGAAAATAGGCCGATCCAGGAAAAATCATGAAAATCAGCTAAGTCCTAGTCCTAGAAGCAAGTCGGGACATTTGGGACAAAAATGCGCGGATCGGCCGAAAAGCCTCCAGGCGGCCCAAGTAACACCAGGGACATCTGGGACAAAAGTACGCGGTGGGCGCGAAAAGCCGATCCGGCCGAAAGAGGAAGAAAATTGGCTAAGTGTTGCTCGGGACGTTTGGGACAAAAAGACCTGAACCGGCCGGATCGGCCGAAATGAGCAAGGGCCAGTCCACAATCAAATGGGACAATCGGGCCAAAAAGGCGCGAACCGGCCGAATCGGCCGAAATGAGTCTAGAGGGTCCAAAATCAAATGGGACATCTGGGACAAATGGACGTGAAATGCCCGAACCGGCCGAAATGAGCACAAAGGGCCCAAAATCAAATGGGACATCTGGGATAAATGGACGCGAAATGCCCGAACCGGCCGAAAAGAGCACAAAGGGCCCAAAATCAAATGGGACATCCGGGAAAAATGGAGGCGAAGTATGCGAAGGAGCCGAAGGAGCCGAGGACCAATCAGAAACTGCCACGTGTCCTCACAGGAGAAAAAGTCAAAAGGTCAAAGGGGCGAGTTATCGAGCGCTGAACCGAACCAATGGGATAGTGCCACGTGTCCCAGCTAGGGGCCCATAAGGAAATTTCAAAAGACAGCCCACCGAAAGGTAGAGGAGAGAGAATTACTCGTCCAATCAGAGCGTGCCACGTGTCGTCTAGATGGCGAAGAGCGGGAAAACATTTTAAAATTCGTTTTGATCTGTTCCGTGCCCTAAATCTTCAGATCGCCATATCTTTTGATCCAGAGCTCGGATTTCCACGTTCTTTATATCAACGGAAAGCTGTTGAGATGCTCTACATGATTCTGGGATCAATCTCGAGTTTTGGTGAGTCTGAAGAGAGAAAATCGAGAAACGGCTCTGACGTGTGGTAATGGCCAGAAGCGACCTTTCAACAACCCGTTTTAATGCTAATGGGTCGCATTCTTCTTCTGCACGGCCAGAAGTGACATTTCAGCGGCCAAATTAATGCAGAATGGGTCGCATTCTCCTCCAAATCAGTCAAAGTGACAGGGTATGGGTTGGTAAGATCCTCCATGCTGATTTAATGCATCTGCAGTCAATGAGGAATGGGCTTGCACGTTTTCCCACATTTTCTGTCCCCTGGGCTCGACCCATGCAATGTAAAAGCCAGATTTGGCTCATTTTAAAAAAAAAAAGAGGTTGTTCATTCTTTCGGCTCAGCCCTCCCTTCTTTTCTTCTCTAGGGTTGAAAATGGAGTTCGAGCCTCCTCCCTGCTCTGTAATGGCATTTTTTGCCTTTTACTAATGGAATGACGTTCTATGCAAACTTCTGGAGCAACAAAACGTGTTCTGTGATGCATCTATCCATCCTCTCTCATTTTTGCTTGTTCTCTCCTTGCCTCTCTTCATTTGCAGGTATCTGTGCATGTTTGAATGTTCATTGCAGGTTTGGAGCTGTGTTCATGGAGTTTTGGGACATTTTCTGTGTGAAATCTATCCTTGGGCCTGTGATGCATCTGTCCATCCTTCCCATTGCTCACCTCTCTTTGTCCCATGGCAGTTTTGATAGATGTTCAACATTCTCCTTCTCTGGTGTATCACCGTTTTAGTGTAGGCTTTTGCTGTTTTTTCCCTTCTCTCTCTCTCTGTCTCCTTGGCATGGTTAGATTAGGATTAGATTAGCTTGCCTGCACTGGAATAGCTTGTGGCAGGTAGTTTAGGAGAAGGAACCAGCCTTCTCTGGAGATTCCTCTCTCGGTTTCACAAGTCCCATGCTTGGAGAGAGGTTTCCATGTTGTGCAATCACACTGGATGCCTGAACATCAACCTAGAAGCCTGATGTGCGTCCAGGGGTGCTGTGATTTTGCACTAACAGTTTTGGCACGCCCGGTGGGACCTTAGAGGTCTTTCACTTCATCTTTTGCAGGTTGATGTGTTCCTGTGAAGATTTCAGCCTTTGGAGGCACTTACAAACACATCTGGCGACTCCATCTGGTCAACAACCATCTCTGAAGTTGCAGACCTTCCTTTCCATTCATTTTCATTCATTTTCCATTCATCCTTCTTTCCATCTCTTTCATTCTTCCTCATTCTTTGAAGTTGTGCAATCATGACTTCATTTCCATCATGGATTTCATATCAACAACAGTAGTATATTCCACCTCCAACAGGTTTTACAAATCCTCCATATCAGCATGCATATTCATATGAACAGCAGTGCCAAAGTCAGTTTGGCTATGGAGCTTTCCAAGAGCAAGAGTATGCATATAATGAAGACAATCAGATGCAAGATGCTGGTCTGTTGGAGAAAATCCAAAAGATGGAGGTAAACATAGTGCAGTCCAGGGCTCAGGCACAAATGAAAGCTTTTGGAATCGGTTATGGAGCACCCTATCCATGGGTGGGACCTTTTCCAAGGCATTACAGCCCTCAGGAGAAGCTTGACTTCATGATTGCAACGCTGCCTTTGCTTGCAAAGTGGATTGAAGAAATAGAGATGTATGAGAGAAGTATTCAGCAACCTTGTCAACGGGTAAGCACACCATCTCATGCCTTTCCTTTTCCTCTTTCCCAATCTGTTTCATTTCAGCAGTGTCAAGTTTCAAACCCTCCATCTGCTGTCCCAAGTGTTGAATCCATTTCTCCACCCCCCAGTCTTCCACCCCATCTTGATTCTTCTTTCCTTTTCCCTTCCAAACAGTCATCCCCTCCACAAGAGCTAACAGAAATACCCCCTCCTCTAAAGAAACAAGAGGTTTCACTGCCTCCACCACCACAAAAAAGTGTAAAATCGGTTGAGTTTCAACCCATTCCTCCTCCTGCATTCCCAATTTCATATGGGGAAGAAGGAATTGAAAAAATCAGTCATCAAGGACAGCAAGAAGAAGAGCCAAAAAGAAAAGAAGTGACAGACAGTCTGAAGAGTTGGGCTCTTAGATTTGGGATGACAAAGATCCCCTTGATGGTTAAGCCTACAGAAGAGGCTGAGGTTGAACAGATGGTGGTGAGGACTGATTTTGTTGGAGAAGAAGATCTTGCAGTCCCAACTTGTCCTCTAGAGCAGCAAATTGAAGAGTTTGACTTGACAAACTTCATGCTGGAGAAGGAGTTCAATCAAGAGCAAGATTGTCTCCAAACATTGGAGGAAAGAGAAGCTGCTCCAAATCCAAAAGAAGAGGAGCACAATCTAGCTGTGGAGGAGAAAAGTGTAGATCCAAGGGCTTTGAGCACAAAGCAGGTTACAGAAGAACCTTCGGTTCTTCTTTCCACTTCATCTCTCTCAAGTTCTAGTACTGAAAAGGAGTTTGATCTCTCAAACTCAATATTGGAGAGTGAAGCAAACCATGGTGGTCAGGTTGCACATCAAGAGGACACCACGGAGGAAGTTGAATATGAATAGCGGGACAACAATGAGGCAATTTACCTGTCAGATTTGGAGGACTGTTTTGATGGAGAAGAGCCGGTTGAGTTTTCACCATTCTCTCTTTCATCATCCACATTCCAAACACAAGAGCCTGCTACCATGAAGGAGAGCATTCATTTGCAGCAGCCCGCATCTTATAGCAGCTCTTTGGAATCAAAATTGGAAGATTTTAATCTTCCATGTTCTTCATTGGAGGAAGAGAAAGGACAGAAAGATTCCACCATTTCTTCCACACCATCCATTCTGGAGGGTCTACAAGAAGACTCCATTCTTGGAGTTGAAAATCAGAGCTATGGGCATATCAAACGGATCAGACCTTGCCCAATCAGGTATTTGGCTTCATTGGAGCCAAAGGAGAAGCCACAACCAGTCATGCTTGCTTCTGAGCATGAGGATGAGCTACAAAGTACCAAGGATCAGCTGCCATACCTCTCCAATCCAAATGCAGAGCAACTAAAAGAGGTATTGGATTTTTCAGTTGATACCTTGATGATTTGGATAGAAGACCAGCTTCTTGTTGATTTTCCATCCATCCAAACAGCCATGATCAGTACCAAATCAATTGCATGGCTGCCAATTTTGAAGAAAGGAAGCTATTTCTCACAACCAGTTGCAGGGTTTGTTTAGCTTGCCTTTGCTTCCAGCTAGAGTAGAGTAGGTAGATTTTCTTTCAGTAGAAGAAGTGCTTGTGCACACTCTGCATGTTCCATTTTGGGACATGTATGATTTTCAGTTTTGTACATAGTTTTTGGTGTTGCTAGTGTTGCTCTTGCACAGTTTTTTTCAGTGGTTTTTGGTGAGAACAAATCCATGTCTGGTGGGTTTCCTAATGGCTCAGAGGGAGATTTTCAAGTTCAGATCAGTCTTCAGGCTTACTTATGACTCCATGCCCAATGGATTGCTTCAGGCTACTGGTCTTTTCATCTAGCAGGCAGATGACCCCACTGAGTCGCCAAACTGTTATCAAAATTTCACCCCCCCCGGGTAAATCTCGATAACATGCATCAGAAGTTGCAGAAAGGAAAATAGGCCGATCCAGAAAAAATCATGAAAATCGGCTAAGTCCTAGTCCTAGAAGCAAGTCGGGACATTTGGGACAAAATTGCGCGGATCGGCCGAAAAGCCTCCAGACGGCCCAAAATCAAATGGGACATTTGGGACAAAAGTACGCGGCTGGCGCGAAAAGCCGATCCGGCCGAAAGAGGAAGAAAATTGGCTAAGTGTTGCTCGGGACGTTTGGGACAAAAAGACCCGAACCGGCCGGATCGGCCGAAATGAGCAAGGGCCAGTCCAAAATCAAATGGGACAATCGGGCCAAAAAGGCGCGAACCGGCCGAATCGGCCGAAATGAGTCCAGAGGGTCCAAAATCAAATGGGACATCTGGGACAAATGGACGCGAAATGCCCGAACCAGCCGAAATGAGCACAAAGGGCCCAAAATCAAATGGGACATCTGGGACAAATGGACGCGAAATGCCCGAACCGGCCGAAAAGAGCACAAAGGGCCCAAAATCAAATGGGAAATCTGGGAAAATTGGAGGCGAAGTATGCGAAGGAGCCGAAGGAGCCGAGGACCAATCAGAAACTGCCACGTGTCCTCACAGGAGAAAAAGTCAAAAGGTCAAAGGGGCGAGTTATCGAGCGCTGAACCGAACCAATGGGATAGTGCCACGTGTCCCAGCTAGGGGCCCACAAGGAAATTTCAAAAGACAGCCTGCCGAAAGGTAGAGGAGAGAGAATTTCTCGTCCAATTAGAGCGTGCCACGTGTCGTCCAGATGGCGAAGAGCGGGAAAACATTTTAAAATTCGTTTTGATCTGTTCCGTGCCTAAATCTTCAGATCGCCATATCTTTTGATCCAGATCTCAGATTTCCACGTTCTTTATATCAACGGAAAGCTGTTGAGATGCTCTACATGATTCTAGGATCAATCTTGAGTTTTGGTGCAGTCTGAAGAGAGAAAATCAAGAAACAGCTCTGACGTGTGGTAATGGCCAGAAGTGACCTTTCAACAACCCGTTTTAATGCTAATGGGTCGCATTCTTCTTCTGCACGGCCAGAAGTGACATTTCAGCGGCCAAATTAATGCAGAATGGGTCGCATTCTCCTCCAAATCAGTCAAAGTGACAGGGTATGGGTTGGTAAGATCCTCCATGCTGATTTAATGCATCTGCAGTCAATGAGGGATGGGCTTGCACGTTTTCCCATGTTTTCTGTCCCCTGGGCTCGACCCATGCAATGTAAAAGCCAGATTTGGCTCATTTTAAAAAAAAAAAGAGGTTGTTCATTCTTTCGGCTCGGCCCTCCCTTCTTTTCTTCTCTAGGGTTGAAAATGGAGTTCGAGCCTCCTCCCTGCTCTGTAATGGCATTTTTTGCCTTTTACTCTTGGAATGATGTTCTGTGCAAACTTCTGGAGCAACAAAACGTGTTCTGTGATGCATCTGTCCATCCTCTCTCATTTTTGCTTGTTCTCTCCTTGCCTCTCTTCATTTGCAGGTATCTGTGCATGTTTGAATGTTCATTGCAGGTCTGGAGCTGTGTTCATGGAGTTTTGGGACATTTTCTGTGTGAAATCTATCCTTGGGCCTGTGATGCATCTGTCCATCCTTCCCATTGCTCACCTCTCTTTGTCCCATGGTAGTTTTGATAGATGTTCAACATTCTCCTTCTCTGGTGTATCACCATTTTAGTGTAGGCTTTTGCTGTTTTTTCCCTTCTCTCTCTCTCTCTCTGTCTCCTTGGCATGGTTAGATTAGGATTAGATTAGCTTTCCTGCACTGGAATAGCTTGTGGCAGGTAGTTTAGGAGCAGGAACCAGCCTTCTCTAGAGATTCCTCTCTCGGTTTCACAAGTCCCACGCTTGGAGAGAGGTTTCCATGTTGTGCAATCACACTGGATGCCTGAACATCAACCTAGAAGCCTGATGTGCGTCCAGGGGTGCTGTGATTTTACACTAACAGATCCTTGATAGCACTCTTCCTAGTTTTTTCCAGTAGTTTCCCAACTCAAATCACTTCCAGATCACTCAAAAATCAGCTAAGTTGCCTCCTCTCTCTATTGCTTAGGGTCTCATATTGTATATGTTTATTGCTTGCATCTTACTATAGTTTATCATTAGAATATCATTAGTTACACTAGATACTTTGAAATAAGATTTAATTCAATTTAAATTAAATCACTTGCCAATCAGATAAAGATTAAAATCTTCTTGCACATGACCCAAACAAGATTTTTTTCCCAATTATCCATGGGGAATTTTTCCAAATGCCAAATTTAGAAAATGGAAAAACTTAACCCATTTCCCCACTTTCCACTTCCCACTCTCTCTCTCTCTTGCATTAAATTCTCCACTTCTCATAATTGAAGGAAACAATTATTAGAAGCAAAAAACTCTTGAATTCTTCTCTTCATGAGTTAAAGAAGCACTCATTCCCAACACACATGACACAACTAGAAGATTTCAACCTATGGCAAAGGATTGTAATAAAAATATGAAATGAATAACGACTAATGATATATGGATAAAGTGGTTGTTTGACAACTATATTTTGTTTTCTTAGTGGGATAGTGTTTATCATCTCTCGAGATTTAGTTCATTATATCCTTTCTTAATGATATAGGAAGTTTGTTGTTGAAGTCTAGTAGGAAGAACAAGCCTTCTTGATTTTAAATACAAAATAGTTGTTGTTACTACCACCATTTTTCTCTCTTCCTTACCTCTGGGTATCCATGACTAGGTAAATAATGGTCTAACTTCTCCAAATATTTATTTCCACTTAAGAGAAATTCTTGATAGAAGGAGATAATGTAATAGGAGAAAACATGTAAAAAGAAGATAACGAATCAGTGTTGGAGATCTCACCTAGGAAGAGAGAAAACTTGTGCACTAAGAGAAGAGTCAAATCATATGGGTGGAGAAAGGAGAATAAAAAATTCAAAGAAGAGATTTAAAAGATAAACACTAACTTACGTAAAAGAGAATAAAAGGTCAGAAGAAAATCAAGAAATGCATGGAGCTTTAGTGCAAGGATAAAAGTATCCAAACCTGAAATTGAACATGCACATGAATGGATAAAGAAAATCCAGAATATAACCTACGCAATGTGGAAGAAGATAAATAGAGGATCTTATGCATGTTTATAAGGTAGGGCTCACCAAATTATTTAATGTAAATTGAATTAAATCTTATGTCTTAGTAACTTACTGTAAAAAATAATATCCAGTTGATTATATCCATTAATGGACATGCGCATGAATGGATAAAGAAAATCCAGAATATAACCTATGCAATGTGGAAGAAGATAAAGAGAGGATCTGATTCATGTTTATAAGGTAGGGTTCACCAAATGATTTAATCTAAATTGAATTAAATCTTATTTCAGAGTAACTTACTGTAAAAAATAATATCCAGTTGATTATATACATTAATGTACAAGCACTACGCATTCAATAATATTAAACCCTAATCAAATGAGAGGTGAAAGATGAATTAGCTAATTATGTGCAACTTGGGAATGATTGGGACTATTTGAGTGTTGGATCTAGCTATTAGTAGTGTTGAAATGGCTTGATGAGGGTTTGGAACCCTAGGGCTATATAGGAAAGAAGCTCCCACAGGAGGATAGGAACGCCCCAGATGCTAATGACTGATTTGGGCACCTATGTCTGCTCAGATGTAGAATCTTGTCTTTTCTAGGTCAAAAGATATTAGTTATTGCTTGCTCTTTGTTGCTCTAATGTTGTTGTTACGTTGTTGGTCATACTTGTAACCTAAAAAAATTGTCTACCTACACATTCCCATAAACCACATCAAATCTAATTAAAAAGATGAAAAATTTGGAGTCAGACTAACCCCGAAGGTCACCTGAAGAGTGAACTTATGACAGATCATTACACTACATCTCATGCACCATGTATATCTTTGTGTGTGTGTGTATATGTGTCTCATGCCCTAGGATTCCCTTGTGAAATTTGTACAATGATAGCAGGCTAGATCTAGATTTAACCTGAGTTTTCAAAATGTGTGTGATGGAATAGAATGAACTCCCCTCATATGTTGTATATATATACAAATGCAACCCTTGTTCCTTATATGAATGTGCTAGATTTATGCTTTGTAGTGCTCTTGTGCCTTTGTGTAAGCTTACGTGGTGATAGATAATTCTTATAGTGATTTTCCCCTTATTTAGAAGAAGAAACTAAGTATATATATGATTCCCTTGATTGAATTTCATAATTGATAACTGAAAGGCTGACCCAAAGTGTTAAAATGTGACCAAGAAGTGAAAAGGAATCAAAAGGGTAAGAAGAAGAAAGAGAGGTACATGAATTCTTAGGAGGAAAAGGAGTTCCTAGGTGCTTCTTTCCTAACTGGGCATCAGTGTCTGAGGCCATTAAAAGATAAATAAGTAAAGTGTTGGTAGAGCTGTAAGATGTGTAAATACAGTAAAGTATGAGAGATAAAGTAACCAAAAGGCAAAAAGGGCTTGTCAAAAACTATTTTTTTCTTAGGAATCATGTATACATTATTATGATTTATGACCTAGAAATGTACCCAGATGTATAAATTTTGTGTGTGTATTTTCTCCCACTTTATGTTGTTGAGTGACTACTTGATAGCATAAAGTAGATAGAATATGTGTACCGTGTAAACTCGAGAGGAGTGTAGCTGATAGCGTGCCAAGTGGATAAGTAACAATGTGAAACATGAACTGATTGCAATGTGAAGCATGACAACTAGGAAAGGGAGGTATACCCTAGGGGTGAATCGTATGTGTAGTAATGTATTGTTGGAACTTTGTATTTTTTGGTGTGAGCTTCTTCTTGTTGCTTGTAAGGATGGACCTGTAAAAAAGGGAAAAAGAGTAGTCAAAGTCTTGTCTATGAAAAATTTGAGTAATGCATGTATAAGTAAGTAGAAAGTGTGTAAAATTAGTAGCTAAGGGAAGAGTGCACCTGATGTATGAGAGATTATAGGATAGAAATTTGTCCTATTTGTCTTGAAGATGTTGTTTGATGGGGTTGGGATTGATCAATTCCCAACCAAGAAAGCGTTGAACCATGGATTTGAGCGTCCTTCTACAAGGATGAGGTTTTTGGGTGATCTTACACCAAGAGTGAGGTTTTTAGGAGATCCTCTATGCCAATGCTGAGTCTGATTTAGGTGACATGCACTTGCTAAGGATGACTTGGTTTTGTGGTGATCTCACAACAAGACTATAGTTCTGGGAAGAGTAGGTCATATTTCCACTTATCTCTTTCCTATGAGGTAGCATAATTCACATTTTTTACGTGCCATCCCAGATTGGAACTTACCTGCAAGGTATAACCGACTGAATGGATTCTGTAATCTTGATGGTAAGTGCACTGATACTTGGAAAACTATATACTGACCGGCTAACTAAACCCCACCATTGCAAGGGGGCAGGATGTTAGTTTTTTGTCCCCAGAATATGGCAAGCACCTAGGTGGCACAAAAGTTCCTACCAATCCAAGAAAGGTGACTTAAGTACTAATTGAGGCTTTGTGAGAGGGATATAAAGTCTGCATTCTGGACCATTGTTTCAAAACGAATGACATTGAGGAGAGAGATGGATCGTGAAGGATTCTGGAGCTCTGTGTAGAAGGCGTGGAGCTAGAGCATCGAATAGTTACTCCCCTCATTTGGGAAAACATGACAAGGAACTTCCCTCGGCCTCACGTGGAAATGCAGACCAGTATGAGAGGACCTGGGCCACTGGGTGTGCATGTTGTATATCTGACACCTGTACAACCTAAGCCATTACACTTGGTTTTCTAGAAATCTAGGTACATGCAAACTAGATCAGGCTAGAAGCTAATGTTAGTGCAATGGGAGAGTAGCATGTAATGGAGTCACAATGTAACAAGTACATTATGATGACAAGAGGTAGACCATCAAAAAGTGGGTTACATATATGGGAGGTACGCTTCTCAGATGCATCATCTACACAAAATTCAGGTGCATAAAATTTTGGACTCACTTCTAGAAGTGGTAAACACTGATCACAGACTGACATAGGGGTGTAGTTCAGTACTACTATTGCAAACAATAGGGAAGTACATCTTTTGAGTTCATCTCCATGGCTACAGGTAGAGGATCATGTAGGTGTAGGTGGTATACTAGTTCTGGTGGACTTGGTGGTAACTGGATGGTAGAGGAAGACACATAGTAGGTTAAATAATGGACCAGAGTAGCGCAAGGTAAATGCACAAGACCCCAGTAAATATTGTAACATGGGGATGTCTCTTTATGAGTTTAGAGTATAGAGGGTATCAGAAGGTATATGCCCCTAAGATCCTTGGAGGGAGTGGTAAAGAGTAGTTTCGAGCATCATGTATCGTGTAAGAATCTATAAAGGTCCTACATTGACCTCAAGATACTACGTGAATGCACATCTACATATCTTGGTTGTATTTAGTGTGAAATGCAAGATGTGTAGGTGAAGGGAGTTGTATTTCCCCCAACGGATGTGTGTGATGCAAGGTTCATTTAGGGATTGTACCCTCAACAATCAAGTATGAACCGTAAAACAAGAATGTGTCATCAAGTAACAAAGATAAAGTATGTATACCGATGATGTGGCAAGGCTCGGAAAGGTAGACATGAAGCATAGAGCATGAGATATATAGAAATAAAGTCACCAAGATGTGCCTAGTGAGGGGGGAAGTTAAGTGCCCCCCGATTGTGTGTGGGGTGTGGATTCAATTAAACTCATCAAGGAGGTCGTCAAGTCAGGGTCATAATTGATAGGATTTGGATTGGAGACATAATATGTGATAGTGTGAGGTTCATGATAGAAAGAGCCTGTACAAAGAAAATTATACATTCCCATAGAATATTCTTAATCATTAAAAGGTGTTGCATACAATCATATGTGTACCAACGAGTTAAGTTTTGGGAATAGACAAGGAAGGAATCATTACAAATAGATATATGGCAAAAAGGCATAGGAAAGGTAATAGTAGTATGGTGGGGGTCGAGGGTACCACCAATATAGTTGAGCTAATAATTTTTTTGGGTGAGTAGAGAAGAACGGTGTGTACATGTAAGGAAGACCCATAAAAGGAAGACATGGAGGCCGTAGGTAGCAGTAATGAATATTGCTAGGTTATGGAGCTAAATAGCTTCACTAGAGCATGCATTACAAAGTGACTGGGATACATAGAGACTGGCATCGGTTAGGGAGTGACCAACATCAGTCATTTATCAACCAATATGGGTCAGAACATGACCGACATCAATCAGGCAGTGACCGACATCGGTTACTTATGAGGGAATGTTTTATTTATAAGTCATGGGAATTAATATAGCTTTTATTTTAAAGCAAATCTATTGAATGTAATTACATGGCTATTGTACCCTAAGTTTGTTTAGGCTTATATAAGCTAAAAAACTAGGGTTAGATAGGCTGGGAATAAGGAAAGAAAATAATTGAGCTATCCTTGGTTGAAAGGATGAAGAAGAAAAAGTAGATTACATGAAGACGAGAGCTTTCATAGAGAGAAGTTGAACAGAAGGAAAGTGTAGGTACACTATTGGTGAGAAGATGGTATTATCTTCTACTGTATTTCCTTTGTATTATTTAGTCTCATGTAATTTATTGCATAGTATACAAAGCACTCAATGTTTATTCTTATTAAATCTACAGGTTGTTGTGAGATCTTGTAATTTCTCATTCTTATAGATCCATATGTTGTGAGATCTTGTATTATAGATCCATGATATCATGATGTATTATTGATTCATATGAATATATTATTGTAGAGAAATTTGTCTTCATCTTTGAATAGGTTGATGTAGTGATGATGGAGACACTTATTTCTTGGTGCACAGTTACGGTTTCACATTGGTAGACCCTTCTAGAGGTCTTGTTTTCATATTCATAGTACAATGAGAGCTTGGTTACATAGTGGCAGATGCAGGGTAGCTTCAAGTATGTGAGATATGGTGGTGTTTCAGAGGCATGGTTGTAGTGCACTCAGTTATATCCATTTAGAGATTTGAAGGAGACACAGGTGGTGTTATAGAGGCACAGTTTAGTGTACTTAGGCATATCTGGTTGGGTATCTGTGAGGAAGAGATACTTTTTTAGAGATACATGTACTCTTATGCAGAAGAGTTGGATTGTAATCTCTTTTTATATTATATAAATGATATCTCTATCTTTGGTGGATGTAGCCCACATTGGGTGAACCACGGAACATGTTGTGTTTTGTGTGTGTACTTTTGTGTGATTTGGATTATTCTCGTTTATATTTCCACTGCTGTAGATTTAGTGGGGATTGTTAGCTCCGTATTTGCATGTTTTGGATTTTTTATTTTATAGTTGTAAATGTTTCCGCATAGACCCATCCCCAACAAATATATATCCATGATAAAAGTGGGGAGAATGATAGGGGAGGATATTAGAAAGTGTGAATCCTAATTGTACTAAGCCTTCATGTGTGGAAATAGTGTCAGGGAAAGTGGGATCGAATGGAATATGAGGCCAATAAGAGTCATGTATGAGTAAGGTGCATGTTAATGGATCTAGCTGCAGACCAGAGGTAACCTGAGGAGATGGAGGGAGTGGCATGAGGTCTAGTATATGTATAGTTTATTGGAAAGGAGTCATAGTTGTAGTAGAGGGAGGAGGTTTCTTAAATTGATACTCACCTGGGCTAATATTAATAAAGGTGCCTTGGAAATAGGATTCGTCTCCCTCAAGTGGAGTAGAATCGAGGTCACACAAATCTTCATCGTTAAGCTCTATGACATCGACCTCATCATCAGAATCATTGATGTGGACATTATATTTTTAGATAGCATTATCAAATATATTAGGAGGAGAGGTGGTGGATGTACGACTAGAAGAAGTAGTAAGTAAAGGGTGGAATAGTGGTAGTGATGGAGGGAGATATAGTAGTAGAAATAAGCTTAATGGTATGTTTAGGGATGGAAGGGGTGAGTTTGGAGGTAGAAGAGGTAATGGATTTATTAGATTCACCGACATCATATGTGTCAATAGTATAGTAGGGAATTAGATTAAGTGAGGGTATAGGCATGACAGTGGTTGGGTCTATTCGACAGAACTTGAAGGGTTTCAGTCAGTGAAAATAGTATGCTCATATCCATCATGTAATAATTTAACACACTAATGCACCTTACGAGGAATATCATGCAGAGCATGGATCCATGGTCTATCGAGTAAGAAATTGAACTGAAATGATGTATCAATGATATAGAACAATGTGGGAAGGGTTTTGGGCCTAGCTTGTAAAGGTAAGGTGATGGTGTCGATGCATGTTTGAGTAGTAGAATCATATCCATAAACAATGGTAGAGTATTTGGTGATCTGACTATCAGGAATTTGCAACTACATGTTTTTTATTAGTTAAGGAAAAAATAGGGGTCGGCTCCCAGGGGCCTTACAAAAGCAAGAACAAAAACCAACAAGAAAAAAAGAAAGAGAAAAGTCCACAAAAGGAGTTAAACATGCTTAACTCTTACAATGAAGATCCGGACTTTAAACCAAAGAGATTAAAACAATGAAAAAGAAAACTAGCCCTAAACCATCAAAACTGCAGAAGTTCGTCAAAATTCTGCCAACAGTCCAAAAAACCCAGCTAATTTTTAGGAGATCCTTCACTACTACCAGCATGACTGCCTTTGATCTCAGCACCCTTGACATTTACGTCTTCCTCCATCTCATCCTTAGAACTACTGATGCGCAAATTGAAATTCCTCCTTTTAGTGCCCTCCTCCATCCCTTCCAACCTATCACTCAGCTTTTTGACCTAGTACTCCAGCTCCAAAACCTTTTGTTTGGACTTCACCTGAGCAGAGATAATTTTCTTAGAAGCATTAATGACATCCAACATAGTTTCCCTTTGACCAACATTGGTTTCCTCCATCTCCTGAAGCCTGCCCTCTAAGTACTGAACCTTTCTACTCCAATCCTTGAAACCCATAAAATTACCATCCCAATTCCTTTTTCTCGAGGTGCTTGCTTCCCCACAACCTTCCTCACTCTTCTCTTTACCATAATCCTCCCCCACATTTTTACATTTCCCAGCCTTCATCTTAGTAAAAAAATCCACAAGAGTGATATCATCCTCTTCTGCCTTATCTGTCAAAGAAGAATTCAGAATAGGTTTCCCATTTTCAAATAGTAGAAGGATGAGCCCTTCATGCAAAGGCATCTCTACCTTCTCCTGCTATGGAAATCCATCAAATAATTTGTCAAAGACATAAACAGAAAGAAAGGGATGCTCACCATGACCTTATGGCGGAACATATTCAGAAGGGTCATATGGTGGGTATAGATTTTTTGGTATTTTTCTTCCAGAGTCTATATACTTCATGATTTGAAGGCAAACATCTCTCCATATACCCAGGATACATGACCTGGAAATACCATCAGTAAAGAAAGAGCACCTTTCCTTGCCCACAAAGAACAACTTAATTTCATGTTCTTTACGGGTTTTGTCCTTAAAAATTTTGAGCCCGTCCATTTTCATATTCTTCGTAAGGGCAATGGTGGACTTAGAAACCTCAATTTCCATACCTCTGACCTCAAACTTTCCCTCTTTCCAAGCTTTTCCAAAATCCTTTGACAGGGAGGGGTCATGACCATGTAATTTGGCGATGAAATTACTAAAACCCCCAATCTTAAGCTTGTTCCACAAATGCTGATTAAAATTTTCAATGTTCTGGTTAGAAGGTTCAACTCTAATTCTATCACCACCCATCTTCACAAAACCAAAATTCCCCTGTTTGCTAACACTTCTCAAAATCAGACCCCCTTTCACAATAACAAAACCTAAGGAATACAAGTTATTAAGTAAGTTGTCACAGCCTAACAGTAGCTCACTCATGCCAACATCATCAAACTTAGTGTCCTCTATCTCTAATAATGGTTTCATTAATGTCCATGGGTAAATCATCTCCTCTACACCAGATCTTGTAATCATTACTAATGGCTCCATAATTAGCCATCTTATCAGCACACTTGTTCCCTTGACGCAAAGTATGATTATAAGAAACCTTTACAAAAAATTTAAAGTTCCCTTAACATCATTGAGGATATTTCTTAAGGGTTGATTAATGGAACCCTGATTGTTAAGAGCATTAATAATGATGAGTGAATCACCCTCAATCTAGATGTCCTTGAAACCTTTTTCTTTAGCCAAAAAAACCCCCCAAAGAAGAGCTCTATCTTTTTCCATATTGTTTGTTTGCCGACCTGACGGACCTGTATAAGCAAATAACCAATCTCCTTAACTATTTCTTAAAATTCCCCCTCCCCTAACAAGACCTGGATTCCCTTTTGACACCCCATCAAAATTTAAGTTACACAACATTTTCCACAGGCCTTATCCAACTGGAATTATTTTTTAGTTTGTGTAATTCCACCAGTCCAAGGGTGAACTTATCAAGAACTTTCTGCTCTCTTTTCGGGAAGGGTTTCTTGGTTTTTCCTTTAAAGACTTTGATTTTTTCCTTAATGGCAGCCAAAAATTTTCTTCTAACTTTCAAGAGAAGAGCTTTCTGATCCCGGAAGATACAATCATTCATGGCCTTCCATAATCCCCAAAAAAAATGAGGGAGGGCAATATTCCAGGCCCAGACCAAAATGGGAAAATAGAAGGGACTCTTCCATTGAAAACAATAGTCTTCAATCATCAAGGGCAAGGTCCATTAGATATTGAATGAATCTAGAATGGAAGCAAACACATCATGGGAGAAGGAGAAATGAAGGAGGAGATGGTTGACATTTTCCTCCTCCTTCCTACAAAGAGAACATCTATTGGGAAGCTTCATTCCCCTTTTCCTGAGATTATCCACAATCAAAATTTTATTTTGGGTAGCCAGCCAATAAAAGATATTAACCTTTGGGATAAGATCCTTCACCCAGAGCTTACCCCAATAATCCTTGTCCATATCAGTCTTGAAATTTAACATATAGGTAGATTTAACTGATAAAATTCCTGAATCTTCTTCTTTCCATTTGATGGAATCCTGCTTGATTTGGAACATGGGGATGTGTAAATCCCTTAATTTATTATTGAGATCCTGAAAGGGTTGGATGTCACCATCAAAATCTAAAGGAGGTTCAATGATTTCCCATTTGACAGAATCTTCTTGGATCTAGAAGTCACGAATCCAAAATTTTCATGTTTTTTTTCTATTATGGGTAAATAGTTTTGAAGGGAATATACCCTTTGTATAAAAATTCTCAAAATCCAGATACCTAAGAGGAAATCCTCAACCCTATCATGCTAAACACCATAAACTAGAGGCTCAACAGCCAGATAATACAATATAGAAACAAAATAAGATTAAGATTTCAATGATCTGGAGGCCAGCAAAAGAGTTCAAAACATAAAAAGAGGGAACCACCATTGGACTTTAGCCAAAAAATAGCACCAAAAAAAGACAACAGAAAATTCACCGCCATAAATAGCAACAGAGATTTGCATCACTTGACATAGTCATTCATCTTTATCATTTGGAACGAGATGAAGAACGCAATGGCCTGGCTCTAGGATGGATCTCTCAAATCCACCTTGGCAATTGTAAGATCCCTCATCTCCTTGGAACCCCCAAATATTCGGTTTGCTGAGACCCAAATACTACACACAAGCTTCTCGGTTGTAGATGCTTTTAAGAGGCCATAAGAGGATAATTTGCCCTTACATTGCCAAGCTTGGCATCTAGAGAGAGAAGCTCTTGAAAACTTCAGCAGTGATATCATCTTCTTCAGGATTTTACATCTTCTGTTTGCCCTTTGTTTTATCTATAAAAGAGCACATCACAGGTAAATGGGAATCTCCTTTTCCAAGGGAGCTTCTAACCAACAAGTCCTGAATCTTTAGGTTCCAGCCATCAGATTACTAATGTAGATAAATTCACGGCAAGCTCTAGTCTTTATATTCTTAACCCTCTGAGAAGACCTTAGTTTTCATCTCTTTCCTTTTCCTACTAGTGGTCAGCAATGTCAATTTTCCTATCGGGAAGGGGAGGGATGGACCCAGGGGGAGGAGTAGAATCAGGGAAAATACTTAATGGATGCAGGGGGAGGATGTGAGCTAATCAGCTTGAACCTGCATTCTGAGCAGTGCCGGTGAATGAGAAATTAACCCTTTGAAGGGAAATTAACCCTAGTGTGGTTTTGTACTTCAAAATCCCCCCAGATTTCTCCAAAGGATTCAACACGTCAATGAGGAAATTTTATGGTGAGGTTTCTACGAAAGTGATTCAAGGAAAAGTTAAGTGCTTCTGGGGGATAGTGAGAAAATATCCCCTCCAGAGTAACTTACCTTACCACTCATCAAGTCTGCACATCTCAGTGAAAGAACAGATGTAATTTCCTGATGTTAGCCGTCACAAACTCTAGATTCTCCCCCTCATCTGAAGAAACTCCTTAGCCTCCACCTCTCTGTCCATGCGCTTGTTGAAGAATTTGGTTCTATCTAGACTAAGCCTTGGTGACCTAGGCAATAAGTTCCTTGGAAATATCAACCTGGTGGAGTATTACTATACTCAACCACGTGCATTCCTCCATCCATGAGCAAATTCAATTTAGAGATCTTGATCAAAACCTTATATTTTTTCAATCAAAGTTCATAAGACCCCCTTTTTGCAAATAGTTCCAGAGAACTATATCATTTTTCCATGCTGAATTAGGTGGGTGGGCTTAGTCTTGCAAGGAGGTCCCCCCATTTTTCCTTTGATATTTCCTCTTCTCACAATAGTAAAAATTTGAAAACTATACGAATCATCCTCAACTCTACTTTTGAAGCCCTCCCAAACGTGCAGAGAGAGGTAATCATTAATCGTCACTTTGCATTTAATTAACCATTCCTTAGCATCTGCCCTATATCTATTAATGATGACACTCGCAAGTCGTGCAAATCTTAGAAGATGTCATCACTTTGCAATTTATAAACCTCTCCTTAGCGTCAGCTCTACAACGGGGCAGTGATTACGCTCCAAGTCATGCAAATATTTGATGATGTCTTGATCATTTAGTTTAGTGGGAAGAGTGTCACCCCTTAGCCAAGTCATGAAATGTGATTATTTACCCCAATCATTCGCCATGGACCATCAGCCACACTATTAAGCCTTCATCGGTAGGTATGTTTGATTTCAAAATTTTCAAAACGGGCTTACAAATGGATCAATAGCTTCAGCTATAAAGTCCCTGCATTGACCAACTAGGAGGTTGTTTTTGGTTTAAAATATTGATAAATGTTCAGCAAATCGACCCTCATTTATGATATTGGAAATATTATAATCTCTGGATAACCTTATTCCCCAAAGCATAGCAAGAGCTTCAGAGTAGTGATTAGTTTGCCTACCCATCTCTATACCAGTCACAAAAGCAGCAACAAAACAGTCCTCCACGTGATCTCTAATAAATTTCCCCCACCTCTTGAATCCCTAGGATTAACCTCTTCAAAGGCCCCATCAAAATTCAACTTCAAAGTTGCAAAAGCACTGGGACGGTTGAATCCATTGGATAGTCTGGATCTATCGCCATACTACTGTTATTCTTGTTCAAAACAGTGCCAATGTTCCAACGGATTTTCATGATTCACTTGTAGAACTGATTGTAACCCTTTTCTATATTTCCAGGTTAGCTAAAGGGGAAGTCCTCTATCTAATTATCATACCAAAAGACTAATTCTAGAACCCTTTCCTATCTCCCATATAGTACCTTTGGTTAATATGATCTTTGGAGGCCATAAAATAGTTCCAAAAGGGAGACCCTCTAGGAAGATTATCTTGATTAAAAAAGGATTCCATTCTGCCTATATTCTACAAGTATTTCATCCATTCTCATAATTTCCACCCAAATTCCATTCCTCTCTAGAAATCCTCCAACCTGCTTTGCCAATTAAGGCCTCATTCATAAGAGAAGAAAGAATTTTAACCTCCAATGCCCCCACAAAGATTTGGTTTTGTGATCTTATCTGGTCCCAGACCACAAGAGGGAATTTGAACTTCTCCATAGCTACCATCCAAAGGAATATCTTATGGACTTTTCTGTGCAGGATTCAATAATTTCCTACCTAGGGAGCATTAAAAAGTTTCCCTATCACATAAATGGGAATACCTTGAAGGGAATTGTGGAGTAGTTAAATCTTACCATCCTGAGAAAGAAAGAGACCCTTCCAAGCATGAGTCAGTTTATTGTAACTCTTGGATCCCCAGTAGATCATTCCAAACCATAAAAGTCCAGACTTCTTTTAGACCAATGGCATATACAAAATAAACATCAATTGAAGTAAGGGACTTAATCTTGCAGCAAGATGTGCAGAGGAATCCAGCTTGAAGATTCTCCACATTAATGAAAAAAATATCACTTTTATGGAAATTAACCATGTCCCGAAACTAATTCATAATCATTAAGAACCACCTTAAAATTAGAGGCTTCATGGACAGAGGCCATAAAGTTATCATCCACAAACTAATTGAGGTAGATACAGGGAAGGCCATTAGAGATTTTAATACCCTCGATACAGTTTGAAAACATGGCTTGTTGACAGATTCTACTCAAGGATTCAGCCATTATAACGTAAAGGGAAGGTGAAAAGAGGATCACCTTGTCTTAACCCTCTATCTGCTTAGAAGAAACCTTCTGGTTTTCCATTGCGTACCAAAACTGAGTAACTAGCAGTGGATATGTAGGTCATAATCATGTTTACCAAGAAGTTATCAAAACCAACCTTTAATAGGATAGTCCTGGAGGAAATAACATGGTATCCTATCAAAGGCTTTATGTATATCCAACTTAAGAAACATTGTCGATATTCCAAAACTATCAATGGAATGTATGGATTCTTGAATCACAATAATGTTGTCTGTAATTTTCCTTCCTAGAAAAAAAAGCTCCTTGATTACTAGAGATAAAGTTAGGAATAACCATTCTAATCCTCACAGCTATGATTTTAGTCAGTAATTTATAGCTGGTGTTGCACATGCTTATAGGTCTGAAATCCTTAACTTCCTTAGCTAGCAATTTTTACTAGTAGGAAAGTGTTATTCAGCCTCAAAAGATGACCATTGTTGAAAAAATCTTGGACCATTTCAATGACCTCTGCTTTATCACCTCCCAAGAAAAAGGTAGGGAAACCATCTGGGCCCAGATATTTATCCAATTCCATATCAAAGACCGCAAAATGAATTTCCTCCTCTAAGGGGATCCTTAAGATATCTCTATTTTTAAGAGGGGTCATAACATTTTGGAAAATATCCACGACTTTATTCCTCCTCCTCATTTGCCCTTGCTTAAAAATATCCTTGAAGTAATTTATTATAGTGGCATTGATATCCCTACTATCCGTAAGTAGATCTCACCACTCTTACTTCTTATCTCATTAATCTTTAGGATATTAGCTCTGGAAGTGGCAGATAAATGGAAGAATTTAGTATTCCTATCCCCCTCCTTAAGCCATTGAACCCTATATTTTTGTCTCTAATACACCTCTTCTTTAGCAGGATCTCATGGTACTCAGACAAGAGTTTTTGTTCTTGATCCTTAAGAACTAGTGTTAAGACCATCCTTCTCCATAAGTTCCTCAATATTTCTTAAATCTTCAGCAATTCTACTTTTTTCCTGAAAAAATATTTCCAAAAGTCTCCTTATTCCATCTTTTAAGGTTACTCTTGATATGCTTCAGTTTAAAACACAATCTGAAACTAGCAACCCCACGAACATGAATATCCCACCATTTTTGAATTTTTTTGAAAACATCAGGGTGATCTAACCACATCTTTTCAAATCTGAAATGTCTATGATTTTTTTGTTGATTCATCACCAAATCAAGAAGAATGGGATTATGATCCAGATCTGATTCTGGGGAGAGTTTTTAGAGAATAAAGTTGATTGATCATACAAAGATGACTCACCAAAAATTTCTCCAATCTAATATGAATGAGCTCAATTCATGTCCTTCTGTTTTCCCAAGTAAACTTGGAACCCTCCAATTCTAAATCAAACAGAATATTACTGGCTAGGAAATCAGCTAAATCTTCCATACTTTCAAAATAAGAGATCAATCCCCCTTTCTTTTCACTAGGGGAAAGGGGGGTATTGAAATCATCCTCCAATAATAAAATATTTATCATTAAATAGTTTTCTAAAGCTCAAGAGATCCTTCCAGAACTTTCATCTTTCACTAAGTTTATTGGGAACATAAATATTAGAAACATACCAGGATTTTTTAGAGAAAATTTCTAGTGAAACTCATAACCACATGACCAGGGGAAGAAAGGATTAGAACTTTATGCACTATTTTAGGATCCCACATAGTGAAAACACCTCCCAAAGCTCTCGAGGATCTACACCCCTCCCAGTAACTTTCTTTCCAAAATTAGCCTACCCACCTCTTTAAATTTATCCATATTCATTTTGGTTTCTTGGAGCATGAAAATATCTAGTTTGTTTTTAACTCTAAGATCCTTAGCAATTATTGTTTACTGGGATTATTCAATCCCCTAATGTTCCAAGAGAGGAGGATCATTTAACATTTCTTATTTCAAGGAAGCAACTTCCCCAAAGTACTTTAAATACCAACATCTACTTCCCTCCTAGAGTTAGTCTCCCTTAATTCCTTATTAATTTTCCTACCCTTAAGAGTTGATTCCTTACCAATATCAGCTCTAGAGTTACTACGAGTGACAGGTTTAGATTTACTTACTAGGAGTCTTAGGAGAGGCTACCAAATCATACATATTAGCAACATAGTCCGCAAGAATTCTGAAAACATTAGACATGGGTAGGACTTATTCTTGTCTCTAACCAAAGGAACTCTGACCAATAGAAGAAACCTCATCCAGTGAAGGCCCGTAGGCAACTTGCAGAGAAAAATCATTTCCTTCTGAGTCATGGCTAGCCCCTTCCTCTATTTCTAGAACCACCTCTTCCAAGACCAGATCTTCATTTTCATTTTCATCTTCAAATTCATTAACATTTTCATTAAAAAAGAAACAACCAATTCCTTGCATGGGGTATTAAGATGGACCAATGGATCTGCTTCTTTTACAACCTCCTAAATGATAAGAGGATCCTTGTTTCTACAACTGTTTCCATTTTTCCCAATCATCCTTTATTCCTTTGCCTCCTTATTAGTTGTCCTTTGAGGACCAACTATGGGATCAATTTTTTTCTTATGAAGAGGACAATTTCTATGATCATGACCTACCATCTTACATTTTCTACAAGAAAAGGAAGATGGATCATAATCAAATCTGAATTGCATCCAAATGCCCTCATAAGTCAAGAGTTTGATATTACTCTCCAAAATAGCATCTTGACCCATATTGACACAAAATTTGGCATGAGTGAGTCTAGATTTAGCCTTAGTGATTGAGATCTAATTCTATCGGATTACCCAGGATTTTTTGATGCTAATAATGGAGAACTTCCAACTCCCAAAACTCTAGGGGTAAGCCCAAAAGGTTGACCCAGATCAGGAACTCAGAAACAAGCATCACATAAGGGTTAAAATCTGGTTCCCAATTCTGAACAACCACATCATATTTTCCAATAAACCATGGACCTCCACCCAATAATGCTTCACCACATGCCTCTTTACTAGGCAAAGAGACTAAGAAAAAACCATTGGCATATGCCAAGACTTCAACAGCTCCATTAGTCACCCAACACCTCTTAACCCATCCTCTAAAGTAATCAATACATTGGTCTAGATCCAAGGCATTTAACAAAAAGAGCACCTTCCATAGGGAGGCTTTGGTTCTAGCCAAAAGAATCTCAGGAACTTTAAGGGATAAGTTACCTTTCTCTTTAGACATCATTCACAGTCCCTCAAAAATCCCCTTGTCCAATATTTTACTGACCAAACATTCTGCCCACGTGCTCACATCCCCATCCTTATCCTTGTTGTCCTTGGGCTTAACCATGGGCTCAACAATCACATGATCCTTTACCAGGTTCAAAACCCACTCATCCTACTACTCCGTCTAACCCACGGGAGATTCCCGCTCATTTCCTTCTTTTGAAATTTGCAGCTACGTGAGTAATGATTAGGCAACATAGTACTAACATAACAAGTGAAGTCATTGTGGCACATTAGCTATGAACCTCATACTGATGGCAAGTTCACAACAAGTAGTTATAATAAGTCAATGTTTGTTTTAATGATCATCAAACGAAAATTTTAGGCACTATACAACACGTTACTGAATGCTATGAAATGTGGTAAATCATTTAGGGATTGAACAAGTTGAAATCACAAGAATCATTTTTGACATATGAACACTTGCAAATTGAATGGACTATAGGTTAGCCTCTACTGTAGGATGAATAGTATGGTGCATTGTGACTCATCACATCTCTTCAGAAAATCTTGTTGCTTGCAAGTTCCTGAGAACAAGCAATCATTTCCACATAATTCTTAAGACTTAGGCACAGATTGTTGTTGCTTGCAAGTTTCTGAGAACAGGCAACCATTTCCATAGAATTCTTAAGTATATGAACGTGCTTAAGTGACCATGCATTGGAATATTATCAATGACAATGAGAAAGTCATTAGTGGACACCTGATACGGCTTTTAGAGAGACAATTTTTTTACACCTGAATTGCTTAATGCACTACAAGGATATTGCAATGATGTACACTCTCTTTGGGGCACATCAATAGACAATAGCATTGAATTGTATTTATGAAGGCATGTTTTTATGTTGTCTCATTGATGTATTCGTGATTTAATCTAAATTAAATTAAATCTTAATTTCAGAGTAATTTACTGTAGCTAATGATATTGTGATAATTATGTACAATTAATGGACAAGCAATAAACATTCAAATATATAAAACCCTAAGCAAATAAGAAAGGAATGTGACTTAGATGATCCTTTGTGATTCAAGAGTGATCTGGATTGAGTAACTGCTAGAACAGACTGGAAACAGTGTCATCAAGACTCACTGAGGCTTCTAGAACTCAGAACTATGCTAGACAGAAGCGTCCACAAGAGGACAAGAGCATCTGGGCGCTAGTGACTAAACTGTGTGTTTGTGTTCACTCAGGTGTCTAGGGTTTGGTCTCTTCTAGGATAGAGGAGCTTTGTTGTTGATCTTCTTTTGTCACTCTGGTTTCACTCTTAGATGGTTGATTGCACATGTAACCTACAAAACAATTTTCTACCTACACATGTCCACAAACCACATCAAATATAATAAAAAAGATGCAAAATGTGGAGTCGGAATGACCCTAGCGGTCACTCAAAGAGTGAACTTATGACCGAGTATTGCACTACATCTCATACTCCATGTAGTTCTTTATGCTTATGTGTGTAATGATGCACTAGGTTTCCCTTGTGTAAGTTGCACGATGATAATGGGCTAGATCTAGATTGATCCAAAGTATGCAAGATGTGTGTGATGGAATAGAATGAAATCCCTTCCTATGGTGTGTATGTAGATTGATGTAACCCTTGTCCCTTCTATGAGTGTGCTAGATGTATGCTTTGTAGTGTTCTTTTTCCTTTGAGGCAAGCCTAGGTGGTGATAGATAATGCTTGTGGTGTTTGGCCCCTTATTTAGAAGAAGTAACTAAGTATATATATGATTCCCTTATTTGAAGTTCGTAATTGACAAGTGAAAGGCCGACCCAAAGTATTAAATGGTGACCAAGAAGAGAAAATGACCCAAAAGGGTAAGAAGAATAAAAAGAGGGACAGAAGCACCCAGGAGGGAAAGGAGCACCTGTGCACTTTTGTCCTAACAAGGGGCTAGTGTTTGAGGCCATTAAAAGATAAATCAATAAAGTGTTAGTAGATCTGTAAGATGTGTAAAGTCAATAAAGTGCAAAAGATAAAGCAACCAAAAGGTCAAAAGGATTTGTCAACCACTAGTTTTCTTGCTCAGGAATTATGTATACCTTAGTATGCTTTAGGACCTACAAATGTACCCAAGTGCATAGATTTTGTATCTACAGTTAGTGGTAGGAAATGGTAACATAACCAGAGAAAAGTACCATTCATATTTCAGTACATGGGCCCCCATGAAGGCACATATTTTTTTTATCATTAAAAACTTTTATCGAGAGCTATGAACCCTTACAAAAAAAATATTTTCAATTTCCACCCGACAACAAAAGGACAAAAAGGTTCCAAAACCACACGACATGCATGCAAGCAGGGAACTAGAAAATAACTTGCATGCAATCAGGGAACGAAAAACCCACCTGCATATAAGCAAGGGACCATCGAGAACCAACACACATTAAAAAATCCCAGAAGAAACAACTAATGAGCCCCATGACAGGCCGAGACCTTGATCCTGGAACCAAAGTGAGCCGACCTCCGAAGCCCTCTAGCCACTGTACCCTCCCAAGCCCGACAAAGCAGGTAATTATATGTGAAGCTGACTCGCTACCTAAATTGTTACGTCACCTTAGCGTCCATCATCACTGGGACCACTAGGCCAGGAACATCCAATTTTCTGAAGCCAAACCCTACCGAAACCCCCACCTGCTCCATGCACCTCTGAGACAAATTTCATAAGCTTTGTATTCCTGACAAAAAATCATCGTAATAACCCTACGAACCTCCTCTAATGATAGTCCATCTACCCCAACTGTCTGGATAGAAGGAACGAAGTTCACACCTTCCATCGCCTCCTCCAACCTTAACCAGAATTGTGGCTTAATGAAACATTTAGCAATAAGTAGATTCTCCTCCTTATTTCCTCTAACCAGTAGTAGGCGAGTAACAAACCAAGAAGATACTTCATTGTTCACTCTCAACCTTACCTACTCTCCCAAATACTCCTTTCCAATGAGTCTTTGAATGGTGCCGCCCACCACTTCATAATCCACCCAAAAAATTGAGTTGAGACGGGCATGAGAGATATCGTCGACAAAGGCCATCTCCCTGCACTCACTGTGTAGAAATGGGCTCGGAAGTGGAGGAGAATCCATAGGACATACGCAATACCTACCCCCCATAACTCACAAACAGGAACAAATGGAAGAAATAATGAAGTAGAATGTAGACAATTAAACACGTCCTCTGTCATTTATAAGAAAAGTGAAAAACTCTTCCCACGCTTTGACTCGCCTGGAGATGATGTCATTGTCACGTCTATTAATTCCTTGGTTCGCTAAATAATCCGCTACCAAATTTTACTCCCGATACACATGGGAGATGTTCCAAAATGGAACTCTACCAAGCCAAAATAACACATTTTGAATATAATACTCCAAATTCCAAATTAGGGTGTTACCTCTCCATACCCCACTGATGATCACCTGAGAGTCTCCTTTGATGGCAAGCATTGAACACCCAATGTTCACTACTAGCTTGATCCCTTCAAGCAGGGTCTGAGCTTCTACCTCATTACACGACCCTTCCTTTAGTGAAAAAGAACCAGCCATCACCAAACCACCAAATTCATCTCTAATTAAACACCCCGCCCCCAATACCTCAAGATTGCCTTTCGCAGTTCCGTCAAAGTTCAGTTTGCAGAAAGCAGGGGGTACATGAAGGCACCATTGTTGATTGAATGTGATATGAGATATAAAATCCTATGGACAATGGTGATTCTTGGCAATGCATATGTGATTGCATTCAATCAAAATTTATTGGGTGTATAATAAAAAGTGAGTGAATTTGACAATCTTGAGGTAAAAACAAGCCCAAACTTGAGTAGGGAAACACATTCCAATAACGTTTCTATTGGAAACATTTTGTCAAGCACTTTGTGTACATCTTGGGTTTTGGATTCAAGAATTCATTTTATCATGAATAGTTTGCACACCTCTTAATAAGTTTCAATTAATATTTAGATACACACAAGATAGGTTTGATGAAGAAGATGTGGAGATTGGAAATTGAGAATGAATTTGGCATTGTAGCCTTGAGAAAATCCTAGACATGAATATTTGTTGTGAAAATTTTTCAAATATTTTGTGTTCAACCCCCAATTCTTCCACATTTCTTTGCAAGAATTTTGTCAAATAGATTTTCTACCACCAAATTCACCTGACATGAGAGATTCTTCCAAGAATAGGGTTGTGTTTTTAATATGATTAGTATAGTTTGTGGATTCAAGTGGGAGTGACAAGATCCTTGTTCATGATTTGTGAACACATTTTGAGAAGGCATTTTGTAAACCTTTCTTCATGATTTCTTGTCCCTACAAGTATGTGATATATAGCCTTTTTTAATAATGTAAAGAATTCAAAAAGTGTTTCGGGTGAAATTTATTAAATAGATTTTATGAGTGTTGGTCGTCAAAAGTAGATCCTAAAGAGAGAAACAGTCAGGGAACAAGGATTCCCTCCTCTTTGATGGGAGAGGTTCCCTTATTTAAAAGCATAACTCATTTACAAATGTACAATGCATTACTTTGATGTGGGACTTGGATATCATGAAAGCTTTGCGAAATGAAATAGATTATCAATCACAAAAGCATAGAAGAATGAAGACAAGGAAATGAGCAGAAAAGCATTCTCCAGAATTATAGCTGACAAAATAATTCCTTATGCATGCTAAAATACAATGAATTGGAATTGGACCATTTGTATTTGAATTACTAAGATGCAATTTGGAGGGACACACAGTTCCACAAATAACATTTACAAGAATACAAAGCTTCTTGGTATTATGTAGACAAATGATCTCATAATAGTTAACAGATAGCTACAAAATAAAGGAATCAGATGAACAAAGAGAGAAGATCCTCTTGTATTGATTTCCGTATTATTTCTTACACTTTCATAAATAATCCAAGTTCCCCCCCTTAAAAATGGCGAGGAGAAGCTATTATATAGTTTACAAATCAGTTACTGTTGGTAACTACTTCTTTAACTAATGCTTAGTTAAAGGGATGCTAATCGCAATACCCCAACTAATTACAATAAATCCGATGAAGAAAGGAAGAAAGGAGAAGAATCAGGAGAAGAAGACAAGTGTTCATGATTGAGAGGGGCCCACTGATTTTAGAATCTACTGTCTAAATATTTTCAACGCCTCTGCTATGTCTCTACCACGTGGGACCGATGTGTTGGCAGTGGACTGGGTCCAAAATCTGAGGTACTTCTCCATCTATTTTTCAAATTCGACGTGTGTATGATAATCTTTATTTGCTTCTTCAATAGCAGACTGAAGAGAGCAGATCTCCTTCATCTTTTCCTTGGAAATGGAATCCTCCTTGAACAAATTATCTTTGACAAAAGCTCTGAATTGAGCTTTGATTTCTTGTAAGGAGAGGGGTACACCAGAGGTCTCATCATGGAGGTGGCAATGTATATCCTTGAAAGCAGATACCACCAAAGTCTTGAAGGCCTCTCCCTTCTGCCAGCTATTTTTCAGTTCTCCCAAAGCTTCTTCTAGCACCTTGATTTTCCATTCCACACTATATACCCATGATTTTGACAAGTTATCCTTTGCATCGTCAAAGACTTTGCTTGCCATTAAAATATTCTCATCATCCTGTCCCATAAGGCGAAGGTCTACTATACAACTGCTCCAGAGTTTGAGTTCTTTATCTATATTTCCCATAGTGGAGGAGAGTTTATGTTGTAGATTTTTTACCTTCTCATTGAGTTTGAAAGCTTCATCAATGAAATTCAACCCTGCAATGAGCATATCATGCACCATGGCCTCCATAGATCTTCCATAGATAGAATATCTTTGTATATCTTTAATACTCCGGACTTCATCTTGGCTGAGGATTACAGGTGGTGGAAGAGTGGTCAGTGGGGTGGGGTCTAAAACTTTGTCCTTGGACAACAGTGACTTGATGAAACCTGCAAGAACCTGAGCCTGCTCTTCCAGCTGCTCTATGGTTTGTTACCTTTTCTCCACCCTCTTAATGACCCTGGTGACTATTTCCTGAAGATTGTGGATCTCACCTTCAGGGGTGGACTCTCCCATAGGGATCCTTGAGCTCGAGATTATATGCTTGCAAATCATGCTCTAGCTTGTCTACTTTGGGCATGGCTATCTCCAAGAATTGTTGGCCCTGAGCATCAGATACTATTCTGGAGGTAGTCCTGGCCTTCTTTACGGGAGTAGGAGGAGTAGTGCCTAATAAGGCCGCCACAGCATCAAAATTGGGTCCTGAGATTTGGGAGGAAGACTTTCTCTTCCTACTATCAACAAAAGGCTGCACCCATGCAAAAGAGGAGGAGGAAGAAGAAGGTGGGGCAAGAGGACTGAGAGAAAGGGAACTCATGGCACTCAAAGTGTGCACTGCTATTGCCTCCAGTTGAGATATGAGTGGGATGCTCGGGGCTTCTGGTACAGAAGAGTCAATGGTGCTTGTAAGCTCAGTGTTTTGGACTTCTTTGTCTTTATCCATTGGGGCTTCTGGAGCACTTATGGAGGCTGGCACCTCACTCTCTTCACTTTCACTAAGAACAATAATGTTCTCTGGGCCTGATGGCAATTCCGAATGCTTCATCATAGGATCTTCTTCAACAGGCTCCTTTTTGACCTCCTTGATTTTCTTCTGATATACTTGAGTGGATGAGGAAGGAGTGGAGGATGTAGGACCTTTAGTTGATGAGGCAGGAGGAGTCTGCACAGGTGCTTCCGAACTAGGTGTCAATGCCTCCTTCCTTGGTGTTGAAGTATCCTTGGAGGAGGACTCTCTTGAATGCATTCTAAGTTCACGGACTCTCCTATCAAACCAGATTTTGGTTCTTACTAGGACAGGGGCTAAGATTTCAGCCAGATCATCCTTTTCTTTCTTGAACCAATCCAAATCTTCCAAGGGAGTGTGTTTGATCACGGTGTCATATTCATATGAGAACAGGTTAGAATTATCATCTTGCAACCCTTCCGGAACATGATACAAGTTAAGCTCTTAAATTAGTTGGAGAGAAAACCTGCCATAATGTCGCCTCCTTGCCTCAAAATCATCAACACAGTCAGCCCAATAGTCTTCTGTGTCTGCCCTATGATAGTAATTGATTTTGATGTTCTGTTCAATAAATTTCTTCAAGTCAAAGCAAGTTCTTGGCTTGAAGAAATGGACAGTGATGGGAGCTAGGGCTCTTTCTATGTTCTGTGCACCTAGGGTCGTCTTGCAGGTGTAGTTTCCCAAAGATATGGGGAAGTGCAGGCTAGTAATTTTCTTATCCTTGCAAGTCTTGTGTAACTTTTCCAATTGCTTGCATATCTCTATCAAGGTCATTTTATCGTTGCAGAACATAGGAAGCTTGAGAGGAGTGCTCTCATAACCTGCAAGCCTTATATAGGAGAATTTTATAAACTGGATGAAGTAGGCACCGTAGTGTGATATTAGGCTCATGGCTTAATCCGAGAACCTCCTTGCAGTGTCACTCTCCAGAAGCCTTACAATGTACAAGGTGAAAGCATCATTCACCCTCCTGAAGTTGCGATTGCTAGTGTCTAAGGTGAATTGAGGGCAGTAGGCATATACAGGGTCACCCTTATGAGCATCAATGTATGAGAATCCAAACCATTGCCTCGATGCTACTAGGGTATACATTAGATATGAAGTCATAAAGAACTTCTTGGTTTGCTGTACATTGGACAGTTGCTCAGCTAAGTTCATGCTGATGATTTCTACCCAATTGATGTTCTGAGTTCCTTCACACACCATGTTGATAAGGGGGCACATCCAGAAATGGAATTCATTGGTAGAGGGTAAGCCCATGACCCGAGCTAGCAGGATTATAAAATCTGACAGCTCCTTGTTGAAATCGGCACGGAACAGAACCTTGGATAGACGGGACACCCCCTTTTTAGGGTTTTTAAGCCAAGACTTTGCCACCCGCACCTTGTATTTCTCACTGTCCTGATCGAAGAGGGCTTGTGCCTGGTTCTGAGAGATTACTATAGAATTTTCCATCTCAGGAATCCTTAGGGCAGTGCCAATGGTGGCAGCATCGAGCTTGGCGATGAGCTCCCCATGCACATTCGTTAGCTCACTCAAGTTGGGATTGAAATGAGCACCGCAGGAGAGTATTGTATCTACGCATTGTACTGAGATTGGGAAACCAGCGGCGAATGCCAAGCCACTATCATGAATCATTTGTGCCATATGAGAGGGGTTTGAGTCTGTCATTCTCGTCCAAAAATCCCCAAATTCAAGGTGGTGAACTTCACTGTCCCCGATATCAGGAACGGCAGACTCGAGCGATGAAACCTGCTCCTGACCTTGAAATTTAATCTTCATGTTAATAGCGGCTTGAGAAACACAATTACAGACTGAACTCTCGATGGAATTGTAAAGGAATCGGGTATACGCACAGAAACTCCAACTTGCGAGGGTATGAGCAATTGATAGTAAGAAATCAGTGTGCAAAATGCGTAGGGGCAGTTCATTATATAGTCGTTTAGGAGAGAGAAAGACAATAAATGCACATTAAATACACATCTACCAACTTGAAAAGTAAGATATTTGGGAGGAGAGGGAAAAATTAGCCCGGATGGCCTTTGGTTCATTTGGGACATGCGGGACGCGAAAGCACGATTCGGCCGATACGGGAAACGCGGGGAAAAGATGCACAAATGCTTTCGAGACATGAGGGAGGAAAGTACACGGAGTGCGCGATTCGGCCAAATCGGGTGAAAGGCGAACATCGAGTTAGGGTGAACTTGGGACACGTGGGACAAAAATGTTTGACGAGCCCGAAAGAAATGGACTTCAGGTAAAACGGTCGATTGGCGAACAGGGAGCCCGAATGAACTTGGGACACTTGGGACAAAAATGTCCGACAGACCCGCAAATCACACAGAATGACCCATAAACGCAGATTTTTTCAAACTTTTCAACTTATCCCCTTACCAAAACAACAGAAAAGGCATTTAACTTAGAAATTTTCAATTCTGAACTTCTCAAAAGAGGGGGGATTTTGAGAGGACAACAATGAGAATATTATTTTTGATCCTCTTAATAATGAACACAAAGTTTACAATGCTTCACATAGTGAATATAAAGGATGATGTCAATATGAATGTTAGAGTTCAATTTCATGGGTGACAAACTTCCAATTTGAATGGTTCTTCCACACAACCAATTGAATAATGTAAATAATTCAAAAAGTGGTTCAGGTGAAAGTTATTAAATAGATTTGATGAGAATATTATTTTTTATCCTCTTAATAATGAAGACAAAGGTTACAATGCTTCACATAGTGAATATAAAGGATGTTGTTAATATGGATGTTAGAGTTCAAGTTCACAGGTGAAAAACTTCCTATTTGAATGGTTCTTCCACACAACCAATTGGTGGATTATCATATTTTTATAATGTGGTGTCTCTTAGAAAATGAGTTTTTGGTTCTGAAAATTTCAAGTATGATGACAGCCCCATAATTTTGATACCATTTGATGACAATTTAACTATTCCTAACTAATAACTCTTACATCTCCAGACCAATACTATGTCTAGCTCCAGACCAAATGTATGGGAAGATCTAAACGAATGATAATTCTAGCTCTAGATTAAATATACTACTAGCTCTGAACTAAATATACTACCATTATCTTTTGCATTACTCATTAATTCCTTTTTAAAAAAAGTTCGTAATTGACTCAGTGGAAAGTTCATTCAAATGAATTTGGTCTTTAGAGACCTTTGGTTGATGTTTCCAACCAAATTTCATCACCTATTATCTCCTTCACAATTTATTATCCTTCAATAATGACATGCATCGTCAAAGAAAATAAGAACTCAATTCTTATTGTACACTTCTTACAACTTCACATTTAGGATTTTTAGATATCTTTAATGGCCTTTATAGACTATTTTTTTATCTCCTTCTTTTCTCTTCACATCAACATACACTCTTATCTACAACCTTGAGTGCACCTTCTCCATATTCCCTGACATATACAATTATTATTCAGAACTCATGAGAACTCTAATATGAAATATGACTTTGCATGACTATCATTCATTCTTAAAAGAGAGTGTAAATTTGGACTTTATCCTCTATACACAAGGATTCTCCATATCACATAATTAACACTCCCTTGAAGGTATTTTCCTAATAGTAAACTCATGCATTTGTACCCAAACATGATGCTCAATCATTTTTTATCACTCCTTATCCACTGTTTCAGGTATGTTACCAATTTCATTCAAAATTGATTAGTATCACTCTTAAGGTAGTTGATAATGAGGATTCAATTTATCACCTTTAAGGCTAAAAACATCATAATCTTATTACATAACAATATACAACAATCCAATATACCTTATTATTGGCATACCACCATGCATATTCATATATAAAAAAAAAATGGAATCATTTGACTAAGATATTTCTCTTTTCCCTCTAATGTTATGTCTTCCTTGTTCACTTATTAGGTGTGTTTAGTGAGAAAATTAGTCCTAAATTTTGATCAAATCAAGCTCTTAAAGCTCTGTTAAGTTTTTATAATACCCTTTATCATTTTTTAGAAGGAATCCAAGTTTCAAAACTAAAATCTTTAGGGATTTTACCTGGTTCATGTTTTACTAGTTGTAATTAGGCCTTTGGCGGATTTGACTTGTTCCTTACAAGACTGTTACAAATATATTTCACCTATAGATATGAATCACTATAAAATCTTTTGCATATTAATGAATAACTATGTAAGATTGTTTCATGGCCGAGATATAATGATTTTTCTCAAAACCTCGGGTTAGGTTTCCTAAGAACCCGATAGGGAAGTAATGAATTTAACTTCTTTTATTGGACTTTTAAATCCCCAAAATCAATTTAATAAGCTCTAATGGAATCCCCTACATATTTCTTGTTCAAAAATTCAGGCTTGAAACTGTTTTCCTAAGTCTACACAATAGACGTTGTCTAGAATTACATTGAAAATGACAAAACATAGATAACCTTCATTGTAATCTCAAGATATTATGAGCTCCTATCACAAATCGATTCTTTAGAATATTTTAGGCTCATAACAACATAGTGTAAATATTTTAAAGGTGCTTATTTCCTTATGACTCCTACTAAAAATTCAAATTTTTAAACCACACAATTGGAGGGAAAATGGAATTTGACTCCTATAGACCTATGAATAACAAATTTGACTCTTCATTGACTCCTAGAGACTCCTAAATCCTTATTCCATCACTTTGAAGATATATTTATAAGATTTGTACAAGAATTTTTCCTAACATTTCATAATGTCTTATGGATAATTTTCACCTCCAACCCATTTGTCCTCAAAATAAAAAGGTGAAAGTTAGGTGGAGGCCCTCTATAAGAGCAGAGATATACTTTATCTTATTACAGTGGGTCATTTCATGGAAGGTGATTATTCGAGGAGAATGTGTTATGTAGATCAAGCTATTAGAAATTATAGTGTTCACATGAGAATATTTAATACGATAATTAGTAGTTCTAATATCACCTATAGGTTAATTTGTTTGGTTAGTTTGTTATACTCACAACTATCACCGGGTTATTTGTTATGGTGGCTTCTTATTTAATAGGAAGTTGGTTTGCTATTACAATGGCTATAGCCTATGTATTATTTTCATGATATGTTGAATATAATACAAATTCATTTTTATTATTGTTGTGTAAAACTATGTTCAAATATTCATTTGGTATTAGAGCAGGTGTTTGTGGGAGCTAGTTCGTTGCAATGGAAGAGTAATTATGTTTAAGGTGTAAATATCATTAGTAAATGCCCTAATTAATGATACCCTGAATTTGATTCGCTATTTAAAGTGCGTACAACAAGAGCATTAGGAACGGAGTGGTGATTCAACAAAAATGCAGTCGGTCTTTATTTAAGGTTGTCATATCTATGTAGATGTGTTGCTCTGATTTATCACATAGTCTTCCATTTTCTGTGCTTCATCAAGCTTTACTAGATACCTATACCGAACTAGAGGAGGAAAGGAATGATTCATCCACTACAGCAACTGAAGCATTGTCAATGATTTTTCTCCTTCAAGAAGAAATTTTTTTGTGTTTGGAGGCCAATTAGTACAAATGACTGGTTGAGGAAAATATTGCTCTTGATCAAGAATCATTTATCTTTTTTTAAAAACATATTTACAGGAAAGATGATAAAATTATTGCTTTGGAGTATGAAATACTGGCATATAAACATAAATTCATGTTGTAACTGATTCATTTGATCAACACATTGTGAGTATGTACAAATCTTGCTCACTTGTATACACACTTGCAGTTCAAAGAAGATCCAATCAGAATTTGGCAACATTTAGTTATTTGGTAACATGGGCAAGTGAATGGAGTTGGGGGGGACAAAATGTGGCCAAAAAGGTGATTTCAAGAGCAACATGTACATGGTTTGTAAAAACGCGTATGTGCTTTAAAATTCTAGGTTTGGTAATTACATAATGAAAAGCATGTATGCGTTAAAAAACGTACGTGTAATAACGTGTGTGTGTTAGTTGTGTTGTATATGGGGTATGATATGTGTTTGTGGAAGCTATATTGTTACTAAAATAATTGTTTAAGTATAAGAAATAATAAAGTATAAAGAAGAATAAATGAAAAAAATATACTTAAAATTTATTTGAGCAAATATAATAAATTAGGGTCACTCTGCACCTTATGGAGCTAGTCTCACAATTCCATGAGTCACGGTTTAGGAGATAGTTTTTCATAATCTAATTTGATTAGTACATAGATATTTTTCAAGATTTCAGCATTCATTCTAAATCTTTTATGGTTTAAATTCTACAATTGATGTCTATTTTGGGAAATAATATAGTCATTGTTTAGGTTTTGTTTTTGGTTGTTTACTAACATTTATAGGAGTTTTAGATGTGTCAAAATTATATTTTACAAACCTCACAACTCCCAAAGGTAGTGATAGTTACTCGAATATATGGACTCATGAATTTTCCCATGAGCATGGAGTTGAAGCCCCAATATCATCTTGGATCATGGTATAATCATATTATGGACGAGTACCTACTTTAGATGCTTAGGGCATACATCTTTAAGAAGAACACTCGAGAAATCCTCATAATCAAAAATGTAAGGGAGTGACCTTGGTTCCCATGCAGGCACATATATAATCCTTTTGGCCTTATACTATAGATTATCACTATTAAGATTTGGGAAAGAAGATGATCTATCTAAGGACCCCATAGTATATTCATTTGTTTAATAGAATAATAAGAGATAACTTGAAGAGTTTGAAGCTAAAAGAGTGCATCACATCAAATATTTATAACTCTTAACAAAATTTATGGCAGGAGTAGGTGGAAAATGTGCAAAATATTCCACACATTCATTTCCTTTCCATGGAGAAAGAAACTCAAGACTTTCATCAAGATTTATGGTAATAAAATTAGTTACTTTCTTAGCTTGTTGTAGGAGGACTAGGAATGTTGATTCAAGTGCCACATATTTCATAAACAATCAAATAGACATCACGATTAAGAGAAATACTTTTCAAATAGCCTTTTTTATTTTTGACAAGACATCATTGAAATAAACTCATATATGGCCAAGACACCATTGAAATAATTTTGAGCATTGCAAAAAAGGTATTTGGTGAAAGTGGTAAAGGTGAGTTACTAATTGAATGTGTACTAGAAAAATCTCATCATCAATTTCAAGAAGAGTAAAATCCAAGCCTCGTGGGAACTTTCCCTTTAGAATAAAATAAGAAAGACTCAGTTATGAATAGGAAAATAGGATATTGGACCTATGATCATGAATAATCCCACACTAATAGTGATCTCATGCAATTTGCTAACTTCACACTAATCTAATGATTTTTATGATGGTATACCTATGTACTACCAACTAATAGTGATTTTATTTAATTCAACCCAAATAGAGTCTTGCATAGGATGATAGAGATATCATATAAGGAGAATTCTACACACATATAATAACTTTATTTTCTATGACTCTTCTTTACTAAAGGTTTAAAAACCATTATTTTCATAATAAATTCCTTTTTACATGGGAACACCAAAACTTCTCACAATATAATTCTAGGACTAAGTCTTATGGTAGAACAAAGATTCATAATAGGGTTTATCTAACAACTATAGTCTTGGAGTATTCTAAATTAATGTATACATGCTTCAAACCTTCGTAAACATCATCCACACATCTACATACCCATAACAGGAGTAAGGATGCTAATTTGATTATGGTTATTATATTTAGGGTTTGACTATTCTCATGAAACAAATATAGAGTTAGGTAAATTACCAGGTCAAGATGAGTGTTTCTAAACCTTGGAACTGTTCAGGAACTTCATTTCATTTTTAAGATAGGATTAGTGAATCATGAACAACATGACTCTATGAACTTATTCGGTATATTATCTCAACCTTGCATATAAAATTTGAAAATATCTTTTTTTCATTTCCCACTCCATTACATAATCTTTTTCTTCAAATGAAAATCCTCACATCCTCTCTCCCTTATCGTTTAAAGTTAGTTAGAGTAAAATTAACACATCTTTTATTTCTCAACCCAAGGTAGTTACCAAGCAAGGTTGCACAAGCATTTATAAATTTAATAAGGTGATCTTCCATCCATAATGTGCATCTAAGTTTCCATTATATTTCCATGAAGGATCAAGAGCAAGGAAGGAGAGAAGACTAAAGGAAAACACCTATTAGAAAAACTAGGAATTCAAATTCCTAAAATATTAGGTTTTAGCGAGAAAACAAGTTTGAAAAGCTATTATATAAGGAGATAAGAAGAAACAACAAGAAACAAGATTTTATTGACACAGAATGAGGTCTAAGACCTCAACACACCAAAACTTCTCTATATACCTCTTGATTTCCCTTACATCATTTGAGCCCTATAAACTTAAAATTTATGAATATATAATATATTTTTAGCCCTAATTACATTAAACATTGAACATTTGGCTGATTGTTTCAAGGAGAGAGCTAAATTACCATATTTGAGTCATATGAACTTAATTATAATGATGTGATGAGATTTAAGGATTGGTTGGTCTCAATAACATCATGCATATTAAATCAATTGTGAATATATGATGTGTTTTGGGGTTTTATGGACCCTAACTACATCATTATCTAGAATTGTTAGTTATATTAGTGAAGAGAGAAGTCACCTAGAGGTACATGGTTGTGTGCAAGAATGTTGAAATGATGAAGGTTTTCCATAAAGGAGGAGATGATCACTATATACCAACTCACATAAGAATGCACAAAGTCATAGGATGAGGTGGTAGAGAAAAGAAAAGAGAATGGAGAGAAGATTACGTAGCTGGAGAATGAAGGGTGTGCAAAATTAAATCCCAACAAAAGGACTAGAGTGAACATATATTACCATGGTGCACAAATAAGTGCGGAAAATAGGAGACCCTAGTGGAAATGTCAGAGAGAGGAAAGAAGTAAGAAAACAGAGAATACTCCAAGCCGAGGAGTTGAGGAGTGTGAAGATAAAGGCATGCATGACAATGTGACAGAATAGAAGCCAACTAAGAAGGTAGTGTCATCTTAGGCCATTAGAGTCGAGTAGAGAGAATAAACACTCTAGGATAGGTCCCTAGGAAGTACACCAAGAGTCTATAAAATATATAGAAGAGAGTTCTAAACTCCATAGAGAATGGTTACATGTAGATATATCATAAATTCTGTCAAGTGAATGAGAAGAAACCATTGAGTTTCATTCCATTGTGTTAATTCTACAAACTTTTTCAAGTAGTCATCACCTTTCATGTCATATGGGGAGAAATACCCAAAATGACAGCCCTTTTTCTAAACTCTTGTGTATAGTCTTGAACACTTTGTCCCTTAGTTTTCCTTAAACTCTGTTAATCCATCATAGTTTGTTGCATATAACCCAAAGGATAAAATTGTTATCTTAAATCATAAACAAATTCATTCCAAAAAGTTATTGTTTTACCTTTTTCTCATCAATCTCTTGTATCTTACTCTCCCACCAAATGAGTGTTATGCCACCATTCAAAGAGTCTCCAAATGAATTTTTGCCTCATCGTCAAAAAAAATCTGAACCTTACAATATACTTCAATTTGTTTGGTCTAGTTATCCAATTTCTCTACATTAAGCTATCCATTATACATTGGCGATTCAAACTTATTATCAAATTTCAGCAAAGGAAGAAAATCATAATTTCATTTACCATCGTTCAAAGAGGGAGAACCGGATTTAGATGAAGAAGATCGTTCTTCTTTTTTGGGATTTTTACCTTTCTTGGCTTCTTTCTCCATATTTCATCTTCGATCTCAGTATAATTCCTCCACCATTTATTCCATCTACTTGAAGGATCAATGAAATTCATCTTCTTGTTCTTCAGCCATATCTGCACTTTGTGACCGTCTCGATCCAATTGCAAAGTCAAACTCTACTAAAATTACTTCACCACGTCTTGAGCGGGACCTTGTCAACATACACCAAACACTTATAATCCAAAATCTTGGTTAAATTGATCGTAGACCAAATCTGATACCAAATGACCCATAATCGAAAATAATTTGCAACACACACCTTTAAAATTGCTTTAAAACTCAATTTTTCATATTTGATTTTAACTTTACGATTTTACCATAGCTAATAAATGATTAAAAACTATGAGATAAGACTAGAAAAACATAATACCAAGAAAATACATAGAACTTCGACACAAGCAATTGATAATGGAGTTCGGCACAAAGCCTACGTCTTCAGGTCCATAAATATGAGACCTATCTTTTAAAAATATACCTCAAAACACTTAAAATTTGCTTATAAGGAAAATAATGATCTTCCCCAATCACCACAGTGTACTCCCTGTAAAATGAACCCTGGTCTCTTTACAAAATTTTCCATAACAATTCATCCATCTCTCTCAAAACCTCTCTGGGCTTGCATAGTCTTCTAACTACCCTTCTATAAAATCCAACTTGCATATATATATTTATGTCTTCATTGCTTAGTCTAGCGGTGCCCCTTAATTTTGGTACACGACATGTTAGGGGGTCAATTTCCTTTGAACCCTTTTTTGCTTATTTGGGGAATTAATCCCACATCTTTTGCATTTCGTTCGAGGAGAGGGTTTAAATTGGGCTCGGTTGGTTGTTTGAGTTGGCTTTGACCTCTTTTTCAAATCCACCACGTATAGGTGCTTGGAGTGTCGGTGGGTTGTTCGCTCAATTTGGCAAGTTGAGTAGCGCTAAGGATGGGGAGCTGTGTGGAATATGTGGAGAGTTGGTGTGTTGAGCTGGCGAAGTTGGTTAAGATGTGGGCAAGTTGGCTCAGTGTAGGCAACCGACTTGGCACCTAAACTTGGCAGGTTGGTGCATGATAATTGGTTTTAAAATATAGAGTTGTAATCCCACATGCATGACGTGGGGAAACACAAAGACATATAAGTACAAAAGCTTGGCAATTGTAATATGAAGATACGGAGGCAAAGGCACCCCTCCGTAAAAAGAGTGTGTCGACCTTGGCTAAGGGCCCCCAACCAATAAATAGGGAGGGCCACTTGTTCAATAACAAGTGTCAAAGACTGGAGATGAAAAACACCCTTTTGTTCAAAATTACACTGTCACTTGTCGCATTTCAATTGATCCACATGGCGATTGTGCATGTATCCATGTCATCTCGAATCTGTGCGTAGACCCATATTTTTTCTAGATTGACCAAAAATTCAATGTGCAATAACTTCTACATATGGACTCCGTTTTTAGAGTTCAACATACCATCGAAAAGCTCTCGACTAGATCTACGCAGTGAAACTAATTACAACATATTTAGGGGATATCGTAGCTCAGTGTTTCTCAATAAGAATCCTCTAGATCAATGTTTGAATTAGTTCAAAGGAGAGAGAAGCTACAAGAGAAAAATAGGCCTGAGAAGATCCATTTGTGATTAGGAAGGATCTTGTTGAACAATTCATTCCATTGGTAGAGGAGATCAATTTTAAGTAATAAAAAGAGAAAAAATACAAACAAGAAGAAGAAAGAACTATAAAAAGGTAAAAATGTGAAGAACAAAGGTAGAAAGAGGAACAAATGAAGAGGAATAGGGAACAAGAAGATGGGAGGATACCATTAATGATATTCCCATGTACCACCCCACTAAGAAAAAAAAAGAATTCACAATCAAAGCAAAATCTTCAATGAGTTGAAGCAAAAAGGGTTGGATGACAGCACAAGAATACTTGAAGGAGGCTAGAGTGGAAAGCTTGAACAATTTTCCTTATTTCAAAAATCAAAAAAAGTTGATCAAGTTATGTCTAGCGAGAGTGGATAATGGATAAATGTCCATCACGGGGACGTCCATTCCACTAAGCTCATAAAACCTAGCACAAGTTGCCCATTTTACAAATGAGGGTGAATATTTTGCACTACAACTAAGAAAGATGAACATGAAGGAAGTGTTTAAGGTAGACAAATAAAAGAAAAACTAATAAGGCAAAATCCATTAAGAAAACACCAGTAAGGGTCACTGCAAAATTAACAGCTTTAAAGAATGTTGAGGAAGGAGACTTCAACTACATCCCTCGAGAGGTGTTGTTCCCAACTGCATGAATATGGATGTGCAAAAGGAAGAGTGATATTACACAATATGTAGTTGTAAAGCTCAACAACACAATGGAGAAAGCGCATAAAAGTGGTAGACAATTTCAATAGGGGAAATTTTTGGTAATCCTCATATTTAATGAGATTAGAGTAGTGCAAGTGGATAATTTTGTGAAGAAAGAAAAGGTAGGAAACACAAGTTGCATAGATTAGTCCAAGGAATGCAACTTTGAAGGAAGCATAACATAGTAGATCATGAAAGAATACATGCTTTGTGGTATGAAAAGGATAAGGGTGTCATTGAGGACGAGGAATGGATACCTTGTGAATTACCAACTACATATTTTGGTTGCGAAGAATTTAGAACCATGGTGCATCTAATCTTGTTATGTTTGATGGGAGATAATGGTGAAATGAAGTCATGGATGACACTACCCTTTGCAGTAAGAGTAGACTACATAGAGAGGTCACTAAGAAGGATCAAGGATGTGAGCAAGGAAAAGGTAGATGTTGCACTCAAAGACAAGTGCAAAAATATCTTGATAGATGTCATTAAAGGGATGGAAACCCCAAAGTATCAGGATGAAGAGTTGAGTGATGATTCATTGAGATTGGAACAACCGCTAAAATCAAGGTTAGGTGGTAAAATGATCAAGGTATCATACGCATAGAGGCCTAAGAAAGGGAATGCAAAACTATAATTGGGGAACATTCATGCAACTACAATGCCAAGAGGACCTATTGTTGATAAAGGAAAGACCAAACACAGAGAAGAAGAACCAAGCTTACAAGGAAGCGAAACAAATAGGGAAGGGTGAGAAACATGTTGAGCAAACGAAGGTTATATTCACAAGTCCACCAAACAAGGAAATTGGATCATTAGGCCAGAGGGAATTTCCAACAATAATTAACAAAGGAAAATTCTCATGGACAAGGCTACCAACAATAGAAACACCAAGTGGAGTAATGGGGTGCAGGAAATAGTTTCCCAAAAGATTACAAAAGAACCAAGGTGAGGTGAGGCCACTCCAAACCAAGGGAAAGCCAGTAAAATGCAAGATTCTGACTGACAAAATCTTGAAGCACAGAGGCCTGAGGTGGATGAAGGAATTGAAACCACACAAAAAACAAGGAAAATGAGTAAGGAGAAGCTTGCATAGAAACTACTTAAAGTAGTTCAACAAATATCTCGACCAAAGATTATGCAAGCGAAAGATAGGAAGAGGGTGTAGAACATCAAGAAACATCCTCAAGAGGAGGGAAAGAGAGGAAACGTCGAATCGTCATGCAATGAGGAGGCTAAGAGAATTAATAATTTAAGGAGTATCACACAAGAATGCCAAGATTTAATAAAGAAGCAACAATGACAAGGCTAAGAGAATTAAGAATTTAAAGAGTATGACACGAGAATTCCAAGATTGGCTAAAGCAGTAGCAATGAGAAGATCTAAGGTTTAAATTGTGAGAGATAGTCCTAACATCTCTAAGAGGTGAAGAACCATTTGGAAATATGCAACATAAGAATGCTAACCATCAAACAATTTCATATGATGAGAATCCAGCCAATGACCAATTTAGTCATGTGTTATGAGCTCAAGGATATTGAGGTAAATGACTACTTTTCTTAGATGTAATGAGCGAACTAAAGCAACCATGAAAGATATCAATAACAAGGTAGAGGAATGTTGTGCAAAAACATTGGCCGCACGTGTTCCAAAACCTAAATATTGAGAATATGCAACCAATTGGCAAGGACGTGTTTGTCATAGATAAAATATTGGAAGAAATTTTCCCAAAACCACCTTCTTGAAGAAATGCACAAGACATTGTTGACAACCAACAAAAAAGTTGTGGATGGACTTGATAATTTGCACCTATGCATGCAAGAAGAAAACCCAATGATGGAGCTCTTCGAGTTAAAATATGAATATACAGCCACAATAGTTGATGAAGAGAGAATTACACTTGAGGAGCTTCGAGCACAAATCACTAATGAGGAAGACGATAAACACAAAAAGCTTCGAGAAGAAGTGTGCAAGAAACACATAATTGAATGAGAGCTTCAAAAACTTAGAAGTTGTATTGGACATGTTCAAATCAAGGGCCAAGTAAGGACTAGTGAAAATGGGAGCTTAAAGTCCAAATAACAATGGTGATGTTATCATATGAATGTGTATAGAACAAGAGATTTGGATGAGATGTTTGCACTATATAAGACCATAAACAAGATAATAAAAGCCACCAAGGTAACTATATGTACCCAAAATTGTAGGGTACTGCACCACCGGAACAATGTTACACATGCCCCAATGATGATACAGGTCTCCTCACAAATATGCGTTAACATCCCGCATGCCCCGCTTAGCTTTTGCATGCTTTGCTTTTTCCTCCCCCCTCTTTTCTTTGCTTTTCGGTCTTCAGTTCAGGCGGCGGTCCTGTGAACCGCAGGGCGGCCCTATAACCACCACCCTGCGGTGGTCCTAAACATGCATTTTTCCAGAACGTTCTTTTTATCATGACTCGTGTAAAAATCAACGTTCACCAGCTTTTTTCACCGCCTTTGCTTGTATTTATGATTCTGGTTCCCTGGAATAGTGTTTTGGCATTGTTTATGGTTTAAGAGATCAAATTGGTTTTCACCTTTGGGTAAATGGGATTCTATAAATAGCTGGCTTGTGCTCAAGCAAATGGCCCCTCAAATTTGCCTCTGAATTTCTCATTTCAATAGCTTAGCCTTTCAATTTTGCTTAGGATTCATAGTTTCATTTGTTGTATGCATGGTTAGTATTGTTTAGCTGTTAGGAAGCCACATATTCTCCTTGTGCAAGTGTTGTTATTATTTCATCCAATCAATTGGAGTAGGATAGTTTGATTTTCAGTAGGAAGCCATTAAAGTTGCAGGTTTTGTTCGTCAAAAAGAATAGTTTCAGGTTCTGGATGTTTTGTGTTGCATGACTCACAATAAATCCCGCTAGGAATTGCATAAGCCAAGCTCTGTTCTCTTGCGCTATCCCTCTCCTACTCGCATTGTATTCAGTCTGTATCCTAAGCTGCCATTGTTCCAATATCTACTTCTGTTGATGCTAGCATTACATGCTTTTCTGGATCCACGTGAGCACGAAGGAACGAGGAGATCACACTGAGGGGACAAAGCCATACACAACCGGATTTGCCACTGTTCTGCAAAGTCCAGGTTCAAGCTTTCAAAGTTCTAGTTAAAATATATCAAATAGAATAGTCAATCATTTCATTTCAGTTAATCTCACTTTCGATATTGCCGGGGAAGCTGTGGGGATTGATAGTTTCTGAGAAACTATGATTCACTCCTCACTTCTGAGGTAGGATCAAGAGTCTTTCAAATAGAGTAGATCAGTTATTTGGTTATTTAGAATAGATCTACAAACTGCACAGACAAGTAGCTATACTCGGTTGCTTTGTTTGTTTTAATTGCGTTATTAGTTTAGCTGTCAATTTCTAGATATATTAGATAATTGCTCTTTTAAATTCTGTTTAGTAGTTTATCAATAAAATCAGATTTAGGAATATACATAGATATATCTTGCGTAGTTAATTTATTCTGTCATTAGTTAGCTTTATATCATTTCCTTTTGCATGACAATCACGGGACCTAGAGAGCCCAGAGAATACGTATTCGAACCAATCGTGCTTTAACATTTCAATCTTTTTACGGACAATAGTTGACCTGATAGTTTCAACAATATATTATTATAGAATAAACGGGTAAGAAGTTACTTCCAATCAGTAGTTCTTCAACCCAATCTTGTTATACATTCGAACCAATCATGCCTGATCTTGTTATACAATAACCAAAATCAGAATCTTAGAATTCAGGTCTTCCAAGTAACAACAGACCTACAAGAAATCAGCTCACAGTTAAGAGGGTTAAACGTAGAAGACGACAAAGCATACATGTTTTGGTCAAACCAGTCAAACTACAGGTTACCCTAGATAAATATCCACATGACTGTAGAAGGGCTTGAAAGAGAGCAAATGTTCGGTTGTGATCCTTTGGTCCCACAGCCAGATGCAGGAGACACTCTCACAGACATAGATACTAGTTTAAGAATTCAGGTTGCAAGAACGCCTGTAAGATACTCTGAGAAGATTGCACAACTGTTAATTCTGAACATAGAGGCTGAAAAGGCATACGACTATTGGATACTAGGGATTAGGGACTGATTCCACACATGACCATAGCAGGTCCACAACAACCACGAATCTACGGTTGTGATCCACAAATCCCACAACCCAACGAGTCCACAGGTCAATCCGACGTTGACGCTGGCTTACGCACATTAGTATTTAGATCCACTCCACTTCCGCCTATCATCATCACACAGTTATCCTTGTTGGATATAACAGCTAACGAAGCTAAGGATTTCTGGACTAGACCGGAGAATCACCCGTAGAGTCCACTATATCCATCATCTATTTTCATGACCCTGTCTGGAGACATACACGAAACAATCCCGGGTCATTTTCCATGCATCCCACAACCCATAGATCGAATCATGCCAGAGCTCGATATTGATTGGAGCCTTCGAGCAGTCATCCTCACCGATCGATCTATCATGCCAGTTCAGGTTAGGAGGGCCTTCTTTGCCTTAGATTCACAGATTCCACTAGTGCGCGTCGAAGACATAAGATTGCCTAACTAGTTTGTCTGCATCCCACGCATAGTCCATCCCCACCGGCTGTCTCGGCACGACCTCGGGAGGTCGGGTGTGAGGAAGAGTTACTTGTAGATTCCCACGCTCGCTTGTCACTTTTCCATCGTACAAAATTGGTGAACCCGATGTGAATCAAACAACATTTTCATCTTTTCCACCTCATTAGCCTTTGCACCAACTTCACCAACAAAATTGGTGAACTTGGAACAGTTGCTTCACTCTCGCCTTTTCTCGTTTAGTGTTTCATCTTCTTTCATCCACCTTCGCTCTTTCCCATTATTCTGCGGGTATTCATATACCCCCCGAATATGTCAGGATTCGATGCATATGGCAGACCTCTCCTAGGTCTTGAGGCATACTATGATCAACTGAATAGACAGCCATCACCCTCGCTCTCAGCATGGGGTGACAATTATTCAGCTAACCGATTGTCAACACAAACTCCGCCTCCAAGGACTAGATATAGTTCTTCTTTCCAAACAGAGGAGTTGGATCAGCTCGCTCAAACACAACAAACAGAGCCTTCAGGCTCGAACAATATGATGTTCATAGGAGAATCTAGTTCATCTCCTTAGGTGCTGCTTAGACCACAAATTAGTAGACAATCAGATCCATACTTGGTTTTAGATGATGAACATTCAGTGCATTATGCCAGGAATGAACAATGCTCTCAGAGTATGTACCCACCTATAGGAAGTTTACAAACACAACCCGAGGTCTCTTTTCAAGAAAACACCTCCATGCCACTACATATAGGAAATGCCCTCGGGGAAACTTGGCAGGGAAACGATCAGTTCATAGCGGGGTATCACATGCCTATACAACATCAGGATATACAACAAATGCCACTAAGGAAAAATACTATGACTTCACCAAATGAAGTCATTTCGACTTTAGTAGAAAAGGTTAGAGGATTAGAACTTGCTCAAGCAAGTCAAAATTCTCAATTCATGCAGGCAGGAAATTCCAATCCTCCACACCATCCTAGCCAAGTAGACCTCCTCACAGGAATAGGCACGTTGGGCATGCCTCCTCAGTATTCACAACAAATGCCAACTAGAACCAACGTTTCTAACACCGTTCTAGTGGAAAATATGATACCTCCCGGTCTAGTATAGAATAATCCATTCCTAGGCAATACTCCTTCATACTTAAACATGTATTCCAAATCACCACAAGTAGATATGTTCTCTTCTCCCGGCATGTTCGCTCAGCCACAGGGATTTCCTTATGTCCCGGCAAACGCATACGCTACGCCATATCAACAACCCATTCCACCTCCACCCCCTCAGCAGGCACCATCGATGGTCGAAACCTATGCGATAGGGACTTATTCAGAATATTTGAAAGAGCCCTTAGACTTCACCATACGAAGCGTCATGCTCCCAAGACCTCTTCCCAATTTTCCCAAATACAAAGGTGAGGGAGACCCGAATGCACACATTAAGGCCTATGCCACAACCATTCGAGAACTGCTTCCTTGGGATGGGGTTGTTGCCAAAATATTCCCCAAAACCTTAGAGGGCATCGCCCTCGATTGGTATTATAGAATACCTGAAGCTTCCATCCATTCATTTAAACAACTCGTTTCAGAGTTCATTAAAGTGTTTGACATGAACAAACTGTTGAGAACAGGAATCAGGGAATTCTTGCACATTAAGCAAGAACACAATGAATCTGTTGCTCATTTCATCCAGAGATGGCGTACAGTCCTTTATTCTTTGGCCAGTGCTCCAAACATGGACCAAATGGAACTATGTGATTTATTCCTTCATTCTCTCAGCAGAGAGGTAAAGGAAGAAGTCCAAAAGTTCCCACTAAGGACTTACGATGAAGTACTTGAGAGCACCCTCCGAATAGATCAAGCGGCAATAGATAGCGGTCGCAAGACGTATGGAACAAACGGGAGGTTAATCACCCCCAACCAGAATACTACGACTTATCCTACTACCACAAACGTCAATCAAGGACCTAAAATCCTTAACAAAAATCACGGTGCAACAACCGATGGAGTAACTAACCAAGCTAAAAAGGCCAATGTTGTAAATACTCCACCACTGGTTAACAATCAACGAAACAACAACTTTACCTTGACAATCAATACAGTGGATTTTAATCATCCACAACAACAACAACAACAACAACGGTGGATCCAGACACAGGGTCCAAGCCAAAACTCAACTGGATATCAAAACCAGAACCAAAACCAAAAACAACAAATGCAACACTTTAATCCTAATAGGCAACGGTTTGATCAGAGTTTTGGACCACAATATGCGCCAAACCAGCAACCTAGGAATTACAATCCTAACTCGTATTGTGGTTTCCACAAGATTCGAGGCCACGACACTAGGACTTGCCGCGATTATAATAAATTCATGCAACGTCTGCCAGAGGAACAAAGACAACTTTTCATAGATATGTTTTTGGCAGATCCTGCATCACCAGCACCAAATAATTTTATAGGGGCAGTTTCCCCTCAAAATGCTCCCCTCAAGATCTTCAACGATCCGCTCCCAAATCACAATAACAACAAATTAAATCCAAATGGGACGAACAAAGGTGTAATGGCAGGAAACAATGATCATGAAGCCTCGACTTCACTAAATCCATCTGTTGCACCACAGTTAGGAAGTCAGCCACGACCCAAGATAGTCGGTTTAGTAGAATTAGATACCGAACTACCCGTGGAAGCCGTAACAAGGACACGAGAGTATTCCTCTCAGCCAAGTCCAAGTTACCCGCTAGAGGCAGATAACATCCAACAAATATTAGTGAAACCCGTAGGTGCCTATGATTTAATTAATGACCTAACAAAAACCTTCTCTCACATCTCCTTTTTGGACTTGTTGAAGAACTCTCCTGCCCACAGGGCTGCTCTTTTAGAGGCATTAGGTTTAGGTCATTTAATTAACATCACTCCACCTCCCGAAACATAGGTAAACCATATAGACTTTGATATCCACCCTCTGGGGCAGCCGGATAGGGATACCGAGTTTATTTTTGAAATAAACAAAATGCCAACAGACGCTGAGATTGCACGCAGAGGTGATCCAGCCTTACATTTGCAAGTGTGGGTTTATAACAATTATGTTAAACGTGCAATGGTTGACGATGGGGCAGCAGTTAACATAGTCCCCTTCTCTTTCCTTCAAAAGCTAGGGTATGGAGAAACAAATTGTTCCACGACTCGGAATACACTAAGAGGCTATGATAGCCTTAAGGCCACTTCGATTGGAACTATAATACTACCAGTTACCTTAGGACCCAAAACAATCCTGACTGAGTTTTATATTATAGATTGGGAAACCAATTATAATATGATCCTCGGCCGACCATGGATACACCGTATGAAGGCAATCCCTTCTACGTTATTTCAAGAAGTAAGGTTCTTGCACTTAGGAAAGATATTCGTAGCCAAAGGCGATCCAAAACCATTCGATATACACCTAGCTGACTTAAAGAAAAGACCGGGCGTTCACTCTGAGTTTGAACTCCCAACAAACCAACTTAATAAACCAACCGACGCGAAACCAGAAGAAAAGTTGGTACCTACAACAGAACTAGAGACTATGAGCCTAATCAAGACTATCCCAACCCTCAAGGATGAGGCTAACATTGTCGAAGTAGTATCATTAGGAACTACGGCAAAAATAGTCGAATTGTTAGAACAGGATCTACCAATTTTCCTACCATTTGATTCTGTAGGTATGGGATATACCCTAGGAGTTGGTTCTCTGCCAGCAGAAGAGCTCTGCATGGTAGAAGTAACCGAAGCAGAAGAAATTGACGTAGCAAATGTCCCAACGTCCATCTTCCCAACTAAATATTGGACTCTCCATTTCGATGGAGCAAGATGTCATTATGGGGCTGGGGCAGGTGTGATCTTTACTTCTCCCGAGGGAAAGATCCTACCATTCACCTTTAAACTAAATTTCGAATGTACAAACAATGGCATGGAGTATGAAGCCCTCCTCCTTGGCCTCATCATAGCTAAAAGGCTCGGTGTTAATGACATCAGGGTGTTAGGAGACTCTCAATTAGTAGCAAACCAAGTCTTTGAGGTGTATGAGACCAGAGCTGAACACTTACAGCTCTACAAAACAACGGTATTAGATTTGAGCAAAGAGTTTGACTTCATATCAATTGAAGCAATCCCGCGAGAACAAAATCTTCTCGCAAATTCTATAGCAACCTCAGCATCACGCTTCACTCCAAACAGTGAGTTGGAAGATACCCGTTTCATGGTATCCCTTCGTACTGAACCATTAGTGAAAAAAATGTCAAACCCTCTTTTAACGAACATAGCTGAGAACAAATCTACTATCCTAGACCACGTTGATAGTGATAGAGCCACTCTTGATTACTTAAACGCCTATGCAGCGTTACATCTCACCCATCACGTGGTAGATTTGTCCTTAATCCCACATTCATCTTCCTACTTCGGAAATCCCATGATAGAGCTTCCCCACAAAAGAAACTCGGCATATACACGGTAGAGAATGGAGAAGATCTGGAACTACCTCCAGCTCCGCCTGAGTTTGAAGAAGGTAACGCTTCTTTAATCGAAGAAACAATTGATATTAACATTGGAACGGAGGAAGAACCAAAGATCTTGAAACTAGGATCTTCGTTAACTCCGGAAGAAATAGAAATACACACTCGAATCCTCAAAGAACATCAGAAGGATTTTGCATTTAATTATAAAGAAATGACAGGGGTTGCACCACACATCACGGTACATAACCTCGTCACTAAATCAGACGCAAAGCCGATTAAACAAAAATCGAGACCAATGAAACCCAAGGTAGCTCTCATGGTGAAGGAAGAGGTAATGAAACTCCTCCAAGTAGGATTCATCAAACCGGTCGATTACTCTCAGTGGGTATCTAATATCGTTCCCGTTCTAAAAAAGAATGGGAAAATACGCATCTGCATAGACTTCCGAGACATTAACAAGGCATGTCCCAAGGATGACTTCCCGTTACCATCCATTGACGTCATCGTTGACGCAACAGCTGGGTTTGAGCTTTTGTCTCTCATGGATGGATTCTCAGGATACAACCAAATCAGAATATCTGAACAAGACCAAGCTAAAACCACGTTTATAACTCCTTGGGGAACCTATTGCTATGCTGTTATGCCATTCGGTCTCAAGAACACTGGCGCTACATACCAGTGGGCAATGACATATATATTTCATGATCTTATTCACAAAATCATGGAATCCTATGTAGATGACTTGTTGGCCAAAGCTAGGAAGCGCTGTGATCACCCGGAAGTGCTCCGCATCATTCTTTCACGTCTAATAGAATACGGAGTCACACTAAACCCAGAAAAATGTGTCTTTGGTGTGACAGGAGGGAAGCTCCTAGGTTACATTATATCATCACGAGGGATCGATGTGGACCCAGCTAAAATCTGGGTTGTTCTTGAAATGATCCCACCGTCGGATGAATCTGGAATCAGGTCATTTCTTGGGAAACTCGGTGCAATCTGAAGATTCATCCCAGATTTAAGCTTTGCCATCCATCCAATCAACAATCTACTCAAGAAAGAGTACAACATCGATTGGACCAAAGACTGCAACGACGCTTTCGAAGCGGTTAAGTGTTTCTTGTTATCACCACCTACACTAATGCCTCCTAAGCCAAACCGCCCTTTAATCTTATATTCGCGAGCTACCAATGTCTCGCTAGCTTGCATGCTAGCTCAAGAAGACAATGACAAGAGAGAACGTGCGATCTATTTTATTAGTTGAACGTTGCTCGACTATGAAACACGCTATACGCAAGCAGAATGAGAGTGCCTTGCCATAGTCTTCACAACCAAATGCTTAAGACATTACATGCTAAACCAAGAAACAAGGGTCATTGTAAAAATGGACCATTTACGAACTTTCCTCACGCAAGGGTCCTTGTCTAAAAAGGTTGGATGCTTTATAACCTTAATGGGTGAATTCGAATTAACTTTTGTAAATCAGAAGTCCGTTAAGGGACAAATCATTGTGGATTGGTTAGCTGATAACCCATTAGACGGAGGTGATCTAGTAGATCTCGACTTTCCCGATGAATGCATATATTACGTCAAAACCAGACCTCCTATTTCCGAATGTCCTTGGTATACTGATATTGTTAATTATATCATGGACCATACATATCCAGAAGGTGCTACGCCGCAACAAAGAAGGCGGTTACGCATTATCATAGCTAAATACGTTATCATAGAACAAGTGCTCTATCATAAGGCTTTCGATGGAATGCTCCTAAGGTGTGTTGACACAGAAGAATCCAAGAAGATTCTATACGAATCTCACAGTGGAATATGTGGAGGCCACTTCGGTGGCCATGCCACCACTCACAAAATACACCGGATGGGCTATTTCTGGCCCACTCTAGAACACGACGCAGTAGAGTTTGTACGCAAGTGTCATAAATGCCAAGAATTCTCCCACGAGATTCACATGCCGGCACAAGCTCTGCAACCAATCACAACTCCATGGCCCTTTTCTACGTGGGGCCTAGATTTGATAGGGAAATTCTCTCCCTCGTCAACAGATGGCCATAACTTCATAATCACAGCCACTGAGTATTTTACCAAATGGGTAGAGGCTATGCCTCTCACCACTGTACCAGGTTTTGTGATTGCCCAGTTCATTTTAAACGAGATCATTTACAGGTATGGTGTCCCACAAATAATTATCTCAGACAATGGGGCTTCTTTTAAGAATGACGAGGTTCGTGAACTATGCAAAAAATTTAAAATAAACCATCATACAGCCTCCCTGTATTACCCTCAAGCTAATGGACAGGCTGAAGCAACAAACAAAACATTAAAAGCTATTCTCCTTAAAACGGTAAAAGAAAACAAATGAGATTGGCATTTAAAGTTATATCCGGCCTTGTGGGCCCACCGAACCTCAATAAGAACACCAACAGGAGCAACTCCTTTCTCACTGGTATTCGGAGCGGAAGCAGTTCTCCCACTTGAGGTTGAAATACCCAGTCTCCGCATCTCATTACAAGGGATTCTGGATGAAGACGCTTATAGAGAAGCACGTCTCTCCCAACTAGAAAGCCTAGATGAGGCCAGGTTAGATGCTGAACAGCGGCATAGAGTCTATGCTGACCGGATGTGCCGGCAGTATAATAAAAAGGTCTATGAACGAGATATATATGAAGGAGATCTAGTTCTAAGACTAGACAACCGGATTGATAAAAAGACCGGCGAAGGAAGGAAGTTCCGGCCCAAATGGTTGGGCCCATACCGAGTCATAAAAGACTATGGAAATGGTGCATATCTCTTATGTACACTGGAAGGTGAGGAATTTGGTGAAACTGTCAATTCCCTACACCTTAAACGATTCTATGCATAAGCGACCAGCACTATCTATATAATTATATCTACATTGCATCTTCATGTAGCTAGGTTCATTTTGTCCGCTTGTTTCATACAATTTTGTGATCAAGGAACTTATTCTCAAAGCAATTCATTACAAACTTCTGATGGTATTGACATTAGCTTTCAAATCATACTTCTTCACTTTCATAGTCACATCACCCGTTTCTGAATAATTTCATCAGATAAAGCTAGATATGACAAAGTCTTAACGGTAACCATACCAAGATCTGCATGCTTGTTCTCACTTTTGGTTTCTTCCTAGGATAGGTGTCTTGCCTATGGTCTGTTCTAGAAGCTTCATCATGTCACATCTATCCCGTATGTATATCTCTTTGGAAGTAAGAACATACTGACATTTTGCTCAAATAAACAAGTCAAATATAGATCAAACAAAACATTTTATTTTTACACATTTCCTTGCCCTACCAACCTTCGGTGATGAGCTTGCGTCTCTTACTAGTGACGTAGGGTTGGGAAAGGATGGGAATGCCCTTACTTGCCTGTACCTTGTCCATGGTGATAAGCCCACGCTTCTGACTAGTAGCATGGGGCAAGGTATGGGGGGTCCTCTTGACAATAAACGTTGAAGGTCGTCAGCAAACAATTCAAATGAACCTTTGAAATCTTGAGTCAAAAACAAATGAATCAGATGTCCAAAATTCCAAGAGAGTTCAAAACCCCGAAAACCAGATTTTGTCTACCATGTGGCCATCTACGGATCTAAGTCTAGATAAACCGCAAAGCAAGTAGCATTCTAAACTATGGAGTCACTTGGGTAGAGTAGGTTTGTAGCATCCTAATTTGGTTCCACCAAATCTTTGTCTATCTCTCATCACTACCATTCAACAAATTTCATAACTTGTGCCCTTTCTAGCTCTCGGTGATGAGCCCTCGCATCTTACTAGTTGCATGGAGTTAGGAGTGGGGCAAGTTCATCTGCTCATCATACCGGTTTATCATCACATTTTGTCAAAAACCAATATGAAGTACCAAAAATTGCTTATAGAAACTAAAGTTCAAAATCACATTGTGTCTACATTATCATACATCAGCATCACGAAATACAAAAAGAAAGAAAACATTTGTATCATTTGTTCTCCATTGCATACATTCTGAAAAGCATATAAAAACAACATTATAATTTACATGCGAAAGCAAATCACAAGAACATTGATACCAAGAGTCTGATCCAAAAGGAATATATATATATATATACAATCAAGTTTCCTGTACAATGCCATCATGCACTAAGCATGGTCAAAATGCTCAAAGAGCCCAGGAAATACAAAATACATCATACAAACAGCCTAAGAGAGCCAAGTGGCCTCTCAACCCCTATGAGATCCCTCTGAAGGTGCACGCCCACGTCTAGGACTCTGGCTACGCCGGTGCTCTGAGTGCACGGAGGGCTCACGATCCCAAGGAGCAGCTGCGGTCTCACCATGAGAGTGACTCCTCATCAGGCGCTCTGCTGTCTTGTATCCTACCAACTCGGTACGGAGAGTAGACACCATCCTAGCCACATGCCAGATAGGGGCAAAAACGTCGGTATGCCTACCAGCTGCTGAGGGCTCCCCTGCATCCACAGACAGCTCCGCACGGGTCTTCTCCATGGGGATCATCAGGGTATCAGTGCATACCCGGCGAATCAGGTCTCGCCACTCATCGGCTGTCTCTGCAAGCAAAGGAGAGAAACGAATTAGAAATAATCAAAAGATGGAAACAAAAACAAAAGGAGAGATAACAACTAAGGCAATCCTAAACAAATGTTAAGGGAAGGATGATAACTCACTAGGATCTCCAGGCCTCCAAGATGGATCCCTAGGGTCAGCACCTGCCACAGATGCCACCGCTGACTGATGCGCTCCTCCTGTGCCTGGGGCCACATAACGTCCTACTACGGACTCATCCTCTCCACCCAAGCCCTGCGAAAGTGGCTCCTCTAAAGCTAAGGTCGCCCTCTCCGCGCTCCGCTCCGCCCTCTCTGCCTGTAAGATATCATAAGTGTCATGCCACTCAAGATCGTTGTCCTCCTCTCCGCCCGACTCACTGACCTCAGCCTCGGTCTCCTCCTCCATCTCCCCCCTGTGAACTCCTCAGACTCAGAGTCTATATCAATGGGGTCGTCGCTGTTATGGGCGGGACCGGCGGCAATCTGAAGTAAGGGTGCCTGAGGAGCACCAGCTCTCCCTCGAGCTCGTACTACCCTCCTAGCTGCAATAGGAATACCAAGAGTAACAACTGTCCAACCCTGGCCTCTAGGACCTCCCCTGGCCTCTCGAACTGATCTGTATACCGGCACCACTAGGGGAAGCATACCCACATAAGGAAGGCCAAACTGCTGAGGCACTCGACCAAAAGGATGTATCTCCACCCTCCCCATCCTATCCACAAGCTGCCCTGTGGTGGAGCAAGAAATCAAAGTAAGAGCCTCCTCACCCCATAAACCTACCATGGCCTGATAAGGTGTGGCCTCCATGTCATCAGTGGTCAAGGAGGTGACTGGCTAGTGAGGTGCTCTGAGCACCGACATGTCTGTCCATCTGGCTGCCCTCACAGCTCCAGGATCTGCCACCTCTACACCTCTCCCATAGGGGATGAAACGCTCATAGACCTAGCTCATAACCAGGGTCGGATGGCTCAAAGACTGCCCCTGTAAATGAACCACCCGGTACAAATCATGATAGGTGGTCCCAAGAATGTCAGCTCCCCATGCGTAAATCTGGCCATGTCCCTCAATCTGTGCAATGATGGGGGACCAGCAATAAAGTAAAGTGTCTCCTCCCTTGTCCCTGATCAATCTCGAGGCAAGGATCCCCATAATGGCCTGACGAATCAAGGGGATAGGCAGACTAGGAATAGATCAGACCCTCACCCCCTTCTTCGAACCAGTGGAGATAACTGCATCTCCCATATATGAGGCCCACTATGCAATCTAACCCTGTGACCTTGCCATCTCAAGTGTGAGTCGTCTCCAGATGATCAGGACCCCCAGGATATGGTAAACATCCTCCAAGGTAATGGTCCACTCTCACCTAACTCCTGGTAATCGAGAAAGTGTTCCGATCAGCATCCCAATATGAAAACAAGTCACAAAGTATGTGACTAGAGGGTGCAACATGCGGGACCCGTGATATGCGTAGTATACCGGCCCTCTGAAGAGTGTCCTGCTCATCCTGAGAAAGGGCATCCAATACTACCTGAAGCCAATCACACTCCCTCTCTCAGCTCCATCGGATATACTCCTCCTTCACCTGCATACACCCAAAAACACACAAAACGGAGTAAGTTAGTATCCAAATGACATTAGAAAAATCATGAAAGCAGGTAAGGATGCTAAAAATGCAAAAACGAATTCAAATAAGTGTTGTTTATACATTCTGTGCAGGACCGCCACCCTGAGCAGGGTGGCGGTTCCATAATCACCACCTTAAAGGCGGCGGTCTTGTCACCTTGAGCAGGGCGGCGGTCTTGTAACCGCCACCCTGCTCAGGGCGGCGGTCGTGTCCCGAAAACCCACGCGGGTCATATGCCCTAAAAACGGCTAAAAAAGCAAAACAAAGACCATTTTGACTCAAACAAAGCCTACCCAGTAGGCGCCCCCCTAGGTGACCCTATTAAAACTGACATTTTCAAAAATAACCCCCCCATGACAAAGATTTCACCATTTTAATATTTTGGGGACAAAAATGGTAAATCGAGAAAAACTAACCTGTGATCTCACGGATCAGTGTTCCGCTCGTGGAGGCATGATCACGATCTCGTCCCGAACGTTTTAACTATACTCTCATCAGAAACCGTCACTGTGGGTCCCAGAACTCAAAATCAATCAAATCAACACACGCAAATGAATAGGAAAATGGGCCCACTTTTACATATATAGCAACCTGACTTGTTTTAAATGCCCCTTTTCGCAGGTTTGGAGCACCGACGGAGGTAAGTTCTTATCCCCGCACAAATGGTACATCCTCATTTCATAATATTTTAGTATTTATTCTTCAATCTATTTTGTCTATCTGCACTTGAGTCCTCTTTTCATTTTGCAGGTGGCGGGAATTTTGGATGGCGTCATTTCGACACACGGACATATCAGGTATAACTTCTAACTTCCCATTTCGGGACCGCCATACTCGGACCCACCATTTTACGCCTCTTCATGGCTAAAACGCTTCTCCGAGGGGGCAATATGTACGTACCCAAAATTGTAGGGTACTGCACCACCAGAACAACGTTACACGTGCCCCAATGATGATACAGGTCTCCTCGCAAGGTGTTCGGGATCCGGAAAAGCTCTCTAAATATGCGTTAACATCCCGCATGCCCCGCTTAACTTCTGCGTGCTTTGCTTTTTCCTCCCCCTCTCTTTTCTTTGCTTTTCAGTCTTCAGTGACGAAACCGCCGCCCTGCCTGGGCGGCGGTCTCGTGACCACTGCCCAAGCAGGGCGGCGGTCCTATAACTGCCGCCCTGCTCAGGGCGGTGGCCTTGAACGCATTTTTCCATAACGTTTTTTTATCGCGACTAGCGTAAAAATCAACGTTCACCAACTTTTTTTCACCACCTTTGCTTGTATTTATGATTCTGGTTCCCTGGAATAGTGTTTTGGCATTGTTTATGGTTTAAGAGATCAAATTGGTTTTCACCTTTGGGTAAATGGGATTCTATAAATAGCTGGCTTGTGCTCAAGCAAATGGCCCCTCAAATTTGCCTCTGAATTTCTCATTTCAATAGCTTAGCCTTTCAATTTTGCTTAGGATTCATAGTTTCATTTGTTGTATGCATGGTTAGTATTGTTTAGCTGTTAGGAAGCCACATATTCTCCTTGTGCAAGTGTTGTTATTATTTCATCCAATCAATTGGAGTAGGATAGTTTGATTTTCAGTAGGAAGCCATTAAAGTTGCAGGTTTTGTTCGTCAGAAAGAATAGTTTCAGGTTCTGGATGTTTTGTGTTGCATGACTCGCAATAAATCCCGCTAGGAATTACATAAGCCAAGCTCTGTTCTCTTGCGCTATCCCTCTCCTACTCGCATTGTATTCAGTCTGTATCCTAAGCTGCCATTGTTCCAATATCTACTTCTGTTGATGCTAGCATTACACGCTTTTCTGGATCCACGTGAGCACGAAGGAACGAGGAGATCATACTGAGGGGACAAAGCCATACACAACCGGATTCGCCACTGTTCTGCAAAGTCCAGGTTCAAGCTTTCAAAGTTCTAGCTAAAATATATCAAATAGAGTAGCCAATCATTTCATTTCAGTTAATCTCACTTTCGATATTGCCAGGGAAGCTGTGGGGATTGATAGTTTCTGAGAAACTATGATTCACTCCTCACTTCTGAGGTAGGATCAAGAGTCTTTCAAATAGAGTAGATCAGTTATTTGGTTATTTAGGATAGATCTACAAACTACACAGACAAGTAGCTATACTCGGTTGCTTTGTTTGTTTTAATTGCGTTATTAGTTTAGCTATCAATTTCTAGATATATTAGATAATTGCTCTTTTAAATTCTGTTTAGTAGTTTATCAATAAAATCATATTTAGGAATATACATAGATATATCTTGCGTAGTTAATTTATTCTTTCATTAGTTAGCTTTATATCATTTCCTTTTGCATGACAATCATGGGACCTAAAGAGCCCAGAGAATACGTATTCAAGCCAATCGTTCCTTAACCCAATCTTGTTACAGCAATAACTGATATAGATCAAAATCTTAGAATTCAGGTCTTCCAAGTAACAACAGACCTACAAGAAATCAGCTCACAGTTAAGAGGGTTAAACGTAGAAGACGACAAAGCGTACACGTTTTGGTCAAACCAGTCAAACTACAGGTTACCCTAGATAAATATCCGCATGACTGTAGAAGGGCTTGAAAGAGAGCAAACGTTCGGTTGTGATCCTTTGGTCCCACAGCCAGACGCAGGAGACACTCTCACGGACATAGATACTAGTTTAAGAATTCAGGTTGCAAAAACGCCTGTAAGATACTCTGAGAAGATTGCACAACTGTTAATTCTGAACATAGAGGCTGAAAAGGCATATGACTATTGGATACTAGGGATTAGGGACTGATTCCACACATGACCATAGCAGGTCCACAACAACCACGAATCTACGGTTGTGATCCACAAATCCCACAACCCAACGAGTCCACAGGTCAATCCGACGTTGACGCTGGCTTACGCACATTAGTATTTAGATCCACTCCACTTCCGCCTATCATCATCACACAGTTATCCTTGTTGGATATAGCAGCTAACGAAGCTAAGGATTTCTGGACTAGACCAAAGAATCACCCGTAGAGTCCACTATATCCATCATCCATTTTCATGACCCTGTCTGGAGACATACACGAAACAATCCCGGGTCATTTTCCATGCATCCCACAACCCATAGATCGAATCACGCCAGAGCTCGATATTGATTGGAGCCTTCGAGCAGTCATCCTCGCCAATCGATCTATCACGCCAGTTCAGGTTAGGAGGGCCTTCTTTGCCTTAGATTCACAGATTCCACTAGTGCGCGTCAAAGACATAAGATTTCCTAACTAGCTTGTCTGCATCCCACACATAGTCCATCCCCACCGGCTATCTCGGCACGACCTCAAGAGGTCGGATGCGAGGAAGAGTTACTTGTGGATTCCCACGCTCGCTTGTCACTTTTCCATCGTACAATAACGCTCCAGCGGTGGAATATTTTTGTAGAAGAAAAACAAAGCATTCCAAAGAGCTTGAAACTAAAAAAAGGTGAGCAACGTGTGGGATGGGACTTATAAATTCCTTGTCCAAGGATGGTCAAGATTTTGAGTTTGGAGAGAAATGTTGGCATGTGTAAAATGGCTTCCTACATTTAAGCCTACAAGCCGCGTGAGTGAGACTTGCACATTCACATGACTAATCGCAAGATGAGCTAATAGCACAAGAAAATACTCAAAATATTCCCAAAGGGAAATGGTGTGCAAAACAAGAGCCAACAACTAGATGTTCAGGCGTTGCACGACCAACATAAAGAGAATGTGAGTGACAACTATGATAAAAGAAGATTCTTGAAGAAGAATCTGAAGGAATTTCAGCAAGAAACTACAAGGGCATATAAAAAACTGTAAATCTTCAAATGTAGCATGTGGAAGTGTGATCATTTCAATTGTCGTAAAATCGTTCATAGAGTTGTGCAAATACTGCAAGGGTTTCATGCACAATTGAGTGCAAATATACTTGTATGTTGTAACTTTGTTGTAAATTCATAGACGTTTCATGATTGTGTAGAACTATGAGTAGTTGGATATAACTTGTAACATTCTTTGACATGATAAATGGAGATCAAATGTTATGTAAACATTGTGGATGTTTTACTTCATATATCTATGAATTGTGATAGATCTAGTAATATGAATAATATTCATGTATTTAATATTGTTGTCAAGAGATAGGGTTTTGCTAGGGTTTGAGTTGAAGTCTATATCAAGCAACCATCGAATATATGTGTAATTTTGAAGTGTCACCCTACAAATATGAAGTCATCATGTCTACTTTATTGCACTTCGGGTGAGATCTTGATTGAAAATATTGGAGGAGATAAAGATATGTTCTTTGATGTACAAAACTAGGCAAACAATCACAGTAAAAAAATTCACAACATTCAATCATAACATGCTTAAAAATCTAAAAATACAATCCATTGAAATATAATAGGCAAAAGAAAGCAAGAAGGCCAAAGGCCCAAAATCTAGAAGGTTTTCAAAGTTTCATATTCATGCAAACTACAAAGTACAAACTACAAGATTTAAATGTTTTAAAGTCAAAATGCTCGAGTGCCATACCATTTGGCAATCATAATTCCCTGACCCTCTTTGTTCGTCTAGAACTTAAATGGCCGTCGCATACGGTCGCTCAAAAGAATATACCAAAATGTCAGTAGGCTAAGAAATGGGGCAGAGTCTATTCTCCCCACAGAATTCACTGCCATATATAAAACCAACCATAAAACTTACCATGCAACCATCATGCCCATCCGCTGCCACATGTCAGACGGTTCAACACTTAGTTTTTTTTTTTTTTTTCACAATGTGTTTTCAATGCCATAAAGATGCCTGCAGTGTCCAACTGATTCAAACCTGCGAACTCCTTGTTATTAGCATCTATTCCTACCAACCCGCCTAGCACAGACCACATGCAACCATTTGATTTCAACCAGATATATTCAAAAAACATTAAACTTGTGATTTGATTGCTGACGCGCAAATCCCATGCATGGGCATGCATGTCTGTATGGTACATTTTATGGGTCTTTTTATGTATGGTGGTGCATTGTATGGGGAGAATAGCCTCCGCCAAGAAATGGAAAGGTGTTTTATTCGGGCATACCAAAAGGAAGTTTTACAAAAGGTCTTAAATCATCAGTTTGAACTTATTCCTGGCACCCTCAAACTGACAGCTTACTTCATTCGAAGGTTCCAAGGTTATATCAATCTGCATGTAATTTAACAAATGCATTGAAGACGGATTTGTTTGATATTTTTATTTATGCTTTGAGTTCCCCACATGATTTATGTAAACTATGAATGACTATCAATAACAACAATCAGCTGTTCTTAAATTACTATTATATGAAGCATATTTTCAAAGCTATATCTACACTTCAAATATACTCTCCATCTTTAAAAGTGATTCAACAGCCAACAAGGTAACATATTCCCCAGGAGGCTCCAGGAGTCAAAAACAACTGACACTGTAACATAAACAGTACCACGAAAATAAAATTGACTTGTATGCTTTGGATCCAATAAATTACATTAAATATAAGATAAAACAAGTGAAACTCTCCAAATATCAAATATGTGCACTTTAAATGCACCTGCCCTCTTCTAACAAGACCTTTGTCAAAAAAAGGTGAAAAATGGAAAAAAAAACAAATGGCTGGAACAATTAAAACTTTTCTGCCATTCTTGAAGTCACGGCTCTCAATTTTGAGTATACCTTACCTGCAGGAGATCCTAAAATAAGGCTGCACAAAGCATCTCTAGCAACTTTAATATTCAAGAAAGATCCCAACATATGAATTCTTGTATCAGCAATCACAATTCTAGTCCTTGTTGAATTCTCAATAGCAAACTTTGTCTTTCCACCTTTTCCAGTTAACCTGCCAATTGCTCGAGAAAGATGCTCTCCACGGAGTGTTTTAACATCCTTAATTTCAAATGACTCTACATACAGGTCATCCAACCTCAAAAGTGCAATGGCATCGGGTACATCAAATCCAAGCATAAATGCATGGACAAAATCGGCAGATTTTTGGAGGTTACCAATTTCTGGGGTGTCTGGGCGTGTCTTCAATTCAACTCTACGGGCCTGAAATGGACCAATCACGAACATCAATGCAAGAAAATGCCACTCATCCAAACTAATTAGCAACCAGCTAATGACAGACATGGGTAAAGTAGAAAGAAAACTTTTAAGGAAAAACAGCAAAGAAAGGTGCAAATGATAAACCACATTTGAGTACCTTGATATTCATTCGAATGTCAATCTTCATCTGCTCATAAATAGGAGTGTAAATTTCCATCCAAATTTTTTTCAGAGGTGTATAACGATGAGGTGGAACAGACACCTTCCGAAATTCAGCTTGTCCCCCGGAACTTTCATAAGCAGTCAATGGTTCAAATTTTGGCTTTACAGGGGCAATGCTAGAAGCTCCGTGGTGAGAATCAGTCTTCCCAGAAGCAGCCTGAGAATTTGTCTGTTCAACTGCCATAGGTTCAGATTCATTTGACACTGCTTTGTCCATCTTGCTGCTGTGTTCAAATAACCCAACAAATTTTAAAATAAACAAATGTCAATGCATGATCATAATATAAACAACATGACAATGTCATTAAAAGGATCAGAGTCAAGATCAAAAGTCTGGTGTAAATCCACTATGTACCCAATTTCAAGTTTGTTTATTTGCTAAAATGCAGAAGAAGTTTACAACGGAAAGGAAGGGACAAAAAATCCTAGCTGATGATGATATTTTCTAGCACTTGTGCTTTTATAGTACAGACAATGACACTTGATGCACATTCTCAGGTAAATCCTTGGCAATAACTTTTGAGTATGGTGTTTCAGGCATGGAAGATATTAATATTAATTCTATATTATAAAACTTATTTTGTTGAGACTCCCTCATAAAAGGGTCAGAAGGAATATAATACAGCTAATGCCAAATGGCTAACCGCAACTTCTGGTTTTTTGGAACAACTACAACAGGGTAGCCAAAGGTTATTCTAAAGACAATGTGAGCTTTATTTTGTTGGTAAGGTACGACTTCCCAATACCAGCAGTGCCTTGAATGATCTTTTCCAAAGGCCGTACTATATCATGTTAATGGTATTGGAGGAGAACAATGTCAGGTACAAGTTGTTCTAGTGACTAAGGACCCGAAGAGGGGAAGTTGGATGAAAGAATTTGCGGGAGGAAGTCAGTGGTTCAATTGAATTCCATAAAAGTCGAGGCAATTTCTTGCAAGAAAGATGGAACATCATTGTTATTCCAATTGTGGTGGATGTCAATCTCGATGGCCGCACATATCCAGTTCATTTAATTTTATACCATTATCAAGGTGGAGCTGGGACAAAACCTGTCATTCGGCAGGTGGTACAAGATTGCTATTGAGCTTGAGATCATTGGAAAGATCTTTGTCAGATATCTCTTCATTGGTAGAGGTTGACGTGATCAACATGCCATGGACGATATGGGTGGCTGATGTACTCTTAATTTGCAATAATATCCCCAGTCAAGGCACCAATGTTTGCACGGATGTTGTGAAATGGTTTGTATAAGAGGAGCTCACTCTAGCAAAATGCTTCATATAATGGTCTAAATTACCAAACACTAACACTAACCTTAGCCAGATGGCAAGTAGAAAACAAATAACATAACCCACACAACCGTTCCCTTCTCACAAGAGGTGTATTTTTAATGAAGGATAATGGTATGGACCTGCTTTTGATTGGGACATTGGAAGATGTGTAACTGTGTTACTCAGGGTATTATGCAAAAAAAAAATACAATTCACATATTGCCATCAACAACAACACGATAAAATTCAAATGGGCAAGGAAATTTTTGATGTAGCTACATCACCGACAAGCAATAAACTACATAATTATATAATTTGGGTTTCAGCACATAGGAGAAAACACAGTATTATAATACACTAGTAATTACACATATGTTGCAAATCAGTATGCTGGAAGGGATGTCCTTTTTTATTTTCGATATGATAGGGTCTGTTTTGATATGTTGACATAGTATTTTGCAAACTTTTTGTATGCTTTGACATTTTCCATATGTGTTTATAAATCTGTTTAGAATGACATCTAGCCAAAAGAATGTTTTTTTATTATTGAGAAGTGGCTTTCTGACACTTGGTTGTATACCAAGTACAATGGAGGGTGCTTGCATTTGTTCAACATAATCTTCATTAAGAGAACACCACAACCTACATCACAAATAACAATTTACAAAATCACAAAACAAAATGCCAATGCTGAGCAACTTGATACGACTAAAATCTGTGGACTAAAATGTTAGCAAGATATATTGTGTATGAAGCAGTTTATAACAACTGGTGACCAACATAGTTGCATGCATAGGAAGTATATGGCCCAGCCAGGGAATGAGACATTGTTGCTACATGGCACCTTGCCCCTTCTTTTCAATTCGCACTTACACTCGACGCCCTCATCTCTAAACATGAGGCATTGTTGCTGCATGGCACCCTGTCACCTATTTTGAATTTGCACTTACACAAATCCCCAGAGATAACCAAAAAAAGGGGGTGAGGCTGACTTTGAATTTGACGTGAATTTGAGGCTATTTTGTTCTACGACGAATGAAGTTTTTCTTTACCTTAATTAACCCAAAGTTGAACAAATAATACATGAAGAATGTATTTAATTCCTTTGTTTTTTTTCACTGGAACATATCTCACATTTTTTTCATTTTGCTACCTTACTAAAAACACACAGAACTCTCTTTGGCATGCCAATAGCTTATCCTCCCTTTAAAACCCTTCACTCAACTCAAAAACAATTGCCAAAACTCACAAAATTGCTCTCTAGATTCTAAAATACAATTCCAATGCAAATTTTAGCAGACTATCCTTGGCAAATAATGTATTTAATAATTTATATACAAATTGCCCTAAGATTATATACTTCCCATAAATCCTATAGTCAACTACACATTTTGTCCTGATAATGGTAAGATGATTGGCACAAAGCCAGTGATTGCCTTCCCCTCATGGTTTAGCAAGCTCGCCTTTAATGGCACAGCTAAGGGGAATCTGGGTCCAGCTGTTGGTGGCTGTGTGTTCAAAGATGAGCATCGGCAGCCTCTCCTCATTTTTTGCTTTAGACTTGGGGAAAACATAAATAATCAAGCATAAGGTATGACATTGCTTAAAGGGATCCAATCAGCAGTTATCAGGGGTTATAACAAGCTTGTGGTAGAGAGAAACTCGCAAAGATTAAACAATGCAATAAAGAATGGCACGGCTCGGTCTTGTATGTTAAAAGCTATAATTGATGAAGCTAAATGGTTGGAAAGTAAGCTTGACTCAGTCATGTATGCACATAGAAAGCTGCCAACAGAGGTGACTGGTTCTCCTGATTTAAGAAGCCTAGTGGTCAATGAGGCAGAGTATTTTTTATCCAAATTATTAGATTATTGGTATTTTTCTCCAGATTCTTCATAAACCCGGTCATACGAATATTACAAATATAGTTTGCCTCTAGCTAAGTGGATTGCTGCTGGCATGAAGATTTGATTTGAGTTTCTAGAAGCAATGAGATTGACCATGCACCCACTGAACTATTTAATAAATGATTTCCCACTGCTCTGCACTCTTGTGGATCTGTCACAGAACCTACTATTCAAATCGGTTGTTTTAATCCTTACGAACAGCTTCTAAAAATTACAGTCATTGGTGTGTTGATACATGTCATTTTTCCACTTTCTGCATATGCACTATGACTTTGCTTTAGACCATTTACATTATGATTCACTTTAGAGAATTCACCCCGTGCTATGTATCCTAACGTGACAACTTTTGCTGGTATCAAGGTTGTATCAATTCATTGAGATTTCCTAAGATGATGTCCTGCTGCTATCTTCTATTCATTCTCATGTTTCCAGCACTCACAGGCACTTGGTTTGTATGGAACCACTTTTACTGTTTTAGTTCTCAGCATTCAGTATTCTATAAATGAATACAGTATTTGAGCTCACTATGACGATTTTTTTGTGTCTGGTTTGGTATTGATTGGCTTCTCGGACTGCAGAACTAGACACCAACTTCATGTTCAAGCCAACAAGATTCTTAGGTATTTGGAACTTGACAGTATCACACCTGGGAACTACTTCCTGCTGTGGAAGGTGGGAAAAATCTCCTTGCCGTCTCAGCTTCGGGAGTATATCTTTTTTTTCAGCTCCTTATATCTGCTGCCTGTATGATAACGTGTTTCTTCATCTTAGGAACTGTGAAGCCTTTTGCTAACAGTTTCTGGAACTTGGCCTAGGGGGATCTCTCCCTAGATATCCATATAAAATAAAAATACTACAAATTTGCAAGTAAACCTCCATCGGTAAAGCATTTGGGTTTCCATAGCAGATCCCCAAGTTCCAATCCAAGTAAAAATAAAAAGTGTTGAAATTGGATAAATTGCCGCATACAATCATACAACTTGCTGGGTGAAGCCTATCCCAGCAATGAGGCAAAGTGCAAGTACCCAGGTAATTCGACAAAACTAATGCAATCAATTGGGGCATCTAAACCAACTCAAACCCAAAAAACTAAATTTTGGAATAATTCACAGACAGAGCCTTTCCTGTAAATACGAAAAACAATAAACTCCTAATAAACAAGACTTCAAGGAAAATTGGGGCCCGAAACATCCATTTAGATATTTCTAAACAGTTTTTCTCTCAAGTTTTGTATCTTAACTATTAAGGATTGCAGAAGTCTGAAATCTTCAGTAAATTCTTGTAAAGAATATCTGGTATGACACTGCATTGTAGATTTTACAGCTTACGAGTCTTCTACAAGGCACATTCATGGTAATTTAATAACTTTTGTAACCCTATCTTTTGCAACAATAAGATATGCAATAATTCACAGATCTTACCCTTTCTGTAACCGCTTGATTTGATGCGTTCACAAGGCCGTTTGGATCTGATTCAAAGTATATGAACAGAAGCTAAAATCATGAAAGCTTCAGATTATCAGAGCGCCAAGAGCAGTAAAATTACTTCATAAATAATTAGGACCATACTAGTAGTATAATATATCTATATACACAAACCCATCCAGAAACCCTAAAATTTGGAGAGTATGCCCTGTATACCTCTTTATTAGGGAAGCTTAAACTAGCAATTGAACTTGAGGTGCAAGATACGCCAAAAGGGATACAAATGTAATGTTTCTATTGATTCACTCTATCTTATAACACGAGATACGAAACTTCTAAGGTAGCAACAGCTTCTATTTGTGCAAAAGAAGGGGTTTCATGAATGCCGATGAGAGTGGAAGGATGGAACTAATTTTAAAATGCCAGAAGTGAAGGAAAACTAGATATATTCATGTAGTTACATCTTTTGGAGATGTGGAGAAAGGGTTTTTTTCTTGCAGATACATGCAAAGCTTTGGACATGCTTTTGTATCGCTCGAATGTAAATGTTTGGGACATGTGCAAGTCTATTAATGAGCATACTCGTGAAACTGCAGCGAATCTTAACCCTTGGCGTTCACTGTTCCCAATATCTATTGTTGCCATATCCAGTGTCATACCATGTGATATATGTATTGAAATTGCCCACACCATTTTAAGTGGGCATTTGTCGACAATAACCATGAACCCTTTAAAACTTTCTTGTTCTTCTACTGACGTGCAAGTCTATTCTAGAAATGCGAAGATTTCAGTCCTCTTTTGTTGGTTCTGCATTTATGATGTTGGATAACAAATGTTTGAAATGCAATTGGTCCTGTTGACGAAAATTGCTATCCAATGTTATAATTGTGTCAAATGCTTGCCAGAGAGTGTGACCAATTGACTTTCCTGCATACATTGGTATATATTTCATGGGAGGAAGTTGTCCTAAGTATCTCACCAGTGGAATAGAACATCCCGCAAAGTCTTTGTTGTTATGTTGACGGATGGCCTCACACAACCTACTATTTACATTGCTAAGCATTTTTGGGCCTATAAAGCTCGTGTCATCTATGAGAACGTATTCATTGTGTTGTATTTTTTCCAGGTAGATTGCTAATGCTGTCCTTCTAGGCACTTCATTTCTTGTATGTTGCAATGGAGATCGCTGAAGATCAATGAATTAGGAAGAATGTAGAAGACTAGAATGTTTCCACCTCCATTCAACACCTCATATTTGAATTCACTTTGCTTCACCCTCCCCACCCTTATATAAATTCTTTGTTCATTTCATACATCTTCTACAAGTTATTATCAACCATACCCATCACAAGTTCAACACCTTTATAATTTGGGTTCTCTCCATTTTATTGTGATTTTCATGCACCTTCAAAACATAAAATGGAAGGTGTTAAAAATACACCATATTTTGGTGGCATGTAGGACTTGGCTATCTTGTGTGACAGAGGACATCTAAGTAGCAAACTCAATAATAGATAACAATCCAAATGCAATTGCCACCTTCTCGCTATTGTGGCAAAGGAATAATTATTTTTCCTCCTTCTCCACATCATTCAGTACATGTTAGTAAATGTTTTGAATTTGGAAAATATTCTAGTTACAATGTTTCAAGTTTGATGTACACTTGCTCATTTGCTTCCGTGCCCTAATATGTAATGACTGTAATGAAATTACTTAGATAGATCTGAATATCGGCAGCAATAGAACACTAAAATATAGAGAAATGATCACAATATGCAAGTAGAATGACTTAGCCACTTCGCAGGGGCAACCTCCAAACCATACAATAGGACTCAAGTGTTCAATATGATGATAATATCCAACTCTCTAACTCTTATATACCCTTCTATACTACCCAAAGCCCTAAGGCCAACCCACTAAGCATATGAAAGCATAAATAAATATGATATGACATAATAAGAGATTATGTTAGCCATAGGTCGGCTATCCATATCCCAATATATGACCTAGGGTTGAGGGTGTAGCATGCCCCTCCCCTTCAAAGTAACGTTGTCCCCAATGTTAGCCAATTATGGATGTCAGTTCACAAAGTGTTACATGGGGACGTGTCCCTTAGCTTTTGGTGACGTCCGAAACGTTTCGGGGACTTGGGGAGGACGTCCCCAATTTTTTTAACAACTTTCAAAAGTTTTCTGATGTTTTTACTTTTAAAAAGATGTTATTTTTACCAAGAACATCAAATTATAATCTTGAAAGTACCTAAAATAAATTAAATACAGTTTAAATCCCTAAATGACATTGAAAAAAGTTAAAATATTGCAATATTAATTTTTATGTATTATTTTACAAGTCGTCCCCCTGTCGTCCCCAAAATTTGGGAAATTTTTTGCCGTCCCTAAAACCCCGTCTCTTCTTACCCCCAGTCCCCGTCCCCGAGACTTAGGTAACTATGGTTCACAAAAGTGCAATCCTTAATATCAATGATAGTTGGATGTTGGTACAAGAAATCTTCCTCCAAAGTTTTTGTTGCCTTGTTGCGGATCTTTTCCTTGACTTGACACTCATGGATTACCTTCTTCTGTTGGTGTGCACTTTGTTCTTTAACTGCTTGAACCTTTGGGTGGATCTTCAAGGTTGATGTGGTGGCTGGTGGCTGGTGGCTAGAAATGAGGAGAGAATTCGGAAAAAATGTCTTGCTTAGGTGTCTTGACTAATGGCATATCCTCGACAATAACTGAATATTTTTTACTCCTCTCCTAAGAATGTAGTGGTATGTAGATCAAAGGTTGTTTATCTTCCGCTGTAATTAATTGTGATTTAGGCCCCTTGATGAGCTACAATTGATGAGAGCTCACCCTTTGAGTAGACTTTACTCACAACCCTATCAACTCAAAAAAAAAATCTTGTGAACAAAAATGCATGAATAATTCCTGTAAATTCATTTCTATTGTTCCCAAGGTTGTGAGCCATTGGACACCCAAAACAATATATTCTCCACCTATAGGGATAGCAAACACAGGGGAATCTAGCTTGTAGTCTCCCATGTGAAGTTTGATACTATGGAATTTCCATGAACAATTAACTATACCTCCATCTGTAACCATGATCTGAAATCATGGGGCTGAATAAATAAAATAATTCAAAGGTGCAGCCAACTTATTATTGATAAAAATATGTGTGCTTCTAGAGTCAATCAATACTATTACTAGATTTTCCTTTAAATGACCCCTCGTCTTGAGGGTTTGTGGGGAGAGCACTTGACAATGCATGACAAGAAATAGTAGGTTGGGAATCTCCAAACCCTTGTTCATCCATAACCTCAACTTCATTTTCTCCATCTTTGACTTCATCATCAATGGCCTCCATGTAGAACAACTTCTTTTCAACACATCGATGTCCTTTATTGTATTTGTTATCACAATTAAAACACAAACCTTTTTCTTGTTTCTCTCCAATTTGTTGAAAATTCAATCTAGTAGGTTGAGGGAGTGATGGTGGGGGACTGCTATGATTTTTGAATGTGTTCCCTTCATTAGAAAGGAATTTTTCCTCTGCCCTACATGCCATGATAATAGAATCAAAAACCTTAAGTGGATTAAGCATACGCACCTCATGCTCATTGTGGTCCTTAAGACCCCCAAAAAATAGGTCATTCAGATTCCCTTTCGTAATATTCTACACACGCAAGGATGGGTTTTGAAATTGATGAATATAATCCTTGACTGATATTGCTTGCCGTAACTTTGCTAATTGGATGAAGTAATTCTCTGACACACTAGAACTATAGTGCAATTGCATATCTTCAATAAAAATTGTACGTGCGACACTAAGACTGTTTTTCTACCTTTGAGCACATAACCATCGATACCAGATGAATTGGTTAGGTTCGAGATACACGGATTCCATGATCACCTTTTGTCCTGATGGCATCTAGTGTAAATCAAAAAAATTCTCCATTTGCCTAATCCAATTGAGTGGATCCTTTCCATCAAACTTACGCATTTCCACTTTTGGCATCATATTCCAGGACTACAAAGTATTTGGATTTGGATTGGGCTGGCTAGAAGTTCCACCATGGCTAGTTTGTCCATTACTTTGAGCTAAAGATCTGCCTTTGTTGATATGAGTAGGATTGAGTTGTGGCCGATTTGGAAGATGATGGTTAACCTTTAGATTGGTACTGAGTTGCTACATGATATCATCCACTCACTGATTGATCTTTTTTACATCTCCTTTACTGGCCATCTCAGACTGTACAATTTGCAGATCATACTCGAGTTGGCTCACCTTATGATCCACCAAGGTAAACGTTGGCACTGAGGATACCTTAGTTACCCCTTCTAACTCCAACTCCTCAACTACTACCTCATCCTTGTATGGGGTTTTACCCAGAGTGAGCGAATTCTTTTTGCTTCTTAGGGAAGGCCTCGCCATGATGCCCCAGAATAGTAAGATTTACGGATCAAGCTTCAAATTTAGGGTTTGGGGTTTCAAGAGGATGTCGGCCACATATGAGAAAACTCAAAGACCAGACTTGACCTAATTTTTAATCCTCTTTTTTAAAATGTAAAGAACTTAGAAAAAACCACAACTTGTAGCTTATTGAGTGAATTTATGAAAAAACCTAAAATCAAGATAACATTTTCAACATAGAGAAACATATTCTAAAATTTTTAGAGAACCTTACTTGGAATATTTCGCAACTGTGGTAAAAAATTGCAGAAAAATTTGCTACCATTTGGAGATATAACCGAATCTTCACAATTAGGGTTTTGACATAAATTTGGCCAAAATCGTAGCTCTGATACCGCTTGTAATGAAATTACTAATTAGGCAGATCTGAATATCGACAGCAATAAAACACCAAAGAACACCAAAATATAGAGAAATGATCACAATATGCAAGTAGAATGACTTAGGCACTTCGAGGAGATAACTTCCAAACCATAAAATAAGACTCAAGTGCTCAATATGCTGATGATATCCTACTCTCTAACTCCTATATATACCCTTTCTATACTACCTAGAGCCATAAGGCCAACCCACTAAGTATATGAAAGCATAAATAAATATGATATGACATGATAAGAGATTATGTTAGCCACATGTCAGCTATCCATATCCCGATATATGACCTCGGGTTAAGGGCGTAGCAATGAAATTATTGTGCCCCTCTCTATCCATCTCCTTCTCCCAATCCCCACCCCCCATTCCCGTCCCTATCCTCATTCCCATCTCCATGCCCCTTCCAATCCCCCTGCTTACTTAGAATATATTTAAATTAAAATGAAAAATTCATTATATAATCACTTTAAACATATGACAAAGAATGGAAACTGTGTAATAAATTAATATTAACTTCAAATACCTAAAGAGAGACAAAGAAATTGTGTGACAATCACTCCAATTTTTTTGGTAATGATTATTATCTTCACTAGCATGTATGATGATTACTTTAAATGCTGCAAAAAGAACCAAGAAATATGTGATAAAACACAATTGATTCTGGATATGACAATTATGTGATAAATATAGTGTGCGAGGATTACTTAAAATGTCCAAAAAGAAATGGAAATTGTGCGGTAATTTGTTTTAATGCATCAAAGAGATCAAGTGTGTAGGAATCATTTTGAACAAAAAGAAGCAGTATATTATTTTAGTTTTTAAGAAGCCTCCGAATTTGCAGGAATTTTTGTTTTAGGAAGTGTGGAAGGGTAGTCCGGTTTTAACATCTTAAAAATGAGTAATCTATATATTATAGACTAATATGTAAGGTGAATGCAGATTGGGCCTCATTTTGCTTACATATTTGTGAGGGCTCTTGCAACTAAAACATCTAATAAAAGTCCCTTCTCCATAGTTCTTTGTCAGACATCCACATGTCAAACAATATTTCAATTAATAAACAGGTTTACAATTGCATCTATGAATAGCAAAGTTTTATTTTGAATTTACCATCTCTAGTGTTTGTCCCTCTGCTACGATTCCCAAACAAGCAAAAGAAATGATGATACTTTCCAGCCAGTTGCACAACTGAATATTTAAAAATCTTAAACACTCCAGCTCTCCCCAAAAGAGCACAAATTTTCACACCCACTCTGGATCCAAATAACTCTAAATTTCAAAAAATTATAAAATAAATATAGAAAAACACTGGCTTGTAAAATATCTACTTTCATGGAATGTAAAATATCTGCAGTCAAAAAGAATTAAATAGGCCTAACCTGACAAACAGACAAATGGACTGTGAAATTGCTGACATAAGCCATGAATGACAGACAGGCAAAAGTGGGAAAAGGCCATGCCGAAAAGAGTCTGAGATATTATTTATATGCACATGGTTATATCAAAAGCCCCTCAAAACAATTGTATGTGTTTTGTTGGAAGAAGCAGGGCTCCTTGAGCAACAAGGCACTAAATACCAACACCTTAAGAGAAGCAGCTGACAGAAGAATCACAAGGGGTGATAGTGATGGTGATGGTGATGGTGATGGTGACGCTCATGTTGTGTTTCACACCTCTCCAAATTCCTCACTGCTACACCCAAAGTTTGATACCCCTCCCTTCATTCTCCTCATAGTAATAATCTCAACTCTTATGCTGATGCTATTGTTTCATCTCTGCCACGTGGATATCTCAATCTAGATGACAATTTGTCACAGGTAGGTGCTGATATTATTACAGTGGAAATGGATAATGATGGGCTACTCTCCAATTCCCTTGTTCTCATGGACTTCAATGATTGCAAGATATGTTCAAAATGGATTTGTTGAAAAAGTGTCAAAAGATATCATGCAAATGATATTGGTGGGTGTACAGTCAAACACCGCAATCTTTACAAGGGCCCTCTCAGCCTATGTAAATAGGGGAGCTTTACAATGAAGCATGGACATCCAAAAAAAATTCTTTTTGGTTAGATGTAGCGACAAGTGCCCTAGTTTATAGGTATGTAATTTCACTGGAAACTACTTCAATTGATTCCGGAAAATATAATTATCTAAAAAATAAGTTCTTGGAACCAGGGTTTAAACATTGCATACTACATTTAAAAAGAAATGACCAAAATATTTGAGAATCAATGGTTTGACCACAAAAAATTCTCCAAACCTGAAAAAGACAAAAGGGAATCCCACCACCACTATCCCTATTCCAGATCAAATTTAAAAAAAAATAAAAAATGCATCCCATATGATCATTCATACATCACCGCTGAAGGAAAAAAAATCAAAAGATTCTATATCTAAATCACCATTAAACAAAAACAAAAAATTACATGATTTTAGATCTTTTTTTCTAAAAACTACAATTTTCCAAGAAATGTACAAAATCTTGAGAACCCAGCACAATAAAACCCTCAATCTTACATGTTGAGTGCAAAATGATGGGTCACAATATTGCAGAGATCAAATCCATACCAAACGATCATGAATGAACATATCATAAACAAAGCTAACAGATTGACTCCAGCCATAGTAAAATTGAATGGAATCCAATCTCAGACACCTCTCCAACCATCAAACATCCACCTTCTTCAAGCCATGGGTGCTCTCTCCAAAAGACAAATGCATATGCAGTGCGGGTAAAAACTGCTAGGAAAGATGTTGCCTTATAGATGTGACAACATAAAATATTCAATAAGTAGGATTAGATATTTTATTTACATGCTGGAAAGAGTCTTTAGATATTTTGTTTGTGTTTGACAGGGTCCTGCTGGAAAGGCTTGACAATTTCCGGCAAAGACATTTACATATTGGAAAGAGTATTTCAATATGTTGTTTATGTGCTGCAAAGAGTATTCAGATGGTTGTATTGCAAGTACTGTAATTAAGAAATTGAAAATGTCTTCTGTGTGGATATAGTTGATTTTGTCCTTCACCTCAAAAAGGTGGTTTGCTCCAGCTTAGTTTTGTTCATGGATACAATGTCTTCAGCCATATTGGTTTAGTATCCATGCATGTTGCCAAATATAGCAGTGAGGACCAACTCGTGTTTTAATATTTTGGAATAGGTAGTCTGATAAGCTATAATAAGCCAGTTTTCAAAGGCATATACTAATTTGATTCCTACACTTGTTTCCTAAGCTTGTAAATGACTGAACTTTGTGACATGGTATAGATGTCATTGCTTTGAAAATAAAAATATAATAATAAACAAATTCTCTTTTTTCATATCCTACAATCACTCAGTCGAGGAGACCACATTTCTTTCAAGCATTTTGTCAAACATCTAAGGAAGCGGCATCATCTTTTTTGTACAAGATAAGGGGTTTGATGAATGCCTTTAAGAGAGTGGAAGGATGTAACATATGGATGTGTTTCTAGATTCTGAATCATGGGTGAGAAAAGTGATGAAGGACACTATAAAGATTAGTCAATAAATGATGTCAACAAGCATGCCCAACTCCTCAATGAACCTCATTCAATTGTTCACTTACCTGAAGCGCAATCAATGCTTGAGGGTGTTATCATTAACTATATAAAATTTAAAATAACTTTCTTGCTATGAAATTAATTTCATGTTATTTGTATTCCATGTTTGATGCTGCATTTTTTGGAGTAAATACTGCATTTGTTACTCTTTTGGAAAGAGAAATGGTGATGATGGTCCTACAATTTCAACACAAATAATATGTGTGTGATTACGGATTTTGAATCATGGGTTCCCATCCCCAAGACCTATCCCCATACTTGTCTCTCTAGTGACTATGATTTTATCCCACTAAATTTGCTAGAGTTACAAAAAGGCAAGCTTTAGTCATAAACCCCAACAACTTTAACCCTTTCAAAGACATAAAAGATGCAGCAATCCCAAAACTCCCTGAAACAGGGGCAAAGATAAATGATTTCACAGGAAAGAATGAAATCAAACTTCCCGGTATATGATTTTATGAAGTCAACAACATAAATCTCCAACCTACATTTTTTTTAAAAACTGAAAATAAAACCTGGTGCCTTCTTTATCACTGCAGGTCTGACACTGGATACCTTGTTATAGTGCCAAATTATGTTTACAAATCGCTTCACACAGCATCATCAATAATCTGTATAAGAAAATTGTGATGGAACCAATTTTCTTCTCTCCCAACCATTTGTCTTTGCATAAAATTTTGGGGATATACTTGGTTGCAGTGTGGCAGTCAGCACATACTATGCAGTAATGGCATTCCATGAGATCACATCTCTTTAAGGCATTTTGTCGAACAGTTGGCATGCCTTGTGAATGCTTCCACATTTGCATACATGTCTACATCTGACGTGCATCTGATAAATATACGCTTCCATTATGCTTTGGTGGATGTCCATGCTCTGTCTAAAGCTTCCATTTTGCCTAGTTTGGTTATTAAGTGGGCATTAAAGATCAGTTAATTTTGTTTATTCTTTTGTGCAAAGTGGTGTTATTGTAGAGATAAATTAGAATCCCTTCCTATTGAAGTTACAGGGAACATTTTTTCTCATCTTTATGTTGCTAGGGATGTTACGGCAGCCTCTGAAACTTGCTGAAAATGATGGGAAGCAAAAAAACAAAAAAATCATTCATGCACCCTTAATGTGACATGGCTGACTGGCCCTGTATGATGAACATATCACCAACAGGTTGGAAAATCTAATTCCTCAAACAAGTTTTCAGACTACTAGTATACAAAACCTATATGTGTTTAGCCAAAGCAGCTTGCTGTCAGCAGTTTTTTAAACAAATTGTAATCATTAATTATCAGCACTATTATAGTTCTTTTCAATTTTCGGTTTTTCATTAACCTATTTAGTTATATCTTCTTCTGTTGGTATGTCCATAACCTGTTTCGAAGCTCCAAAGTTGGAACAGGTTGGAAGTGGGCTATCAAACGAGAACTGATCAGGTTGGACACCTGCTAGTTGCATTTGGTGAAACAGTATCAATGATGCCATATCTTCTGTTAGCTGCGATTATGATATCCCATGCTGACACAAACATGAATATTCTCGAAGGCAGGGAAGTGGGCCAAACTGGATTCCCAATACTCTAGATACATAAAAAAAAAGACCTCAGAGGAAAGAAAAAAACATGAATGAAGGAAGGAAGTCCCTGCTGTAGGGCAGATGGTGATCATACGAGTGGTCCCGTTTCAGAATTTGTATGTGCATTTTATAGCTCACTGCTTACGGATTAAATCATATCTAAATCTCTAGAGCTCAGAGTTTATTTGCACAAACCATAAAGTATTAAAACGTCTCCAAATTCTAGAAGCTGTCAATTAATTTAGGGTTTTCGGTCACGAAGCACGGAGGAAAATAAAATAACCTTCACTCACAAATTTCACCACCTTTCCAAACCGATTTAAATCAACAAAAGAGTCCTGAATGCATACCCAGATGCAAATACAAAGCTGTGCATGCCAAAAACGAAAGAAAAAAAAACAGAAACGTAAAGCTACCTCTTCTAACAGGGGCGGCGGATCTGACAACGGTCCCTTCTGCTTTGGCGGATCTCCACACCCTGTTTCAGAAATTCTATTTTGGCAGAGTGGGAGTATGCTCGCTTGCAAAGGAGAACGAATGAGACTGGATACCTGTTGGTTGCATTCGGTGAAACACTTCGACTGCAGTAACAAGTGGTCTCTGTTCAGACGTACTAAATATTTAGGGTTTAAAGACGTAAACACTAATATTAAGAATAATTCCTCTAGGCGTCGATCTTTGAAGTTGTCTTTGTTAGAAAGTGTCAAATTTTGGCAAAGATTTTCGAGGGGACTTTTTTTGGCAATATTATTTTCTTCTATGCCAAAATAAATATTTGGATTCTTTCCAACGTAATTTGCAACCCCTATGCAATTGCTAGTAGATAAACCCATATGGAAACCTTACACTTTAGAGAGTATGACCTTTGGACCTTTTTATCTGAAGGTTAAATAAATATGTAGGGTTTAAAGAGGCAAACTCTCTTTTCAATTCTAATTTTGTAATGAGATGTATGTCTTAAAGATACATAGAAATATGTGTCATGTTATCTAAGAGCATTTACGATCTTACCACATTTATATTCATTTAAATTGATATTGATGTGTAGATTCCTTTCTTTTATATATTTAAGAGAGAAGTGATATATGATTTATTTGAAGTTGTCGCGGATATGTGAATGATGCATATTTATTTCTGCATTAGAGGAGTAGTAAAATTGGTTAGAGAAAATTTTTCGATGGGGTCTGGGTGGAGTGCTGAAGTCGGAAGGTTGTTTTCGGCTCCACCCGGGTTCAAATCCCACTATGGCACAATCCCCATTCGGAGTGGTAATGTCCCAGATGGTGTGGCTGGCAAGCTGGATTTCACAGAAGGAGTTTTTGGATCAAGAAGACATGCGCTTGGTGGTGTGTGGCATCTTGTGTTTCGCCTATGGTGGTGTGTGCTTGCGTAGTGTCTCGTGATTCACTTGATCAAGCATGGTTGATTTGTTGGTGGCAGCTCGTGTTCCGTCTATGGTGTGTGCGAGCAAGGCGACTCGTGTTTCGCCAGATGTGATGCAACGGCTCGTGGTTAGCTAGTGGCGGCTCATGTTTCGCCTGGGTATCAGCGGCTTATGATTCATCAGTCGTGTGTTCTTGGAGGTGGCTCATGGTCCGTTGATCGTTGAGCTTAATTGTAATATCTTGGTTGTTGTAAGGGTGGGGTCCCTTAACCCTCTAATTCATAGCTCCAGACAAAAGCGTTCACCATATCAAAAAAACATTGGTCAAAGAAAACATCTATAATGGAACTCAATTATGAATATGTCCCTTTCCCAACCACCCATCAAAGTATCTCTACCTTGAAGAGAAAAAAAAAGGTTCACATGGCTATTCTCCAACATTTTAATCCTCGTGCCCCCACTCCCCACGTAAAACTCATCGCCAAAATATGTGTGAGTTGTTTGTCCCCTAGCATCTTGTCACATTGTCATTTGTTTGAATGACATTCCACACCACCTATATCTTCTTCCTTGTGTTGCAAGCAAAATTGCCATTTCCACCATTCATCATTCTCACTTCCCTTTTGGTAGGAAACATTGCATTTGGCTTATAGAGTATAGAATGTCGATTACATATAATGATTGCATGGATCCATGATTGCACAGAGTGGAGAAAATTGACTTATTTGAGTTACTAGGATCCAATTGTTTATTCATGCTACAAATTCGAGGAAAAAGCATATCTGCCCATTTGAAAGATTGTGGACCTTAAAATGAAGAGAGAACCATTGAAAGGTAGTCATTCATCAAAAAGGCAAGATCATCGAATCATGTAGACACATCAAACAAAGCAAAGGAGATGTGCAGAGGAGAAGAAAGATATTTGGGAGCAATCTTGTAACACATAAAATCCTAGAGGTGTGTATTTTTATGTATTTTAAGACATATAAAGGTGCATCTAGTCACCAAATTAGCCAATAGAAATGTGTATGTTTGTGGAAATAGGTATACTAAGTTTAGACTTTCTTCCATAAATAAGGGTATACATCTAGTCTAGATACATAAGTATATGCCATTGACAGTACTCGAAGTAGTTACAAGATTGGAAGATGGAATTACATTCATATTTTTTATTTAATGGGGTTGTGTTTTAAAGAAAACATGTTTTAAGATTGTGGGAAGAAAATATACAATTAGAAAGAGGGAGATCTATCTATATTGTCTTCCATAAATAGGGTATGCAGAGTTTATACTTTCTTACATGGAGTAATACCAAAACCAGGGTTAGTCTAATTAAAATATTACAATAATGTGTACATGATAATTGAATAAAACAATCTAATAATAACACACTCTTAGGTTATGAAGAAAAAAAAACTTCATTCAACACACTTCAAGAAAGGAGAATAAAGCATGGTCGGGGTGTTTCACTGAATAGTTGTGTACGTAAGAGCAAAACAGATACAGTAAGGGTGAGGAGGAATACCTGTGAATGAAGGTGGGAGGTAGAGTGCGTGCGTTCTGATTTCCTGATCCAGTGCTGATTGTGAGAACTTCCTTTTTGCTAGGAGAAACTACCTGCAAATACAAAACAAGACCATGAGAGGAATATTAAACAATATATGTCAGTGGACTACCTAGCGTATGCTAGATCTGGGAAGTGTGATACTTCCTAGATGGTTGTCAATCCACTGTTTAACACAACTTAATGCAAGAAATAACGTAAACCAATAATATCATATTGTAGTTGATATGATTTAGGTGTCTCATTCAAGTACAATAAGCAAATCTAATCTAACAGGCTAGGTTATGATCAGATTTGGAAGTCAGGCAGGTAAATAAGGTGGTTGGGATAGGTCAGAGTCAAGTTTTGAGTGGTTTGGATTGTTTGGGTAAATATTATGAAGTTGTTGTTACAAGCAGATTTATCAGATATAAAGACCGACATCGGTCTGGTATGACCGATGTCGGTTGAGAGGAGATTGACAACGGTTTAGGTTAATCGGCGTAAGTAGGGTCGGGCTGATAGAAACTCAATAAAGTTTAGTTTTTAGGATTCTTTGTGATTGCACAGAGAATGGTGAGGTTGATGACCGTGTTGGGAATACTCAAAGATGTCTGGAGTCGGGTATGGATGGCTGAGAGGTTGTGAGTGGTTAGGTGGAGGGATTGACAAGAAGGTGAGAGGTGATGAGATGCAAAGGAGACTAGGACTCCTAAACAGAGATAAAGAAATTGATCTAACTAAATATGGAAAGACACAAATCTAAATGTACTTACTTGTACTCGCAGATCTGGTGGTTGGATAGAGGTGATGGTTGATCAGTGGAACTAATGGTCAGTGTCGTGGTCATGCTTCCCAAAACGTTACCGTGAATGCTTTCCTTTCAGATCGGTGCTTGGTGTTGATTCAGGATGTCTGGATGTGCAGGAGTGTTTTGGTGCGTGCTTGCATGCAGGTCTCTCTTTTCCAAAACTCGAATAATTCTTTTAACCCCTCAAACAAGGTTACCAAAGTGAATATATGGTAACCGACGGTGGTTTAGGGTGACCGGCGTCAATTTTGGGTTGATCGGTGTCAGTTAAGGCGGGATATCCTAGGTTGCCAAAATAGCAAATCTTGGCTATCTTTTGGCCAGTTCTGCCCGTTATTGCGAATCCCAAATGGCTTTTTCCGCGTAAGTAAGTGTGCATGTGGTTAGAAGAAGAATAGGCATTTAGTGTTAGGGTTAGACTAAGTCTTAGTTAGTTATGGTAAGTGGAGATTGAGTCCTAGTTAAAAGGAAACATGTTAAGAATAGGTTTGTGATGAGGTGTCTAGGTGATGTGGTGGGGTGAGATGTCTAGGTGAGGTGGAAATTAATTTAATTAAGGTGTTTATTAATGAATATTGGGAGAATGGGTATTAATTTAATTATAGGTAATTAAATTAATATACATGTGCGGTGAAGGGGGAGTGTGACCCAAATTTAATGTCTACACGGGGTTACAGTTTAGAACATATTTACCCCACTTCGGGCTCAAATTGTGACATCTATCCAAAACTGGATGAGAATATTATACAAGGTGTCATAAATCCACTTGAAAATTTTGGGAGGCTAAAATTGAGGGTAGGACAAGTTTGTTTACTTGGGGACATGTTTCCCCATTAAATGTGTCTTGGGGTTAAGGAATGTGTCTCTGATACTATGATATGCAATTTTCCTTTAGCACTTACTTCATCTATGTCTTTAGACTTGTTTCATGTGTTTGGATCTTTGTGATGATTATTTTCACTTATATATGTATTCTCCTCGTTTATTGACTTGAAAAGGAGTTAATCATTATACATGCTAGACTAACCACACCACACCCCTACTAATGTGATGGTTGTTGCACTACATACCAATACCCTAAGGAGGGATTAAGTAACTCGTATTTTTTCAAATACTACGGTGATGTGGAAATTATTAAAAGTCAACAGGATAGATCCCTCAACCCAGGCCTCAAAACTTGGCAATTGATGTTTGGCTTGATTATAATACATAAACTTTTGTGGTCAATGGTTATAATAGGGATGTATTCATGTTTGAGAAGCTTTTTTGTAATGTGATCTAAGAGAGAGTGTTGAGCAGACAAAAATGGCCTAAGTATTGGGTGCGCAAATATAGGGTGCTGGAAGCACGCGGGGATATGACAGGATTGGAGCGCCCAAGATCAAGACTTAGTCATTTTTGGATAAGGGTTTTTGGAGGTAGCGTGCTAAGCACACAAAGACATAAAGAATTACGGTCCAAACAATGGTATTTTGGGAACAAGCGGCAGTTGAGCACCATGCATAGTTTAGGCTAATAATAGGACTTCTACTTAGAGTCAATTATAGGAAATCTATTGTTAGAGCACTTGCATGTTGTACATCCTTTTGTAAAGGCACGTGGCTATTATTATCAATGTGACTTATTTTGAGAATTACATGGGCAGTGAAGGGAAAGTCCCCACCCCTATATATATATATATATATATATATATTGATTTGCTCGAGTTAGAGAGAGAAAAACTATGGTAGGGTTATGTTGTTGGTTTTATTGCACGCATGACTCATGAAGATGATTATGTAATGTAAGAAGTTTTTGTGTTTTGCAATACTTAATATAATGGTTCATAATGATTGGATAATGGTGTTGAACATGAATGAATATGATTCTTGCCTGGTAAATCTTGTTGTAGTCATTATTTAGTTCATTCTAGAACTATTCTACAAGCTAGAGTTGGTTTATGCATTGTGTGTTATTTACTATTATTAATGAATCTAAATATCTATATGCACCATCATGCTAACATTTTGTCTAAGCAACTCTAAACAGAGACTTGGTGCCTTTGCGTGCTTCGGGTGAGTGCTCATCCCTAGTTGAGTGATGTGTCAGCACGCCCGGGGTAGTATAGTAAATTCTAGGCTACATCATTGGTTCCGTTGTCGGGACCTCCTTCTCAGTTGTTTTCAAGATGTTGCATGATGAAGACGTACTGGTTGACCTTGGCAAGTGTTGAGGAGTGGATAATAGATCTGGAAGAAGAGTACACTCAGAGATTCGGTACTGGATATGGGTTTGACACATGCGTGTGGGTGGATCAGAATCTGTATGACCACTTATATGAGAGCTTCTTTGTTAATTTTTCAATAGAATTGTACGAGTGGTTGGCTGCTTATGCGTCTAAAAGGAATTGGGTGTTTCGCGCAGTTGTTTGGATGCTAGAAGAATTTCAAACCCTCTATGATGTTGATCTGATTCGGATGCACCTTGGTTCCGTGGTGTTATGAATAGTTATATTTTGGAGTACTCAATTTCCACTTATTCTTGCCCAGAGGTAGCTGAGTTTTTGTTTTTACATTATCCCAGGGGAAGCTATCTGTAAGGAATTCCAATGACGATCAAAATTTTATTGGTAACCCTACATTTGGAAGAAAATCCTATGGCTAGCTAAACCCCACCACGCGCCGGGGCAGGAGCCGGTTTGGTGAAGGATGGTGGACCTAGTGGCAGAGAGCCAAAAAGAAGAAAGGTACAATGAGGTGCACAAGAGGGATTTAGGGAAGCAACGCAAGATTGGAGAATAGATGACATTGAGGAGAGAGATGACTCGTGAAGGATTTGGAGCTCACACAAAGGGCGTGGAGCCAGAGCATCTAGAACTCCCTCATTTGGGCAAGCATGATAGGGAACCCTCATCGACCTCTTACAAGAGCTCGCCAGTAGAGACAATTTGGGTTGTGGGCACGCATCTGAATCTACATGGAAACCTAGCCCTTCCGCCTGGTTTTCCAGTTTCTAATACAACCAATAGTCAACATGCTAGTTTGGGTAGTAGAGTAACAAGAGGTGGGGTTGACTTATCAGTAAGTTCAGGGGTGAATCATATATCAAGTGCATTTTATGGCCGGGAAGACATCTTCCCTATTATTTGGAGGACCGGTTGGAGGAACCTTTTTAGGCGTGTCATCAGCACAAAATATAGGCATGCAGATCTTTGGACTCACATCGAGGAGTAACACAACTTCACAAATTATAGGAGTTCAATTTAGCACCATTGTTGGGACACATGGCAGTGCATCATCTAGTTCAATTCCTACCACATGTGGAGGATTAGGAGGAACGGGTGGTTTGGGATCTGGTAGATCTGGTGGATTTAGGGGCGAAGGCAACACAAGAGGTTCTGGATCTGGTGGGCATGGTCCTCACTAGCCGCAGAATATTTACATAGAGATGTTACTTCGTCTCCTAGAGTATATGGGAATAGAAGATGTTGTTGAGCATGTGCATATGTGTTAGATACTGTGGCACACGAAAGGAATTATATCTTCAGAGTGTAAGGCCAGTCAGTTTACAACTACGTTGCAGGGATGCGCACACAGCTAGTACAGAAAGTTTGACCCTAATCAGACTTATGTGGATTATACAACATTATAGGAAGCTTTCATTAAATAGTTTTATATACCTAAGTTCGAGTAAAAAAGTATAAGTGTGCTCAAGGACATTAAACAAGGCACTACTAAGAGTGTCCAGGAATATGATGCTCATTTCAAAACACTCTTGTCTAAACTATCATATGATATCCATGCAAGTTAGCATGCACAGTGGTTTGTTGGAGACCTGATTACGCCTTTTAGGAGGGCGCTCTCACATAAGACTTATACAAACCCGTGTGAGGCACTTGAAGCAGCTTTGTGCGCTTAAGCAGTTGGGAGCATAGACACTGGAAGCTTATATTACAGCAATGGCAAAGCAGCTAGAGAAACTATCAGCAAATACAACACATGAGACACGTAGTGGAATTTGGTGCCAATACTCCGTAGATGGTTGTCAATCCACTATTTAACACAACTTAATCCAAGAAATAACGTAAAACAATAATATCCTATCATAGTTGATATGATTTAGGTGTCTCATTCTAGTATAATAAGCAAATCTAATATAACAGGCTAGGTTATGATCAAATATGGAATTCAAGTAGGTAAATAAGGTGGTTGGGATAGGTCAGGGTCAAGTTTTTAGTGGTTTGGATTATTTGGGTAAATATTATGAAGTTGTTGTTACAGGTAGATTTATCAGATACAAAGACCAACGTCGGTCTGATATGACTGATGTCGGTTGAGAGGAGATCGATGACGGTTTAGGTTAACCGGCATTGCTAGGGTTGGGCTGATAGAAACTCAATAAAATTTGGTTTTGAGGATTCTCTGTGATTGCACAGAGAATGGACAGAGAATGGTGAGGTTGATGATCATGCTGGGAATACTCAGAGATGTCTAGAGTCAGGTATGGAGGGTTGAGAGGTTGTAATTGGTTAGGTGGAGGGATTGACATGAAGGTGAGAGGTGATGAGATGCAAAGGAGACTAGGACTCCCAAACAGAGATAAAGAAACTGATCTAACTAAATATGAAAAGACACAGATCTAAATGTACTTAGTTGTACTTGTAGACCTGGTGGTTGGACAGAGGTGATGGTCGATCTATGGAACTAATGGTAAGTGTTGTGGATGTGCTTATTGAAACGTTACCGTGAATGCTTGCCTTTCAGATCAGTGTTTGGTGCTAGTTTAGGATGTTTGGATGTGCAGGAGTGTTCTGGTGCATGTTTGCATGCAGATCTTTCTTCTCCAATACTTGAATAATTCTTCCAACCCCTCAAACAAGGTTACCAAAGTGAATATATGGTAACCAACAATGGTTTAGGGTTACCGGCGTTGGTTTTGGGTTGACCGGTGTTGGTTAAGGCAAGATATCCTAGGTTGCCAAAATAACAGAACTTGGCTATCTTTTGGCCAGTTCTGCCCTTTGTTACGGATCCAAAATGGATTTTTCCGCGTAAGTAAGTGTGCATGTGGTTAGAGGAAGAATAAGCATTTAGTGTTAGGGTTAGACTAAGTCTTAGTTAGTTATGGTAAGTGGAGATTGAGTCCTAGTTAAAAGGAAACATGCTAAGAATAGGTCTGTGATGAGGTGTCTAGGTGATGTGGTGGGGTGAGGTGTCTAAGTAAGGTGGAAATTAATTTAATTAAGGTGATTATTAATGAATATTAGGAGAATGGGTATTAATTTAACTGTAGGTGATTAAATTAATATACATGTGGGGTGAAGGGGGAGTGTGACCCAAATTTGGTGTCTACACAGGGTTACGGTTTAGAACACATTTACCCCACTTTGGGCTCAAATTGTGATATCTATTTGAAATTAGATGAGAAGATTGTACAAGGTGTCATAAATTTACTTGTAAAATTTGGGAGGCTAAAATTGAGGGTAGGACAAGTTTGTTTACTTAGGGACATGTTCCCCCATTAAATGTGTCTTGGGGTTAAGGAATGTGTCGATGTTACTATCATATGAAAAGCACCTACTTCGTCTATGTCTTTAGACTTGTTTCCTGTGTTTGGATCTTTGTGATGATTATTTTCACTTATATATGTATTCTCCTCGTCTATGTCTTGGGGTTAAGGAATGTGTCTCTACTACTATGATATGCAATTCTTCCTTAGCACCTACTTCGTCTATGTCTTTAGACTTGTTTCTTGTGTTTGGATATTTGTGATGATTATTTTCACTTATGTTTGGACCTTGGCAAATGTTATAAGATGCTTTCATTAAATAGTTTTATATACCTGAGTTCGAGTAAAAAAGTATAAACGTGCTCAAGGACATCAAGCAGGGCACTACTGAGAGTGTCTGGGAATGTGATGCTCATTTCAAAACACTCTTGTCTAAACTATCATATGATATCCATGCAAGTCAGCATGCACATTGGTTCGTCAGAGACCTAATTACGCCTTTTAGGAGGGCGCTCTCACATAAGACTTATACAGATTTGTGTGAGGCACTTGAAGTAGCTCTGTGCGTTGAAGCAGTTAGGAGCATAAACATTGGAGTGAGCTCATTCCTGGAAGCTCAGATTATAGTAATGGCAAAGCAGCTGGAGAAACTATCAGCCAATACAACACATGAGACAAGCAGTGGAATTTGGTGCATAGTAAATTCTAGGTTGCATCATTGGTTTCATTTTCGGGGCCTCATTCTCAGTTGTTTTCAGGATGTTGCGTGATGAAGATGTATCAGTTGACCTTGGCAAGTGTTGAGGAGTGGATAATAGATATGGAAGAAGAGTACACTCAGAGATTTAACACTAGATTTGGGTTTGATGTACACATGTGGGTGGAGTAGAATCTATATGACTGCTTATATGAGAGCTTCTTTGCTAATTTTTCAATAGAGTTGTACGAGTGGTTGGTTGCTTACGTGTCTACAAGGAATTGGGGGTTTCGCGCACTTGTCTGGATGCAAGAAGAATTGTAGACCCTCTATGATGCTGATCTGATGTGGATGCACGCTGTGGAAACTTGGTTCCATGGTGTTCTGAATAACTATATTTTGGAGTACTCAATTTCCACTTATTCTTTCCCAAAGGTAGCCAAGTTTCAGTTTTTACGTTATCCCAGGGGAACCTATCTGTAAGGCATTCCACTGGTGATCAAATTTTTTTTGGTAACCCTGAATTTGGAAGAAAAGTGTATGGCTATCTAAACCCCACCACGCACAGGGGCAGAAGCAGGTTTGGTGAAGGATGGTGGACCTAGTCACCAGATTAATTCAAGCACCAACATTGGTTCTAACTCGGGGATGGGCACTCATTGTGAGTGCCTCAAGAACAAACCATAGTACAAAGAAAAGCAGACCACGTGTTAAAATCCATTGGGCTATGGAGTAAAAAACCAATGTACGAAGTTAAGTGATAACAACCCACTCTCCAGAAAACACACCAAGAAACCCAAGAAAACCAGTCACCAGAGACTAGGACAAACATAGACAAAAACTGAAAAAACAAAGAGAAAAATTGTACACTATATAATAATGCATACCTCGATTTGAGAGATCAATCAAGAAAGTGTTTCAAGTGCCTGCCATTAACAGACAACTCAAGTAGTTCTTCATCTAGATCCTTTAAAAGGAAAGTATGCTCACTAATTCTTATGTCAATGGAGTAAGGACCCATCCATAATGCATCAAATTTTCCATGTTTTCCTTTGTTCTCATGTCTGTTATCCCATTGTAACACAAGATCTCCTATACTGAAAACTCACGGAGTTACCTTTTTATCAAATAATGTTTTCATCTTTTCCCTGAATTTCAAATGTCTCTGGTGGGACTCTCTTCTTTCTTCATCCAATTCAATAATTTGATTTATCCTTACATCATATGGGCTAACTTCTTGATCCTCAAGTTGTCAAATAAATTGTTAGGAAGATAATTGCATGTGCAGGGGAAGGAGGGCTTGAGTTCCATATACCAATTCAAAAGGAATTTTTCTAGTAGCCCTCTTAGTAGTGATTCTATCAGCCCAAACAACAAACTTCAATTGTTCACCCCATCTTCGTTTATTTATCTCCAATGTCTTCTTGATTATTTTCAACAAATTTTTATTGCTTGACTCAGCGTGTCCATTACCTTGGGGATTGTAATTAGATGCATATGTGAGAGTTATTCCATACTCCTGACACATGGCCACCAAGGGTTTAGCTCAAAAACTCATAGCATTGCCAGCAATTATCTTGGCAGGCACTCCAAACCTGTAAATTATGTGATCTAAGATAAAATCCATAACAATATGGTGGGTTGCTTTCTTAGTAGGGATTGCCTCAACCCATTTGGTGAAGTAATTAGTAGCCACCAATATCCATATGTGCCCTGCACTTGAAGGATTTGAAATTTTCCCAACGAAGTCCATACCCCACTACTTAAAAGGGGCTTCAATTGATACTAGTTATAAAGGGAGAGCTCCTGAAGCTTTCAATCTTCTTGAAAAATGTTGGCAAATTTTACATTTTCTCACTAAAAAATTTGTATTTTTAAAAAGTGTGGGCCACCAATAACCAACCCTTAAAATCTTGTGAGCAGTTACCCTTCGAGCAAAATGCCCCCCACAAACTCCTCCATGACAATATGCAATTAGTTTAGGGGCTTCATCTTCAATAATGTAGGAGAATCCCTTCAAGATTCTTTCATGCCAATCCATAATCAGTGATAATATATTTATGGGAAGCTAGTCTGAGCGCCCTCTTTTGATTTTTACTCAAATGTCTAGGAAATTACAAATGTTTAAGATAAAATGTGATGTCCTTGTACCATGTCGAATTGATCAATCTTTGATGGAGATTCATATCTCCTTCCTTAACTTCATTTATCTCCATTACTTGCAGGTTTCTCTCTGCCATTAGCTTCGTCAACCCTAAACCCATGACTAACTTGGTGGTTTGAATATCCATGTCATACTCTTGTAATTTGTTTACCCATCAACATCTTTTACTTGAGATTTCCATTTTTGACAAGATGTCCTTGACCATAGTATGAGGAACATAGGCTATGATCTTGGAACTCAAGATATATGGTCTGAAAAACATTGTTGCTCTTACCAAAGAGAAGGCCTACTTTTCCATGATAGTATATCTCAATTCTACTCCTTGAAGTGATTTACTAAAGAAAGCAATTGGCCTTTCATTTACTTCTTCATTCTTTTGCAATAGGATAGATGTAATAGTGTTTTTAGAAGCTAAAGAAAATATTTGAAAAAATTTCTTGTAATCAAGAGCTGCCAAAACATGGGCGTTCTTCAATGCTTCCTTAATTCTAATAAAATCTTTGACAACTTCTTCCTCTCATTTGATAATCTGATCCTTTTTTAGCATACTCTTGATACAGATATTCATTTTAGCAAAGTTAGAAATAAATCTCCTGATGAAATTTATTTGTCCAAAAAAGGATTGAATTCCTTTTTTGGTTTTGGGTATAAGAACTTTGCCGATAGCTTCCACTCTTTCAGGATCAATCATGACCCCTTCTTTAGATACAATGTGTCCTAACAACTTCACCTTTTGAACCCCAAAGTGGCATTTTTTAGGATTCAGTGAAATGCCATATTCTCTGCACCTTAACAACATTTTCTCCAGATGTTGCAAGTGATCACTCCTTTTCCTTGAGAACACTGTCACATCATCCTGGTATACAGTAATGAAATCATTTACGTATCCTGAGAATGCTACATCCATAGCTCTTTGAAATTTTCCTCCAGCATTCATCAGGCCAAATGACATTCTCACATACACATAAGCACCCCATGGAGTGGTGAAAGTGGTTTTGATTCTTTTTTACTGTTTCACTACTACTTGGTTATATCATGAGAATCCATCCAGAGTAGACAATAACTCAGAACCAATAACTAACTACAACATGTTATCCATATTGGGAAGGGGATAATTATCTTTTAATGATGCCTTATTCAAATTCCTAAAATCCACACACAACCTTATATATCCATTCTTCTTTCAAACTGTTACTAGATTTACCACCCATGAAGAATACCTTGTGAGATGTATGATGCCTCCATCCCTTAACTTCTTTAATTATTCTTGCATTTTGAGGGAAAGAAGTGGACTGATTGGTCTTTGCTTTTACCTAAATGGTTTGGCATTAGCTTCCAATGGTATCTCATGCTGGAAAAGGTCTTCCCTATATGCCTTCAATTATGAATATGACCATGCTAAACAATCCTGGTACTTTTTCAACAATTGTACATATGATTACTTTTCTCCTGTACTCAGGTTACTACCTAGCCATATTTTTCTAGGTTTATAATTTGTCCCCAAGTTGTGTTCCTCAACATCTCTTGAAGCTAACATATGTCTGTTAATAATGCGATCGACATTATCAAAGTTTATCTCTAATGCAACTAATCCTCTTGGAATAGTATTGGTTTTTAATTACATAATATCCTTACCAAATAAGGTCTCTTTACCCTCATTAACATAGACCATTGGCTCCTAGTCCACATTCTGATTTATGAATTCTCCCTCACTTTGTAAAAACCTCTAAACCTGGGCATCATCTTCAAAAACCTGTTAATGTTTGATGTTATCAGGGACAGATGGTCTTGTCAATATTTCAATGTCATACTCACAATAAGGGGATAGTGTGCAATTTTCAAATCTAGATCCCAATACTGTCAATCTGTCTACTACAATATTCTACTTTCTTTCATGGTATATTATGTTGAAGGAATCAAACATTTCAATGAAATCCCAAACTACATGCTTATATTATTTCATTCTTTGATCTCTTGTTGCATACAACTTTCGTACTTGCTTGACTACCAGTTTTGGATCCCCTTTAACAATAATGTCCCTAATACCATACCTCAAAGCAATCCTTAAACCCAAAATTAGTGCCTCATATTCTACAATATTGTTTATGCATTTGAACTTGAGTTTGAAAGAAAAATTGGATTCTTCCTTATTTGGAGCTATCAAGACAACACCAAGACCATTCCCAAATTTAGAACAAACTCCATCAAACATCAAAGTCCAAGGGGAAACAGGTTGCTCAGGATATTTGCATTTTTCAATTTCACGGTCCTTAAAATCTACATAACCAACAAAATTATCAACATCTACATATGTATATAATACTTCACAAGAAGCATTGTTAGGATCTTCAATCAGATGTAACATCTTCTTTTCACCATATAATTTTACAAGGTTTCCTTCCACTGGTATGGTTGCATATGACATATCCATTTGTACACTTTCCCCCACACTAGCAGCCCATTTCCTTGATAATAGCATTCCCCATTTGGTCGGGCAATCCACAATAACCACATTCATAGTTAAGGACTTACCTGGGTAAGCTGCCAATTGCACTATTAACCCTTTAACATATCCAATCACCGAAACTTCTCTTGAATCCATAGCTATGCACTTTCCAAAGGCTATTGTTACTTTGATATTTAATTCATTCATTACCTTAAGAGGCATCACATTAAATGAAGCTTTTGAATCGAACATACAGTTGTGCACCAACCCATCTTTGATGATTAAAGTAGTATAAAAGGATCAACTTCAAGATGAGACTCAACAAATGAAGTACCCAAGTACACTTCCGGTGATTCTCCCAATTCTTCCAGGGCCTGTGGTATTTCTAGCTCTACAATGATAGGAGGAACATCCACACCATTCACATTATTTCCTTGGGTTATTATCTCTTCTTTAAATGCCAAATACTCAAATGCTTGTTTTCTATGCTCAAGGATTATGAGCAGTTCAACAATAAGCACAATAAGTTTGATTTGACTCAAAATCTAGGCTATATCACATGAAGCATATTTGGGTAAAGCAGTGTTGGGTAGGATATTTATGGTTCCTTCCGGTGGTATAATATTCTTTGCAATTCAGGCATGAGATGGGGTGCAAGATTTATTTGGAACAACAAGGCCTTTGTTAAGTGTATCCTTCTTAAGGGGTTCCTTTGGGATATTAGTGAGAAGGGGAAGTTTTGGTTTAGCTTGAGGGCCTCCTCCTTTGACAACTCTACTTCTGGTATTATATTCCTTTTCCTGAGAAACTACTGCATTCATCAGAAGTTGCCTATCTTCCTCGGAAGGGATTCCTCAATCATATTTCTTAATCATTAAAGCTCTTAAATATTCAAAATCATGATTAGGTAAATCAAATGCTTGCACCATATCAATCTCAACAACATCATCATGAGGGAGAGGTAGTACTCGGTGAATGCAATCCCAAAAACCTTGAACAATTTTGAAACTTATTAACTCAATTGAAGTACCCCTCTGTTGTGAAAATATTTTCAGGACATTTTATCATACATACATCATCATAAGCTTCATCATAATTTGTTTCTTCAACCTCCTTATTTAAATCACATGGGAAATGTGGTAGGAAACACTTATCACACCAATCTATAACATGAGCCTCTTCTACTGTAGCAACCCTAGCAATCAAAGGATCGGGGACCAATCTGTTTCTCTCTAAGTTGTGGTTGTTTATTACTTGATCCCATGGGCCCCTTTCCTCTGTCATCTAAATGTGATCATTCTTGGGATGATTTCCAAATATATCCTAGCTTTATGGTTTATGATGACCCTGAGAACTCTATCCTATTCACTTTTTTGCTCTGGCCAACTTGTAAGATATTTATTTAACTACCCTGGCCAAAGTCTTCACAACTTCCTCCAGAACAATTGTTTTGTTTGATTGAGGTTTATCGGGATTAATCAATTTGACACCCTCTCTCTTAGGTGGTTTCCCTGCTACCTTGATATTATTTTGATTTGCAAGGTTGTGGTGAAAGTTTGCCTTAACGTTTCAGGATTCTTATCTCTTAAGTAGTAGGTGACCTTTTGTCAAAAGCATCAAAATATCTGATTAAGCAAGACTCATCACTTCGTCTCAGAATTATGGGTAATCTATTCAAAGTCTTATTGAATATGGTATTAAAATCTTGGACAAACTCATTGGGATTGTTTTTTATATTCTAAAACTCAGACAAAAGGAACCTTGGGTCATTCTTATCCCCATATTGTAATTTGAAAGAATTCTTCATCTTGGTCCATGAATCTATTGAATTGTCTGGTAGAGATTCATGCCAATCACGTGCATCCTCTTTGAGATTATGAATGAATAATTTTATATACACGTCCTCGTATTCAATTTCAAAATCTTCCATCATATTAACAAAGAGTCTCAAATGTTGATCACCAGTGATGGCATTATTTCCTTGAAATTTAGGTAACCTATTTCTCACATCTTGAGTTATAACATTAGGATACCCAACCAACCCTCTAAAATTTATTGGTCCAAATGCATTGACAACAAAAGGAGGTCTAGGTGGAGGACAAGCCATGTTGTTTTGGGAAGGCAATCTTATAGGGGAATTAAAATGGTGTAGGGCAAGGGATCTTTGGGACACAGGTGTACTGTGATCTTCAAAGTAAGTATCCTATTGTAGTGACTTGGTTTCGCAAACCACCCTATCATTTTTTAATGACAACAGTAAAATATCAGGACAATTTTTTTTTTTGACTTACATTGCTCACTACACACAACACAGTAAGGGCTCCAAGTACAGAACTCGACACACATGCGACAATCACATAAGTCATCAACTCACACTAGCGCCCATTTCCTTGATAATAGCATTCCCCCATTTGGCGGGCAATCCACAATAACCACATTCATAGTTAAGGACTACATGGGGTAAGCTGCCAATTGCACTATTAACCCTTTAACATATCCAATCACCGAAACTTCTCTTGAATCCATAGCTATGCACTTTCCAAAGGCTATTGTTACTTTGATATTTAATTCATTCATTACCTTAAGAGGCATCACATTAAATGAAGCTTTTGAATCGAACATACAGTTGTGCACCAACCCATCTTTGATGATTAAAGTAGTATAAAAGGATCAACTTCAAGATGAGACTCAACAAATGAAGTACCAAGTACACTTCCGGTGATTCTCCCCAATTCTTCCAGGGCTGTGGTATTTCTAGCTCTACAATGATAGGAGGAACATCCACACCATTCACATTATTTCCTTGGGTTATTATCTCTTCTTTAAATGCCAAATACTCAAATGCTTGTTTTCTATGCTCAAGGATTATGAGCAGTTCAACAATAAGCACAATAAGTTTGATTTGACTCAACATCTAGGCTATCATCACATGAAGCATATTTGGGTAAAGCAGTGTTGGGTAGGATATTTATGGTTCCTTCCGGTGGTATAATATTTCTTTGCAATCAGGCATGAGATGGGGTGCAAGATTTATTTGGAACAACAAGGCCTTTGTTAAGTGTATCCTTCTTAAGGGTTCCTTTGGGATATTAGTGAGAAGGGGAAGTTTGGTTTAGCTTGAGGGCCTCCTCCTTGACAACTCTACTTCTGGTATTATATTCCTTTTCCTGAGAAACTACTGCATTCATCAGAAGTTGCCTATCTTCCTCGGAAGGGATTCCTCAATCATATTTCTTAATCATTAAAGCTCTTAAATATTCAAAATCATGATTAGGTAAATCAAATGCTTGCACCATATCAATCTCAACAACATCATCATGAGGGAGAGGTAGTACTCGGTGAATGCAATCCCAAAAAACATGAACAATTTTGAAACTTATTAACTCAATTGAAGTACCCCTCTGTTGTGAATTTTCAAGGCATTCTATCATACATACATCATCATAAGCTTCATCATAATTTTTTTCTTCAACCTCCTTATTTAAATCACATGGGAAATGTGGTAGGAAACATTTATCACACCAATCTATAACATGAGCCTCTTCTACTGTAGCAACCCTAGCAATCAAAGGATCGGGGACCAATATTTTCTCTCTAAGTTGTGGTTGTTTATTACTTGATCCCATGGGCCCCTTTCCTCTGTCATCTAATATGTGATCATTCTTGGGATGATTTCCAAATCTATCCTAGCTTTATGGTTTATGATGACCCTGAGAACTCTATCCTATTCACTTTTTTGCTCTGGCCAACTTGTAAGATATTTATTTAACTACCCTGGCCAAAGTCTTCACAACTTCCTCCAGAACAATTGTTTTGTTTGATTGAGGTTTATCGGGATTAATCAATTTGACACCCTCTCTCTTAGGTGGTTTCCCATGCATATTATCAAATTTCAATTATAACTTTTTTGGTAACAAGAGACTACATTAGACAGTTATTCATTTTACAATGACCTATAAAAATTACAATAATAATAATTAAATTACACATCGCCTTTTTCCATCGTCATTCTTCCATCCTGCAAAACCCACGTGAGCATGATATCAGCGATAAATCGCTGACATGGCATCCACCCTAATCAATTGTAATTATCATTTTTCAATTCCCATTTACATCTGACAAAAATCACAACTTGCAATCAAAATAAAAATGTCTAAAAACATGTATTCATTGCATTTCATTTTTCTTCATTTGTAACCTAGGAGAGAGAAAGAGAAGGGAAAAGAGAGAAAACACTCTTTGAGATCTATGAATCAATAAGTTCTATATACACGTCAACAAGTATTCAATTATCAATGTTTTAAAACAGTTATTAACAAAGAGTCTCAAATGTTGATCACCAGTGATGGCATTATTTCCTTGAAATTTAGGTAACCTATTTCTCACATCTTGAGTTATAACATTAGGATACCCAACCAACCCTCTAAAATTTATTGGTCCAAATGCATTGACAACAAAAGGAGGTCTAGGTGGAGGACAAGCCATGTTGTTTTGGGAAGGCAATCTTAAAGGGGAATTAAAATGGTGTAGGGCAAGGGATCTTTGGGACACAGGTGTATGATCTTCAAAGTAAGTATCCTCTAGTGACTTGGTTTCGCAAACCACCCTATCATTTTTTAATGACAAAGAAAAGAAATGAGGAACACTTATCCCAGAGACAAATGATGGCCCCTCACTAGCTGGAGTAATTAAATTTATACAAGGGCTACTTAAATCTGAATTATTTAAATATATTGGACAATCCTCAACAATAGGTTGATCACTTTCCACAACTGGTACTTCTCTCTCACTTGAATCTTGATCCCCCTATGCTTTCTAGACTTGTCTTCCCTTTAGATTTGTTCTGCCAAGCTCTGGAAACAATCTTCTAGTAGGATATTTATTAAAGAAAGACCTTCTTCCTTCCATCTTTGTGAATAGTAATGACAAAACTTACTTGAAAAAGATTAAGACACTAGTAATTGCCAAGAATTTTAAACTAACACGAAGTCGCCACTAAGGATTTTCACCTTAGATATGCCAAAGCACCGTAAGCAATTTGTCAACTGTTTATCAACACTCAATTTCTACAAAGCTCAATGGATTTGATCATCCCTTGTCGATATTTATCAATATCCATACGATCTAGTGCAACATTTACTAAAACCAAAAAATATTACACAACAAACTTCCTGATCTCATACAATTCTCACAAATCTTAAGAAAGGATAATGTTTAAACAATGTATTTGCATTCAAATCATATAAGAATCATTACCAGAAGTCGATGTTCATATGCATTTACACAAATATTTCCCGGTAACGGTGCCAGATTGGTGTTGGTATCCAAATTGATTATTCCTTTGAAACCAAGTAGCATCATAAGTTGATCAGGATGCTTAAAGTAATTTAAGTAATCATGGTTTGAAAATGTGGGCAAGATTAGATGACTAGGGGCCACGAAGAATGGGTGAGGATTTGAATTATATTTTTAATTCATAAGTGGAGGATTTTAGGTGAGTGGGGACCATGAAGGGTGGGTGAGGATTTGAATTTGAATTTTTAATTCAATAGTAGAAAAACATGGAGAATAATGACATGTGATGAGGATTGGGTTATTTTTTGGATTTTGAAATGGATAATTAATCAAATTATATTTGATTAATTCGAAGTGTATTTTTATGGGAAATGAGGAAGGGGAATTAATTGATTTAGGATAGATGTGAAATTAGGGTGTCTACATTTGCCCCTCTTTGGAAGGGTACTATGAAAGTAGTGTCCTTTCAAAGAAAGTAGATGGGATGGGGGAAGAATTCAATCTACTTTTCTTAAGCAAAAGGTAGAGTGAATGTTTGTTGGGGAGAATAGAAAGTGGTGAGTGACAGATGTCATAGTATCCTCCAAGAAAAAAATGTCACGAGAAGATGTGATTATGGATAGATGTGGTGATGCCCCCTCGAGAGGACTGATGAGAATGGAATATACGACAGAAATCTCAAAAAGAAGAGAAATGAACTAGGCGGAGAAGAGGACAATAATGGAGTGGAAGAGACTGGAATGACCGCATGACACAAATGGAGAAAGGATTCAATCGGCCTTGAATGCTAGGTGTGAGGGTGTGTGGGAAAGAGAAAAGGGAATGGACAGGATTAGGGGTTGATTACGAGAAGAGTAAGGGAGACATGGGAGGGGAAATAAAAGAATGGAAGAGGTAGAAATAAGAGAGAGGGATGATAGGGGAAGAAGGGAATGATGAAGGACAAACAAGGTAAAAACAAAAAAATGACAGAGTAGAGGGTGAAGGGATAAAATAGGGAGATGTGCAAAATCAAGGAAGCAACAGAGATAGTAAAGAGGGATGCGTGGAAGTGAAATAAATGATAGAGTTGAGAAAAACAGAAAATGGGAAAGCATAAATAAGAAGGAGAAAACGAGGTGGGAGGAGGGGGTGAAATGGGGGGAAATGGAAAGAGGACAAAAGAAGAAGTAGAACGGAGAAAAAAAAGAAATTATGAGGGGCGAGGAAAGTGTGAAAAAGAGGAGAGAAAAGAAGAGAAACATATACAGAATGAACGAAAAGGTAGTGGTGGTAGAGAAAAGGAGAAGTGGTCAGAAGAAACGTGAAAATTAAGGGAGAGGAAAGGAAGACAAAATGAATACAAGGAGAAGATTGAAGGAATCGTGTCATTGCGAGGAAGACCAAGGAAAAGAATATGGAATAGACCATATGGAGATGCATGTGGAGGGTGGTATGATAAAAAAAGATAGGACAACGCTGAACAGATGGAAAAATGGGATGGAGACGATACAGGGGAAGGGAAATAAGACGAGGAGTGGGAGAGAGAAGAGGATAACAAAGAAAATGATGGAGAAGGAAGGGAATACAGAAAGGGGGTAATAAGTGGAAAGGGAATAATATAAGGAATGTTTAGAGAAGAAAGAGGGGAGGAATGACATCGATTGGAAAAGATGCAGAGATGCATGAAATGAGGATACTAGGATGAAGAGAAAATAGAAAAAGGATGTATGATGAAGACAATAAAGATATTGAAGAGGGAAAAGAGGAGATGGAGAGATGGGTAAGAAGCAACAAGAAAGGGTTGGATTAAGGGAAAAGAATAGGAGAGAAAAGAGAATGGGGGAGAGAAGAAGCAATGCCAATGAGGGTATGTTAGGGAAATCCCCTTTACAATGAGTGGTGGGGAAGGGTGAGAGAAAAAATGAAGAAAAGGAGAAAGCTAATGAGGATTGGAAAGGGTAACGCCAAGGGACGTTAAGGAAAACCCTTTTACAATGAGTGGTGGGTTTAGAGGAGGGAAGGAATAAAGGGAAACTCTAGAAGGTCCAAGGGAGTGAATGAGGTCGTGCGGAATGAGAATTGATGATTTTTAAGGAAAACTCGTTTACAATTATTAGCACGGGAAGAGAAAATGATGATGAAAGAATGATATAGGAGTGTTAACAATAATGGTGAATGCATGTGTGGGTAGAAATGTGGGGGGAATGTGAGAAGATGAAGTGGATGAGTTGGGACTAGGTGAAAGTGAGGAGATGATGTGGGTGATGAGGATGAATGAAGCGAGGATGAAGAACCAAGACATGAAAAGAATGGGAAGAAACGGTATGAAGGATGATGGATCAAGAAGGGGAAAATGGGGGAAAAGAACGTGATTGTAGGCGGAAGAGATTAGATGTATGTTGTAAGAGGATATGTGGAGAAAGAATAATACTAGGAGGAAAAAGTGGGTAGTAGGAGATACCAGGTGGAAGAAGCGATCAACAAAGTGAACGAAGAATGAGGCGGGGGAGAAGTTCACGATGACAAGTTAAGTGTAGGGAGGACCCTGACATAAGATTGTCATGTGACAGAAGTGGTTAAGTAAGATTGCCATGTGAGCGAAACTGGAGATGACAAGTGGTCAAGTGAGAAGTGGTGTTTGTGAGAATCGAAAAAGAGGTGAAAAGATGTGGCAATGGGGAATGCTGAGAAAAAATGAAGGGTGAAGGGTGCGTAGTGATGGGGAAAGGCAAGGAAACAGATCATCCTTAAGAGGGACTCTTAAGTGAGATCACCATGCTGGGTGAGTGGTTAAGTAAGATTGCCAAATAGAGGAGGGTGATAGTGGTGGTAAAAGGATGTGATGATGGGGAATGAAGAGGAAAGATGGATGATGAGATTGTAGAGTGATGGGTGAGTGTAAGATGACATTTCATGCTTAAGAGAATCTCTTAAGTAAGATCGTCATGCTGCTGGAGAGGTTTCATAGGATCACCCAACCGATAGGGATGATATGCAAAGATAAAGACAAGATGATATTGGGGATAGGGGTGGAATGGTAAGGTGAAGAAGATGATCGCGATGAGAGGTGGGAGAAATAAGACGGGGGAAATATGATGGGATGGGGGAAGGCCATAGGGCAGATCAACCTTAAGTGGAAGTCTTAAGTAAGATTGCTATGCGGCTGGAATGGTTAAGTAAGATCATCAAGCTGAGGAAGAAGAAGGATGATGTTAGAGTTAGTGGGAATAGGGTATGAAAAAATGGACTAAGGGAAACCCTCAAGCGAATTTTCCATACTACGAGAGCGTGTAAGTAGGATGACTAGGCATAAGATGGATTTGGGGAAGGATGAGAAAAGAGTGAGTGAGGTATGTCTGAGTGGTATATGATATGATATGAGGTGATCATAAGAAAAAAAAGAAACAAAGGATTGTAACATGAATGGATGAAGGAATATATGTAGTGGAGGGCAGAGAGTGTGAGGGGAATCCTTAATTGGGATGCCCTCGTGGTGAGAGTAATGATGCGAGAATGATAAGTAGAAGAGGTGGAATGGGAAAATGTGTTTGCTGGTGGTTGTTGTTTGATGAGAGGGGAGGTGGTGAAGAAGCTTCTACAACGGGAAGATCTTAGGGAGAGGGTAAACCTCCACTGAGGATTCCATATAGAAGGGGTTATTAAGTAAGATTGTCAAGCGGGAAGCAAAAGGGTGAAAGGAAAGAATACAAATGGGTGAGAGGGGACATGAATGGTGAGAAGGGTAATATGGGGATAAGTGGCAGAGGAGTAGAAATGAGGAGTGAGGATGAATGGATCAAATACATGGTGAGCATGGTGGGGGAGGAGGAGCTGCTGGATAGTGAATGCTACTTCAAAAAGATCGTCAAGTAGGATTCGCAAACTACAACGGTGATCAAGTAGGATTCTCAAACTGGAGAATGCATTATTATGGGTGAATGGATGGGGTGCAAAGTAAGATGTTGATCATGCAGGAAGATACTCACGTGACGAAAAGTATCTTAATTTTAATATAGCACATAACAGGATGCATCGTGATATAAAAGATCAGGATGACTAGACTGTAATATGCGTGATAGCATAGACAGGGGCCATAAAAAAGGTTTGATGCCCCAGTACGATATGCAAATGGAAGAGAGCATAGACAGAGGCCATCAAGAAAGTATGATGCCCCAGTACGACATGTAATCAGATAACATAAGAATATTACAGAGAACACCAGGATACATAAAATCAAGATGCAAGAAAGCAAGTAATAATTTACAACTAATAATGCAACACAAGAACCAATAAACATGTCCCTAACGTGTTCCACAGTAAGGATTGATCGGATGTGCCCCCAAGAAGGGGCACGAGGACATAGTAAAATATTGGGTCATTGTCCTTAAACAAGGAAGCAATGAGAGCTGGATTTGCCCCAAGCGAGGATTCACGCAAGGAGAAGTGGTTTGAATTTGGTAGTCATAAGGTGATTGGATCATTTGTTGGGGATAATAGTTCAAAGGTTGAATTGTGTTGGTTATTTTAGAGTTTTTGTGATTTTTGTGGAGTTTACAATATATTTTTTTATTATTATTATATATAGATTTTCTAATGTTTTTAGGATTTTTGACGATTTTCAAATGTTTTTTACTTTTTTGATGATTTTCAAATGTTTTCAGATTTTTGACGATTCTTGTTAATTGTTTTGAATTTTTGACGATGTTGTGTAATGTTGGATTTTTGACAAGTGTTTCCAATGTTTTTGGATTTTTGACGAGTTTTAATTTTTTTGTTGGATTTTAGACAGTTGTTTCTAATGTTTTTGGATTTTTGACAATTTTCAAATGTTTTTAGATTTTTAGATTTTTACACTGTTTTTGGATTTTTGAAGATTTTCAAATGTTTTTGGATTTTTAGATTTTTACATTGTTTTTGGATTTTTGACGATTTTCAAATGTTTTTGGATTTTTAGATTTTTACACTGTTTTTGGATTTTTGACGATTTTCAAATGTTTTTTGGATTTTTTAGATTTTTACACTATTTTTTAGATTTTTGACGATTTTCAAATGTTGGTAGATTTTTACACTGTGAGTGGCAATTTATGGACCAGAGTGCAGACTTATTTTTAAGAGGCGATAGACATGGATATTATCTGTATGTACTGTGTTCCGTGTTGTAACTTATGCTCATAATAACACAAATTCTCTTTCCATTGGCAGGATATGGTGGTGATGATATGATGAAAAGAATTTCAGCTTCATTCTTGACTCCACACAACTAGTAAGATGTGTGGGCTCATCACCAAGAATCAAGAAGGAAGGAGGTAGATAATGAATATAGAGACAAATGCTAACAACAATCCCTTTGGGAAATTATGACTCCATTCTTCATAACGGTACTGAACTAGTTTTAGAAATGGCTTTCACTTTATGAGTCATGTGCTAGACTTAGACAGTTATGTGGCATGCTGATTGGTAAGATATGAGGTTTAAGAGATAGTTCTCTCTTCACTTAGGCATCTAAATTACGTGTTTGGGGATTCTATAATTTGTAAGCACTGTAAGATTTTATATTTTTGAAATGACTCCCTATGCCTTGCCCCATGCTACTAGTGAGAAGCAAGGGCTCATCACCGAAGGCAAAATATAGGCGAGTGAATTCCCTTTTTGTTTTTTGTTTTTTTTGAATATTTTGCAATGTTTTTATGCTTGTATGAGAATGACCCTCTACACTTTGCCCCATGCCACATGTAAGAAACAAGGGTTTATCACTGAAGACAAGACGTAGACGAGTAAGGGCACCTTCCTCCATTCCCAGTCTCACACTACCAGTAAGAAGTGTGGGCTTAACACTAAAGACTATGAAGGACGAAAGATGTGACAATGAATTATTCATAAGTTATTGAATTGATGGATTTTTTTACAATAGTTCTTTGTATTTGGGAAGAAACGTCTGCCCCCAATCTTAGCCCCACACGACTAGTAGGATGCGAGGGTTCAACACCGAAGACTGAGATGGACGACCAAACGAACTGGGTAACGAAGTTTAGAGCTTTGTTATGAAAGAGAGAATGTATTTGAAGGGAATATATTACCATCAGTAAGCTTCTAGGTATGACCATAGAGGAAAGCGACTGAAAATAGAAGAAGTATGACGCTCACAAACTTAATAGGATTTATACTAGCACTTGTCTCATGATGATAAATATGAAGATGTGATTTTGATAACAAAAATATTTACCAATGGAAATGAAGAAATTTAAATTATTCAGAAATAAGAAAGACAAAAGGAACAATGTACACGTTGTATCCTGGAATAGTGAACATCTCAAGAATATTTTTTTTTTAAATGAACTACATTCATTGGTTCATCAAGATCTTGGCTTGTGTTAATGGCCAATTTAGAAGCTCCAAACCCAAAACTATCTATGACTTCATTGCGCTCAAAGTTTTTTTTTGTTTGTCTTGTTCTTTGGGTGTGTTCTTTCGATTTTCTTTGAGAATGAGATCATTGACCTTAAATTTTCTAGGTTTGAATTTTTTATGGTAGCTACGCCATAGCCAATTTTGATAGAATGGAAGATGATCTAGGGCATTAAGTTGTTTTTCATCAAGAAGCTCGAGTTCCTTAAGGTGTGAGTGTCGATAATAATCTTGATTGATTACATCTTTGAGGGATATTCTGAAGTATGGAAATTCAACCTTGACATGTAAAATAGCTTCCCAACCATAAACAAAGGAGAAGGGAGTGGCTTCAGTAGGTGTGTGATAAGATGTGTGGTAAGCCCAAAGAGTGGGATAGATTTGGTTAAGCCAATAGCTTCCATGTGTGTTGACAATGATGGTTTGTGTTATTTAGTTTTTTGCTTCTATTTGTCCATTAATTGATTGTTTTAAGGATAAATTCACGATTAAAGATGGAAAAGGTTGTGTAAAGATATTCCTGGGTATATGTACCTTGTAGAATGTATGCACATAAAGGTATTGACAAATGGGAATCATTGGTGAAGAGTTGCCTGCAAGATCGATCATTGAAAGCATAATGGACATGACAGGTTGTATTTTCACAAGTGTCCAAACTTGATGTGGTTGTGTTTCGACAACAAGGCTAGAGATGTTAGGCATAGGAATAATAGAATCAAGCTCAAATGTGTTTGACGATGGACTCTCTGTTGTAGTGTCTATATTTATATCAAGGTTTGAAAGGGAATCTTCGAGTGAGGTCAAGATCTCATTACATGTTAGAAGAATGTTATTTTCCAAAATAGGTTCAATATCTGCTTGGGTTGAAAGAGAGTCTTGAATTAAGGTCAAGTTCTCATTAGATGTTGGAAGAATGTTGTTGTCCAAAACAGGTTCAATGTATGTTTGAACTAATGGAAGAAAATTTGAAGCTTGACCTTTGTCATCGTGATCTTGTGGAATTTTAGTATATATAGGAGTTTCGACAATAGTCAAATCTTCATTGAAATTTGTGGTATTGGATGTGTCATTGGTTGCAAGAGCATTTTTATCAAGCTCTACAGAGATGACATTGTCGTCAATTAAGTCTTGGACGTAATTCTTAAATCGCACACATTTATCTATGTGATGACCATCAATGCGATGAAAATCACAATATGTGTTAGGTTTGTACCAACATGGCTTAGATTCCCCTTCGACAAAGGGTTTTGTAATTGGATATCTTATCAGTTTAGCCTCTTTTAGGTGATGAAAAACACTAGAGAGAGTTTTTCCAAGGGGCGTAAACTGACGTTCGACTTTACGTGAAGTGATGTCTTCGTTAGGTTGTATAATTGGCGTCTTGGGTGATCGTTCACTGATTTGGGTAGCCATATGAGAGAGTTGTGTTTTATCTTATTAATTTGTTCTAATAGCTCATTGCGTGATATTTTTTGTGAATTCATCATGTTTGAAAGAGAGGGATAATGAAGAAATGTGCGATGAAGAACTCAACCTATTAATTGTGATCTTTGTTTTTGCTCAATCAAGTTTTAACAAGGCTATAAGGAGTAAGCTCAAACAAGCTACTTGGGATACAAGTGGGATATAACTCAAACAAGCTATGAAGAATATGTTGATTGGTTTGGATTAAACAAACTTAGCAAATGAAAATGTAAGGAGTACACTCAAACAAGGTACTCAATACAAGTGGGATATAGCTCAAACAAGCTATGATGAATATGTTGATTGGTTTAGCTTAAACAAGCTCTGAATTTTTGATAGGAAGAGTAACTCAAACAAGTGACTCAACACAGTTACGAACTCAAAATGAGCTTTGAAGGGATTTGTGTCAGATGGGATTTTGTTAAACTTAACAGATGATGAAATAATGAGTGAACTCAAACAAGTCACCCAATGTCATTTTGATATAGCTTGAAACAAGCTATAAAGGATGTTCTGACAATCGATGAGATAAGGAGTGAATGTAAGTCACTCAATATTTATTGGATATAGCTGAAAACAAGCTATGGTGGAGTTGTTGTTGGCTGAAGTAGGCTAATGAAATCAATGTGATGTTTTGATCTTCATTGTGGGATTGCTTGAATGTTTTGCTTGGTATTGAATCGGTCGAGAATTGATTTTTTTGTGCAACAAAACTAGGGTTTGAACTTTTACAATGAACACATTGATATCAGCCAAGTTTTATGATAAAATAATGCTAAACTATTTTGTTTTCAAAAAGCAAGCAATCATGTAGATTCAATTGTTTTGGCTTATGAGGTAACTTCTTCATGAATGATCATTATTTCATGCAATCATACAAGTATGCTGTGAAATAGTGGATGCAGGTTCTTATTACTCCAAGAAGATGCGTCCTTCGATATACCCTAGTCTCGATATACCTAATTTTGTACGGAGATAGAATTGGTACGGGGAACCCTTAGAGCATTGGAGGAGACTCACTAATTCTTACTTGTCTGTTTTGGAGTGAATCACCACGTCCAGAACAAGTTTTTGTGAAAAGGTGGAAGGTGATGGAGGGATGAATGTGTATGGTGTCCTTATAACTCCCCGAATATTTATAGGGACGATGCCCAGGCTTTGTTGTTACAGCGATTTAAGCGTGACTCGCATGCGCTGCACGATAGTACTACCTGTAAGTGAAGAGTAGGGGTGAGGTAAATACCGAACATTGTGATGAGATGAGGTCTCAAAGTGCAATGCAGATGCAAATGTTATTGGTGCGTGGTATTCAAGTCCACGTCACTGGTGTAGCTTTGGTGGTGATGAAATCCACCTCGTCTACGTGTAAAAACAATATGATAAAGTGATTAAACGCAGGGTTCTTTCCAACTTGAAATAAATCACTAACAAAAAATAATTGTGTACCTGAGCCTACTTTTTTTTGTTTCAGCAATTTTCTTTGAATGGTGGTATTTTTGCGGGATTTTTGTTTTTTTTTTGACAATATTCCAACGATGTGGTTCTACAAAAAAAAATTAGTTGTTATCCTGCAAATGAAATGTTAGAAAAGTGATCGTGGCTGTTTTTTATTTTCTAGATCGCTTGAAGGCGCAGGAAAAGAGCATACACAACCAACGACCAAACAAATATTAATAATATGATAAAGGAAAATAATGATTGAAATGATAGTTGGAAAACAAAGCTAGAGGATCCTGCAATGTCAGAATAAGAAACTAAAAAAAATTGTGACTGTTTCTGATTTTCTAGATTATTCGAAGGTGCAAGAAAAAATAGCATACGCGGATACAATTGGAATAGATTTTTTTTTAAATGCTAATAATTATTGCAATTAATCATGATTAGGAAATAGCGATAAGGATTATTTTCACAAAAAAGAAAAGCGATGAAAGAAGAGTGTGAAAACGTTACCTAGAAGTGTTGTCGTGGAAAATTGAAATGTAAGGCAAAAAATTAAAAATTAAAAAAAATTGTTGTGCAGAGCCCGAGTGGCCTCATGTTTCTGATTTCCAAGATCACTTTTGAAGTGTGAGGAAATAGCATACATGTGAGGTTGTTACGTAAAAAAAATAAAAATAATAATGTAAAAAAAAAAACTATAATTTTGTTGTTTTTTGTTAAAAAGACAGGTGTTAGAAGAAATGAAACCAATTTTTTTAAAAGTCTAAATCTAAAAATTATTTTTTCATTGCATAGACCTTTTTGATACCTTTTTGTTAAAAAAAAATGAAGTCATTCCGAGTTCGGGAGCAAAAGTTATGGCTTTTGGAAGATGGGCTACAGTGGGACTCTGAATGAAAATTTTAAACGTGAGAAAAACGTCCCTGGATCTAGATTTTTTTATTTTCTGATTTCTATACTTCACCTGAGAAGCTAAAATTTTGACAGCAAGATTAAAAAAGAAAAATAAATAGAAATAAAGATTTAGATCACAAAATCATTGATTAAAATAAAAGAAAAAAAATGATGAACTTCCTACAAAGCAATTATTTTAGCAAAAGTAAATAAATAAATGCATTTTCCGGATTGGTTGTCCCATGACAGTAAGATGATAAACTAATGGCTAGTTCATGTGTTTCTACAGATGATGAGTAAATAACAAAATCAAAACTAGGAACTAAACACCAAGCACCGAGGAGATCAAAGACAGGATGAGCTTCAGAGTTTCATTGTTGTTATAGCCTGCAAATATACCACAAGACACCACACAACAAAAACACTACCCAAAGTGTGAAGGTTAACCAAAGAAGACCATAAGGAACAGAAAAGGAAATAATAACGAACAATAATAAACAAAGAACAGATAAAACCACTAATTGCGAAATTAATGGTAACAAATCGAAAGTAACCGGGTGTGCCAGAATGTAAGCTAGGAAAAATACACTACTAACAAGGAAATAAAATACCAATAATCATACCTCCTCCTTCGCGTTCTGTAGCAAACCTCAGAATGGGCTACGAAACTTGGATTGAGCCCTGATTTTGTGATATGTAGGTGTTTTTCTTCAAGACAAAGCAAGACCTTCCTGCAATAACGATCCTATTACTTTACAATAGATGGGAAAAATGATTATGAGGCTATTTTGGCATTAGGACGAGGCAAAAAGATGTTCTTTGCTCAAAGGATGCAAGAACTTAGATATGACATGTAAGCTTATTCTCCGTGTGTTTAGAGGGGAGGGGTAAGGTTGTATTTATAGCTTAAGGGAGTGATTAATTTAGAGTAATTTAAGTAATCATGGTTTGAAAATGTGGGTAAGATTGGGTGAGTGGTTTGAAAATGTGGGCAAGATTATATGAGTGGGGGCCACGAAGAATGGGTGAGGATTTGAATTATATTTTTAATTCATAAGTGGAGGATTTTAGGTGAGTGGGGAACCACGAAGGGTGGGGTGAGGATTTGAATTTGAATTTTTTAATTCAATAGTAGAAAAACATGGAGAATAATGACATGTGATGAGGATTGGGTTATTTTTTTGGATTTTGAAATGGATAATTAATCAAATTATATTTGATTAATTCAAAGTGTATTTTTGTGGGAAATGAGGAAGGGGAATTAATTGATTTAGGATAGATGTGAAATTGGGGTGTCTACAGTTTATCAACACTCAATTTCTACAAAGCTCAATGGATCTGATCATCCCTTGTCGATATTTATCAGTATCCATACGATATAGTGCAACATTTACTAAAACCAAAAAATATTACACAACAAACTTCCTGATCTCATACAATTCTCACAAATCTTAAGAAAGGATAATGTTTAAACAATGTATTTGCATTCAAATCATATAATAATCATTACCAGAAGTCGATGTTCATATGCATTTGCACAAATATTTCCCGGTAACGGTGCCACTTTGATATTTGATAGCTCTTCAATGGCATGCTGGCTTCCTTTGACTGCTACTGGCACAATGTTTTCTTGCTCAACTAATTTATCACTGAGTTGGGTTATGCGATCTAGTTTGGGAAGAATTCCCTCAAAATATAAAATCTCATTGTCATATTGTTCAATTATCTCATCAATTTCATTTAGTCTGTTCTTGAGCTCTTCATACTTTGATCTGGCTTTTGGAATTACTTCCCTTCCCCTTTTGGTTAATTTTTCAATCCACGTGTCTACCACCTGGAACTTCTTGACAACTTTTTTTATCTTATCCATTCCCTTAGGGGTATCTATGGAGGCACTTGTCTGAGCTTGAATAGGTTGCCCAATCAACCGTTACAAACTAGAGCTCAGGGCTCTAACTTGTTCTTCTAACTACCTTTTCATCATTCTATCTTCATCCACCTTTTGTAATAGGTCATTCACTAGTTCAGATACCCCTTGTTTTAGTTTCTCTCTTGAGGGCTTTCCTAAGGGAATGATTTGAACATTATAACCATTGGCTATTATATCTTCTCTATTTTTTCCCTCAAAGGGGACTGTTATTTCCAAAGTTTTGGCTCCTGATGAATCAATGTGGGTTTTGGTGATATTTCTAGCTCTTTTTGAGGCTCTTATTGCCTTTAGAAAAGACAAAGTAATAAGGTCAATAGCTTGAACAAGGAGGATCTCCTTTTCTTCATTCGAAATTAATTCACCAATACACCCTTTTGCCAAACCTGTTCCATCCTTTGCCTCTTGTGATTCCTATTGGGGTTCCTCAGGGACATCCATCAATTGTTTGGACAGTCCTTGTTCATCCTGAGCTAGTGATTTTGCCTATTCTTCATCATTTATTTCTATAACCACTTTGCCACTCTTAACGTGTGTTGATAATTCCTTCAAATGTTCTTTTCCTTGGTCTGGAACCTGAGGTTGATCATTCTTCTTTTGATTTGTGTCAATAGTCAGGGGATATTCCTTCCTTATTTCTCCCATTGATGCCATACTGGACTCAAATTCTCCTCCAACATTTTCTTATACCAATGACTGGTTTGCAAGCTCTTCTCCCCTCAAAAGCTATTGAGTTGGCATCATACCTCCCTTATGCTCTGATGATGCACCTGGTAATGACATGGTAGGTTGTTCTTCTGAAGCCAACTTCACGTTTCCATCTAGAGGTTGTATGTCCTTATCAACAGTGTTTTTCTCGCCAATAGTTGTAGCTTATGCCATTTCTATTTTCTCTTCAAAATTTTTTTTTCCTTCTTAAGAAAGTTCATCAACTTCAGTAACTATAATAGAAATAGAAACAATCTCTTCTAATAACATCTCTGCATTAACATCTTCTCCGCTAAGAAATTTTGGTTTATTTGATTTTGAAACCACTTAGTCTTATAGAGGGAGCTTCTGTTGCTTGGATTTTCTCTTTACTAATTAATGGATGAGTATTTCTTTCCATTTCCTTGATTTTTTGGAGCTCATCTACCGGTGTCATCAACGGTTCACTCATAGATAATTTAAGTGCATCTAACATAGAAAATCCCTCTCCAGTATCAACATCAATCACATCAACTTAGGTCTTTGCAAATTCATACAATGTTCCAAATGAAGGCATACTTATATCCTCAGTAAGCAGGGTCTCAGATGTTTTCATACCTAGAGTTAAAATTTGGTTGTTTACTGAACTATTTGCAACATTGTCTTGGGTCACTTGATCTTGAGTGCCTTTCACTGTTGTTTCCTCCATAGATAGAGGTGGGGATAGAGGCTTTGATTGTTCCACTCGTGGCAATGATGGAGCATGTTGTGCCTGATAAACATCACTCCTTTCAAACTCAGGAGGATCGATTACCACATCTCTATGCTTATGATTTTTGGGCGTGTGGGCACCTACTCTCACCAAAACTGGTACATGAGTAACCTAGTGTTTCTTATGTGCCCTTTCAAACTTTTTTAGATCATGTGCTACTCTTTTCCCTTCCTTATGTGGCTTAGATTGAGTAAGACCACTTGCTATAGCTCCACTCATTATTTTCTCAGTACTATGAGGTTTTGGTGAAACACGTGAGCAAACCACATGGGATGTTAAACCCTTCCCCTTTGCTTGGATAGGCATTGCAAAAGTAATGGCGGCATTTTCCATAGATTTTAAAAGCATGTCTTCAGTCTTTTGTTTGAGAACTGATATAAAAGTATTAGTCCCACTAGTGGCTAAAGTCCACTCATCTAGGAGTTCAAAAGTGGGCCTTTTTTAGGGAAACTAAGGGGTCTTTCCTTCCTAAGGATCCATTCTATTTGCTCCTCCCCTCAGGGGTGGAATATCATCACTCAAGTTTCATAAACTCCTGAAGTTGCTTAATATTATGGCATTCTGAATTGACAAGTCAATGTTCTTTTGGGTTAACCAATTCACAGTCCTCCTCATGACATCAATTATCCTTATATTAGAATCATTAGATTCAACCTCATTCCAATCTGGAGGGATTATAGGTTGTCCTTCCACCTTTTGATCAACATAATATTTGCTTACTGTATGTGGATCATCTATAATTCCTTCTGGGATAACTACGATTTTGAAATCTATTATTTGTGAAAGGGTAATTATGGAGAAATCCCTTAATATGACCTCTTCTTCATCCCTAAAATTTATCCAATAATATTCAAAATGAGGTTCATGCTCAAAAGTATTTGCAATGTTGTTGAATACCCATTTGATGTCATAATTGGCCCTTACCTTAAACTTTTCCATGTCATACCTCTGCATTTCATCTTCAATCAACCTGACTTTTATGATGGAAGGGCATGAATACCTTCCAATTCTAATCGGGAATTTGATATTTGTCTTAGGCCTTCTAGTAATCGATCTATGCATATGTGTTAACTACCTTGCCAATTCACATAAAGCAAACTTATCATCTAAATATCTAGGCAATTTACAAGGTTTTCCCTCAAAACCACTAACCCTTATGTATGTGAATTTTTTATACTGAATGAAGTAACATCCATACTCCAAAATCACTTGTTTAGCCTATTCAAAAATTCTATACTGTCCCCACTTTGGTTTGAAAATACAAATGATTGGGGCAAAGAAAGCATCATTAACCAACCTCACATAACCACTCTAATTGACCACTCTCAGTGGAGGGAATATCTCATGCATTTGGCACTGCTTAAAATCCACATGTGGTAACAAACCCGGGAAACATCTATGCCCTGCAACATATTAGATTAAACAGGTCATCATGTAGAATTCTAGCTTTGAGGTGTCACCCATCTAAATTTTCACTGCTAGGGTGACCATGTGGGCATGGAGTGCTTCTGCAATGGAAGTAGCCTAGAAAATGCTCATCTTTCTCTCCAAACTTATCCACATATAAGTAATCATTCACTCCTTGAATTCATTTATGGTTTCTAACCCCGCCATTCGACTCAATAACACAATGATATCTTCAACTTCTTCAACAAACTGTGCCCTAACTAGCCTTTTAGGGATTCTAGTTGTTGCCTTTTTCGTGAGGAGCCATTTTGTATTTATGATCTTAGCATAATCATTTTTTCTTCACTTCATAATCCCATAAAGATAATTTGATACCAATGGTGATTGGGTTTGTTATTATAGGAAATTTTATCATTATACTAATGGCCACAGGTGTCAATGTTAACACTGCATCCCCACTTCTGTATAATACTTCTCTCTTTTTAGGATCATAATTCATTGCATAATGCCACACCAATTATGGGAAATGAACCGATGGTGGGATAACACCAGCTAGAGAAATGCGGCTATCTTGAATTGCCTTTAGGGACCTACCCTTATGGGGGTTGTTTAGTCTCTAAAGAAAATCATTTAGATCAACACTCATCAGGACTGTGTCTGTAGTTTTTTCTAAATCACTCGTGACCCCTAATGCAACCGAGAACGAAGATGGCATGGTCTTCATCTTCAAAAACCCTAAATTTTCTTGAAACTAACTTGCCAATGAAAGAGAAACACAAGAGTTTCTAAGTTCTTACCAATCAACCTGCAAGTGTCTAAGCAGTTTAAATCTAAATCGACAGCCTTTTCAGTCCTTTGCTTCCAAATTCAAGCTCCACAGTTAAACTCAAGATAATTCTCAACAAAAATAAAAAAGAGTAGCAATAAAACTCCAACAAATTGATATTAAAAATTAAATCATTTATAGACTTTAAAATTTCCTTGATTTGCGTAACAACATTGATGACGACAAAAATAAATGCATTGTATCATAACCGTTCATTCCACCATTCTCAATTTTGAAAGTGAGCCGTCCACATGGAAAATACTTCCACCTACACAGGCTCGGGGGCACTTTTTGTATTTTTGCAATGTTTTAAAACTTACACAGTTTTGGCTACTTTGACCTACCCATCCGCTTTTGACTTTCAACATGGGCTCGACATGTGGTCACATTTGGGTGATAGCGGAGTTGCAGGCCTTTTTTGCATTTTTATTCCTTTTCCAATTCAAAACCAAAAGTGTTAGAGTGCTCTGACAAACCGCATCCCCACTTTTTGTATGAAAGGATCCACATGTCCTTTGCGGGTCTTGGGAAACTTTTTACACTTATACACTTTTCTCCTTAGTGTGCAAAAATAAAAATATTCGCCGCTTCCCTGCATGCACTCAATTTGTGACAAATGTACACCCTTGGATGCGAATTGAGAAATTTCTTACGCCGATTTATGATTGCGAATATTCAAAGAATATTCACGGGGTCATAGAGCTGACTTTGCATTTTGTGAATGCGATCGAAAATTACAAGTTTACAAATTAGACCCGTCATACTGCATTCAATTGGGAGCTACCATATACTAACGGGCAACGGGACAAAAACAAAAGTAGAGACATGACCAAGGAGCATTTTACAATAGGCGATCTTTCAGATTATGGACTTAAAACATAATTGGTTTCCCACAAGAATTTTCAAAATAGTACACATCCAAACATGACCATCAACCAAGAAGAGGAGAGATGTTCTCCATGTACAGGAAAACAAAAATATCAGCTCACACCCCCACAGAAAGGTTGAAAATATGACAGATGACGAAAGAAAAACTTAAACCAATAAGGGCGAGATTAATTCAAGCACCAATAGGGAGAACATCTGGGAGTTTATGTTGGAGAATAATTCCTCGGTAAAGAAATATGCCAAGTACACTCTGCGGAGGACTACTTCCAATACATACAAGGCGCGCTTAGACAAGTGGTTTAGGAGACTATGCATGGCATTCAAGGGAGAATGGCGCATTCCACACGAATTACCAAAAGTGTTGGAAGGAGAAGCTTAATTTGTCATTTACCAGTGTTTTAGCTTGGGGTACTTCCATATGAGTTCTGGAGAGAAGAGCCCCTAGTGTATGTTACCCTTTACATTCACTGCAAGATACTTTAAAGATTCTGTAAATAGATTCTATGATGCGTGCCAACTACAACTTGACACAAACCAGGTGGACGTAGATGTTCACATGCTGCACAAAACATATGTATGCCTAGGGAAAGAGGCCTATGTGGAAACCATGGAATTAGGAAATGTGGAGATTACACCAGAGAGTTTGGTTGTGGGATAGATTGAACTAGTGCGCATTTTTTATATATCTAAGGCCAAGGTTTAAGGATGGAAAAATTATGAAGGGTGCAAATATGGTAGTTCCATCACCTCTGAAGAAGGGGCAGATAGTAGGGACTTCAAGGCATGTTGCGTCTATGCCCCCTACTCAAGAGGATCTAGTGCATGCAGAACTAGAAAACGTCCTCAAGCAGGAAGAACCATAAGAAAATGCCAGACTTGTTCATACCAGGAGAGTTCTGTGGAAAATGTGAACATCCAGAGACACTGGCGTTGGGACTTCACAGCTAGTAAGAAGATCACCATGTGTGACTCCTGTGAAGGACGCAGAGGAAGAAAGGAGAAAGCACAAGAATTATATTCCTGTTAAATATAGTGAGGAGGAGTCCCCACAACCAAGTGCTCAAGAAGACGAGGAAACTCCAAGTATGGGTGGGCGTGGAACAAAGGCCACCCCCAACATAGAGATGTAGGAAGATGAGGATATTGGTGAGTGCGTAGTTTATGAAACTATAAACCCAAACATAAGTATTCATGAATGAAACTTTGGTGACGGAGAGAGCAGCACCGATGGAGACACAAAGGTCATAGTGTGCCCTGTGGAGAAGGAAGGAGAGGATGAAGGGAAAGTGAATAAGGATTTCAAAGGTGCTATACAATAGGATGTAGGTATGGCAATACAACAAGATGAGGGTGCGTCTGCTCATGAAGATGTTGCCGAGCATGTAGGTGGGCATGATGAGGAAGGGGCAGTAGGTACTCAGAACTTATCTTATTTTGATGACCCTTCCAAGATTATTTGTGCCTACTTCCAGAGTAATCCGCCAAACAAATAATTATATGGCTGGGATTGGATGGACCCATAAATGGAAAAAATGCACACTCATAAACAACTATCACGAAGTATGCAGACTCACATGGATGAGCCTGATTTTGATGTCTCCGAGGATGCATGCAGTTCGAAGAAGATGAGGAAGGAGCCTTACACATGCCATATGACTATTAAGCCAACACAATTTTCAGATGAACAAGTTGGTAACGCGTTGTTCAAAGTGTCAACAAAAGTAGCATGCCAAAATATTGATGAGGCGGTAAAAATACAGGTGCTATTAGAAGATAAGGAGGATAAAGACAAAGAAATCAAGCACCTCACTTAGGAGTGAGATAATGTAGTAGTAGAGGCCCAAAATATTAAAAACATGGAGTAGATCACAGATGAGATTCTGCAGAAGAGACCTGATTTTCAGGAAAATGTGCCTCAGGACTTCAAGTCTGAATTACACTATTTGTACACAATAGTTTGCCTACTTCTGGGGGAAGGACCAGCCTACCTCCCTAGGAAAAAGGGTGTTGTGGAAGAAGCATCAAGGGTTTAGGCTTCAATTGCGAGAAAGATATCCAACTATGAGGTAATTTTGCAAGCCTTAAAAGATGAAATAAAGAAAGGAGATACATTATTTGCCATGTGTACAATGCTTGATAACTTAATACAGGCAAGGAAAAAGACATAAGAGAATGAGGTTCTGAAGGCGGTAAAGGATGAAACACTCAGGCACTCATAACGAGTTACCCTTATAGAAACAAAGTGTGACACGTTGGATGCTACGAGGAAACAACATATGGATCAGATCAAGGGCATATGGAAGCTCATTGCTGCAAAGGTGGATGTCATGGAAGGGATGGTTTCAGGTATGGCCAACATCTTTAGAATTTTGAAAAGTGAAGGCGGAAGCATGACTATAGATGAGTTAGATGACATCATCGTAGACATCCCTAACAAGACCAAGGTAGCACTTAAATACTAGTATGAGTTTGGGGGAAAAATACAAAGTGAATATCCATAATTCATTCTACCAGAAGGTGAGCAGGGTACATAATAAAATGGCTCACCATATTCTTTATTCCTTGATTCTTTCTTTCATTTATACTATATTTGTTTTGGAGTGACAAGGTGACTACCCATTGCCGGGATGACAATGTGCTCTAGTGCAGGGTAATGTTGAGTGGAGAGAAGTGGCCTAAGTATTAGACGCACAAATATAGGGCGTTAGAAGTGCGCAGAGCTATGATAGGATTAGAACACCTAGGATCAGGACTTAGCTATTTTTGGATAAGGGCTATTTCTAGAGGTAGCGTGCTGAGAACATAAAGACATAAATATTTGCGATCCAAGCAATGTTATTTTGTGAACAAGTGGTAGCTGAGTGTCATGCATAGTTTAGGCTAATGATAGGACTTCTACTGATAGTTAACTATAGGAAGTATATTATTAGAACACTTGCATGTTGTGCATCCTTTTGTAAAGGAACGTGACTATTATTAGCAATGTGACCTATTTTGAGAATTGCATGGCCGATGAAGGGCAAGTCCCCACCCCTATATATATGTATTGATTTGCTTGAGTTAGAGAGAGAAAAACTATGGTAGGGTTATGCTGTTGGTTTTATAGCGTGTATGACTCATGAAGATAATTATGTAATGTAAGAAGTTTTTGTGTTTTACAATACTTAATATAATGGTTCACAATGACTAGATAATGGTGTTGAACATGATTGAATCTAATTCTTGCATGGTAAATCTTGTTATAGTCACTATTTATTTCATTCTAAAACTATTCTACAAGCTAGATCTTATTTATGCACTATGTGTTGTTTACTATTATTAATGAATTTGAATATCTATATGCACCATCAAGCTAACATTCTGTCCAAATAACTCTAAAGAGGGACCTGGTGCCTTTACGTGCTTCAGGTGAGCGCTCAGCCCTGGTTGAGTGATATGCCAACATGCCTAGGTTAGTACAATAAATTCTACACTACATCAAAGAGACACTTTAAAGCTTGGCTCAATGTCCTTCTTAGATTATGGCTTTTGTAGACACAAAATCTATGCACTTGGGTACATTTCTAGGTCCTGAAAGCATGTTAGCATTTACATGATTCCTAAACAAGAAAACTAGTAATTGACAACTCCATTTAGCCTTTTGTTTTATCTTCTGCACTTTTATTGGCTTTATACATCTTACACTCTTGTCACCATTTGACTGTTTTCTTTTTCTATGGCCTCAGACACTAACGCCTAATCAGGACACTAGCGCTAAGCACTCATGTCCTCCTGGGTGCTCTTTTCCTTATTTACCTTTTTCTTATCCTTTTAGACCCCTTTTGCTTCTTAATTACTTTTTACTACTTTGGGTCGGCCTTCCAATTGTCAATTACGAAATTCAAACAAGGGAATCATATAAATACATAGTTATATTTTCAAAATAAAGGACCAAACACTAAACATTACATACTATCACCTAAGCTTGCATCCAAAGGCACAAAAACATTTCAAAACATCCATCTATCACACTCATTCAAGGGACAAGAGCTACATTCTTTTGTATACATAACATAATAGGGGTAGACAACTTGTTTTTAGATTATATGTGCATTCGGAGATTAAGAAGTGAAACCAAAGTGCCAAAGAGAGACTAGCAACGAAGCTCCTTCTGCATAGAAGAGGCCCAATCTGGATCATTTACACAAACATCGGTGCCTAGAACAAACACTAATGCCTAGGCACTCCTTTCCTCCTATGGGCGCTCCTATCCGACACATTCCCAAGTCTTATAACCTTCAACGAGCATTGACAATACCCTTCTCAGTCAGTTTCAGTAGTTCACCTCCTTAGATCACTTTTAGATTGCTCAGGAATCATCTAAGTCTCTTTATCTCCCTCTTTTGCTTAGGGTTTCACATTTGTACATGTTTTTCTACTTGTGTCTTACAATATATTAGCATTTGTATATCATTCATTACAGTAGTTACTCTGCAATTAAATTTAATTCAATTTATATTAAATCACCTTGATATGGAATCCTTGGATGTTCATGATAGGTAAGGGTGCATTAAATGCGAATGATTTATTTCTCAACTGACCCTAAGCTAACTAAGGTAACTTGTGTATTTAAAAATATGATTATTGTGAGTACAAGGGATAAGTTTGTCAACCATGGGACAAATTCATCATCTAAACTTGTCTTGGGCCCACAAACACCTCTAGGCTTAAAATAGAACCATGTGTAAGACTAGATGTGTTTTGAAAAGAGTTTGAAGATGTACTACATATTAGGTGAAGTGAATTTTGAAGTGCTTAGTCAAAGAACTAGCTAGACCTAGTGGACTTGAGAGGTAGGATTAAGTAATAAATCTTTATGTTTAGTGTTGAGTTGTGGAGCTCAATTACTTTAGTTTAGCTTGTAATGTGAAACTTGCTAGAAAACATAGTAACCGTTATCAGTTAGGGGGAACCGGCATCGGTCACCTAGGACTGACATTGGTCAGGCAAGGAGGAACTGACATCGGTTACCTATGCGTGAGTATTTTAATTAACTCTCAGGAATCATATCTATTTTTAGCATTAAAGTATATCTATTGATTGTAATTGCATGGCTAAGTGCCCTAAGTCTATAAATGACTATATAAACATAAAAGCTAGGGTTTAGAAGTAAGTATTAACAAGAATTAAAAAGAAATTGGGTGAGGGAGAGAATTCTTGGTGATGAAGCAAAAGCTTGAGAGAAAGAAAGTGTTGTACATCTGAGAGGTGTGGAAGATTGTAAATCTTCATTGTATATCTTATCAAAGCTTTGGATAATAGATTGGCTTGTGGACATAGCCCACACTGGGTGAACCACATTAAATTTGGTGTTGATTTATGTCTCTTGTTTTATATATTTCTTCTGGTAGAATATCCACTTTTATTTGCATGTATGCTTAGATATGATATATTGTCTGTACAACTGGTGTGCTAACCCCAACATCTGGTATCAGAGCTTTGTTTGAGGGTTTTGTGTGTTGACAGATTTACTCACAGAAGGTTTTCTGGTTGAGTGGGAGCTACAACAATGGAAAAAGAAAACAAATGCAAGGTAGAGAAATTTGATGGCTGAAATTATCAATTATGGAAGATGTAGATTGAGGATTATCTGTATCAAAGAGATTTCTATTTAGCATTGGACGAGAAGTCTAGACCTACGAAGATGACTGATGAAGAATGGAAGATTCTTGACAGAAAGGATTTGGGATCTATAAGATTGAGCCTGGCAACATCTGTGGCTTCCAATATCACAGAAGCGACTTCTACGGTAGGGTTAATGAAATCTCTTGCTAATTTATATGAAAAAACCTAGTGCTTCAAATAAATTTTATTTGATGAAGAAAATATTTAGTTCTAAGATGCATGAAGGTGGATCTACATCTAGTCATTTGAATGATTTCAGATCTATTGTAAATCAGTTAAAATCGGTTGATATACTGTTTGATGATGAAGTCAAAACACTCTTATTCTTATGTTCTTTGCCTAATAGTTGGTATAACTTGGTAATGGGTGTTAGTAATACAACATCTACTAATAATATTTTGAAGTTTGATGACGTGGTTAGTATAATCTTGAATGAAGAAATTCACAGGAAGAGTGCAGAGGAATCATCATCTGGGAATGCTTTGAATGTAGAAAGCAAGGGCATGCAGAAGGAGAGATCCAAGAGTAAGATTAATGGAAAATCAAAGTCAAGGGATAAAAAATCTAAATCTAGAAAAGAGAATTACTTGTTGGAAATGTGGAAAGAAAGGACATGCAAAGAAAGATTGTTGGTCAAAGGACAAAGAGAACCAATAATCAGACAAAGGTAAAGAAGTAAATCTTGGTACATCAGAGGTAATACAAGGTGCTCATATTTTATCTTTAGATAATTGAATTGAATCGTGGGTTTTAAATTCAGGAGCTTCTTTCCATGCAACCCCTAATAAGGGTTATTTTAGAAATTATGTCTCGGAAAATTTTGGGCATGTTTATTTGGGTGATGATGAACCTTGTAGTATTACTGGTAAAGGGGAAGTTTATTTAAAATTTTAGAATGGAAATACATGGGTATTGATAGATGTGAGGCTTGTGCCAAGCCTCAAGAGGAATCTTGTTGCATGGTTACTTTTATAGAAGACTCTTGGAAAGTCACCAATGGTGCTTTTATTGTGGCAAGAGGTAAGAAGGTAGGAACATTATATTTATCTACCTATGTTAGTGATTCCTTTTCTAAATTATCTACTTCAGATTTAGATGCATGCATGTGGCATAACCGGTTAGGCTATATGAGTCAAAAAGGAATGCAGATCTTAAAGGCTAAGGGTAAGTTACCAGATTTGAAAGATTTAGATCTTGATTTCTGTGAGCATTGTGTCTTTGGAAAGAAAAAGAGAGTGAAATTTCTAAAAGTTGGGTCAACTAAGAAGGAGCAGAAATTGGAGTTTGTACACTCAGATGTGTGGGGACCAGCTTAGGTAGCTTCTCATGGAGGATCCTAGTATTATGTTACTTTCCTTGATGATGCTACAAGAAAGGTATGGGTTTATTGTATTAAATGTAAATATGATGTTTTTGAGACTTTTAAAAGATGGAAAACCCTTGTTAAGAATGAATCAAATTCTAATTTAAACTACCTTAGATCTGATAATGGTGGTGAATATTGTATCAATGATTTCAATGATATTGTTCAGTAAATGAGATACGTAGAGAAAGAGCGGTTCCAAGAACACCACAGGAGAATGGAATTGTAGAAAGAATGAACAAGACAATCATGGAACGTACTAGAAGTATGAGGATAAATTATGGATTGCCTTTGCAGTTTTGGGCAGAAGCAGTTGATACATCGGTTTATTTGATTAACAGTGGGCCTTCAAGTTCACTAGATGAAGGAATACTAGAGGAAGCTTGGACCAGAAAAGAGGTAGATCTTTCTTTTCTTAAAGTTTTTGGTTCAGAAGCTTTTGTGCATGTTGATAAGGAAAATAGGAAAAAGTTGGATGCAAAATCCAAGAGATGCACTTTCATTGGTTATGGATCTGGTGATTTTGGTTTCCATTTTTGAGATTTAGAGAATTCTAAAATTATTAGGAGTCACGATGTTGAATGAAATGAAAAGAGAATGTATGGGGATCAAATTTTGGTACCCAATGATGAACCAGTTGAGAAATTTGTGAATGAAAATGAAATCTTAGATTTAAAAGTATTACCTATAGGGTTACACAGTAACCAGTGTCAGTTTACCCTTGACCGACATCGGTTAGAAGAACCAGTATCGATTACAGAAGATCCAAACCAACATTGGTTAGCAAAACTGATGTCAGTTAGAGGTAACCGACATCGGTCACTAACAAATTTAGATATGAATGTTTAGGAGATCTAGATTGAGCCTCTGGTACCCCAAACTCCTGTGAGAAGGTCACAAAGGGTAAGAAAACCTCCAGAAAGATTTACACCTTCTCTATTTTATTTATTATTGATTGATAATGGTGAACCATAAAGCTTTGAAGAATCAATGTAGGATAAGACTCTCATCCAGTTGGAGCATGACATGGACAAGGAGATGGACTCCTTGGAACAAAACCAAACTTGAGATTTGGTTAAGTTGCCAGTAGGTAAGAGGACATTACAAAACAAGTGGGTTCACAGGATTAAGGAAGAAGAGGGTGGATAGAAAAGATAAAATGCAAGGCTTGTAGTAAAAGGATTTGCACAGAAAGTAGGTATTGACTTTGGTGAAATATTTTCTCCTGTTGTTAAGATGACTTCAATTTGTACTGTATTGAGTTTAGTTGTAGTAGAGGACTTGAATTTAGAGAAACTAGATGTGAAGACGAATTTCTTTCACGGTGATTTGGATGATGAGATTTACATGTAGCATCCGCTTGGGTATGAAGTCAAGGGTAAGGAGAAATTAGTGTGCAGGTTAAAAAAGAGCCTATATGGGCTCAAGCAAGTTCCAAAGAAATGATATATGAGGTTTGATAGATTTATGCATGAACATGGTTATTTGAGATGTGAATTTGACCATTGTGTTTATTTAAATAAGCTTGAAAATGGGAGCTATATTATTTTGTTACTGTATGTGGATGATATGCTTATTGCAGGATCTAGTATGTAGGTGTAGACACCTAAAATTGATTATCCAATTTGGTGTCCCTCGTGCGCGTTTTCTCTCTCAGGTAACCTGGGGCACGTTTATATCACCACTATCCCCTTGGGATATTATTCGATTTGTGATTTAAACACCTATCCTAAGTTTAATTCACCCCATTATATTTTACCCGTGAGTAATTAAATATTAACTATTTAATTACACCTTTTCACATGTATCCTAACCACTTATCTACCCCATATATATCCTATCCATGTATCACCCCTATTTCTCCTCCTCCCAAAGCGGGATATTTCCCGTATTTGAGGTGGAGGGATAACTCTTATCTTTCCAGAAATCGTTCATTTTGGCCGTCTCGGGAGTCTGTTCCGTGATCGGCGCCGACCGGTACTCGGTCGACGCCGATTTTTCAGAGCGGCGCCGATTATAAATAGAAGCCCAGAACTCAGTTCTGAGGGAGGACAAAAAAATAGAGAGAGAGAGATAGATGAGGACATGAGGACGAGAGAGAGAGAGACAGATCGTGACACAGAGACGCAGATTGTAAGAGAGAGAACGAGAGATCTTTTAGCATCAAGTGTGAACATTATCTATCGAATGAGAGCGGATCTTGTCCAAATCAATCCCTGAGAGGAGCACCGTTACTCTGCTCTTATCACATCAATATCACACGTCTCCATTGATTTTCTGGTGACTCTGTTCCTGCACCCAGCACGGGTGGAGTCTTGCTAGTATCTCTCCAGCTTCTGCAGATCCAGCAGACGTTGACGATCTGGCCTTCACTTTCTGATTTCCAAATCTTCTCGCACTTTGTCTCGGATCGATGCCGATCTATATCAGTCGACGCCGATTTACATCAGTCGACGCCGATTTTAAACAGTCGACGCCGATTCTACATAATCGACGCCGATCTTCCTGCAGACAGGTAAAAAGATGCAGGTAACACAAATCCAGCTTTGTTTTCACAGTTCCCTATTTTCTGTTGCTTTCTGCCTACTGTTTAGATTCTGTTTATTACTTTGATCAGAAAATCTAGTCTTGTACGTACATCTTTTATCATGTATACTTCTTTACTTAATTGAAAACGTGGACTGACATCCGCCGAGGGAGCTTATCGCTTCCCGGATCCGCTTCTCGGGCAGTCCACCTAAATATCTTTTAACGTGGTCTTTTTCTATCAAGCATCGGTGTCTCGCAGGTTACTTGGATCTACTGTGCAGAATTGCTCGTGTGCGCCCGTCTTATCTACATCGGCTTCCTTATCCGTCTACATCTTCGGATCTTGTCCATCAGGTATCGATTTCATTGGAGTTTTTCAGGGTTTTTGTGTTTAGTTTGGTGCATTAACTTGGACAGGTAACAAGCGTGAAATTCTTGATCTACATTCTGGCACGCCCGGTGGGACCCAACCAAAGTCCCTTATTGGTAAGTTCATCTCTTTTTAGTTTTGAGCTTTGTTCTTTTTCTTCACTGATTTTTATCAGTTCTGCTTGAGCATTTCCTTTCATCGTTTCAATCTTGCTCTTTATGCGAAATTGTTATTTCCTTGAAATTTTTCTAGTTCCTTAAAATAGAAATTTCTGTTTCACCATTATCTGGATATATCTTTCTGGATTTTGTTTGGTGTTTGCTTAACCTTTTCTTGCGGAGCACTTTGCTTGTTCGTGGGATTGTTCGAGGGGAAGAGCTCAACAACGCGCTTTTTGAAGTCCACACACCTTGGAGAGCTAAATCTACAGGTATTTCTCTTTTACGGTGTTTTCTCCTTTTTAGGAACTAAAAAAAAAATACAAAAAAAAATAAAATTTCTTTGTTTGTTGTCTATCACATCCGAACATTTCAATTGTTGGTACTTAAAAAGAATTTAATCGCATTTGGGAAAGAATCTGTTTGACTTGTCTTCATCGAAATCAAACACTTCGTTTTTAAGTGCTTAAAAGGAACTCTTTCTTTGTCATTTCTGCTGTATGTTTTTCATCTAGTTTTAATTAGGCTGGAAAATTGATCAAAATCGGTAGTGACACTATTTGATTTTTATTTTTCACCCTTGCACACAAAGCCAAAATCACTAGGTATAAAGCATTTAAACAAAAATTCTTTCCCTGGCCTCGCCTACTTGGAAGTGACATCCAAGAGGAAGAGCCTACGCGGTACTCGGGTCGCGCTATAAATTCACGGAAGTTCTGGTATATATTGGCAAAGCACCCGACTCCCTTATCGCAGCGGTGTGTGAAGTGCGGGGGTAGGCCCCTATATCAAGCCACGTACCGGTCTTTTACTGAAGTGCCTTCAGGACTCCTCACCAAAACACCCCCCAAACCATCCTTAGTTTGGCTATCTGAGTAGTTCCTGTTCTAAAAGGCCCTCCCTAATATTTTCTTTCTTAAAAGCATAAAAACTTAAAAGAGATAATCACCTACGCTGCTTGAATTGTCTGTGCATTAGTTAGGTCAATCTTCTTTTCTGCTTGTTTATGACGGTCATCACTCGGTTACAATCTAGAAGAATGGCTCAATTAGCCCCTTCTTCCTCCGAGATCACCACTAGTGTGGATGTTTCGGCACCCCCCAGGTCTTCCTCGGGACCACTGTTAATTGGTTCCCCATCCTGGTCATATAATCCTTTCTATCAGGCCAAAGCAACCCCATCACGTCCAGCTTCCCCTAGTCCTTCAGAAATATCATCTGCTTCTGACTCAGAGTATGTTCCTCGCGGGGATCCTGAATTTCAGGCGCTCCTCGATCGCAATCCGGTAGCCCTCATGGACTACCTAGTACACAAGTCTATTCAAATATCTGATCAGGGACCACCAATCCAGCAAGTGTACGATTATTCTCGTGAACCATCCCAGGCCTTTGTAGAACAGTTAGCATCATCTTTCTCGCCTCGAGCCACGGAGAAGGGTGGCGCACCTGTGCCTCCTTTTTCTCTTCCACCGACCATATCGACTAGTTCTCAAATAGTCTTACCTATTCCTAACACCGCAGTTACCTCGAATATTCCACAACCTACTTCTGAGAGGTCCTCTGCTCTGGCTATAATGAGTGCGTCTGTGCACCCGCATATTGCTGTTAATTCATCTATGCCGTCCATTGTGTCCCAGGGTCAGTACCCCTTTATGAGTCAACCCCCTTTGACTAGTCAGTTGGTTCCTGCTTCTCGTCCTCCAGTGGGTCTTTCTTCCAATGTTCCAGCAACAGTGACCTTCACCCATCCTCTAGCATCGGTGCCCTTAATAACTAATCCGGTAGTAGAAAGCCTCTTTCAGGTCTTGTTCCCCAATATGTCCAATCAAATCAGCACCCATGTTCCTCAATCTGTTCCGATTCAGTCAACAAGCATAGGAGTCCACCAATCACAGGCTCCGTCCGTCATCCAACCTTCATTTTCTCAACCACTTATTATCTCACAGCCTGCCTATACACAGGACTCCTTCACAACAAATACCCCACCAGGCGTCACCCAGAACGCCTGGTTACTCCTCTTATCATCCTATCAATCAACAGATGAATCCCCCGTTGACACCTCAACAACATCCACCATTTGCTTCTTATGTAGGACATGCCAGTGTGCCTCCTCCTCAATCTGACGTGGTTCAAATTCTTTTCAAGAAAATCGCAGACTTGGAAGCCTCCACCAAAGGGGCTCGTCCTTCATACTCTTTGAAGAAGTGTGTAATGAACCCATTCACCCCTCAGTGGCTTTTAAGCCTTATCCTCCCCAATGGGAACTTCCTAAATTTTCAAAATTTCACAGTCGGGAGGACCCTCAACAGCATTTGCGAGCATTCAAACATGCTTGCTACCTCATAGTCCAGGATCAGGAGCTTATGCTCCGTACTTTTCCTATGTCTCTAGCAGGTCCTGCTTTAGACTGGTACAATAACATTCCTCAACATTCCTTGTTTTCTTTCTCTCAATTGGCCCAGATGTTTGTTGAAAACTTTTCAATAAATATCGCGCATAAGATCTCGATTACAGATCTTTATAATATTCGTCAATTCGATGATGAGTCTATTGCAGACTTTGTCACTCGTTGGAGAGGGATAATCAACCAATTGTCTTTCTCCCTTTCTCAATCCCAACATATCGAGTTGTTTACTTGATCTTGTGCTAATCATATTTCGTCCACTTTAAGGATCCAGACTTTTCATACATTTGAAGAAGCCTTTACGATGGCACACAAACTTTGAATCTCGCGCCATTGAACAAGGGAAGCTAAAACTTCGCTCTAAATCTAAACCAGATTTTTCTCGGTTTACCAAATCAAATCCTTCCACTTCTAAAGACAAGAATCAGGGATCCCACCAACGCTATCGTATTAAAAACATCACGAGCCAATACCACTTCTAATCAAACACCACGAAGAGACTCCTCATCTTCTCGAAAAGGGACCTCATCATCTCGATCTTTCACTTCATTGGGGGAATCATATGCTTCTATCCTGGAAAAAATGTTGGAAGTCCACATGATCGAACTTCCCCCCATTAGGAATATTGATGAAAGACAAGAACGTCCATTCTGGTATAGGGAAAATGACTTCTATCATTATCATAGAACCAAAGGTCATGACATTGAACGATGTCAGACCTTCAAAAATCTTGTCCAGAAATTCATTGATAAAGGCGAGCTCATTCTGGATAACCCAAATGCTCCCCCAAATCAAGCACTGGATGTCTTTAAACAACCTTTTCCCAATCATTCCCTGAACCATGATGCTTCAGAGTCTCAAAAACCAAACACTCATACTATCAGCTTCATCTCTACTGAAGAATCTTCTTCTAAAACTAAGCCATCTGCAAACACATCGACCGAATCAGAGCCTCCTTCTACTTCGTTAATCGCTGGGATTCCACCATCTTCAGATAGCCCGTCTTTGAATATTCCAACATTGTTAGATACGGATTCACCTCCCTCTGCTTCTTTGTCTGATCTTCCGTCCATACCCGAGACAGTGTCATCCTCACCTGTCTCATCGTCAGACATTCTTTCAATGCTCGAGGAAATTACATCCCTTCGAGTTTCCACCGCGGATACATCTACTTCTGTTTCTCCCATTTTTGCTGCGACTATGCCCTTGGTGAACGTACCTATAGTTGTCCCGACTTCGACGGAAGCGTCTTCGATTTTGACTCTTCCTGTTTCCTTTCCTACAGTAGTTTCACCCATAATTACTGCACCAGAAGTAGTTCCCTCGCAAGGAACTGCTTCTTCATCACTCACTTCTTCCATCACTAATGTTACTTTGCCTATTAAGGGGAAATCTAAAGAAGTAGCACCAACACCTATACGCTCGGTTCCTGAACTTAGACCGAGACAACCGAAATCTAACATTGCGCCATCAGTACCTCCCCATTTGCTTCCCCCGAAAAGGTTACAATCACCTTATGCGGTTGAAGTTGTCACCATCCCTGAAAAAGGAAAGCCCATATTTCGAACCATCAAGACTCTTGGTGCTTTCCCACAAAAATCTCTCTCTGCGCCTCATAAAAGATTGGATTTGTCCGCTGAGAAGGCGTCTTCTTCTACAAACTTATCAAAACCATCATCTTCTTCTACAACACATTCTTCACTAGCACCTCGAAAAGTGGACTTACCTACTAAAAAGACGTCACCTCTTTTATCAGAATCATCATCTTCGTTACCAAAATCCAGGGCACCCTATGTTCCTCCGATTATACCTACTTTGGAAGCTTCTCCCTCATCTAAATCGACATCATCTAAATCATCATTAGTTTCGACCAAGCAGCCTCCCTTATCTCTGAAGACCACAACACTTGTCACATCTCCATCATCTTCAAAATCTATTTTAGGGGCTCCCCCTCCACCGAAATCAATCATGTCTCACTTACTTCCATCTCAAGTGCCCAAGGCTGCTCCTCCAGATGTCCAAAAAAATAAGATGATCCCTAAAAAGACTGTCAAACCTAACATGCAGGTTCTTTTACCTCGGCAGTCTGTTAAAGTAAAAGAGGCGCCTTCATCATCTCTATCCTCATCTTCGTCTACCGGGTTCTATACCGAAATCCTTCACCAACTTATCCAATCTTCATCCATATCTCTTCCTCTGATTAAACCCTATAACCCTAAAGGAGTTAAACCTACTTGGTTTAACTCTGATTTGATTTGTGCTTACCACCATACCCCGGGTCATGATACTGAGGGATGTAAAGCTCTTCGATCTGTTGTCAACAGCCTTTTGGAAGAAAGTGATCTTTTGCTGGAGGAGGAGAAACAAGTATCTCCTGTCATCTTAGCTCCATCTGAGCCCCAACGATCTACTCAGACCTCTACTTCTAGTGATTCCACTCCAAATGATCTTCCACCTTCTCAAATCGACACAATTCATATCGCCACTAGAACCCAACAGTATGATAATCCATCCTCATCTACAGCATCTCGACCACGGGTTGTCATTTCTGTCAGCCCCCGAAGGAGTTCCTCCTTCCTCATTAGCCCCAAGACCTCGGGTCTCTATTCGTGCTGCACCTCGGGCTCAAATTCCCGTGTCAGTTGAGGAGAGTGTTATGAAACAACTCACCCAGGCTTCGGTCAAAATGTCTCTTTTTGACCTCATTCAATCCTCTCCGCAACATCGCCAGGCTCTGATTGATAATCTGCGTCGCATCGCAGTGAATTCAGATGAGACCCAACCTTTCGAGATGATTGTTGGATTGAATAGACCATCAACCGCCATTTCTTTTGAAGATTCAGAAATTCCTTCCCTTTCTTCCGAGGATTTGGAGGCTCCCCTCTTTATCACAGTCCAAATCGACAACACTACATTAAAACGCATTATGATCGACAGTGGTGCTGCACTCAACGTCATCTCCTCGCACACATTCGAGCAACTTAAGTTACCAAAGAACGTAGTGTCACCCCCGCCTTTCGCCCTTCGATCATTTAACGATCAGCTAGCAGTTACTTTAGGAACTGTGGTCTTACCCATTCGAGTAGGTAAGAAGCTGCTTCACGAACTCTTTTACATTGTTGAAGGGAAATTCCACTATAATATGATCCTCGGACGCTCCTAGATTCGTGCAATGCATTGTGTCCCATCCACCCTCCATCGATGCTTAAAATATCAATATGAGGGAAAAATCTATACTCATCCAGGAGATCCTTTTCCTTCCGCACAATGCGACATGACCACAGGGTCTGCCCCTCTAAAGGAAAATGCTTGTTCTCCTGACGGGGCCTCATCTTCTTCCATACCTGCAACCAAACTACCGGATGTACAAAATTTAGAAGAGACATTGCAGCGTTTCTCACTAGGAGAGCTTCCTCTCCTTTCTTTTGACACCCATCTCAAACCTAGTGAGTATGGTAGACCAGACAAACAACCTGAATATCAGCCAGGTCTTGGTCGCATCGTCACCATTGGTCTGCCCAATCAACAGACTAATTTCATTTACGGTGGTCTTGATACGCCTCACTATCGCCCGGATTCTCCTCCTAGGACCAAACCTTATTTAACAGGGTTCGATTGTCTACAGAATCCCACGTTTGCAAAAACTTATTTATATCGATGCGCGTGGAAGGGCTTTGGCTTAGGTAAATATGAACAAGGTGTGCATGACCTCGCGTCCATTCCAACTCTCAAGCCACATCAAAAATTTGGTTTAGGATTTAAACCTCTTTCAAAAGCCACCATCACTGTTCTCGATGAGCCTCTTCCTATTGAGGAACCATCTTCTCCCGCTAAGTCAGAAGCATCACTCGATGTGGACGACACCATTTCCATCCCGTCTAACTTTTTTTTTTAATCAATACCATTTCCTTAGGGCCACTAGACTATAAGACTAATGACAGGTCCACTTCCATACCGTTAATCTTCCCTGAAATAGTTGGAGACGACTCTCCTACTATCAACACTATCCACTGTGCAGATGATGATTCTGTCCTCACCTATCTGGGGGCAGAGGATTCCTATCTTCCTAAAACCATTCCTTCTGACACGTCTACGCTTCTCAACGAAGCCACTGTCGACCTTAATATAGGGACTTCTAAAGACCCTCGCATCATTAAGGTCGGCCAATCCCTTAATCCACAAGAGTTAGGAGACTTTACCACTTTTCTTTCCAACCATCGTCAAGCATTTGCTTGGGCATATGAGGATATGCCAGGACTTGATCCCGATATTGTGGTCCACAATATCGTTACTCTTCCCAACATCAAACCAGTTAAACAAAAATTGCGTAAAATGCACCCTAGAGTAGCCCTTCTTGTTAAAGAAGAATTGCAGCGCTTGCTCTCGGCTAACTTCATCCAACCCATCGATTATCCACAATGGGTTTCCAATGTAGTACCAGTAACTAAAGCTACTGGGAAAATTTGAATTTGTACCGACTTCCGGGACCTTAATCTTGCTTGTCCAAAAGATGATTTTCCTCTACCTAATATCGACCAACTCGTGGATTTAACTGCGGGTCATGAGATGCTTTCTCTTATGGATGGTTTCTCTGGGTATAATAAAATTCTCATCGCACCAGAAGACCAACATAAGACTTCTTTCATAACTCCTTGGGGGACCTTTTGTTATCGTGTCATGCCTTTCGGTCTTAAGAACGCAGGAGCAACCTATCAGCGAGCAATGACCTACATCTTCCATGATCTCTTACACAAAACTGTGGAAGATTACGTCGACGATCTCCTCGGTAAATCCAAACGTCATCAGGATCATCTTTTCATTCTTGCACCTCTCTTTGAGAGGCTTATTCGCTTTTGTCTTCGTCTAAATCCATCTAAGTGCGTGTTTGGCGTTCTCACTGGTAAACTTTTAGGTTTTATCATTTCCATTAGGGGTATTGAAGTAGACCCCGCAAAAATAAAAGCTATCCTTGAGATGCCTCCCCCTTCTAACTTAAAACAACTCCGCAGTCTCCAAGGACGTCTTCAATCAGTGCGTCGTTTTATCTCACAATTGTCGGACTGTTGTCAACCTTTTCATCATCTCCTCCGTAAGAATGTTCATTTTGAATGGGATGAACATTGCCAAAAGGCCTTCGATGATCTCAAAGCTTATCTTCTTTCTCCACCTGTGCTTACACCTCCACACGAGGGGGAGCCTTTCTATCTTTATATCTCTGTGACTGACCACGCTCTGGGAGCCATGATCTCGCATCGGGACGCTTGCGGTAAAGAACAAGCTGTCTATTACATCAGTCGCACCCTCCATGAGTATGAAACACGTTATTCCGAAGCTGAAAGAGCTGTGTTGTGCTCTCTTCTTCGCAACTTCTAAGCTTCGTCATTACCTCCTTAATCACAAAACTTACATTGTCACAAGTGTCAATCCACTCAAGACAATTCATGCGAAGCCTTATCACAATGATCGTATCACTCGTTGGCTCATGCTTATGACAGAATTTGATCTCGAGTTTATCCCGCAAAAGTCTATCAAGGGTCAGGTCATTGCAGATCAATTAGCTGATGCTCCTCTTCTGGACACTCAAGTCCCCCTTGCTCGATTCCCCGATGAATATATCCAACAAATTGAATTTGGTCTGTCTCCATTTAAAGTAAAGCTCTTCTTTGATGGATCCAAATGCCAGCAAGGGGGAGGTGCGGGTTTCGTGATGATTCCTCCTTGGGGTACGCCTATCCCAGTCACACACAAATTGAACTTTGAGTGCACCAATAATATGGCTGAATATGAAGCTCTTGTCTTGGGTCTTCAAAATGCCATTAATCTCGGCGCTCGTCATATTGACATCTTTGGTGATTCTGAACTCATCGTTAATCAAGTCACAGGTGTCTATCAATGCAAGAATGATATCCTTCAAAAATATCGTGATATCGTTCTCGTTCAACTCCAATATTTTGACAAATTCACTATCCAAGCTATTCCTCGCACTGCGAATCGATTCATAGATACAATGGCTTCGTTAGCCTCACTTATCCCACCTTTTACCGAGGACTCGCGACTTTATGTGGCTGTGCAACGATTAGATCAACCATCTCATCTTAGGCAATTAACTTCAATCCATGCTGTCACAACCCATACTCAGGATGAGTGGTATCAATAGATCATTGATTATCTATCTCATTCAGTGCTTCCTCCAGATCTGACTTCCAATGGTAGAAGATCTTTTATCCTACGCGCTAATCGCTATACTATTCTAGGCGGGATCCTCTACAAACGCGACTTTGATGGCATTTTTCTTCGGTGCCTCAAAATCCTTGAATCATCTAAAGCTATCAAAGAGGTCCATGACGGTATATGTGGTGGACATTTTAGTGGCTTGGTCGTAGCTAAACGCATCTTACGTTTGGGATATTATTGGCCTTCTCTTAATCGATATTGTTGTGAATACACTAAGAAATGCGTCAAGTGTCAACAACATTCCAATCTCACACACATCCCTAGTCAAGCTTTACAACCTACAGCAGATTTATGGCCTTTTTCGCAATGGGGTCTTGATCTCATTGGTCTCATCAATCCGCGTTCTTCACAACATCATCATTTTATCATTACTGCCACTAAATAATTTACTTAGTGGGTGGAAGTTATACCTCTTTCCTCAACAAAAGATAAACCCATAGTTGATTTCGTCTATCAACACATCATTTGTCGCTTTGGTGTTCCACACAAACTCATCACAAATAACGGTAAATATTTCAAAAACGCTGATTTGCAGAACCTCTGCGATGCTTTCAATATCAAGCTCAGCTTTTCCTCTCCATACTATCCTCAAGCTAATGGTCAGGCCGAAGCTTCCAATAAAACTTTGCGTAATATCGTCGCAAAGGTAACTAATCGAGCTGGTAGGGATTGGTATTTACATATCCCTTTTGATCTCTAGGCTTATTGGACTAGCATTCGTTCGTACTCCTACTGGTGCTACTCCCTTCTCTCTCGTCTATGGGTTTGAGGTTGTTTTTCCTTTGGAAGTCCAAATCCCATCTCTCTGTGTTGCTCTTAAAGAATTTGTCTTTGATGAGGGACTATCGTCAAAATCGTCTAGCACAACTTGAATTATTAGATGAGCGGCGTCTCAACGCTCTTGAACATCATCAAGCCTATCTTGAGCATGTCAAACGTGCTTATAACAAGCACTTGCAGCACTGTGACTTCAAAATTGGTGATCTTGTTCTTAAAGAAAATTAAAATGTCACTACACTCGAAAGGAGTCCGCGTGGTAAGTTTACTCCCAATTGGATGGGCCCGTACATTATCACTCATAAATATGGGTCTGGGGCTTATCATCTATCTTCTATGGATGGTATACCTAAAGTAGAACCTCTTAATGCCTTGCATCTACGGCCATTCTACTGTTAAAATCCATCTTACACAAATCTAGTCACAAGGCAGATCTTTCATCTGTCTAACAACCAGTCATATACTTTCATGGTGATTTGAAATTATGTGGTTCTCCACCTATTGTCTTTTTTTTACCTTAAATATGAGTATCGTGGCTCTACTCATAGCATTTTTCTTCTGGATATGTTTCTCCTCATGGTAGGAACACCTTAATCACTGTTTCATTTGTCCCAAGTGCTTATCTTAATTGGATCTACTCGGGGCATGAGTGCATGCTCTTTATACATTTTCTTCCCCTCTATCTGATCTATCTAGGTCTAAACTCAGCTTCTTCCAAAAAGCTTTAAAAAAAAAAAAGAGGATAGACTGATCCCTTGAAGGACAACTACCCATACAATCAAATGAATCAAAAGATATAGACCATGCCCTCAAAGGATGGGTATCATTAAAATTCAAAATAAAGACCACTTCCTTAAAGGACGGCTGTTTCTCAAAGGAATACTCAAGGCTTCTTGCATTGATTAGCCTTTCAGTCAGTTTATACATTTTTTTAGCATCACTGAAAGACTTCCCCTATTGATCAGTCTTTCCATATCTAGCAAACTTCCCGCATTGATCAGTTTACTTTTCTGCCAGAAATCATGAAGCTGAGATATAAGACCTTTTGTCGATCATATGGAGAATCCTATTTTCCCAGTATGAACATGTATTCTGTCCCTTGTAAATTTTGACAAGATACTTACTTGCGGCTCTTTCCATTTCCCTCCTAAATCTGGTTTGCGGCTAGTTAGTGTCAGGCTTATTTTAACCTCATATAGGGCCTTGCATGCATGATCTTTTGATTTCCTATCCAGATTCTATTTATGGTCGGTTGGGAGTCCAGCTTACCATTTTTTTTTCTATCTGGGTGTATTTCCTTTATTTCTAGTCAAGGTCGTTTTCATTACATCCTTGGCTCTCGCAAAGAGTATTCCCCATTATTATTTGTTATTCATCTAATTAAATTGACATTTCACATGTTAATTTAATCAAAATTTATCATCTATCTAATTTCATCTTATCTATCAAAGCATGTATTGTCAACACATGTGGATCTGCCTATCTATTTTCATCAAAATTAAATTAACATCTCAAACATACCGAATCTATCAATCACATCTATCCATCTATCCATCAAAACATCTAAAAATATGTACATCCAAGTTACACTACATCTATCTATATCCATTTTTTTTTATCAAAATTAAATCCATACATCAATCACATCTATCCATCTATCCATCAAAACATCTAAAAATATGTACATCCAAGTTACACTACATCTATCTATATCCATTTTTATTTTTTATCAAAATTAAATCCATACATCAATCACATCTATCCATTTATCCATCAAAACATCTAAAAATATGTACATCCAAGTTACACTACATCTATCTATATCTATTTACATCTATCCTCTATGTCTATGTTCATCCAATCACATCTATTTATTATCTATCAATCTATGTCTACATCCATCACAATTACGCTACATCTATCCATGTATATCAAAATTAAAAACAGGAGAACAATCATATGACAAAGGAAATAATGAATCTATATATATACATGAGTGTTTGTACAACAAAAAATAGGTGGCTCTCAATCAAGCCATCTATACAATGCCTTCCAATCGAGGCTACATCACTACACTGATACAAAATATATCAATCCCTATATCATAAAATCTGATGCATGGAGGACACTATCTCCTCCACCCTCCTCTGGACCAAGCTGTCTCTCCTAGCCGCCGCCTATCAAGCTAGACGCCCCTGCTACTGGAGGCCTCTGCCCACCTCGGTCTCTCCCGGTGCTCCCTCCCTCTGATGCCCCGCTCGCTGTGGCCGTCGCTGATCTCCTCCTCGCCCCGTACCGAGGCACATCTGGGGCATGCTACCCTAGGGCATCCTCGTAGTATCTCACCTCAGCGAGGAGAGACTGATATGTGCTCAAGCTCATGGTACCAGGTGCTCGTAATGGTGCTGCTGGTGTTGCTGGTGCTGCCCCTCCTATGGTCGTGCCCTGTGTCCCAGACTCTGACATGGTACCTGTCTCCCCATACTGCGAGGCTATCCGCATGGTAGCGATCCCTTTGCTAGATCGTTATATCTCACTCCTGGCGAGTGGAATCATCTGCTCCAAAATCAGGGCATCCCTCTCCTCTGTTAGAGCTCTGATCTCCTCGAGGGCCACTCTGCTGCTGTTTACGTCAGGGTGGCGTGCTCTCCCTCCAATCTCTCCAGCACTGTAGCCATATCTTCCTCGTCGGCATCTATAGATGCCGCAAGGTGTCGCGGTAGCTCTGTCGCATACCATGCAGCATAACCATCACCTACTCCGGCATCATCCTCATTGTCTGTGGAGGGTGGGGCCTCATCTCACCCGATCTGCCTGAACCAAAAATCGGCAGATCAGTCTCTCTGCTATCTCGCCTATAAGGCCTGTCACACTAGTCGACACTGTCTGTACTAGGCCGAACTGTCTACAATACCCGTATAAATGCGACATGCACTCCGTCATGTTTTGCCTGCGACCCCTAACCACCCTGCTCCGTCTCAATGCCTGCAAGTGAGCATCCTGACCAGCCCATGTTGGAAATACCTGATATGGTCTCCAGATGACCTAGCTCCAGGGAATCAGCATCCCTCATATGCTCAGTATACCTCTCGTGTCTGCATCTCCTTGTATCATCCAGAGAGCAATATCGGCCCGCCATCGCCGGAATCCATAATCAATAGCTCCCAAATGCTGCTGAACATCCAAGGAAGCCAAAATGGCCTGATCACTGCTATATGCTCATATTTCCAGCAATCGGCGCACAAAACTTACATCGATACCTGTCCTCCGGCCAGTCGTATACATCCATAACTCATGATATATCTGACGCTATCAAGATATCAACAAAAGCAAACACCTATCTGAACTACAGGATGTCGCAAATGCAATCTACATAATAATAATGCGTCGATTCTACCAATCGACGCCTGAATTTGGCTGCGGCAAAATAGAAATTAAAAAACACAAATATAAAGCAAAACCTCCCATAAAATGCACAGAGTTCAAGAAGAAAAACTTACCCCAGGTCGTGTCCTCCTCCGCTTCTAACCGCTTCCAGAGGCTTCCATGGTGCTCAAATCCAATTTTTGACTCTCTCTGAATCAATCGTCACGGTGTAAATAAATTGTTCATGTTTTCCGTTCACATATTTATATGTGCTTTGAACGGTCGGCGCCGACTATTTTGGGTCGGCGCCGTTTATTTAGGTCGACGCCGATTATTGTGATTGCCGCCGATTTTCCATATCTCTTTGCCATAGTGTTGATGCTTGGCTTATTTATCCGGTCATTATTGTGCGCTGAATGTTGCCTTTTGGCACATATTTTCGATATCACCGTCCATTTCGAGTTTGTTCCCTTTGCATGTAGGGCACTCGTACTTTTTTAGCAACTTAGAGTTAAACGAGTCTGTAGGCACTAACGTCGTCTGCTTTGCAGACCGTCTGGTTGTCCCTACCAATGTGTCTCTCTTTAGATGCTGACTATTTTGCAGCCCTCCTTACACTCATGGGTCATGTAGGTACTAACATCGTCTCATGAGCAGACCGTCTAGTCTGCCCTACCAATATGAGTTCCTTAGGTGGCTATGCCTCTTTATTCATGTTTGTGCATCATCAATGATCGGATCTACTCTAGACATCCAGCTAGGGCATCCCGTGTTTTCATCTACCTTTTTTCAAACTTGGGATCGTTTGTTCTATCACCCATCCCATCCCTAGTTTGAGGGGGATCGCATCATCACTTTTTCTTCCTTTCTTCCACCTCCTTGTTTTTATCTCACAACCTTCCTTATCGCAAGTTACTTGACAAAAAGGGGCAAAACGTAAACACCTAAAATTGATTATCCAATTTGGTGTCTCTCGTGCGCGTTTGCTCTCTCAGGTAACCTGGGGCACGTTTATATCACCACTATCCCCTTGGGATATTATTCGATTTGTGATTTAAACACCTATCCTAAGTTTAATTCACCCCATTATGTTTTGCCCGTGAGTAATTAAATATTAACTATTTAATTACACCTTTTCACATGTATCCTAACCACTTATCTACCCCATATCTATCCTATCCATATATCCCCCCTATTTCTCCTCCTCCCAAAGCAGGATATTTCCCGTATTTGAGGTGGAGGGACCACTCTTATCTTCCCAGAAATTGCTCATTTTGGCCGTCTCGGGAGTCTGTTCCGTGATCGGTGCTGACCGGTACTCGGTCGACGCTGATTTTTCGGAGCGGCGCCGATTATAAATAGAAGCCCAGAACTCAGTTCTGGGAGGACAAAAAAATAGATAGAGAGAGACAGATCGTGACACAGAGACGCACGGATTGTAAGAGAGAGAACGAGAGATCTTTTAGCATCAAGTGTGAACATTATCTATTGAATGAGAGCGGATCTTGTTCAAATCAATCCCTGAGAGGAGCACCGTTACTCTGCTCTTATCACATCAACATCACACGTCTCCATTAATTTTCTGGTGACTTTGCTCTTGCATTCAGCACAGGTGGAGCCTTGCCAGTATCTCTCCGGCTTCTGCAGATCTAGCAGACGTTGACGATCTGACCTTCACTTTCCAATTTCCAAATCTTCTCGCACTTTGTCTCGGATCGACGCCGATCTATATCATTCGACGCCGATTTGCATCAATCGACGCCTGATCTTAACCAGTTGATGCCGATTCTACATAATCGACGCCGATCTTCCTGCAGATAGGTAAAAAGATGTAGGTAACACAAATCCAGATTTGTTTTCACAGTTCCCTGTTTTCTGTTGCTTTCTGCCTACTGTTTAGATTCTGTTTATTACTTTGATCAGAAAATCTAGTCTTGTACGTACATATTTTATCATGTATACTTCTTTACTTAATTGAAAACGTGGACTGACATCCGCCGAGGGAGCCTATCGCTTCCCGGATCCGCTTCTCGGGCAGTCCACCTAAATATCTTTTAACGTGGTCTTTTTCTGTCAAGCATCGGTGTCTCGCAGGTTACTTGGATCTACTGTGCAAAATTGCTCATGTGCGCCTGTCTTATCTACATCGGCTTCCTCATCCATCTACATCTTCGGGTCTTGTCCATCAGGTATCGATTTCATTGGAGTTTTTTAGGGTTTTTGTGTTTAGTTTGGTGCATTAACTTGGACAGGTAACAAGCGCGAAATTCTTGATCTACAGTAGGACATTGGTGAGCTTAAGGGAAAGCTAGCTCACAAATTTTCTATGAAAGGATTTAGGAGCTGTAAAAAGAATCCTTGGCATGTAAATACACAGAGACAAGGAAGAATAATAAATTGTATTTATCTCAGGGGGATTATATCTACAAGGTGTTAGAAAGGTTCAAGATGTAGAATACAAAACCTGTTATTACACCTATGGCAAGACACTTCAAATTGAGAAAAGATCAGTGTCCTTCATCACAAGAGGAGGTCAAATACATGACATGAGTGCCATATGCTTCAGTAGTTGGGAGTTTCATGTATGCTATGGTTTGTACCAGACTAGACATTACATAGGCAGTGAGAGTTGTGAGTAGATATATGGCCAATCTAGGTAAAGAGCATTGGAAATTAGTCCAATGGATACTCAAGTATTTGAAAGAGACATCTAGCATGCAGTTATGCTATGGAGGTTCGGATATTTCATTATGTGGCCATATTGATTTGGATATGGCTGGAGATCTGGATGGTAGAAGGAGCACTACTGGATATATTTTCACAGTAGGTGGGATGATAGTTAGTTGAATTTCAAGATTGCAGAAGGTTGTGACTTTGTCTACTATAGAGGTAGGTTATGTTGTAGCTATAGAGGCTAGTAAGGAGATGATATGGATGAGTAGGTTCATGGAAGAGTTGGGAAAGGAGCAAGATGATTGTAAACTATTCAGTGACTGTCAGAGTGCAATTCATTTGGCAAAGAACTCAACATTTCATTCAAGAACAAAGCACATTCAGTTGAGGTATCACTTCATAAGGTAGGTATTGGAGGATGGAAAGTTGAATCTGGAAAAGATTCATACGAGTGAGAACCCTATGGATATGCTAATGAAGCCATTAGAAAAGGAGAAGTTGGAGCTACACTCCACTTCTGTTGGTCTTCGAGTTTGAGACTTGAAGAGGAAGAAACTAAGATAAGGAAGGATACAAGAATGATGTTGTACATGTATGGTGCAACAATTAATCTCCAAGTGGGAGATTGTTGAGTTGTGGATCTAAATTACTTCAGTTTAGCTTGCAATGTGAAACTTGCTGGAAAACACAGTAACCGTCATCGGTTAGGGAGAACCGGCATCGGTCAGGCAAGGAGGAACGAACATCGGTTTGGGAGAACCAACATCAGTTACTTGTGCATGAGTGTTTTAATTAAATCTCAGTAATTAGATCTATTTTTAGCATTAAAGTATATCTATTGATTGTAATTGCATGGCTAAGTGCCCTAAGTCTATAAATGACTATATAAGCATAAAATCTAGGGTTTAGAAGTAAATATTAACAAGAATTAAGAACTTGAAAAAGTTTGTGAGAGAGAGAATTCTTGGTGATGAAGAAAAATCTTGAGAGAAAGAAAGTACTGTACATCTAAGAGGTGTGGAAGATTGTAAATCTTCATTGTATATCTTGTCAAAGCTTTGGATAATAGATTGGCTTGTTTCTTGGTGGATGTAGCCCACATTGGGTGAACCACATTAAATTTGGTGTTGATTTATGTCTCTTGTTTTGTATATTTCTTCTAGTAGAATATCTACTTTTATTTTCATGTATGCTTAGATCTGATATATTGTTTGTACAACCGGTGTGCTAACCCTAACATTTAGTTAATAATTAAGTAAATGGGATTGATTTAAGAAAAATAAGATTTTAAGCTAAACCCTAATTGTAGAGTCACATATGATAATAAAACACTACAATACAAATTTGACACAAGCAATAAGAAAGTAAAGTATAAACCTTAAGCAAGAGGTATATGAAGACTAACTTAGTTGATTTATGCACTATCTAGGACTAGTCTTATGGGAAAATTGTTGAATAGGAAGTTGAGAGTGTTGCAAGTGCTCGGGATAAATTACAGACTGTAGGAATATGGTTGGATATGGGTGCCCACAGAAGGACAGGGGCACCTGGGTGCTGATGACCTCTACTGGGCGCCTGTGACTGTGAAAATCTTCACTATGTCGCACAAGTATTACAAATATTCTGTGTTGATCACTTGTTTGCCATAATATGATCACCAAGGTACCTGTAACCTACAAAACAAAGATTCACTTATGAAACCCACACAATACCACATCAAATCCAAAAAATAAAGATGCAATATGGGGAGTCAGACTTGCCCCAATAGTCACCTAATTAAGTGAACTTACGACCAAGCGTTGCACTACATCTCAGAATCCATGTAGTTCTCATGTGTGTGTGTGTAGAAATAATTCCCTAGGATGCCTTTGTGTAAGTTGCACTTGATAACCGATTGTAGCTAGATGTAGCAATGTAAATAGATGTGTGGGTGGAATAAAGAAACTTCCCCTTCCTATACAGCGTATGTAGAAAATGCATTCCCTTGTCCCTTGATTGAATGCCAAATGGATGCTTTAAAGTGCTTTAGGTGCCTTTTGAGTGTAAGCTTAGGTGATATTAACGATGCTTAGAGGGATAAGTGTAACAAGTTGGGGGACAAAAAATGGGTCAGAAGTGGATGTCATATTGCAAATAACAACATAATATCAACTTGTAGGGATTATTAGCAATACATACACTCAAAATTAAAAAAACTTATATCAATATGAATCATAGCATCCATAATCTAGTTTCTAAACTTCTATTTTTTTTAAAAAATGGACAAGTTTAGCTATATTAGACACTCAAAATTCAATGACTTGGTATTTTTTTTAAAACGCCAATAAGATTGTAGTCTGTTTGCCTGCAATTTGGATGACCAAAATTTGATATATATATTTTTCCTTTGGTGAGAAGTTAGATGCGCTATCTATCTTGGGATAGATTTTATTTTGTATTTTTTTGAACAATATTTTATTTTTTTATGATTTTTTCCGTGAAAGTGGTCTGAAAACATAAAGAAAACATAGCACTTTCCATTTGCCCGCCATAACTTCATAAAAAAATATTGAAATCAAATAATATTTTTTGAACATGTATATAATTTCACCACGGTTAGGATGGTATAAGTTTTATCACATTCTGACAAGTGAAACAAAATTTACAGTCTTAAACGTAGACATAAACATTCACGGGGAAAAGTGTCTTAAATACCTACTATTAACAAATTAGGTCCTTTATTTCGGACACATAACTATGTATTTATATGATTCCCTTGTTTGAATTTCATAATTGACTACTAGAAGTTTGACCATTAAGAAACTAAAATGCCTAAAAGATAAAAGAGGCCCAAAAAGAGCAAGTAAGGTGGAAAGAGGTCGGGGGCGCCCTGAGGGGATGAGGGAACCTGGGAGTTGGTGTCTGGAGTCATAAAATATAGGGAAGTAAAGTAATGACTGGGCTGTATGGTATGCAAGACCATACAGACAACCAAAAAATAAAGACAAAATGCCAAAAACAATTGTCAATTACTAGTTTTCCTACTTAGGAATCATATGAATGCTAGTATGTGTTTATGGACCTATAAATGTACCCAAGTGCATAATTTTGTGTCTACAGGGATAATGTTAGGATGATTGCTAAAGTATAATCATCAAGTGTCACAAGAATAAGTTTTAACATAGTAATGAAAGTGTTGGATTAAAAGTAAAAGGAGCAAATGAAGGTATGCTTTACATCCCAATCATAGGAGGCTAACGTGTGAAACTAAAGAGTCTACACTAATGCCAATTTAATGTGAACCTTGAAACTAAAGAGTCTACCCTTATGTGAATCTAATGCTTACCCCTTTATGATAGAGTTCTACAAATTTTGGTGCTCATCAGTGGTCTTTGTAGACACCTATTTTTTGACACCCCTAGTTAACCTATCCACACCTCTCATATTCACATTTTAAACACTATATCCAACCCCATCATCCTCTAAATCATAATTTATCCTCATAACACTTATCTGCCCCCATAAACAGTTACTTATCCCTCCTAAACTACCTAGAACTATTTTATCCTAGTAAGGCCAAAACCTCCACAACCTCCCAACCTCTTCAACATATTCTTACTCACCTTATTTCCCCCCTAATCCCAACATTCACAATTTTAGAGGTGGTTTCAACCACTTTTGATCTGTAAACTCTTCAACTTTAGAATTATTCACAAAATCAAAATTAATCACTGTTGTTTATTTTCTATTAGAAAAATAATAGAGATAGCTAGTGAATGAATTATTATTGTGATTAGAATCAACAATTGTAGTAAAGGAAAGAATATAAGCTCACAACACCAACAATTTTATCCCGGAAAACCTCCAATGGAGGAAAAACCAGTTGGGAAGGGCAATTTCTCTTTCTTCCCACTTCTATTGGCCAATTTAAAACAAGTACAAAATCACAATAAGTATGAAAGAAAAGTAGATAATATCTCAACACTTCCTTTCAATTACTTGTTTGCTCTGTCTCACCACTTCTTTCTTCTACGAAATACAATTTCCAGCACTCAGTCTTCTTGCTCACTTGCTCTCATGCTTCTGATGCCTTCTACACTTCTACAATCATGTATTTATAGCCTTTCTCATGTCTTCCAGTGCACTAGAGAATGGGAAAGTTCATGAAGGAGAAGAGAAACAAACATCCTTTCAAATTTAGAGGCTATTCATTTCAAATTTTTTTTCTGTCCGTAATGGCCAGGAATGCTACTCTGTGCAGACCGGCGGTCCTGGGAACACCACCCTGCTTGGTGGTGGTTCTGTAATCGCCACCCTGCATAGGGTGGTGGTTCTGTTACTTAAAAGACAGAACCTCTGTTTTATTATTTTTTCTTCTTTGTGTTGAATATATCTGATGAAGTAGAGTTATTTTTGGATCCCTATGGATCACAACTCCCCTTCTTAGGAGGATTTTGGTCCCACAAATGCTTAGTGGGGGAGTAGATGAGGAAACAATTCCCTAGCTTGCTCCTTCAAGTACCTCTGGGCCTGACTTAGTGTCTTTCCTTTCAGTATGATCTGCCAAGACTCCTGTGGACCTCTTCTAGTCTCTCTGACCTTCTGCTGTAGTACTACATCATCCTCCAATTCACCTCATGAGTCCAAGATGCAATCCTCAATGGAAGGTAGCAAATGCAGTTCTTCATCTTCATCTAGCATGGATGGCTCATATAGGTGCAAGTTTTCACAGTTTACTACAGAGTACATCCTCATAAATGATGGAAAATCAAGTCGAAAAGCATTTTCTCCAACCTACTGCAATATGGTGAAGGGTCCATATCATATTGGCTTGAGCTTTTGTGCTTGACATTGTAGTCTCTCCTTGCTTAAGTAAAGCCAAACTTTATCTCCAACATGAAGCTTGTGTTCCCTCCTATGCTGATCGTGCCTAGCTTTGTACTTTGCTTGAGATTTCTCTAGCTATTCTTTCACCTTGAGATGGATTTGTTAGATCCTCTCAATGAACTTGTTAGCTTTAGTCACCTCTATGTCTCATGTATCCTCCTCATCCTATTGTCCGACTGCTATGTCTAGTGGATTTGTAGGTAGATATCCCAAGCATGCTTCAAACGGTGACTTCATAGTGGATATGTGTACTGTCCAGAATGCTGAATGTTATAGGAATGCTGAATGTAGGCTAAGGACTCATCCCAAGTCCTTGGGTACTTACTGTTATACCCTCTGATCAACTGTACCAAAGTCCTGTTTTCCACCTTGTTTGTCCATATGTCTGTGGATGGAAAGTTGTGCTCCTCTATAACCTAATATCCATTTTGTCCCAAAAAGTAGTCCAAAACTTCCCCAAGAACCTGGAATCTCTGTCAGAGACTATAGACTTTGGCAAACCAAAATGCACGCATACATTAGCAAAGAAAAGATCTGCCGCCTCATGTGCTTTTACTGTCTTTTTACATGCCATAAGAATACACATTTTACTAAATCTATCAACAACAACATAGAGATAGTCATGGCCATGTTTAGACATAGGTAACCCTCCTACAAAATTTATAGAAATGTCCTCCCACGGACGAGTAGGTACTGGTAAAGGCATATACAAACCTTCCTTCCTAGTTTTAGGCTTGCTAGTACAACAAAGTTTACATCCACGAATAAATTTTGATACTTCCTCTTGCATGTTGGGCCAATATACATACCTTTGCAAGTGGTCTAGGGTCTTACCAACACTGAAATGTCCCACTACTTTCGAGGTATGTGCTTCCCTCATCAATAGAAGTATTTCTTCTCTAGGTACATAAAGTTTCCCCCATCAGTAGAGTAGCCTGTCCTTGAGATAACAATCTTCAATCCCCATCTTTTTAGCTCCTTGGGACTGCAACTTCTGAAATGTCACCTCAAAGTCTTTGTCTTGGGCACATTCCTCTCCGTAAGCTTCCTTCATAAAGGGCTCGATTTGAGAGATGGTGGCCAAATAGGAGAAATTTTCCTATGTGGGTGGCTTAGATAACATGTCTGCCACCAAGTTTGTACTACCCTTCTTGTATTTAATCACCAAATGGAACTGCTGAAGAAACCCCATCCATTTGTAGTGCCTTGCCTGCTGCAATTTAGACTGTGCTTGAAAATACTGGAGAGGTTTGTGGTCAGTGTGCACAATAGTTTCTTTACCCAACAAATAATGTTTCCATTTTTTAATTACCTGAACTAGTTCATACATTTCTTTATCATATACTGAATATCCTTTAACTGCTAAAGTGAAGGTTTTAGAATGATAACATACGGGTTTACCTTCTTGAAGCAACACTGCACCTATAGTGTAATCATTGACATCTGTCTCTACTTCAAAAGGCTGCTGCAAACTAGGAAGAGCAAGTATTGGAGCATGACTAATCTTGTATTTTAATAACTCAAATGATTTTTCTTGTTCCTTACCCTAGTCAAAACCCTTACTCTTTGTGGCCACTATGTGCATATGTGTTGCAATTGTCGAGAAACCCGGAATGAATTTCCACATGTACTATACTACTCCCACAAAACTTCTAGTCTCTGTGGCTCCTATTGGTGTTGGCCAATTTGTGATGGCTTACACCTTCTTTGGATCCACTCATAGCTCTCCTCCTCCAACCACATGCCCAAGATAGACAAGTGACTGTTTGGTAAATTCACAATTCTTCATATTACAAAGCAGTTGTTTCTCCCTAAGAACTTGCAAGATTTGCTGCAAGTGTGTTAGATGTTCTTCCCATGTGGCACTAAAAATCAAAATATCATATAGATATATAATGACACATGAATCTATGAAATCCTGCAATACATCATTAATCAATCTCATAAATGTAGCAGGTGCATTGCATAATCCAAAAGGAGGTACTAACCATTCATACAAACCCTATTTTGTTTTGAAGGAAGTCTTCCAGATATCCTCCTCCTTCATCTTGACTTGGTGATAACCTGACTTGAGATCCAATTTCGTGAAAAATTTGGCATGCTAAAGCTGGTCCAAGAGATCATCTGTGCGGGGAAGTGGCTATCTGTTCTTTATGGTGATCTTGTTCAAAGCACAGTAGTTGATTCACATTCTCCAAGAACCATCTTTCTTTGACACCATCACAATAGGAAAACCGCACGGTGAGGTGCTCATATGTATCACCCCTTGGTCTATTAGTTCATGGAGTTGTTTCTTTACGTTAGTACTCTTAAGTAAAGATTGCCTATACAACCTGATGTTTGGTAGAGGTGACTCTAGAAATAGCTGAATCTCATGCTTTACTTCCCATTTTGGTGTTAATCCACTAGGAACCTGAAATAATTCCTGAAAAGACTGAATAATACGATCCAAATATGGTTTTCCTTGGTTAGAAATCTTTGAAACTTCTACCCCATCTTGTTTATCTTTTAACAAAAGTAAACAAAACTGATTATGATTTGCATGAATAAGTTGTTTGGTTTGGTTAATACTTACCATAGTAACCCGTGTCTTACGCTGGTGTGCCCAAATGTTGTAGCTAATCCCATCCTTGACCCATCTGTACCATTTTTCCCTTCTCATAAATATAGAATCCCTAACATACAAGTAAGGACTTCCGAATACAACATCAAAAAGCATCAAGTGGAATAACACCATCTTCAAAAACATCTATATATTGGTAATTTATCCCAAACTTGACCTTACATCTTCTTGTTACCTGAGTTTCAACACCCTTCTTCACCCAACCTAAAGGATAAGGGCGCGGATGCTCTTAAGTCTCAAGACCAAGCTTCTTTACAACTGCCTCAGAAATCAAGTTAGATTGAGAACTAGTATCAACCAAAGCATTTACCTTAGTTCTCTTGATCTGGAATAGTCTACTCATCTCCTCTTCAGTGTCCATGTTGGTGGCCGTGCATCCAAGCCTTTCATCTACATAAGAGTCATCTTCTATTTCCACCTCCCCTTCTGTCTTTATAACTATCATGGACTTATTGGAGTCCTTGGTTCTGTTCTTCAGATGTAACTCTGGATGCAAATTCCAACATGTAGCATCAATATGACCATTGATATCACAATTCTTGCAAAAATTATTAGGATCTCTATAATTATTTAAAGTAGTGGCAACTTGCTTACCTTTTCCTTTCCACTTACCCTTGTTACTTGTTTGCCCATAATCCTTTTTCTGCTGATTTGTTGACTGTTTTACCCTCGTCTTCGCTTCTCCTTGATTTGAAGGTGAGTGTGAAGTCCTCCTAAGTATTTGGTCAGAATATCCTCATCCTCCAAATCCATGTTTAGCAACATGGCTTGCCTCTGAAACTCTGTGGTATAGTCCTGTACACTTTGACCACTACCTTGTCTAAAATACTACCATTTAATCATTTGGTTAGTTTTATGGCCAATAGGATAGAAGTTAGCTCTAAGTAATTCCTTAAATTCTTGCCAAGACTTCACAATAGGACGCTTCACAAGTAGTTAGATGAGTTTCCCACCAAACTAGAGCATGTCCCTCCATTTTGAGATGTGCAAAGGTGATCCTTTATGCCTCATTGACATTATGGATTCTAAAATAGACTTCTAATTGTTTCAACCATTTATCAAGTAACTCTACATCTGCTTGACATTCAAAGATTTTGATTTATTCACAAAATCACAATTAATCACTGCTATTTACTTTCTATTAGAAAAATAATGGAGATAGCTAGTGAATGAATTATTATTGTGCTTAGAACTAACAATTGTAGTAAAGGAAAGAATATAAGCTCATAACACCAATAATTTTATTTTGGAAAACCTCCAATGGAGGAAAAACTAGTCAGGAAGGGAAATTGCTCTTTCTTCCCACTTCTATTGGCCAATTAAAAAAATAAGTACATAATTACAATAAGTATGAAAGGAAAGTAGATAATATCTCAACACTTCCTTTCAATTACTTGTTTGCTCTGTCTCACCACTTCTTTCTTCTACAAAATACAATTTCCAGTACTCAGTCTTCTTGCTCAATTTCTCTCATGCTTCTGATGCCTTCTACACTTCTACAATTATGTATTTATAGCCTTTCTCATGTCCTCCCATGCACTGGAGATTGGGAAAGGTCATGAAGGAGAAGAGAAACGAACATCCTTTCAAATTTAGAGGCTATTCATTTCGAATTTTGTTTTCTATCCATAATGGCCAGGACTGCTGCCCTGTGCAGACCGGTGGTCCTGGGACTGCCACCTTACTTGGTGGCGGTTCTGTAACCACCGCCCTACATAGGGCGGCAGTCCTGTTACTTAAAAGATAGAACCTCCATTTTATTGTTTTTTCTTCTTTGTGCTGAATGTATTTGATGAAGTAGAGTTATTTTTGGATCCCTATGGATCAAATTCCAATTGAGTTTCCCTACTTTTCCTAGATTTTCAGTGATTATAACTAATTATCGACGATATATAAACACATCAACTTTACTGAATCAAGATCCTGGGCTAATATAGTGAAGCTTTGGTGATTTGGAGATTAAGACAACATCATTATCTACACCTAGACATCCCATGTATTGCATCAATCCTTTAGGAAGTTCACACCACCGTAAGGCCTTCCTGCATCATTATTATGTATATAGTATGCCATAAAAAAGGTATTTGTCTTCTTTACACATTTCATTATGTTTACACTTTCCCTTTAAGAATAATTCAATCATTAAAACATGGATCTCAAATATTAATTAACATCTATTTAGATTTGGTCATTTCGACAATAATCACTAGTAAATCCCTCGAATCGCCAATGATTCCCCCTAAATCACCCACAATTTGTTTAAATCACCAATGATTGTTGTCTCTATAGCCTTCTTATTATATATTGTATATTTTTAATCATTAGCAAGATATGTTTTCTACTAATTTATGGATTTCAAGTGTCCTATTTCTGTAGATGATTGTTCTAGGTGGAGCACACCTAATTAAAAACATTTACTACCTCCCAATCATCTCTCATCCCTTTTCTTGGGATCAATACAACATTGCATAAGAGTTAAGCCTCTGCGCCATCATCCTGACACTAAATCCATACAACATTGAGGATCAGCTGGAGATCATTTGAGAAGTACAAGAGGTTGTTGAGCAAGAGTGGATCGAGTATTTTGAGGATCTTCTTAATGTCGTAGACCTAGCCTAGGCCATCTACTATATAGAACAAGGTCTTCATATCTGTATGGAAAGTTGCTTTTGTTTTATCATTGTATCATCTAAATATTGTAATCTTTATCATATTATCTATTTCAACATTTATCACTTAATTGGCTAAAATGAGTTGACACCCTTTAAAGGAACCCCTTTAGTTCCTGGGATTGGCCTTTTCCAAGTAACTCGCGATATTGTTATCGAACATCTATATTGTCAACTGATCTATCTGTGTGCAGGTTTTCTCATTCTTTGGAAGGAGTCTCTCGTGCCCGTTTGTAACCTTACATCTCAACATTATTGATGCAAGTATCGTTAAACCCTGTTATTTCGTGAGTTTTTAGTGGTTTTTTCCATATAATAATAGTGAATAAAAATCTACCACAAACATTTTGGCACCCTCGATGGGACCCTAGTCCCTTTTTTATCAAATCTTACATTTCCATGGTAAAATCTATTTCTCATTTCATTTCTTACTAACTTTTTAGCTTGGAGTGCTTTGGCATTGCTTTCTCAAAAACATGTTAAATAAGAAAATTAAAAAGGGATATTTAGCGAACAAATGTACACCTTTTTCTTTTTCTTTCACTCTCTTTGGCATCACATCTTATGTGCTCTGTCCTCATCAAAATCAATATTCTTTTCGGGTTTTAAAAAAAACTTTCATTTTTGCTTGCTCATCTAGCTTAAATAAGGGTTAAAATTTTTGCATTCATGATTTCCCCTCACACACAATAAAATCACATAAAAAATCAAATTAACATCTTTAAACACCTCTTTCTAGGTCTACCTACTTGGATTTCATCACTAAGGGGGAAGTCGACTTGGAGTTTTGGCTAAGTATAAATAATTGGTGGGCGCTGTATCAACAAAGCACTCAACACCCTTATCATTACGGGACTTTGAAGTGAGGGGGTAGGCCCCAATACCACTCCTTGTACTGACACCAACACAGATTTGGGCCTCTCATACCCTTGGGTATATCAAGGACTCCAACCTTAACACACCTAAAATTAACCTTAGTAAACCTTCTTCCTAGTACTTTTTAATAAGCCATCTTTTCGATTCATAGTTTTCTCAAATCAAGCAAGATAATCTAATTTTTTTTATGATTGTGTGTTTTTCATTATTTTAATAACCATATTTCTATTTCTACATTGTTTGTTTGACTAGTTCATGGTTTTGTCTAGACAACTGTCTCATCTTCAAAACTTTGCAAACATGTCAGACACACTTCAAAAACCCCTAGAAAGGAATCACGAACCTCCACAATCTCCCAATACTCATTCAGAGACATCATACATTCCTAGTCCATGCATTTCATATCTCTTTAATAGTGGTGACCCAGTATTTGAAGAACTCCTAGACTCTAACCATGTTGCTTTTAGTAGTTGTCTTGGTTCACGAGGTGTCCATCTTCATCGTCCCAATCCAGAATACCACCCACCTATTACTACCATTAACTGTAACTATTCCTGGTTTTTCAACCCTTCATATCATTTAGTTACAAAACAAATTTCTCCTTACCCTACCATTAGTGATACAGGAACATCAACACCTACCTCATCTACTCCTATTGCTAGCTTCAAAATGAATGCCATATCATCACAAAATGCAACTAGTCAACAAGGACATGTATCATCAACTTCTTTATCTAGCCCATAGGTTACTCAAACTTATACTACTACTTCACCATCCACAATTAGTCACATGACCTCTATTTTCCCTCATCCTTTGACAAGTTCAACTAGTATCCCTCATTCTACAAATCCTTTGATCACATCTCAGCTTGTTTCCTCACAACAATCTACATCCTCAATTCAAAACTTAGCGATATCTATTACCACATCTTTGCCACCTATCAATACGAGTTCTATTATAAGTACCCATGTATCCTCACAACCAACCCCTACCATTGACATCTCATAATACAATTATGCTTATCCTCATCAGAATCCTCCACCTTCTTAACCCATCATCAAAACTTCTATCCCCTATCAGTATATCCATTCTTCTTCACATCCATTCACTTCTCAACTAACTCAAAATATAACAAGAAATATTCCTCCTTTACCTTACCATCAATATCAAAAATCAAATGCCTTCATTTATGGGCAGGTTAACCCTTCCCCTTAAAACATCCAACCCCCTCAGAACTATCCTATGTAAAATTTGATAAGTAGAATCACTAGTCTCGAAACTACCACCATGGGTCCTAAAAACAAGTTTTCTTGTGAACAAATCTATAATGAACCCATCAACCCATCCGTACCATTCAAACCTTATCCTCCACATTGGGAACTTCCAAATTTTATCAAATTCTACATCAAGGAAGACCCACATCAACACATTAGGACCTTTCGTCATGTCTGACATCTTATAACTCATGATCAGGATCTCATGCTAAAGACATATCCAATGTCATTAGTTAGACCTGCTCTCGATTGGTATAACAATATTCCTCAACACTCCCTTTACTCATTCACACAACTAGCATAGTTTTTCGTGGAACACTTTTCTATCAATATCACTCATAAAATATCTATCACTGACTTGTATGCTATCAAACAATTGGAGGATTAGTTTATTGCTGAATTCATGGTAATATGGTGAGAAATTATCAATCAACTATCTTTCTCTCTTCCCCAAACTAAACTGATCGAGTTATTTTCTTAGTCTTGCGCAAAACATATATCATCCACCCTTCATATTTAGTCATTTCAAATGTTTGATGAGGCCTTTACCATGATCCGGAAGTTAGAACTCTGAGCCCTTGATGTTGATCAAATTTTCCCGCTTCTATTTCAAGTTAATGGAAAGGAATATAAGAAAATATGAAACTCCAAATGATGAGAGGGTTTAAGGCTACCTCTTGATATGTGATGATGATGAAGATACAGGTGTAAAAGATCTACTCCACAATGAGCTCAATAACCTACACAACAAAGAGAAGCTAAAAAAGAAAGTAATTAGTAGATAAGATGGTGGGTTCCCTGAAAAGAAATTCTTGAGAAGTGATAACTTCCCAAGGATGGATGTCAACCCACTTTGATAAAAGATAGATAAATAACAATGGATGGATAGGATGCAATAGATAAATAAGGTTAAATGAAGAATTGAGATATACTAAAGATGTTAAGATGAAGATCAGATAATGATAGATGAAATAACTAAAACCAAACTTGATCGGGTTGACAATGACTCGAGACTGATAGGTACATTCAACGATGACTATAATAGGGTAGATCAAGAAAAGTATAGAAAATAGATTTGAAACAAACTCTGAAAAGTTGGAGAATTTGGATCTAATGTTGGAAGGGTTGAGAAACAGAAAGGATGAAAGAAAATTGACAGATCTGATAAATGTAGATAGGTTCGATGATGACTAGGCTGGATTGATGACGAATGGTTCCAAAAAGTGATATATGGGCTCCTAAACATGTGGATCATAGAATAGAGAGGCCTACTTATTGAAGAAAGTTGTAGGGTAAATGAAAAATGAGGCAGGGGACAAAAAAATTGATGTTGACTGGATCGATGGGGACTGAAATGGATCAACGGTAACTGGTGATATTGAAGATAAGATTTGAAGTGCCAAGTGTGTAGAAAAAAAAGATGGGAATGTATAAGATGTTGCAGAGACTAAAAAATAGATTGGCAGAGAAGGTGTAATACAGAAAAGGGGGCAGATACATATCAGGTTGATGATGATTAGACAGAGTCGACAACAACTATGGATAGATTTAGGGTTTGATGGGACTAAGTAGATGGGAAAATGATTATAAGGAAGGATCAATGATGACAGACAAATGGAAAATCTCCAAGGTAACTGGAAAACTTGCATAACTGATGCAAAGAGGATGATGAAATGATGGTGAGGCTCCAAGAAAACAATGGTGGGACTCCAAGCAAGAAAAAGACTTATAATATCCCAAGATGGCATGTAAGATCTCAAAAATAGCTCTAAGTTGATGGGTGCAGCTCCAAAGAATAGAAATAAACACAATAGAACTCCTAAGAAGGCCCAAATTCGCAAAAATGCATCCTCAAGAGAGGAAGGGTATGGGTATATTTATAGGGTCGATGACAACTTGCCAGGGTCACTGTCAACTGTGGCTGACCCTTGATTTGGGTAGTGGAGATGGTGATCAACTCGATGTAAAGGGGCCTAATGAGGTAAAATTAGGGTTTCAGGCTCTTTAGGCAGGTTAGGGTTGCATGAGGATAAAAGGTAGTTAGAGGATATGAATGTATTGAATGAGGGGAAATGGGTGTCTAGGATGATAAATGGAGGGTTTAGGGAAGAAATTAGGATAATCGATGAGGTTTAGGGGTGATTAAATGCGATTAGGAGTGGTTTAGAGAAAATAAAATAAAGATAGGATTAATATGGGAAAATGGGAATTAGATAGGATAAATAAGATTTGAGAGGGAAAGATGAATTTGAAGAGGAAAAGAGGTATGCATGTGCAAGATGATAACAAAGGGGAGCGAATGCATGATGAGGGACAAGCATACCAAAAATTGATGTTTATATTTGCCCCTTTTTTCAAGTGGTTTGTGTTAAGAAAACCGGGAGACAAAATGTAACACCTAATTTCTAATAATCACAATTATCAGAATCTTTTTTTACTTTCCACGTTAAAATATATGCATTCACTTTTTTATATGTACAAACTAACATTTAAATTCAACAACTAATAATTACAATTCAACATATAACCAATCAATAAATTATGTGCATGACTATGGATTAATTAGATCCTAATCGATCTCTCATAGAATACTCTTTCGAGTCAGTATACAAGGTATACTAGTGGTGCCCTTCTCGACATTGATTCTCAAGTGATGTTCTAAGTGTCTACCTGGAATTCAGTCAATCGAATCCCATATGGAATTATACACTTTTATTAGAACTAGGTGCATCCTAACAGTGTAATGACTTACACTACTTTGGCCAAACTTTAAGAGTTGTGTTTTCCATGCTCAGTTTCATGATGACACATTCGTCATTAGAAACATGTCCTATCACCATATCACATTAGCATAGTGTTGTCACTATTACAAGGTCATTATCAACAATGAACAAGGTAACATTTATTACCATGAAAGATGACCCTGTTAACCACCTTATGATTGTTCTAGAAATTAGTCGTATTTCCAATAACTGAACCTTCATCTTCCACAAGAAGGTAATGGTTATAACAACCATGAATATACCCCATAATTCCAAGAGAGTTAACAACTTCTTATCATTCAACATTATTTAATTTAGTGAAGCTTACTGCAGTTATGTATAAAATTTAATCATACTTGTAAATCTTTACTTTCAGCAAAGTAAGTATGTTCAACACACAATATAGTCCTTCAAGATGGTTACATAAACCATCATTTATAGAAAAGAAGATCATGTAGATACTATACTTTCAAGTATGCAAAATGAATTATAACATCAATCAATTTGTGACTACGTGACAATGGGAGTCGTTGTGTTATCGCACATACAATGGTGCACGAGTATGCAAACCCCTTCGACTATGTGTACGTGTGTATAACAGTATACATGACATCATAGTGGTACCTGCTACCACATTACTCGTAAATTATTTGATGCTACAATTTATTTTACAACAACACAATGAAAAATTGTGGGATGTGACATACTTCCCCCCTTAATGAATCATCGTCCCAATGATTTTCACTCATTAACGCAATGAGAATAATTAAACACATAACTATATCTGGTAACAGAGGAGAACAATCATTATTTCATCCAAAACATGCCATTTTTTTTTCCAGATTTTAGTCTATCTGAATTCAATTTTATTGGTTGTAACAACCCTTTCAAACAACAAAACTACCACACAATAAGATACATGACATATTTTATGACGTCAAGCCATTCATATCATGCAATGTTATTTAATATATGTATCACCAAGTCTAAAATAGGTTATTTATTGGAGAAACAAACAAGGAAAACATTATTTTTAACCTCACCATGTCTTCCAAAACCGTGTTGTTTCATTCTTCCACTTGTCTTTCCAGAATGGCCTTGTGTGATTTCAAACATCTTTGAAATGCACACAGTGATTATTTTTTTTATAATAACTTCGCCAACAATTTAGTTATCCCCATAAGACCGGAATATGCCACATAACTAATTCCACATACCCTTCACTTCAATTTTTTCTTTAAAATAAGCATAAATTAATTTATGTCGGGACAATTTTTCTAACCAACTATGCCACCTTACATTAAAGTTAGACTGTGTGAAGGTATATTTTTATTCCAATTAATTGTTTCTAATTTTCTTGGAAGCTTTCCTAGTCGAGGTTACCTCAAGTATTACCATTCATACATTTATGACACAAGTTCCATGTGGTGGAGAGCATAGTCTTGTTCATGTTCTTCCATTTTCTACTTTGAAACCAATATCCACATTATTTTACAGAAGTCTTCCACCCAATCACCTGCCTAAGGAATTCCATTACCTTGGCAGAGTTCCTATTGGGATCCTAAACCTTCTGTACAAGTGTTGTTGTTAGTCTATTAATAACATAAGAAATGACATTTCTAACTTGCCAATTTTCAAAACCACCTTCCATACCATGCTTTTTTTAAACAACGTATCCTTGAACATGTATACTTGATTCTTTCAACCTCTTATAAGTATTTTATCCATACCTACTTCAATCGGTTGAAATTTTTATTCAATTATAAAGCAGTGATCATAAATATTATGAGGTGATCCTTACCTCTAAAAAAAATTAGTCATTAAGCTTGTTATAACTAAGTAAGCCTTAATTTGTAACATCTTGTGAAGGCTACATTCATACAAGAATCTAATCATTCCTTATTGAATTTCGAAGGATCAAACATCCTTACTATTTTGAAATCAATATAGTTCTAAAATCACTTTTCCAAATAACAATGATCTCTTACAACATCCTCAATATAATTTATTATCCAAGCCAAACATCATTGGATAATTGCATTCAAATCCCAAAGGGATTTTATATTCGTTGAGTCACCTTTCTTCTGTTAGGTGATCTTAATTGCCTTCCATTTCGCAATGGTAATTTATTTGATATAAAATTCTTCCATATATGGATATCATTTACGGTTTTATTCACAAGTAGATGTTGATCTTAATGTTTAAGTATGTCAACATCATCAACCAATTCATCAAAAATATCACCATATGGAAAATTAGAACTGCATTCATCATTCAACAATGCCTCTTCAATATCTAATACTCCCAACCAATCCAAGGTTTTACATATTATATTTACATACCTGAGTACAATTCTTTGATTCATCCTTGGTCGGGAAACATTCAACAGGTAAACTAAAACATCTGTGGAACGAAGAGTTCGTATATTCATAAACTCGTACTGTATCTTCCTTAACTAGTTTTTTTCAAGTCCAAACAAGTGATCCCAATGTTCTCTTAGCTGATTTATTTTGACGCCCCATAAAAATTAGAACAACACATAATATTTCCTAAGAAGATACAAGTAATTGTAGAAAAAGAGATCTTCTGCTTCTATGGAGGCAAGACTATTAGATTATCCCAACCCTTCCTAACAAGTACAACTTTCACTAGGGAAGTCTAAACTAATTTTTACAGCTCCACTATCCCCATCCTTCAGTTGTAAAGTGATACACAGTGGTGTGAAACTCCAACTATGTCCACTATTTAAGGAGTAAAATATTTCAGATGCCAGGATCTCGTACTTATCTCACGGTCCTAGTCAATTTAAATGAGTTTTCTTAACCAAAAAACATTACCTTCTTCACTTATCAATCCTCTATTGAGCTTATACAATAATAATGCTAATGTTACACTTTTTTTGACTAGCTATGCATTCCAAAAATGATCATCAACAATAATACACACTATTGTTATGTTAAAAACCGTATACAAGCCATGTTGTAATAAGGATTTCCTCAATTCTTATATGCAATAATTAATATATTTTAGCTTATATTTATAATCATTTCAAAACAAAGATGAAAAGTCACCTTTCGGATAAAGGTAGAATAATAACATCTTAGCCAATTTAAGGTACATATCAAAAACTTTAACAATACGAAATACCTTATACAACCCATACTATACTATTCCTTAACATAAGAAAAGGGAATTGTTCATACCACTGAACTTATTTGACTATATAATGAGTTACTATATCCTCACATAGTCAATCTTCTTATCAATAACCTCAGTCCATAAAGTCATAGGATTATTTCCCTGATCTTATCAATAAAATTTGTACCATATAAGGCTTTCAACAATAGATCACATACAAAACTTCCGTTCTGATTTGGAACTCCAAATAAACATATATATTCAGATTATCAGTCGTAATCTTCTCAAATATATGGCAACATATTATTAATATCCATATAATTTCTCTTATTGGGTATTCAAAGAACCTATCTGAAACCCAGTAAGATTTACATCCCAGTTCCAAACTACATCCATAATGGGTTTATAACCCATAAAAAGAAGAAGGTAAACATGCATAAGTTAATCCTGGATATACACCTCATTGATTAAGTATTCACAATCCCAAAATCAGAACACATGTATCTATTTGACGTAGTTCAAACCAATCGGCACTCGAGCCAGACTTAGTGACAATAAACATGGATAGAGAGGCAACTGTTATATACATAAGTATATTCTTTTTATTAGAGTGAAAAGTATCATGCAAACCAAGATACAATTTAACAACAAATTTGTATTATACCCTTAATGGGTTTCTAGCCTATCAATCAAAGGTGAGTAAAAAAAATCTCATGTTGATGAAATAAATTTGTAAATGATATGCTTATTGCATACTTGATAAGGAATCCATAACTATATTTCAACCAACCTATTCAAATCAGACAACATATTTTGGATTAGGTTAGTCAATGATAACCAATGATTACACATTCATTAGTTTTATCCTTAAACTCTTTAAATACAACTTACGATAACATCTCATTTCTAGATTTTAAAATCATTGGAGAAATCAATCTTACATTTCCAAGAGAAATTTCCTTTCTATGTCATGTATGCTTGTTATTTCTTGCATACCTTTGGAATGCTTCTTACATTTTTCGGGGTTGTTCCATTTCTTCTATCTTTTGTCACCTCGGCCCCTTTTTTCCTTTTCATATTTTTTTTGTTGGGACTTAATTTTACCGAAGTATGGAACTGAACACTGAGGGTATACATGTGTCCCCTTGGTGCATTTTGAATAAAGCATAAATAATCGAGAGCCCTCAAACAATGAGAATCAGCCACGTAGCTAAAAGTACGAAAATGCAACCCAAGGGGGCTGAAAAGTGAAAGATAAAGCAAAAGAACGCGTAGGCCTCCACGTGTCACCCAAGCACAGTTATAAAAGGAGAGAGAAGAGGAGAAGCTCCAAAATAGTGCGAGGCCTCCACGTGTAACAAGGCAGCTACCACCGATGAAAGGACCAACCAAAGTACCAGAAGGCTCGAGATTCAATAGATTGAATGCAATCTTGGGTCCCAAAGCATGCAGTTGAGATTTTTTCCCAAGATCAAAGATTGTGTAGGTAGAAACTAAATACAGACGGTGGAATTATTAATTAGAGGCATGTTGGAGTAAGAGCCACATGGTCTATAAGAGAATGTTCTTGTGCTAATAAAGAAAATGAGGGAAAATAAGTTCCAGAGCTCTAGAGAAGGGAATTTTAGGTTCATTCTATTGTGTTCATTGGCCTTAACAAGGCTTTGTTGTAAGGAAATACTATAATCTGTGCCATTATGTCCTTATGTACTATTTTATCTATAAATAAGAGTTCTTGTTTTATGCACTGAAAGTTCCTAATACTATGTGTCCTTTGTTTCTTCATGTTTTCTTTTTATTCAACTCTTGATGAATGTTTAAATATTTATTGTGCTGCATACCCTTATATATTTTACATAAATTGGTTCATTGTGCACGTGATTATATTTTAGTTTCGTCTAGCCTCTGATGGTCTGAAATATATTTGAAATAGTTGATCATGCTCGATGCTCTTCAACTAATCTAGTCGTTACTTCAGTAGTGATCTCCGTGATTTTTTAGTAAAGATTCAACACATCACCTTAGATAGGATTTACTTGTTGTTTTGTTTTCTCTCTAATCCTTATCTCAATCTAAATTAGAGAAGATCTAGCTTCTATAAAACTTGGAGGTTATCATAGGGATCAATTCCCACATCCCTAAGATTCCCCACAACTTTGGGGGTTTATCTTAAAATATAATCATCAATAGTTTTCCTGTCACGCAGGTGGGACTGAAATAAAAGTTTAAATTTCAAACGTTACTAGGTTTTATGTGTGACATAGAAATTTCTAGCCTTTATAGGCTTGATGGTGAATCACAGCACCCCTGAATGTCTGCAACTCGATGGGTTGAGACTCTCAGTGCGATTGCATAACATGGAGCTTTTCCCAAGTGTGGGACCTTGTGAAATCGGAAAAGCTCTCCGGATGAAGGCCGGTTCCTATTCCTCTGTTCAGATGCACACATAAAAATGTAGAGGGTTTACTCAAAAACCTAATCTAACTTGCCAAGGAGACAGGGTAAGAAGATGCATAAAAATAAACCTAAACTAACAAAGGTGATGCACCGAGGAATGAAGAACACCTGTCTTGCCAATAAACACAAACCATTAAAATGCAATGCAAGATCATGCACAGATAACAAAATTTGCAGTGAAAGATCAAGAGGATGCAAATGAACACAGAGAGGGTTGAGAATCATCCACAGACATGCATTATTTGCTCCAAAGATTGATACAATACACTACAAAATGCCAAGAGGCAAAGTTGCATTACAGTTTTAGATGGGAGGTTTGAACTCCACAAATTCACCTGCCAAAGAGAAGAAGGGAGGGGCAAAACAAGAATGTCCAACCTTTAGAAAGAAGCCCCTCCTTACAATTTATAGGAAGAATGAGAGAGGGAAGAGAGAGGAAATCCAAATCTACCCCAACCACCTCCAGGTTGCATTTAATTCATCTCATTATGGTGGTAGGTGAGAACCCTAGCAAACCCAAAAAGTGGTGAACTGTATTTTGCATTTTTAAGAATTTTTTCTCACCCAATTAAATATATCCAGTCGTAGTTGGATAGAGGACCTCGTAAGCTTTCCGAAAAGTCCAACCTTGCGTTAATCCGAGCTCCCTGTGAAAAGTTATGGCCATCTGAATATCTGGGTCAGGGTCTGCTTCCTGTCAGCGCTCAAAATGTTGCACCTCCTAAAGGTGCGCCTTGGTGCATCCATCCCTATGTCGACATACCTTTACCTGTGCCAAGGCACGAATTTCTTCATGTCGACACCTTATGTCATGCGCCCTTTACCTGCGCCAAGGCGTGAATTTCTTCATGTCGACACCTTATGTCATGCGCCCTTTACCTGCGCCAAGGCATGAATTTCTTCATGTCGACACCTTATGTCGTGTGCCCTTTATGTACCTGCACCCTTTACCTGGCCAAGGTGAATTTCTTCATGTCGACACCTTATGTCGTGCGCCCTTTACCTGCGCCAAGGCGCGAATTTCTTCATGTCGACACCTTATGTCGTGCGCCCTTTACCTGTGCCAAGGCACAAATTTCTTCATGTCGACACCTTATGTCATGCGCCCTTTACCTGTCGCCTTATGTCGGCACCCTTTACCTGCACCAAGGCATGAATTTCTTCATGTCGACACCTTATGTCATGCGCCCTTTACCTGTGCCAAGGCATCAAATTTCTTCATGTCGACACCTTATGTCGTGCACCTGCGCCCTTTACCTACGCCAAGGTGCAAATTTCTTCATGTCGACACCTTATGTCGTGCACCCTTTACCTTTGAATTTCTTCATGTCGACATCATTTTTACCTACCTAATAGATATTTCTTCATGTCGCTTTATGTCGTGCGCCCTTTACCTGCACCAAGGGACAAATTTCTTCATGTCCAAGCGCCCTTTACCTGCACCGTGAATTTCTTCATGTATTATTTCTGCTTGTCTATATCTACTCGAGGGGGAAGATATATACAACAATTTGGTGACTCAACGGGATCACCTGCCTGCTAGGTAGAAGATCAGTGGCCTTTTAGCAATCCATTGGGCATGGAGTCATAAGCAATAACCTGAAACCAACTTGATCTCTGATCCCGAGCCTGATACCGCAACTCCTTCTCCGAGAGCATGCTGAACTGTAGAAATTCAACCTGAGAGCAACAAAACCTGTGCCAGAGCACTTAGGGAAATTGAAACCTAACTACAACAAGACAATGTGCATACGCACTTAGAGGAATTGAAATCTAGGCTAATATTTACAAGGGTAAACCTTTTCCTTTTAGTAGCAATGTTTAAGATAGATTCCGTTAACCGGAATCGGGAGTTCTTCTCCATCCAATGTAGACAATTGGAAGGCATTACTACTTTTACATCCCGTGACCATGTAGGGGCCACTCCAAATGGCATCAAACTTGGAATGCCTTCCTGGTTTTGCCCGATCTGCATCCCATTTCAGAACTAGGTCCCCTTCCTGGAAGGTCTTTGCTCTTGCCTTCTTATCAAACCATCTTTTTACTAAGGCCTGATCCTTTCTCAATCGTCTGAACTGCATGTTCTCTTATTTCTTCCAATTCCATCAACTCTGCATATCTGGCCTCCATTGGTTCGAACTCAGACAACTCCAACTGCTTCATGAGCTCCAATGCAGGCAATTCTAATGATATAGGCAATACTGCCTCTTTCCCATAGACCAACTTGTAAGGAGAACTACCTGTAGACCTCTTTGGCATTATTCTGTCAGCCCATAATGCTGATTTTAGCTTGGTATGCCATGTCCTTTGGTTTTCATCCAGAGTCCTTCTGATGATTCTTAGCAAATTCTTGTTCGTGGACTCTGCTTGTCCATTACCCTGCGGGTAATAGTTTGAAGAGGTGCTCAAATAGATTCCATTCTTGACAGCCCATTCTGTAATCTTGGAACCTATGAATGCCAATGCATTGTCTGATATGATAGTGGCTGGCACACCGAACCTGGTCACTATTCCTTCATAAAAGTCTAGTATGTTAGACTCATTTGCTTCTTTGAGCGCTACTGCTTTGGTCCACTTGGTGAAATAGTCTGTTGCCGTGAGAATCCACTTGTGGCCTTGGCTTGAGTTTGGGTTGATGACCCCGACGAAGTCCAATCCCCATTGCATAAATGGTTGGTCAACCAAAATCGGGTGCAATGGAAGTGCTGCTAGTCTTTCTTTTCCTGTGAAGAGTGCACATTTCTTGCACTTTCTTATCCATGTATAGCAGTCACTGAACACTGTGGGCCAATAATACCCTGCCTTCATTATCTTGAGAGCTGTTACCCGTGGGGTGAAATGTCCTCCAGAATCTCCATCATGAAAATCTTGTAACACCCTCTCAATTTGACCTGTCCCAATGCACCTCAATAGAACTCCATTGATGTCTTTTTTAAACAAAACACCATCAACCAACACATATGGAATGGCTTGTAATCTGAAGTATCTCCTCTTTGCTTTGCTCATTTCTGGAGGGCATAGGCCTATCTGTAGGAAGTGTATCATATTCTGAGTCCAACAAGGAGCGGGCACGTCATCATCTTCCTGTTCTTGACCATCCTGTAGTACCAAGACAGTCTCTTTTTCATCACCTGCTTCAACTTGCCGACTCAAAGCTAGTTGTTCACATAGTCCTTTTCCACGTACTAGTTTTGTGACCTTGATCTCGATGTCATATTCCATGACACGGGTTATCCATCCTGCACGTTTCTCATTCAAATCCTTGTTTAGAAGGAAGTCCTTGACTCCCGCATGAGAGACCAACAATTGGATCTTGTTGTTTGAGACTAGGTGCTTGAATTTCTTTAAGCTCCTGATCACTGCAAGGACATGCTTTTCAATGAAAGAGTACCTATTTTCGTATTCCTCCAAGCCTTGACTGAAGAAAGCAACTGGTTGTTCTAATCCTTCCTTGTTTTGTTGTACCAGGATTGCAGAAATGGTGTCTCCACCACCGAAGGCATATAACATGAAGTCCTTGGAGAAGTCTGGATTGACGAGAGTCAGAGCTTGAGATATAGCCTCTTTTATTGCCTCAAAACTTGCCTTGCCTTCAGATGTCCACTTAAATGCCATGCTCTTCTTCAACATCAGCGTTATTGGCTTTACGAGAGCTGCAAAGTTTGGAACAAACCTGCGGACAAAATTGATCCTTCCCAAGAAGCTTTGAAGAGCCTTCTTGTGACTTGGCAATGGCAACGCTCGAATTGCTTCAACTCTTTCTGGGTCAATCGTCAATCCCTCCTTTGAAACAATATGGCCTAGAAGTTTTCCCTCGTGAGCCAAGAATATGCATTTTTTGGGATTCAATGATACCCCAAATCTTCTACACCTCTGAAATACTTGCCTCAAATGAAAGAGGTGATCCGCTGCATTTTTGGAGAATACAGTGATGTCGTCAAGATATATTAGAACTATTTTATTGATCAATCCTTTGAATGCCATATCCATTGCCCTTTGGAAAGTGGCTCCAGCATTTGATAGCCCAAATGGCATCTTCTTGTAGGCATAGGTGCCCCATTTGGTGGTGAAAGCCGTCTTGAACTGGTCATCTTCTTTCACCATTATCTGATTATACCCTGAATAGCCATCTAGGAGAGAGAATCTCTCCGAACCGGACACCACTTGCAATATTTGTTCCATTGAAGGAAGTGGGTAATGGTCTTTGAGAGATGCCCTGTTGAGGTCTCGGAAGTCCACACACAACCTGATTTCTCCGCTCTTCTTCCTGACCGGAACCAAGTTTGCAACCCAGCTTGAGTGCTTGATCGGGAATATAATGCTTGCCTCTATTAGCTTGTTTAGCTCTTTCTTCATTAGAGGCTCAATGTGAGGGTTGACTGGTCTCTGCTTCTACCTGATGGGCTTAGCATCTGGATCCAATTCTATGGTATGTTGTGCCAACTTTGGATTGAATCCTCTCAAGTCTTCATAGCTCCAAGCGAAGACATCTGGAAATTCTTGGCAAAGCTGTATGAAATCTGATTTCTCCTGCTCAGTGGCCACTTTACCAATTTGAAGTGTTTTGCCTTCCCCAACCAGAATTGGCTCTGAATCTTCTCTCTTGACCTGTATGTTAGCCTTTTCCTTACGGAACTGGTCGTTAGGGTTGAAGATAGACTCCAATGTTACTAAACCCTTGGGAAGCTTGTTTGTCCGCAGCTGCACTACTTGATCCCCGTACTGCTGCTCTAGTCTGTCCTGATTCCTAGCTGAGAATTCAGCCTCTTCTTGTAAAAAATTGACGATCTGTTGATCGTTCTCAAACACCTGCCAGCTTGTGTTATTATCTGGAACTGCTGGCCTCACAAGCACATGGATATGTGGTTGTGTTTTTTCCCTTCTGATGTTGTCAACCACATCAAATGTTGCTCCAACTGCTGCGAGCCTATCTGCAGCTTCATTTTTCTTCCTGGGTATGGACACGATGTTGAAAGCTTTGAAATCCTCAACGAGGTCCCATACCCTATTCTTGTAGTTCTTCAGTAGGTCATTCTTTGTAGCATGTTGTCCCCTAACTTGATGACGATTAGCTCGCTATCCCCGAACACCTGCAAGTTCTTTATGCCCTTTTTCCTGGCCCAATGAAGTCCATGAATCAAGGCCTCATATTCAGCTGTGTTGTTTGAACAGGAAAACTGGAACTGGAAAGCTGAATAATATTTGATGCCTTGAGGTGAAATAAGCATAACTCCTCCTCCTGCACCTTGCCTACTCCTTGATCCATCGAAAAATAACTGCCATACCTCATTGTCATCCTTATGGTCTGGTTTGGTGATGCTAGGAATAGACTGGTTTTCTTCATGTATGCAATAGACTCCTAGCTCAGATTCTTCTACTTCTTGGTAGGGATCAAAAGCATGTACCTTGCTTGCCCATTCATCAAGAGTCAAATCTGGGATGCTTCCAACTTTGGTGTCAGCTTCATCTGTGCTTGGATAATCTTCTTGATCAAATGCTGAACAGTTGGCATTGATTTGGCTTGGAGTATGAGGCTCAATATGAAAGTTTGCAATTGGTTCGGATCTGATTGTGACCTTAGTACCATATCTTGTTCTGAACAACATGTGTGACCAGTCAGCAGATAAGTAGCCTCCAATTTTGGCTGTGAAATCCCTTGATAAGCATAGGGCAAAGAGTGGTGGCAAATCTATCACTGACACATCTTGCAAAATGGTAACGTTGGGGCATGCATGCAAGGTAAGATTCAAACCTTTAATCACTCCCACCGTTGCTACTGCTGTCCCATCCAATTGCACTACCCCCTTTGATATGACTTCATATTGGAGACCCAGCTGATCAGCTATTTGCTTGGGCATGACAGAACTACTTGCCCCAGAATCAATCATGCAATTGTGTACTAGTTTATCCCCAATGATTAATGAAACATAGAATGGAGGGGGTTTCAAAACTTTACCTTGTTGTCCTCCATGATTCCCTTCAGGCTGAGCAAGCATTTGTGAGGACATTCTCTTGCATATGGACCTGCTGGTTCGAAGTTGACCAATCCTTCATGGCAGCTTGTAGAAGATCTCTTTGGCCTGGGATGGATAAAGATTCCCACATTGATATATTCACATTTGTCTTCTTCATTTGATCAATGATGCTAAATGGGGATGAAAGATCTCTTTGTTGTCCTTTAGGCTGCACATTCCTTTCTTGTGCATGGGCAGCAACAACTGGCATTTGAGTTGGTTTAGAAGGTGGTTTGGGCTGTCCTTGCATGTTTGGAACTGTATTTTGCTTACCAACACCTTGTGGAGTGATGGAAGGTTGTAGATCACTTGGAGCCAATGACTGCCCTTCACCAATATTCCTCTTCTTTGATCTTGTGTTAGCTGCTACACTCTGAGAAATTGTTTGATTCATGCCACAAAAATCCTCAGCTTGCCAATTCACAAGTGCGGTATCATTTGGAGCTGTGTTTTGCTGAGATGTCCCTTGTTGCTGATTTGTTTCTTGACTCACTTCACCCTCTACGCCAGTAGTTGTCACCATCAAGGCTTGGTTCAAAGCACCATTGAAGCACATAGATTGGTTGTGAGGTTCATTGCATGGGAAACACCAATCATACTCTTGAGCTATGTTGTTTTGCACTGGCACTAATGCTTTAGAAGTAGATGCAACATTGGGGTTATAGGGCTGAAATGGTCTATTGGTGGGAGGCCTTACTTGGCTTTGATTTGCAGTTGGATTGGGTGGCCTATTGGGCTGGTATGGTGGCCTAGCCTGGTACTGAGCTTGAGGCTGATAAGAAGGTCTAGCACTTTGAGCTTGCTGTCTTTTGATAGTCACCAGCTCATTTCCAAGGTTTTGTAATTGTTTCATAACCTCTTGGAGTTCATTTGAAGCACTAGAGGATGAAGTAGAAGTTTCATTTGAACTTTGATTTCTAGGAGTGGGAATAGGAGCCAAAGTGGGTGCTTGACTAGTACTTGGATTTTCTAAGTTTGGATACAAGGGCATGGGAGGCCTAGGAGCCAGCTTACCAGCTTGAATAAGACAGTTTTCAGCCCTAATGGCAATGCTATAAGCAGCAGGTAAGGTTGTGCCTCCCATAGATTGAATTAACATAGAAATATCAGAATTCAAAGCCTTAAGATAATATAGAAAAGCACCTTCAGCTGTTGGCCTAACGGCCACTGGAATCCTATCCCAAGACCTTTGAAATCTGAAGTTGAAGTCAGTCAGCTGCTCATTGGGAGCTCTCTTGATAGTTGTCAATTGTTCTAGTAGAGACAAATTGTCTCCCTTTTCTCCAAACTGCTCATGGAGAACTATGCATAACTGATTCCAATTTTGGATAGAACCAGCTCCAAGGCTCCTAAACCATTGCAATGCCTTCCCTTTGAATGAAGATGCCAGCAATTTGATAGCAACATCCATTTCATTTATCTCATGGATTGCACAAACGTTAGCAATGTCTTTGACATGATCACCAGGAGTGGTATGATTTTCTCCAGTGAAAAATGGAATGTTCTTCAATGCTGCAATTGGAACTGGATTCTGTGCATTGAGGGCAAGTGGGCTGCTGCCAGTGAAGTTGACAAAAGGGTTTTGTTGTGCCATTCTGATTGGCCTGAGAACCCTTGTTGATTGGATGAAAGGTCTACCAGGTGGAGGGGTTGATAAAGTCCTGTTAGGTGGAGATGGTGATCTTTGTGGTCTTCTTCCTCTCCTTCCTCTGCCTGGTGATAGCTGCAAGTGGACAAATAGCCCCTCTTCTCGAGTATCAGACCTGGTTCGAATTCTTCTCATGTACCTGGGCAACCTGTGCTGCTATACCACTGAATTCTATCCCTTCGGAGTCGCCAGATGTGTTAGAGAATGAGCCTCAAAAGGCTGGATTCTGCCAAGTTACACACCAAACCTGACAATATTAAAAATAGAATTTAAAACTTTGAAGGACCTAGAAGATACAGTTCTTCAATTCGGTTATTGGGTTTTGTTGTGCAGCTACTAATCCCCAAAAGGTACAGGAAAAAACTTAGGTCATCAAGGCAACTTACAAAACCTCATGTCGGAACTTGGGACATGCTCAACACCTGGGAAAACCCGAAATACTAAAAACCATGAAATTTTGAAAGTCAAAATCTCAAAAATCTAAGAATACCCTTTTGAATATTATCCCCCGATCTATCAACTGGTGAAATTTTGACTTGTTTTGAGCAAGTTAAGCCCTTGAAAATTGATTTCAAAGTTCAGCCTGGAAGGTGAAAAATCTGAAATTGTAAAACCTACAATTTTTTAGTCCAAATTTCTTGAAAATTCCTTCAAATCTTGTGGAATGACCTCTTGGTCCCACCGGGTGTGCCAAAACTATTGATGGCGAATCACAGCACCCCTGAATGTCTGCAACTCGATGGGTTGAGACTCTCAGTGCGATTGCATAACATGGAGCTTTTCCCAAGTGTGGGACCTTGTGAAATCGGAAAAGCTCTCCGGATGAAGGCCGGTTCCTATTCCTCTGTTCAGATGCACACATAAAAAATGCAGAGGGTTTACTCAAAAACCTAATCTAACTTTCCAAGGAGACAGGGTAAGAAGATGCATAAAATAAAACCTAAACTAACAAAGGTGATGCACCGAGGAATGAAGAACACCTGTCTTGCCAATAAACACAAACCATTAAAATGCAATGCAAGATCATGCACAGATAACCAGATTTGTAGTGAAAGATCAAGAGGATGCAAATGAACACAGAGAGGGTTGAGAATCATCCACAGACATGCATTATTTGCTCCAAAGATTGATACAATACACTACAAAAATTCCAAGAGGCAAAGTTGCATTACAGTTTTAAATGGGAGGCTTAAACTCCACAAATTCACCTGCCAAAGAGAAGAAGGGAGGGGCAAAACAAGAATGTCCAACCTTTAGAAAGAAGCCCCTCCTTACAATTTATAGGAAGAATGAGAGAGGGAAGAGAGAGGAAATCCAAATCTACCCCAACCACCTCCAGGTTGCATTTAATTCATCTCATTATGGTGGTAGGTGAGAACCCTAGCAAACCCAAAAAGTGGCGAACTGTATTTTGCATTTTTAAGAATTTTTTCTCACCCAATTAAAGATATCCAGTCGTAGTTGGATAGAGGACCTCGTAAGCTTTCCGAAAAGTCCAACCTTGCGTGAATCCGAGCTCCCTGTGAAAAGTTATGGCCATCTGAATATCTGGGTCAGGGTCTGCTTCCTGTCAGCGCTCAAAATGTTGCACCTCCTGAAGGTGTGCCTTGGCGCATCCATCCCTATGTCGACATACTCTTACGTGCACCAAGGCATGAATTTCTTCATGTCGACACCTTATGTCGTGCACCCTTTACCTGTGCCAAGGCGCGAATTTCTTCATGTCGACACCTTATGTCGTGCGCCCTTTACCTGTGCCAAGGCACGAATTTCTTCATGTCGACACCTTATGTCATGCGCCCTTTACCTGTGCTTCATGTTGACACCTTATGTCATGTGCCCTTTTTGCGTAAATTTCTTCATGTCAACACCTTATGTCGTGCGCCCTTTACCTGCGCCAAGGCACATCCATTTCTTCATGTCGACACCTTATGTTCGTGCGCCCTTTACCTGTGCCAAGGCATGAATTTCTTCATGTCGACACCTTATGTCATGCACCCTTTACCTGCGCCAAGGCGCGAATTTCTTCATGTCGACACCTTATGTCGTGCTCCCTAACCTGCGCCTTGGGCGTGACTTTTTGTTATTCCCATATCTACCTGAGGGGGAAGATATATACAATGCAAGATTTTGCCTTAAGATCACTGACTACCTCCTTTAAGGGAAAAGATCTTGAATGGTACAAGTATTTAACTCCTAAATCTATCGGTACCTGGGATTAATCGAGAAATTTATTTTTTGGAAGATTCAATGAAAAGGGAGATAGATCTTCACTTCTACAACAACTTATCAATATCAAGAAAGCTCCGAAGGATCCCATGACCGATTTCAATACCAAATTCTACAAGATATGGATAAGGATTCTAGTTCTAGCCAAACCTCCTGTAGCTATAGCTATTGTCTTTTATCTAAAATCTCTAAACTCATATATCTCTGTTATGATTCATTCATTAGGAGGATAATCTTTGTCACAAGCATACAATATTGCATTCTAGGATGAGAATAACTTAATAGATGCTGGGAAACTTCCCCCAAAGCTCACTTTGCCAATATATCCCAAGATGGCTCCCATTCTTAAAGCACAAACATCAAGTTATGCCCAAAATCCTGTGTCCATATATAGCTACCCATCCTCTCAAGGAGCCACCACCCCTGCCACAACATCATCATCTTCTTCTTCAGAGATGGAGGAAGTAAAAAACATCCTTAGGAACTTCTCTAACGAGATAGTTAATCTTAAGAAGAATCAAAACATGTACCCAAGACCATATTATCAAGGCTATCAAGGGGGTAGACCCACTTATCCTATGTAATATCAAAATACCCTAAGACTGCCATTGACACAACCATCCAACCAAATTGTCCCATTACCGACACCACTCCAGACCTTCCCACCCAATAACATGAGAGAGATGATTCCAGGACAAACTAATTTGGTGGAACATTCCTATGCTTGGTGCTTCCCTTGCAATACCCCTAATATGCCAAAAAATTTCCCCCAGGGGAATCTACAACAAAAGGTAGCATACCAAAGAGCAAGAGAAGGCCATGAGGCCAATGCTTTCAGACCTTGCTAATCTCCGAGAATTCAAAACATGACCTTAGTTGTGCAAATGCAAGGGATGTCCCTAGAACAAGAGGTAGAGATTGTGTCTTTACATGTGATGTTTTATTGGATCAAAGGAGAAGAATTTATGTTCACAAATGAAGCATCCAATCCTAATAATCTGGTACAATCAGATTACAACACTTTATCCAAGAGAAAGATAATGAAAGCTGTGATCCCTGCTCCTACGGAAATGAATGGAGCAAGGAAATAACCTCTGACATTCACCATCCCTCCGTCCGTAGCTAGAAAAAAAACCATGGAAGCCACTCATAATCAAGGGACCTTCCCTCTAATGATTGAGAGGGTGAAATAATAGCAAGTCCCCAAAGTGCAACCACTCGGGCCCATGATTGTAGATGAGCAACTCAAAAGGGTGCCGACCCATGTATCCTTATGGGATATCTTCGGCATTCTGGAACAAAAGGAATTGCTTCAAGAAGCACTGAAATCCAGTGATAGTTTGACTACCACCAGGAAGGGGAAGGAGCAACTCAAAACAACTCAGGCTTAAACATAGTTAGTGCTGATGAACCAGAAATAAGGGGTGAGTAAACTAAGACCCCAACCCTTCTTCATAACTCTAATAATTGGTAAAAAAATATTACATAAATACATGATAGACTCTAGCGCAAGCACTATGATTATGCCCAAAGTAGTCACAGATGCCTTGGGAATCAAATATGAACCCATAAAAAGAGGAGTCAAGCAACTAGATGGGAAATCCATTCAAACCATTGGTGTTATTAGAGGTCTCCCATTACAACTATATTCCTACCCGAACATAACTATTCCACAGGATATAGTGGTAATCGATGTGCCACCGGTCTTTGAACTGTGTTTATCCCATGATGTCATGACTAAAATTACAGGTTACATGTTCCTTGATTAGTCTCTTCTGATTCTATGAAATAAGTATGGATAAACAATGAAGGTGCTATCAGAACCCCTCAACGAGTTATTGTGACACTGTGGATGTGTGTTTGACTGGTGTTGGTTTTTACTTAGTAGAGTTGGATGATTCCTGGAGAGGGAACTCTAATGTTTTGGGGTGCCAATCATTTCTTGTCCATCATCCACGTGTGCATGCATCCTTGATCTATAAAATGCAACCATGATTTCTATCAAACACTAAAGACAAAACAATGGCTTATTTCATATGGCTGCAAGTGGAACTTTTAGTCATTGCACTCTCTCCTTGTGATGGAGATCATGCCCTCCTACAATCATTTGACACCAAAACTTGCAAAACAAAAAAATCATAAAATAAATGTGTTAGCAAAGTGTTACTGATCACATAGAAAGGCAAATCACAACACTTTTATTTGACCTTGGAATATTTAGTAATCTAAATGCACCAAGGCCACTGAAATATCTTCAATCCTATGAAATCTCAAAAGGCGAGCCAATAGGCTTAACCTCTGAGGTTAATTTTGATGTAAAATTTTCTATTCTTCTTTGACCTCCTCTGAACAGTTCCATGAATGAACCTTTGTAAACTAGTTTTTTTGTACAATCTCATCTTATGGCTATTCACTAATGGCTTGAACCTCACAAAACCTATGGTAATGAGCTTTATAACTACATTAGGGAAGATATTCTCAATTTCATAGGGGCTTAGCCACCTTGTTTTGAGATTTCCCATATGAACCTTATATTTTGAATCAACTAAGAGTGCCCAGTCACCTTCCTGGAACTGTCTTGTCTTGATGTACCGGTCATGCCATTTGAATCTTTGCTTTTGCACTACCTTTGTGTCATGTACTACATGTATTCTCAATTCATCTAACTCATTGAGTTGGAGAATTTTTTTATCTTTAAGCTTTTGATAAATATATTCTTAGCCCAAATATAGTCCTCGATGTTTTGTGCTCAAATTCAATTGGAAAAACATCACTCTTTCCATATAAGAGTTCAAAAGGTGTGAAGTCAGTTGTGGTTTTCCATGTTGTGTTGAATGCCCAGATTGCTTATAGAATCTTGCTTGCGTAGTATTTCTCATGGAGTGAAATGGTCATTGTCAATATGGCATTTATCTCTCTATTTATAACCTTTGCTTGGCCATTAGACTAGGGATGGTATGGTGTAGACTTCATATTCCTGATTTCATTCTTGCTAAGCAAAGAAGAAATTGCATCAACAGTAAAATGTGTACCTTGATCTATTACAATTTCCCTTGGAATTCCATATCTGTTGAAGATGTGCGCATATTTGAGAAAATATCTCCTCATCATCTATACACCTTCTCGTTACTTGATCTTGTCATGTATGAAATAGAAATCCAACTATCCAAAAAAAGATGAACTATTTTCAACTATGTATCTTTTCTTAGAGTATAAGTAATGTGGAGGTGTTTTACCTGAGACCAAGTAGTTGGTTATGTCTACATACCATGGTGTTTTTGTAGAAATAGAAAGTAAGTGCTCATATGGAAAGGAATCATCAACTAATTGCTCCTCACTATTGGTCTCCATCGTGGAGATGAAATATGCGACCACATTATCCTTGCTAAGTTTTTATACTATGGTGACATCAAATTCTTATAAGAGGAACAAATACCTTATGATTATACTACTTACTACTAGTTTATTTATCAGATTTTTAATTTTAGCATGATCACTGTGAATAAACACTGGATAACCTATGATGTAGTGTTTGAATTTATTCTGTTAATGTGTAGTTTAATTCAACATGTTGCAAGTTCTTGCTAACATAATATATTGCATAATTCATAATTCCATCTTTTTATCCTATGAAAACTCTAATAGTATGATTTGATGTATCTATGTGGATGTGAAAAGGTAGGTTCCAGTCAGGTCCTCTCAACACAAGAGTAATAGTTAACATTTGTTTCAAAGATTGAAAAACACCTTCACAACAATCAGTCCATACAAAATCAACATCCTTTCCTAGCAATGAAAAAAGTGGTGTTGCAATTTTAATGAAGTCTTGTATGAACCTTTTGTAATATCCAACATGGTCTAGAAAACATATAACATCCTTTTGTTTTCTTGTGGTTGGTAGGTTGATTGTGATAGACACCTTTGTTGGACCACCTTGAATTCCTTCTAAGGAAAGGTAGTGCCCCAACATTATACCCTATGACATCATCATGTGGCACTTCTCATTGCGCAAGGATACATTGTGGTCCTTGCATATTTTCAAGACCTTGTCTAGATTTTACATAGCTTCATCAAAAGTACTGCCATGTATAGTGAATCCATCCATATAGACTTCCATGCAATCATTTTTCAAATAAAAAAAGATACCTTCCCTCTAGAATGTAGCAGGTGCATTACAAAATCCAAATGAAAGAACTGAATAGGTAAATGCTCTGCATGGACATGTGAAGGCAGTTTTATCTTGGTCTTTTAGTGTAATCTGGATATGATTATAGCCACCATAGTCATCAAGAAAATAGAAGTATTTCTTACCACCTACGATATCAAGCACCTGATCAATGAAGGGCAATGGGAAGTGATCTTTTTTTGTAGCTGAGTTCATCTCTTTGTAATACACACATATTATCTATTTCCCATTCTTCTTTGGTAAAATTACAAGAGGTGACACCCATTGAATGTCTGATATGGGGTATATGAATCCAACATCCAACAACTTTTGTAGTTCACCTTTCACAATTTCTCTTACTATTGGGTTCATCCACCTCTGTGGCTGCCTGATTGGTTTACATTCTTCCTTTGTATAAATTCTATAAGTACAAAGCCTAGGATGAATTCCACACATATCACCATAATCCCGATGAATTGTTATGTTGTGTTTTTGAAGTATATCTATCAACAATTTCTCTTGTTGTATACTCGCCACTTTCTTACATTTAGTGGCCTCCCAGGTGTTATTTCTAATTGCTTGGAGAGGTCCAACATTGAACACATGTTGCTGCTAATAGAATTTAATATGCAGTCATGGGGAAGAAGTTGTTGAAAAATACAATTCTTACCTGTAATACTCATGGTGCTCTATTGTGGTAAGAATTAGCTCAAAGGACATCTCAAGCACCTTAATCTGTCATCAACTTATTCATTTCTTCCATAGCTGTTCTATAATATATTCGAGAGAATGACATCTTCCTCATGATCTTAAATTGTATAAGACTTCTCCAACATCATGATCTATTGTAAATAGCTCTAATCAGCTTCTACTTCTTTAACAAAAAATGTTTGATCTTCATCATTCAATGGTTGGGAAGGAGGATAAAGCATAAGCTTCTTTGGTCCCACTTCCATTTGAGATGATCATGTTGTCAGACCTGCACCCTATGAATGCTCAACAGTGGCCAACCATGGCCTTCCTAGTATAATAGGATAACCTCCTAAACTTTCCTTTGGTTAAAGGAAAATGAAATCAACAGGGTATTCCCAAGAGTCTACCACCACAACAATGTCCTCAAGGAATCCTTTAGGCCTCACTTTGATCTATTTTTTAGTTGCAATATTTTAGTTGGCCTTATTCCTTCCAACTTTAGGTCATCCATGATTTGCTTGGTCATGATGTTGATTGTTTCCCCTAAGTCAATCAAAGTATTATTTATTGTATTTACATTAATAATAACATTTACCAAAGGAATTCTTGGATCTATGTACTTGGGTAATACAGAGTTCCCAAGCATGATGTCATCCAACTATCTAATGACTTGAACAATGGATGGATATTTCATTTTTCTTCCTAGATTTTTGATGCATAGATCATTAACCAACTTGTTACAAATAGGCACATCCTTAATGGCTTGAATGAGTGGAATCTTCATGTAAATATCCTTCAATTGATTGACAAAATCAGAATCAGAATTTGATTTAGGGTCATATTTCTTCTCTTGCAATCTCTATGGAAATGGGGGTTCATTGAATTACATCTTTCCCTTGTTGGAACTCTATTCATGTTACTTCAGATCAATTTGCAGCAAATGCGGTTCATTTGCAATCTTTGTGATGGTGGGTTTACTTAGTGGGATAAGTGCTCTTCTTGAGTGAAGATGGATATTGTTGACATCAACTAAATAAGTGGAATATTGGGTTAATTCAATGGTGTAGGATAACTGAGTAGATTTATTATTGTGGTTAGGTGATGGTTAAGCTGACAGTTGTGTGATTTTTGGTTGAGATCCAGGTTGGGGGTTTGGCATCAAATCTTGTTGTTGTGGGTAAGGAGGTTACTAGTAGGGTTATTAGTAGTTAGGGGGTTGATTTCTCCATTTCTAAAATCCTCTCTAAGGCCATCACCATGAATAAGGGGGTTGGTGCCACTATTGGCCTGAGAACTAAGCTTGTCATGGTTATTAATATTGGCTAGGGTAAGGATCCCATCCTTGCTGAGTATTAGCCCAAGGTGGGGGTTGCATATATGAACTACTAGCCCAATTTTAAAAAGATGGCATGTGATCTTGTAGCATACGTCATTGTCTTACCAGACATGGATTCCTTTGGGCAACATAGAAAAATTTCCCATCCTCCATTTCTATCATTTTGAACTCTTGTGCAACCTCCTTCCCTTCAGTAATGTTGGTCAGTCCCTTGTATGTGCAATCATCTTTCTTTCTTTTGTAAGAATGAAATAAATTTGTAAGTGTTGCCTCTATATCCTCTCTCTTCTTATTTGCATGAAGAGCATTAAGCTGGGTGTCCATGTCATTAACTGTTTCCTATTTCATGTTCTTACACATGTTTACAATCTCTGACTTAGATATTTCCCCAATTCCTTTGGTAGTTAATCCACCCTTTTATCTAGCACTTCTTATTATTTTCATGGTTGTTCTATAATAGTTCATGCAAGCTTCACAATCTCATCAAAAGTGGCCTTGAAGATGTCCCCAGCTCCTATTAAGTCGAAAGCATCCATATCTTCCTCATTGATTCCCTTTAAGAAGAGTAACTTGAGAGACTTAGGAGGTAACCTTGTGTGTCTTAACTTCTGAATGCAAAATAGGAATGTCTCTAGGTAATCTTCCAGTGGATCATCTTCCTTCTATGACATTTTGAAGAGTTCATCACCTCCTCTTCTACTTTTCCAGCAATAGTCTTGATACTCGGTCAAAAAAATTTCCTTCATCTTCTGCTAGGTAGTAATAACATCACTTCTTAGGCCCATAAACAATCTCAAGGCTGCATCCTTGAGTGTAACACGGAAAAAATTCATCTTGTTTCCATCAGTTGTGTAGTTATAACTTCTACATAAGACATAAAACTCAAACAAGAAAGTGTTTGGGTCTTCAGTTATAGATCCATGAAAATTAGGAAGAGCTGAGGGAGAGATGTTCTTCATTACAACAATTTGATTGCTATTAGAGATAGGGAATTCAAATGTAGTTGCCCCTTCTTCCAAATTTTCATTCACCTCCTCTACCATGATTGGATGTTAAGAAATAACCTCAAAAATCTCAGTTGGAGGGGGTTTTTCTACTAACAAGCCTTATACAAAGGAAGATGTGTCTTCTTCAGAATCAGAAGTAATTTTTGCTATTTGAAGAATGGTCTGGAATCTACTATGGGCATCTCTTTGATGGTGCATACATCAACTGGCTCAACTCAATCAACATTCATTAGTGGGGAGGTATTGAAGGTGGAATTTTCTACAACCTAGTATGTTCTAGGAAATTAAAAAATGCAAAACCTCACAAAAACTCCTATAACTTGGCAATATCCTCGACAACGACACCAAAAATGGTGGTGTAAATCAACTTGTAGAAATTAGTATGTTGTAAATTGAGTTATAGTCATTCAATTATCAAACCGGGGAGCGTGAACTTGAAATATTTCTAGTGTTATATGCATAGTTACAATAGATCTAGGAGGTTGGAAAGAAATAACTGTCATAACAATGTTGAAAATGAACTAAACTTAGAACTGAAAATGAATGGTTTCTAAATGATATCACTAAGACAAAGATGTATATTTAGAATGAAGATAAAAAGGTAAATTGTTCCCTAGGTAAAAATGCAAGAAATAAAGTAATGGACGGGTTTAGTAGTCTACAAGCGATCCCTAACTTGGGTGTTAATCCCTCTTAAATTCTGCAACTAGAAACTAATGAATAAAACTCAGATCTTTATTGATTTTGCATAATTATTACATCAAGCAACACACGATCAAAGCAATCCTCTTTCTGACTCAGACTCATACTATAAATGTATATGAATGATGAATCTATGAATTATCTTCATTACCAACACCAACCATTTCTTTTATAACTTATCATTTATGAAAAAACGTGAGAAGAAGAAGAGTAAAACAAGGAGTTTAAAAAAAATAAGTGAGAGATCTTTAATAGAACAAGTGAAATATCTTCAACAAAATCATGAGAGATTCAATCCTACGTTATAGAACTCATATTAGATGTTCAACTAAAAAAAACATAACAAATGTTCAGGTAATCAACCAGTTCCTTCAATCACGCATTAACTCAATCAACCAGTTCTTTACTACTTTGCAATGAATGACCAGATCAATGGTTGAGTTGTTTCATAGTTCTACACATTCCAATTATAACTACTTCTTTAATGACACATACATAATTGAGTGTTGTTCTTCATGCCTTCCAAAATATCTTCATAACACGAGATATTTGCTATAGATGATTTCCTTTGGCTGTGGACGGGTTATTGCGGACAGGTTCTTTGGCTGTGTACAAGTTGCTGTGGATGATTCCTTTGTTGCATATGAGTTTATGTATATTGAAAATTGCTTACAACCAAGAGTGAAATCAACACAGATCATTATCCAAAAAAACTTAGTGGGATAATAACAATAAATTCACACAAAATACCACAAAATAAAGATAACTAGACATAATTTTATTAATTAGTAATCATGCCACAAGTCCAAGGTTGTAATAATAATGTTCAGTAGTGTACTTGGAAAATACATTGACATAACTACAATGACTTGATCAAAATATAAAAGATGAGTTGTTTATAAAGGAAATTACCACAACTCATCAACCATTGATGTTGCGAATTCACCTTGTATGGTAGGTAAAAATTTGTTTAGACAATGTACACTCTTATCATCTATTTAACTAGGGTATTGAGGTAATGAGTAAGGGACACACCCAGACCGAAACACAATAGATAGAATTAAAAGGTGGTACATGGACTACTAAGGCCGTATACCCAAAAGGAAGTAAACCTTACACTATGAAAACCTAAGGTTTCTAAGGCCCTAAATCAAAGAAGAGGAACCCTATTGAGATATTGGCACTATGGGGGTAATGAAAGACAAATTAAACATTTAAAGCTTATGCTAACCAAATTAAAGCATGTAACATAAAGCAAAGAAGTGAAATATAATATGTAAACCTAACATGTGCATAAAACACTAAGCTAACAAAAATTAAATAGAAAAGATGTAGGAGACTACTCTATACAAAATGACAAGTTGAGTTGGAGCACTTACTTGTTGCGGGGCAGTTGTTTATGCATCTATCTCCCAAAGGACCATACACCAAGAGAGAATAGATTTTAGGTGGAGAAGGGGAAACAATCCAATCCTAGCTCACTATACATGACCCAAAAGTGCAAGCAAACCAATCCAATCAAGAAGAAGATCCAAGCCAAGAGTCAAGATGTAAGAAATATAAGAGCTGAGCAAGCATATGCAAGTTAGTGCAAAAGAGTAGAGCTAATTGTGAGTTCCTTTACGAATTTATGATGATGTCCTATTATGAAAATGTGAGTTAGGGTATTTATATCGATGCCATCACCCTCAGGTGAAGGTGTCAACCAAGGATTTGAAATAGCCCTGATGCAATCGCTTGTGAACAATGACATCAGCTAGGGAGGGAAATGTAAAGAGGTGTGTGCAATGTATCATGAGAAACAAAGATAATGTAAGACAAAATAAATTTGTCCATGAACAAGTAAGGTATAAGAATAATGTGGAGGAAAATAAGAAGGTAAGAGAAAAAGAAGAACATGAATATGACCAAAATTTATACTCTCTCCATGTATCATCCCTAACCCAATGGTTATGTGAATAACCATACCCCTTGTAGACACCTAAAATTAACACCGCTAGTCCCTGTGTTTACATCCACTAGTACCCCTTCATTATCACATCACCATCATATTATACATTAGATCCATTATCTCATAACTATCATATTATACATTAAATCCTTATCCTAAGTCTTATTCCTCACCCATTTATATTTACTCCCCGTAAATATTATTCTATAGCTATAAAATCCTATTTTATCCTCTCCTAAACCACTCAAACCACTTACAAACCAAAACCAAATAAGACAAAACAAATCAACAACTTAAATTATTTCACTACCCCTAACATGTATAACCTATTCCCAACATACATCCTTTGTCAAAACAAAAAAAAGATCGATTTGGGAGGTGGTTGCAACCTTTTTTTCCCTGTAAAACCTAGAATCTCCAACGATTCCTAGAATTGCCAGCAATTCTCCCTGGTTTTTAGCAACTCTATATAAACAAGCTCTAGGCCTCCATTTGAGGTTAGCTTACAAGAGGACGTGATTTTCGTCCCAAATAGCTCCCCTAATTATTTGGAAAAGTTATATTTTATTCTGACTCTAATGTTTCACATTTTAGGTTATGCACACTCTGATAGTTCCCTAGGCACAATTTGGCTTATTCCAGTTCTTCTATGTGCCCTCACACATCCTTCCCACTTCTCTCTTTGCATCATCTTTCCTTTTTCTTCCTCTCATGCTTGCTTCACGTGCTTCCTAAAACCTGTATATTCTTCTATCTCCTTCCATTCCCCCTTTGTGCCTTCCTTTTGTGCACCCTCTTTCATTCCCAGTCTATTGCGCACCCCTTGCGCGTGCATATGTAGACTTGCCTTCCAATTTGGATAATTCTGTGACACATGCTTCTTCACACTCTCACATGCCCCTCCTCTATGAGTTCTGAGAATTGTGTTGCTTCTCTTTCCTTGGTCTGCATTTTTCCTCACGCGACCCTTTCCTCTACACTTGTGCATTGTGCACTTCCCTTCTTCCTAGCTGGATTCCGCACGCACTCTACTTGCATACTTGTACCTCACACTCTCTTTGCACCCATTTTTTCCTATGCTTACCTGCAGTGTGTATTACCTCCTATAAATACACATCTTTTCCTATTGTGTGCGTTACCTTGGCGTGTCTGTCTTTTGCTTTCCACTTCCGTGCCTCCTATTTCCATACGTGTTTGGTGCCTTCTTCTGCACCAAACAACTGTACCATGTGGCAACTTGTCATACGTGAGTGTGCTACATGCAACCTTATTAAAGCATGCGCTAATAGGGTGCTGAGTCTTGATGATGAACCATAATGTGTAGCACAGTGAAAAAAATGAAAAAAAAAAGTGTATAGTTGTTTAAATCATTCCAGTCAATCAGTGCACGTGCCATATGTCATTGCATGTGTCCAATTTCCCACTGTAGATCTTCTGATCAGCCATAACTTTTGCTGCAGTGCTCAGATTCTCATGTGTGCTTAGGATTGTTTGAAAGCTGCTGATGAGGGTTAAATGTTGGAAATTTCAAAATAATATTTTGGTAGGATTTGGTAGGTAAGAAAATAGGGAAACATCTTTCAAGATCATCAATGCAGACATCTAATCAACCCAACCACCAAATTTCTTCAGATTTACCCTCTTCCTTCTTCTACACACCAAACAGACATGGGGAGATGCATCTAATAGTATTGAAGGTGGATTTGCAGGCATTTATTACTTGTTATTGGTGGTTGAATATTTGAATTCAAGTTTCCCTCCTCTTTTTCCTCCTCATCTCTCCTTCTTCTTCTATAAATTGTAGAGCATTGCTCATTAAAATGGATCCCTCTTTGTTGTAACGACACCATGCCAAAATGATAGTCAACTTCCCATAAGTTTTAGACCTTGATCTTGGTCTCTACAATGTATTCTTTCCTCCTGCCAAGAATGTAGTCGATTGTACATGCCTAAAGCAATAAAATCAGGTTTTGTGTCACTTATGTCTATCCTTTTCTTATTTCTATTGTGTCTTGCCTCTCTGTTTACATTTTTTGGCATGATGTGTGTATTTCCCACTTGCAGGTTCCATTTTCATGTGTTTTCAATGCATTGGAACCAAGTCTATGTGGTTTTCTGTGGCATGCACCTGTCTTCCCTCTCTCCCATGATTTCTCCCTTTCCTTCCCCTCCGTGGAGAGTGATCAACCCTCTTTCTGGCACTATCACCTTCCCTTAGCTTAGGATTTCCCTTATGCATCTCCTTCTCACCCTGGTCCCTTGGAATTGTAGAGTAGCATAGATAGTTTCATTTCCATTTTAACATTAGGAGTAGTGTTAGTGGTAGAAATAGGTAAAGGAACCAACCTTCTTCTAAGGTCTATCTCGAGTGGGTAAGGTCCCACAACTTGGCGATTGTCCCATTGTTCCCTTAGAATTCTTGATCCATTATGATCACATCACAACTACAATTTTAAGCTCCAATAGTTTTTGGCACACATGGTGGGACCAGTTTGAAGAGCTATACATCTTCATCTCAACAAGTTTGATGTTTTATTGTTGAGATCCATCCTTTGGAGGCATCTTTCAACGCATCTGACGACTCCACTGATTCAAACACACCCATTATCTCATCCGTAGACTAGTTATCCGCTCCTTTTCTTTCATTTCTCCTTTTTCATCATTCCATTTTCCTCCCTTTTGAAGTTGTGTAATCATGACTTCTTTTCCTTCCTGGAATTCCCATTTTCAATAGCATATCTATTTCTCTCCATCACCACAATTTTAAAATCCTCATCGAAATCATTTTTTTGAGCCCCATTAAGAATATGCATATAACCCAAGCCCCACTAACTCATATGGTTATTTTTCTATCCAAAATGTTTATGAAGAACAGGGTTATGCAGATGATGGCAACAACTCCATAGTGGAAGCTGATTTCCAAAGGAAGGTGTAAGAAATGGAGATGAACATGATGTAGCTCAGAGTTAAATTCTCCATAAAGGAAACTAGAGTTGGCTTCAAGGTCCATTGTCCATTTGTCAGCCATGTGCCAGGTTAGTTTAGCACCTAGTAGAAGCTGCACTTTATTACTGATATGCTGCCCTAAATTAGAGAGTGGGATGAAGAAATGGATGCTTACAAATCTAGTACTAGGCAACCTTGTCAATGGGGCAACCCTGCACTACCATCCTACAACCCATCCATTCCTCCTCCCCAACTTACACCATCTCATCCTACTGTCCATGTTCCTAGATTTTCTGTGTGCTACCCCAATTGAGATTTCCATTCTTCACCCTATTCTCCCTTTCCATCTCACCTTCATATCTCTCCCATCATCCCTCTACACGTGCTTCCCCCCTTCTGTGCATGTTCCTTCCATGCCCATTCTTACCCATCTTTTTCTGAGTCCCCTCTATCTAACTATGATCAAAAATGAACAAACCCTTACCTTTGGATCATCCCCAACCAATGTCATCATGTTTGATGACTGTAAAACAATTGAATAATGGTATGAATCTGATTGGGAAGATGAAATTGTGTAGAGCGAGAAAAAGAGGGAACTTGTTTTTAAAAAGAAAGCCAGTTAGTTTCAGAGGGCATAATTTTGGAGGAGACAGAGTTGTTTGTAGAGGCAGAACAGTGCACGGATCATCCTACATAAGCAAGTCACCTTCAGGAGGATATTCTGCATGAGGATCCCATATGTCAGGATTGAGCTTCAATAAAATGGGAAAATCAAAGGATCAAGTCATGCCTAATCAGATATTTGGCTAGTCTAGAGCCAAAGGCAGAGTTTTTGCGGGTCATGCTCACTTCAGAGCATTAGGTAGAGTTTTAGCGCACCAAAGGTCAATAACAACACCTCTCGAATTCAAACACAGATGAAATTCAGGAGGTATATATTTTGTTTGTTGATAATTTAAGGAGGGTGAAAGACCATCTACAGGTAAATTTCACTCTTAACAAGACCATGTTCAACCAAATCAGTTACATGGTTGCAATTTCGTGAGGAAAGGTAGCTACTTCTCCTTGCCTGTTGTAGGTTTCACTTGAGCACCCTTTTCCTCTAGTTAGTATAGGTTATTTTAGGTTTTATTTTAGAAAAATAAGTGCTCACGTTCACACACTTATTCATGTTTCCACTTGGAACATGTATATTTTTATCTTTTGTACATAGTTGTTTCTCGGTGCACTCCCTCTGTGCATTGTTTCCTTTCTTGTTGTATTTTGCCACACACCTCTTTTATTGCTTCCTGGGATGGCAGTTTCATTTTTCATAAAGAGGCACTTCCAACAATCCACACACAATTTTCCACTCTCAGAATTCGAGTAAGAATATATTCACATAAGAGTAGAAGTAGTTCAGTTCAGAGTTTAGACAATGCTTCAAGTGACTTCAAGGGTGTTCTTCAAGTTACAGATCATATCTTCATGTTTCCAAGAAAACTCCATGTCCAATGGATGCTTCTAAGGCTACTGGTCTCTTCATCTAGCAGGAAGATGGCCCCCAAAAGTCACCAAACTGTTGTCCAAAATAACCCCCTAGTTATTTTGACAACTTATATTTTATTCTAACTCTTATGTTTCAACATTTAAGGTTACGCATGCTCTGTTAGTTCCTTGGCACAATTTGGTCCTGGTTATTCAATTCTTTTACGTGCCCTTGCACATCCCTTCCTACTTCTTCCCTACTGCATCCCCTTCCTTTTTCTTCCTCTCATGCTTTCTTTGTGTGCTTCCCCTTCCCTTTGTATTATTTTATCTCCTTCCATTCCCTCTTTGCACCTTCCTTCTATGTACCTGCTTTTATTCTCAATATTTTGCACACCCCTTGTGCACACATCTAAAAAATTACCTTTCAATTTGGCTAAGTCCCCAACATGATCTTTTCATGCCCATCCTTCTAAATCCTTTGCACTTGATTTCCTACACACTCTCTTTCCTTAGCCATATTATTTCTTGCGCATTAAGCCTCTACACTTGTGCATTGTGTTCTCCCCTCCTTCTTGGCTTGATCCCTATGCCCTTTCCCTTTTGTCCTTGCATGATCATTCTTCCTGATGTCTATGCCTACTTGCATACTTGCCTCATGTAGTTACATATCTTTTCCTACTGTGTATGTTACCTTTGTGCCTGCATCATATTTGCTGCTTTTGTGCCTCTTGTTTCATGCGCGCACCTTTGCGCCTTCTTCCACGCCTAGTCACTGTGCCACATGGAAACTAGTAAGACTTGAGTATGCTACACGTAACCTTTAAAATCACGCCAACAGGGTGCTAAATCCTGGTGACCAACCATCGTGTGAAATGTGGAAAAAATGAAAAAACAAATGAACAGTTGGCTGAATCCTTCAGTCAATCAACATGGCACCATGTGTCATTACATGTTCATTTTGCACTATAGACCTTCATGATCGACCATAAATTTTACTGTAGTGCTCTGATTCCTACATGCCTAGGCTCATTTGAAAGCTGTTTGTGTGGGCTACACATTGGACTTTTAAAAATTCAGATTTTGGCAGGATTTGGTAGGTGGAAAATAGGGAAACATCTTTTAGATCATCAATGTAGACATCCAATTAACCCAACCACCATATTTCTTCAAATTAAGTCTCCTTCCTTCTTCTACACGCCAAATAGACATGGGGAGGTGCATTTGACATCCTAGCAGGTGGATTTGTAGGCATTCATTACTTGTTGTTGGTGGTTAAAGATTTGAATTTGAGTTTCCCTCCTCTTTCTCCTCCTCTTCTCTCCTTCTTCTTCTATAAATTTTAGAGCATTGCTCATTAAAATGGATCCCTCTTTGTTGTAATGACACCATGCTAAAATGGTGGCCAACTTCCCACAAGTTTCAGACCTTGATGTTGGTTTCTGTAATGTATTCTTACCTCTCGCCATGAATGTAATCGACTGTGCATGCCTAAAGCAATAAAATTAGGTTTTGTGGCACTTCTGTTTTCCCTTTTCCCATTTATGTTGTGTATTACCTCTCTATTTGAATTTTTTTGGCATGTTGTGCCTATTTTACACTTGCAGGTTCTAGTTTCATGTGTTGTTAGTGCGTAGAAAGATGTTTGTGTGGTTCTTGTCTATGGCGCTTGCTTGTCCTCCCTCTCTCCCATGATTTATCCCTTTCCTACCCCTTGTGGAGAGTGATCGACCCTTTTTATGGCGTTATTGCCTTCCCTTAGCTTAGGATTTCCCTTCTGCATTTCCTTTTCACCCTAATCACTTGGAATTATAGAGTAGCGTAGATAAATTCATTTCCATTTTAGCATTAGCAGTAGTGTTAGTGGTAGAAATAGGTAGATGAACCAACCTTCTCCGAAGGTTTATCTTGAGTGCACAAGGTCCCACAACTTGGAGATAGTCCCATTGTTGCCTCATAATTCTTGATCCATCATGATCACATCATGGGTGCAATTTTGAGCTCTAACAGTGACTTATGACATCATATTACATTTTCCTTTTATCATATACCTCTCACAGAGCCATAGATCATCCCAAAAACATTCAAGACATCAAATATCTCTTCTCCTTCCTTTGGAGGTCACTAAAGAATCCAAAAATCAAATCCAATGATATTCCAACATTTACAAACTCTCTTTATCAAGTAACATCATCTCCTAGACTTCATATATAAACTCAGATAAGGTAAGTACCTCCCCTCTTGAATTATTATCATGTTTATTTGTTATTGAAAAACATCTATCTACCTTATTCCATGAGCCTACACATTTCTATAACAATCTCCAGTGATTCACTTAATAGCTGATGATTGGCCCCAATCACTCGAGATTCACCTTGATCATTGGTGATCCCTGTCTATTAGACCAATTAAAACCTAATCTAGTCCTTCAAACATTCAGATCCCATCATCTTTCACAACTCATCCCTTGTAAGTGTCTGTCCAGTCATATCAATATCCTTTGAGCCATTAGAATGATTTCTACATTATTTCAAGCCTCTTCCATTTCTGCTATCTTTTGTCACCCCGACCCCTTTTTCCTTTTGGTGTTCTTTTGTATATTTATGGGATTCAATTTTGCCTAAGTATGGAACTGGAAGAGGAGGTAATCCACGTGTCACTTCTATGCATTTTGGAGAAAGCACAAAGAATCGAGATCCTTTAAGCAACGAGAATTGACCATGTGGCTAAAGCGCAGCAAGGCAGCTCAAGTGGGCTAAAAATTCAAAACAAAGGAGAAGAACACACATGCCTCCACATGTCACCCAGATGCAACTTCAAAAAGAGAGAGAAAATGAGAGGCCCCAAAACTATGTGAGGTCTCCACATGTCATATAAGGAAGCTACCATCGTCAAAGGGATCAACTAAGTAAACATAGGACTCAAGGTTTGGTGAATTAAATGTGATCTCAGGTCCCAAAGCATGCAGTTGATATTTTCTCCTAGGTTTAAAGATCGCATAGGTAAAAACTAAATACAAATGGTGGAATTCTTAATTGGAGGCACATTGGAGCAAGATCCGCGGGGATATATAAGAGAATGTTCTAGGCACAGTTTTAGGGAGGAGGAATCAAGTTCCAGAGATTCAAAGGAGAAGATTTTAGGTTCATTCCATTGTGTTCATTAGCCTTAGTAAGGATCTGTTGTAAGGAAATACTGTAATCTGTGCCATTTTATCCTTATTAATTGTTTTTCTCCATAAATAAGAGTTCTTGCTCTATGCATTGAAAGTTCACAATATTTTGTGTCCTTTGTTTCTTCCTGTTTGTTTTTAATTTAGTAATTGATAAATCTTTAAATATAGATCATGCTGCACACCCTTAGATCGTTTACATAAATATGTACATTGTGCACGTGATTATGTTTTAGCTTCATCTTGCCTTTGATGGTCTAAAATATCTTCAAAATAGTTGATCATGTTTTATACTCTTCAACTAATCTAGTAGTTATTTCAATAATGATCTTTGTGTTATTTTAGTAAAGATTTGACGCATCACCTTAGATAGGATTTACACATTATTTTGTTTTCTCTCTAAACCCTTATCTCAATCCAAATAAGAAAAGAGTCAGCTTCTATAAAACTTGGAGGTTATCTTAGGGATCAAGTTCCACATCCCTGAGATTTCCCATAACTTTGGTGGTTCATTTACAAATATAATCGTCAACAGAGCCATTTTTATCACTCTATCAATTACCTAAATCAAATTTATCATCTTTCTCACCTTTGTGAGTGCACATGTAACACCCACATTTTACACACAGAAAAATAATAGGATCATTTTTTTTACTTACATTTCTCACTACACAACACCGCAAGGGCTCCAAATACAGAAACTCGACAATGCATACTACACTTACATAAGTCATCCACTCACATAGACACATGAAAACACCATATACATGTCGATGCCACACTTTCCCCAATGAACGAATGCTAGCAATGACCCAACAATAAAAAAAAGGACCCAAGGATTGACAAGCCCACACACATCATTACCATGATTACCTCTTAATTACAATTAGCATTCTAGGAATATTATTATGCAAGGATAATTTTTCCATTTTCCACATACAGATTCTTCAATTCATTTCACATTCAACTTATTGTTCGAATGTTTAAGTTTTGTCTTTATCCCTTAAGACAATCTCCATAACTTACATAATTAAATTCCATATTTCCAATTACATACACAGTTCCTAATTCTCTCATTCTTAAGTCAAAGGTTTGTTTCTTAAAATATGTTTAGTTGATGTTTAAATTTTATTTTTTTATCTACATGAAGCAAGGGGACCAACCATAAGTTATCGAGGGAGAAATAATACGATTCAAGGAGGTGAAGGTTCAAGTTTCCCTTTCCTAAAAAAATTCCTTCCATTAAAATCATATTTGTTCTCGTACTATGGTTGTTTTAGTTCTAATGTTTAGTTTATTCAATAAATCCTGTACATGACATAGTTGATTCAATTAATCCTTTACATGACATAATATTATTTTATTTTATTTTTAGTGGACTCTATAATGGCTCAAAATCCTAGTCCCACCATGAGCAGTTTATATCCACTCTCCACAAAAAATTCAATTCTTAAATCAACCATAAGGACTTCAAGTGAAATTGTTTTCTTAATCCATTGACACATATAATATTGTTTCTCATTTCATTTACATTGTTTCTTAGATTTCTTTTGGCTTCACTTAATAGCATGAAGAGTTATGAAATTACTTATCTAACATCTTGAAGAAGTATATCTTTTGTTATCCCAAAGTTTACTCTGACCAAGGAAATTCATATTATTTTTAACATAAGTAAATGTCAAATTGAGTTATAAGGATTCCAAGAGCGAGATTATTCTCAACCTCAAATATCTTTTTCCTTTTATATGATTTACTCTTACATCGCACTAAGGTCTCATTTAGAGCATCGTTTTATAACATTTGTAACATAATAAACTCATACTTTTCACTATGGATTCACTACTACATGGAGTGTAACCTAGCACGAGACAACTCAATTATTTTCTCCCATGCATAACAGTGTTAACGTGTGCTGCAACCAAGACATCCACTTGTGCATTTTAAATCCCACCAAGAGAACAATCATAGAAATGTCATAAGAAAAACTACCTTAGTTGGTATAATTCCGATTGCACCTAAGGATCTATGCCCCAAGTACCAAAGATATTTAAGGTGAGAAGACATGTTTAAGGTAGACAACCTTCATGAAAGACCAAGGTGATATGTTGTTAGTAACCAGAGTGACACATTTAACTAAGAGGGACTAAAGAGTTCACTAACAAGAGTTTAAGTCATAGAACAACTATTTCATGATCTCCATTTATGTCGTTTTGGATCCAATAGGGACTTCACTCTCTGATGAAGTTAATTTCTAGATCTAATCTCGTAAGACCTGGCAATATAAAAGGATACTAGAGGAGTATTATCTCTACTTACCTAACATATGGTAAGGTTATACTGTATAGTCATTGCTTCAAACAAGGACTCATAAGGTGACTTCTAAGGCGGTCTTGACCACTCAACATGGTGTTGAGCTTGAAGAGAGGACATTCTCCTCGTGGTTACCAAAACTAGAAGGAAACCACATACTCTGGATAAAGGTAGACCAAGTCATTCCTAAAAGATGGGTTCACGATAATGTCGCTAAACATAACGACTATGATGGTAAAATCCAACTAGGGGTTTTATTTACCTAACCTAGGAGGCGCCATCGAGTACAAGGTTTAAGTTTATTCTATGGTTTCATTTTTTTACTCTACGCTACGAAGGATCGCACACATTAAGACAAGTTATGCACAAATCTTATACTAGGGTTGAGTGTTTTGATTAAATCTCTTTATTACATTTACAAGGTAAGAATACAACACAATAATTACTTAATCATTTATTGAACACTGAAAAATGCCCCACAATGTATTAACTTCAAATTCATTTATTATATATATGTCAAACCCTTTTACCATACACAACTATGAATCAAATTGAACCTGTGATTAAATGCACATTTCCTAAGACATCCCTAAAACTAGCATCCCATACATATTCGCAAATTTCAAATATAACATTTCTGTAGCATGGGAGTACATTATACATATATTCATTTTACAATGACCTATAAAAATTACAATAATAAATAATGAATTACACATCGTCTTTTCGTCATCATTCTTGCATCCTGCAAAACCATGTGAGCATGAAATCAATGATAAATCACTGGCATGGAATCCACCCTAATCTAACATAATTAATGTCTTTAGTTTCCCATTTACATATAATAATTATAATTTTCATTCGAAATAAAAGGTTTAGAAACATGTATTCATTTCATTTCATTTCATAACCAAGGAGAGAAAAAGAACGGAAGAGAGAGAAACACCATTTTGTCAAAAGTTCTATTTCACACAACAAGTTACACAAGGGAGTTTCAAACAATTATTTACATGTGTCAAAATTTTCCACGGTGGTTTGGCAACCCGATAAGGGTCTTGCAACTTTCATTCTACATTTTCCTACTAGCTACAAAAATGTTCAACTTAGGCTTGGACGCTAAGAAACCACTTTCAAATGTTATCTTCCCATGAGAAAACACACCACAGTTAAATTTCTATGTGTCCACTTATATACCAAGAGTTCATAGGAACTGATGGAATTCAAAACTAACGAATAGTTTACGATTGGCAGCTAGTTTTCTGGGGCCATCGGTTGTAATTGGCCTAGTTGCAAATGATTAAAAGTTAGCTCAAGGGCTTAGTAAACCACATCCAAAACTAATGTTTGATGGATGTATGCACCAAGATAAAAGTCCTAAAAGTTCTCCCATATATGGATAATACATTAGAGTCGGCGGAACTCAGAACTAGAAAACTGTTTTCAAAAGGCAACATGTTTTTTGGAGCGATAAGTCGTAATTGGTCCAGTTTGACCTCATCAAACCACGACCAGAGGCAAACAAAATAGCTTTTCCAAACTATACAGAAAATTGTTTTTCCTCAGATTGAAAGTACCGGGAAATTGTCTACTAAAAATACTAGAGGTTTACGAAGATGGATAAGCATTTCGTTGTCTAGGATTCAAATGGCGGTTCAAAACGAAAGTGAACTTTATAGTTTTGGTAGCTTCTTATAACTACAAAACAATGTAACATTACTCCTAGTAGGGTGTCAAAAAAGATCACAAATGTTCATTCGGTGTCAAATCAAAGGTTAAGGTGACTCCCCACATAAAAATATACACGAATGAAGCCTAACATCTCATTTTCAAAGTTGCAAAGGGTACTTAACGAGTCTATGAAAAACACAAATTCATCTATTTAAACAGAGTGACAGTCAACATTTTTACCGGAAAGTCAAATTTCATCTTGTCGATAAAACAAAATTGTAGTGATCTAGTTTAGGCAGGAAGTTTTCTAAATCACCTCAGAATGAGGGTTGAAGTTCATGGTTTAATACAAAAGGGTTATTTTGATTGTGTGAGTTACGATATGACATTTATTGATTTATAACCAGTTAATATAAACAATTAAATGTATGATAATTCTAATATTTTAAAATTCTTTCGTTGCATATGAGAAACTAAAGTATGATAATTACGAAAGAAAAGGAGAGATGAACCATGCCTAGAGGAACGAAGCCAGTCAAACCTGTGGGATTGAGTTTGGCATCACGCTTTGGCGTTTTGTCAAACATTTCACAAGCATCGATCTATCCTCTACGTCGACACACAAATATTCTTGATCCCTTGAAAATTTCAAATAGGATATGTTTCCCATTATGTTTTGATGATTGACTAAGGCCTGCTCAAGACTCCAAACTGAACATACACTGCAATCATTAAATTCCATTTTAACCCAGGCTGGGGTTTTATTTACCTACCCACCATATTTTCTTGAGAGTTTCTAAGACTTTTCAAGGAACTCATTTTTTGTATATCCGACAAAAGTTACAGTCCATGAGCCACGTTTCATGTGTTTAAAACTAAACGTTCACCTGTTAACGCATGTTTCCACATTTTTGCATACCTATCTACTAGAGCACCTCAAACTACAACATCTAACACTATTTCTATATCTTGTATGCTTTGATGGATGTCCATACTCTATCCCGTAGCTCGCATCTGGCACTGGATGGGAGATGCTAGCAATAGTTATTGAATCTGGCTTTAAATCTGTCTGTAAAATTTCCTCAAAAGTCTCTATAGCCTTTTCAACAAACCCATTTTGTTTATATCCTACAATCGTTGTAGGAAGAACTACTAGGGAACATATAGCTAAGAAATTTGACCAAAAATTCATTTTGACACTGATAGGGAGGAGCTGGAATGAATTCAAATTTCCATTATACTTTGACGGACATCCTTTCCTTGTTCTGGTGCTTCCTTTTCAACACAGGCCGGGAGTATGTGGCAAAAACATGAGTTGATCGGGTTAGAGGTCTGCCTGTTGCAATGTGATTGTCTGGAGGGAAAACCCATATCTTCTACACACTGTTGTGCCCTTTCATGGCCGCAACTATCCAAACAATGTTAAATTTACAATGTTTCCTTGGGTTTTAGCGTGTCACAGTCTCTGGATCCAAATAAAGTGCTTGCATTATTACTCAAGGAAAGTGACAGGTTTGAAAATATTCTTAGGACGTGACAAGTATTAAAGTCTTTCTGGGCACCCATATCCTGTAGGATCTCTTCCACACACCATACCTACCATAAACCACCATCCACCAACCACATTCATTTTTTTTTTGTATTTTAAGTTGGGCACTACATCACACCTATCTACATCCTTTCTCCTTTGAGCCATTTTGTGATCCATAGATTCCATTTGAATTATGTATCACCATCAGACCATCATATAGCTGTGGAATACGTCAGTCCCTTTGCCTTTGCATTGTTGGTTATATCATCAGTTTTATCAATTTATCTTATCATTATCAGATTTATTTCTTAAACACGGATTGACATCCTTTCAAGGAAGTCCGTTGAATTCTGGGGACTGGCCTTTGCTAGGAAATCTAGCATCTATCTATCTAGACCCATCTTATTCTTATTGTCTGTGATCTACAGGTTCCTTTGTCAATGAAAGAAGGAAGGAGATTTCATCCATCAGCTTCAACATCCATCTCTACGGGTATCGGTAAGTCCTGCCTCTTCTAAGGTTGGTTTTTTATTGTTTCACTTCATTAATTTAATTAGAAAGATAAAAAATTCTCTAAACATTTTGGTACACCCAGTGGGACCCTATTCCCTTCTTCATTTGTGTTTTTATTTCATTTAAGTCATTTTTTAATTCATTTTTGGCCTTCTTCTTTGTACTCGCCAACGATCCATTCAAATCGCCAACGATTGGGTGAATCACCAATGATTCTATCAATCGCTAACGATCTCTATGATTGCTTCTGATTACTCATTCAGTCAACCTCTAACATCATCCTCTTACGGTGCTTTCTATTTTCTGTTGACACCTTTTTGCAGGTTTCTGCTTTGGAGGCTTTTTGCTTGCTTCTTTTGCTTTGCTAAAAAAAATAAAAAAAAATAAAATTAAAAAGGAAGCATTTTTTAGGTGAGTCCTCTTCTTTTGTTTTCATTTTCGAGAATTGCAATTTTCTATTTGTCCTCATCAAATTCAATCATTCTTTTGGGATTTAAAATGAATTTTGCATCCTACTTGATCACATAGGTTAATTAAAGGATTAACTTATTGCATTCACTTAGTCTTTCCTCAAACACAGCCAAATCATATCAAACACAAACTCACATCAAAACATTCCTACTCAGGTGACACCACTGGGATTTCATCACCCAATAGGGAAACCGACTTGGTGTTTTGGCTAAGTATAAATAACTAGTTATCGGTATATTGGCTAACCATCCAACTCCCTTATTGCTACGAGACCATGAAGTGAGGGGGTAGGCCCCAATACTAGGCCTCGTACTAGAACCAACATAGATTCAGACCTCTCATACCTTTGGGTATATCGAGGACTCCATCCTTTAAAATTCCTGAAACTAGCCTTAAAACGACCATATCATTAGGTTCCTCTGAACCTCTTCTGCCACATCTAAATTTTAATCAAGATAATTAAAATTCTTCTGCTTGACTTGTCTATTACATTTTTAGCTCTCTTATGGATTTGTTGTATCTTCATCTATTGATTATAATTTAATATGGATTAACCCTCTACATCAATGTACTCTTTTACCCCTTATGCTTCAGTTTTACAATAATTTTTGATTACTTCATCCACTACCTCTACATATTTTCATCCCAATCAATTTCAAAATATCCCTAACATAGGATCTAGTCCTTTTCAATCTTATCAACCTATCACATCCCACTCAACTTTAATTAGCTCTGACATTTTCCCAGAGCCATCTAGACCATATTTTGTCCCCTATGGATCCTATACTTTTTAGCTAATCATACAACCCTATAATAACCCCATCTAACAACCCTATGACTATCCTTTACATCCAAACTATTTCCAAACTATCACTCCTCAACCCATGTGAAGTGTATCCCATCAACCAATCCTTTCCACATTTCCTCCTTCATCACAAACTCATCATAATCTTAACATCCCCCATCTTTTATCCAATAACCCTATCTTGACTTCAATACCCCTCTCTCTACCTCAAACATCCCAAACCCATACACACATCCCTACTTAGGCCCAATCAACCCTTTTCATCCAACAACAACAATAACATAATAAAAAAATTTCCACATCTCCCCACATCCCTTTATCACAACCTACTCTATAAACAATATTATCTCAAGCTATCCCTTATCAACCTCCACATCAAGCCCATCCACAAAAAAACCATCCTACTCCTCATTTTCATCAATCACATGCTCATCCGCACTCACATGTTAATTCCTTCGCATCTAATCCTACAAATGATCATGTGCAAGATTTTTTAAATAGATTATAAAATTTGGAAACCACTACCAAGGGACCCAAACACATCCTCACTTATAATCAGGTTTGTAATGAACTCATACATCCATCAATATCGTATAAGCCTTATCCTCTACATTGGAAGTTTCCTGAATTTACCATGTTCCATGGCCACGAGGATCCTCAACAACACATACTATCCTTTATAAATTCATGTTATCTCATCATCCATGATCAAGATATCATGCTTAGAACCTTTCTTATGTCACTGATAGGACCTGATTTAGATTGGTACAACTCCCTCTCTTGACACTCTTTATTCTCTTTCATGCAGGTAGCCCTGTTATTCCTCGATCACTTCACTATAAATGTTACTCACAAAATCACCATTTCTAACCTTTCTACCATTAAACAATCTGAAAATGAATCCCTTGTTGACTTTGTCACTAGGTGGTGAAGCATTATCAATCAATTGACCTTCTCACTGCCTCAATCAAAACTGATCGAGTTGTTTTCTAGATCATGTTACCATAACATCTCATCTATCCTCTAGATCCACACATTCCAAACTTTTGACAAAGCCTTCACCATGTCCAGAAGGTTATAAATTCAAGCCCTCAAAGAAGGCCATCTCGAACCTCAATCTACACATGCCCCATTTGATTCCCCTAGATCTTCCTATGAGCTAGAAGAAACTACCATGAATGATGCCATTACTTGTCTTTATGATCCAACACCATCAATAGATTCAGTCCATATAGATACTACACATCCTTCGAGTCACATCATCAATAATATTACATATGATCTTCCCCATGAGGATCTCCTTTCATCATCAACACTTCCCCTTAAAGACTCAAAGTCCCTGGATCCTTTTTTCGATAATCCTTGTGTATTGACATCACCTTTTTCTACTATTAAATCACCTATTATGTCATTGCAGCATTTAGAGTCAACCTCAGAGACTATTACAAAAGAGGTACCTACAATCAAATATTTCAACATCTAACCATCTTGTAAACCAATCAAATAATTGGGAAGCTCATATAAATCTAACCCTCCTCAATCATGTCTAGAAATAACATCTCCCTCATCTAAATCAGAACCAATCCTATCCCTAGTTACTCACTTACCATCTAGTTTGGAACACTGTTCTGAATCAAACACTATACAATCAAATACCATAACATCCACGGCCTCACCCTCATCATCTGATGTGAGACCCACTCCTCTATCTAAATAAAATGTTACAAAATTGAAACCTATCACATCCACCACCTCATCCTCATCATTTGTCATAAAACCACCTCCTTTACCTAAAATGAACATTACAAAATCAAAACAAACATCATCAAGGGCCTCAACTTTACCACCGATTTTGGGACCACATCCTTTATCTCAATATCACGCCACACATTTATACCATATCTCATCCATAATCCATCCCTCCTCATCCATTTTGGGACCTCATCCATCATCCAATTATATCAATCGCACATCATACCCTCTCTCTTATCAACCTCACAACATCTTAATGATGTTTTACATCATACAACGTCTATGAATCATCTCCCATCCAAAAATAAGACACGTCTTACCGAGCATTTTTGTAAATCAAAATCAATTAATCCAAATCTCTCAAAAGTGACTTACATCGACATCCTCGAGAGGCTCATGCAGGATTCTCTTATCACATTACCACCAATCAAAACACCCAATCCACATTCTCATAAAACTGTTTGATACGATCAAGATAGAACATGTGCCTATCATAGAATCCTAGAACATAACACAAAGAGTTGTAAAGTGCTTAAATCCATAATCCAACGAATCTTCCTCATTGACGATCTTCTCCCAGAACAAGACCATCCTAAGCCATCATCAATATCATCTAAACCTCCACCCCCGATGTTTGCAGTATAAGGGGGGCATCCTTAATCTTGTATTATCAAACCTTTGTCAGACATCTCCTCAACACCTTCCATTGAAGGTATTTCAATCTCGTCAACATCTATGCCTAAGTCACTGGCAGTATCCTCACCGACATCTGCAGGGCAAGAGGGTCATCCTCAATCATATCTCAACAAATATTTCTCATACGTATTCTCATCACCTTCTATTGAAGGTTCCTTGTCTAAAATTAGTACGGTTCACCCACCCACGTGAACTTCGAATCATCATACATGAAGAAAATGTAAAATTAAAGCTTCGTCATCTACCCTTCTTCATCAATTGTCCTCTCATATCTCATCTATATTTTCATCAGACCCTTTGTCAAAATTTTCGCATCCTCCTTTTTTACCATATATTCACTCAATCAAGATCAAAACTTCCATCATCCTAATCTAAAAGTTGTTATCCATTTTAGTACATGTAATCTCTACCCATCATGTCATACTAGGAGGATTCCTCACTAGTGAGACTTTGAAAGTCTTACCTTGCACAAATATCCCTAACACATCTTCACAAAATGTATCCTCTCAATCAAATCAAAACTTCACTACTCTCGAAAGGAGTAAAAATGGAAAATTTTCCCGTAACTAGATCAATCCATATATTATGGGTTAACCTCTGAATGCCTTTTACAACCTTTCTACTATTAACACATCAACCATCACAACAGTAGTCACATCAAAGATATTATTCCATCATGATCCAATCATCTTATCATTGTAATGATTTGAAAGAATGTAGTTTTCTGTCACTATCGTCAAACCCTTAAATATGAGCACCACGACTATGTTCATCACATCTTTCACATGGAAAAGTTCCTCCTTAGCAGGAACCCCACAATCATTACATCCATCCACCTTGTGTATCAACCAAAGACATCACATGGGGCACACATGTGTAGTGCATGTACACATTTCTTCTCCTCTCCTTGAAATGATCTATTAGGGTTTTCCCTCAGCTCAAAATATAGTCAAAAATACCTAACGATGCTTCTTATGAAAATTCAAACAAATATAATAGACCGACTCCTCAAAGGAAATCTATTTAAATATCGAAATCATATTATCAAAAATAAAATTAGACTGATCCCTTGAAGTAAAAATACTGATCAAAATCATAGATCGATCCCCCAAATGAAGACTATTTGTAAAAATCAAAAATCAAAAATCAAAGTCAAAAAGTAAATATTTTAAACCACTCCCTTGAATGATGGCTACCCATATAAAAAGGATTCCCGAATCGATCAACCTTCAAAAAATTCAAATATCAAAAGCATCCTAGGAAAGATTCCCTCATTGATCAAATTTATCATCAAAGAAAATGTCCCACATCAATCAGTTTGCATCAAAAATAAAATGTATAGCTGGGGCATTTATTTATGAAATTGTTAAAAAGGAGAACCTTCTTTTCCCACACAACCAACAAATGTTGAACCCATTCTCATGCTCTAGGAAGGTATACATTTCACTTTCATTTATATCCAAGATCCTATGTGTGACTACCCATTGTTATTCATTTGTGAACATTTTTTGTAAAGGCCAAAATTGTAAGATCCTTCACTCTGTTGTTCCCCATCACATATGTATCAAATCCAATATACATCAATCATTCCAAGTTTCATTCTTGACCATGGTTTTGAAAAACATTAAGTCAATTTAAAATCAATATCAAATAACACATCATACCTAAAACATAACTTTAACAATTGTTAACCTTTCCATATCCACATCTATCAATATATCAAAATCTATCATCATATTGACATCTATCAATATCCACACAATCCTGAACACATCTCAACATTACGTCGTTGTTTCTAAAACATCACATTTACTCATCAAAATCAACATTTGTCAACTGGCTACCTCCTCAGTGGCTATGCTCTGTTCACCATCAGGACCCTCATCTACTCCTTGAAAGCCCACCCTTGTGGCAACATCAAATTTTGTTCCTTTGACCTCATCAAATCATCATTTCATCCCCCATCACCATTAATTCATACATCTATAGGACACAAAACCTTTGGTTCCCCTATCACTTGACTCACCGGTCACATAAATCCCACCTTTGTGGCAACATCAACTTTGGTCCTTTGACATCATTAAATCTTCATTTCATTCCCCATTGTCGTTAAAGTCATATATCTATAGGACACGAACCCTTTGGTTACCTTATCACTTGACTTATTGGCCTCATAAGCCCACCTTAGTGGAAACATAAATTTTTTGGTCCCTTGACCTCATCAAACCATCATATTTTCATTATTAAATTCATATATCTATATGACACAAACCCTTTGGTTCCCCTTTCCTTTGTTAAGTCATACGTCCATAGGACATGTACCCTTTGGTTCCCTTATCACTTGATTTTTTAGTAGCACCCATCTTGTTTCTATACCTCATCCTAGGGCATCATCTCTCATCTTTCAGTCCTTTAATCTTTCCATCTATCTCTTTCAAACTCGTGATTGATTCCTTGTTAGGTCATCAATCCCTAGTTTTAGGGGGATCACCTTATCATATAAAGCTACATATTTCATCTATCACATCTTGTTTTGTCTCGTGGATTGTTTACATCAAATCAATCAATAAAAGGGGGAAATGTAGACACCTAAAATTAACATCACTAATCCCCGTGTCCGTGTCCGTGTCCACAAGTACCCCTTCATTATTACATCATCATCATATTATACATTAGATCCATTGTAACATCACTATCATATTATACATTAAATCGTTATCCTAAGTCTTATACCTCCCCTCTTTATATTTACTCCCCGTAAATATTATTCTACAATTGTAAAATCATATTTTATCCTCTCCTAAACCACTTTAACTACTTACAAACCAAAATCAAATCAGACAAAATAAATCAACAACTTCTTAAACTATTTCATACCCCTTAACCCATATAACCTATTCCCAATATACATCCTTTGTCAAAACAAACAAAACCTCGATTTGGGAGATGGTTGTAACCTTTTTTTTCCCCTTAAAACCCATAATTTCTAGCAATTTTGAGAATTGCCAAAAATTCTCCTTAGTTGTTAGCAACTCTATATGAATGAACTCCATGCTTCCATTTGAGCTTAGATTGTGGGTGGACGTGACCTTAGGGAATCATATTACATTTTACTTGTATCATAGACCTCTCACAAAGCTAGAGATCATCCCAAAAAAATTCAAGACGTCAGATATCTCTTCTCCTACCTTTGGATTTCACTCAAGCATCCAACAATCGAATCCAAATATATTCCAGCATCTACAAAATCTCTCTCTTGGGTAACATCATCTCCTAGAATTCATCTATCAACTCGAATAAGGTAAGTACCCCCCCTCTTACATTATTATATAATTTATTTATTATTGAAAAACATCTATCTAACTTATTTCATGAGCCTACACATTTCTATAGCAATCATCAGTGATTCATGTAATCATCGACGATCGACCCTAATCACCCGTGATTCACATTGATTGCTGGTGATTCCTTTCTATTAGACCAATTAACCCCTAATCTAGTCCTTCAGACATTCATATCCATCATCTATCACTAATTGGCCCTTGTAAGTGTCTGTCCAGTCATATCAAGCTCCTTTGAGCCATTTTTATCACTTTATCAATTATCTAAATCAAATTTATCATATTGCTCACCTTTTTGAGTGCACATGTATCTACATCCTTGCTGCTTTGATCCATTTTGTGATTCCTATACTCCCTTTGGATCAGGTATCACCATCAAACCATCATATAGCCATAGACCGCGTCAGTCCCTTTGCCTTTGCATTTTTGGTTATATCACCTATTTTTATCAATTTATCTTATCATTATCAAATTGATTTCTTGAACGCAGATTGACATCCTTGTAAGGAATTCCATTGAATTCTGGGGACTGGCCTTTGCCAGGAAATCCAACATATATCTATCTAATCCCATATTTTTCTTAGTGTCTATGATCTACAGGTTCCTCCATCTGTTGAAGAAGGAAGGAGCTTTCATCCATAATCTTCAACATCCATCTCTATGGGTATCAGTAAACCTCTCGTCTTCCGAGGTCGGTTTTGTTTTTATTTTTTCACTTCATTAGTTAAAGTAGAAAGGAAAAAAAATATCTGAACACCCCTATCCAAGAACGAGCCCTCTAATATGTTATAATCAAAATGGATTGAGAGGGGGGTGAACAGTCCTTACAATATTTCAAATTATATTTCAGATCTAACTCATAACTAGTCAATGAACCGCTAATGTGTGCAAACAAAAAATAATCACATGTGCAATAACCATAAGCAAAATATCAACACAAGACAAAAGATATAAGTGGAAAACCCTTAAGGGAAATAAAACCCATCGAAACACAATATTACATTGATATGTTTCAAAGTTTAGTGAGGCACCAACCCCACAAGGAGTACCAACCCCTAGTCTAGTAATACACCAACCCTACAAGGAACACCAACCCCTAATTTTTTGAAGCATCAACTCCACAAGGAGGATAAAACCCCCAAATATGATAAAGAATCTATTCAAACACCTTATGATGATATAATATTTGATATTTTTATGCCACAACTGATGGAGATATCTAATTCAGGCCGCCCTTCTTCAATCAAACTCTATGTGACCAATCTTCACAAAATAAGCTCTTCAACCACTTAAAAAATCTTCAAACCCTAGCACACATAGACTCTAATTTTTATCAAACTAAAAGACACTTTCTTTAACCTCAAATAAGTCTCCAATACCTGAAAAAAACTCTCACCTAGGTTTCTGACCTTGCACACACACAATTGGTTTGCAAAAGCACCCAAAAACATACTTTTATAAGCTCCTCATGATTTCAAACTTAAGAAAAACCCTCAATTCACTTGACCCATACATCAATGAAACTTCCAAAATTTTAATTACAATAGTCACAAGTGACCCAAGTAGGGGGGCCTAACTAAAACCCTTATTACATTTGCCAAAAATGGCTGAAAACCCCATAGGCACAAAGATAAAAATGACCTTGCATAAAAACAATACATATTCATGAGCCATACACCATTAAACATGATTAAAATATCATTTAACATTCATACATGGTCGTAATTTTCTCAACCAATCAAATTATTTCATTTAATGGGCCCAGTGCACTTTACAAATCTCAAAACTATTGTTTCGTGCGCCCTTCAACACCATGGAAACTTCATTATGACACCAAATCACTTATACTGATCCAAACCATTCCATGTGATAACTTTATGGAAATGGAATAACCTGTAAAATAATTATAGGAAATTTATAATCCTTGAATCAACCTCCTGCTCAAACCACGACTACTTTTGTCTTCGCTAAATCAACCTATGAAAACATGTTGTTTCCAAAGGTTAGCTCATAAAAATATTTATACAAACATTAAATACCTAAAAATTTATTCATTGGATTCCAAATTCATCTCTCTACACATTCCAGGTGATATCAAGCATGATACCCAATCCATCTCATGCTTCAAAAACTCCAAACTTGCACCAAAACACATCCTATTCTGCACTGGCCAAAATATTCTTGTCCAAAGAATGACCTAGAAACCATACCAAATTACCTCTTAATAATTAAAATATTATGTAAATGGAAATATATCTTAATAATATTTCCAACACATATTTAATTATCTTCAAACTCCACATGTAGCTCATGTTATGGCTAATTTAGTGAGAACTACGTTTTGAGACCTCAAAACTTCCCTTTGACCAGTCAACTTGAATGGACCTCAAATGACCATGTATCCATATGAAAATGTACTAAAACCTCTATGGAAATAAATATAATCTCACATAAATTTCATACCATCAATTTAGCATATACCTCTTTTTGACAACCTTGTCCCAAAACCTTCTTCTTCAGAAAAATGACCTTTTTGAGTGGGGCCCACTCATCACTATGACCGCGGCCATACATTTTATGAAATATAAGATAGTCCTATACATCAAAAAATCATCACTTTTGATGAACGAAACAAAAATTGGTCACTATACCTCTTCTTTTGCAGACTTCTCCTAACTAGGGTTTTAGACCACTTTATCTTCTTAACATTCATTCATAAAAACCTGACAATGAAATGACCTCATTATTTTTGTGAAAAATTATAATACTCACCATAGAAACATCCCTGAAAAACCACAATTCCCCATGAAAAATCACAAACTTTGTGATGAACATCACAAGTACAAACTTGAGTTGGAATTTCACTTGTTCTTGACCCTGTCTCACATAAACTTTCATATCTTGGAAAATTCACATCCTAGAAACCTGAATTTTTTCTCAAAGCACCATGACACATCGTAATAACATCTCAAATAATCAAATTTCAATACCATACCTCAAACTCTCCATCATATCTCATTTTCATAGCTTCACCTTAAGGATTCTCACTGTAGAAGCTGGGGTCAACTGAAAGAATGTAATAACTCATCATAAAATCACTGGAAACGACCCAAAAATACCTAATATACCATGATACACATAAAATCATGTATCCATGAGCTCATGTGTCTCCAAAACTCAATCTCACACCTCCTATCAACCATACCTACTCCCAATGAGCACCTGTAACATAGTGAACCACATGTATCTACATCATGCCCTTGTTGTGAGTGCCTAAACACTCTCCAAAGCTAATATACATCATGTCAACATGCTTCCCAAGGACCCAATAAGCTCATACTATCATGCTACATCACCTAGGCACCTGAATGGGCTTGCAAGAGTAGGGAAACCTCAATGAATCTCACTGAACCAACACAAAAACATCTAAAACATCATGTCAACATCATTTACATCATTAATTGACCCTAATCCAAAATTAAATTTTTCATTAATGTGGATTTTCATCAATGACAACACCTAATAGGACCACATGCCAACAATCTCCCCCTTTGTCATTGATGGAAAATACCCTAAACTTCTCCCCATTTTTACATTAATGAAAAATGAATACCTTGTAGAAGCATATTATTCACCTACCTTAGCTTCATAACATCATGTTTTTCTTAGAAACATTAACCAAATATCTCATTCAAACTCAAAACCTTGAAATTTAGTTCAAAAACTTATTTTCCCTTCATTTTAGGCATGCAACCACCATTCTCCCCATGGGCCAAACATCTACATCATCTGAAAACATCAATAAACCATGAATATATCATCCACTTACCTCATTTGAAGTCAAGACACCATATTTCATCTCCTAGACATGCAAAATCAAGCATTTCCTCCTTATCCCCTATTTTTCCCTTCATGGAAACATTGTAACATGATAGCATCTAAAACATACTTCTCAAGAGCATGCCGACAATGTCATCAATGAGCATAAAAATTCATCGCATTACCTTTCTTTATCAAAACCCATCTTTTCTACTCATATACATTATCTCTACAATTCATTTTCCTTGTTTTCACACCTCACTAGCAGTGAAATCCCTAAACAGTCCTTTTAGAGAAATTAGAATGAACTTTGGTGAGAAAAATAACACCATTCAAGTTATGGCTTAGCATTCCATCACTCCCCCTGAGAGTATACCTACACTATCTCTAGCCTAAAAGTACAAATACAAGCTACTTTACTCTTGATTACTTGGCTTGGAATCACTTCATACAACATTAAGTCAGTACTAAAGCACATTTTCTTGAGTTCATGTATAGTCAAATTAGATGAGATAGTGCATTCATAAACCAAAATTAATTTGAACTTCAGGAAAACATCCACTCCATACCTTGTTGATACCTTCAAATCTCCTTCAAGAGACCATACTCATAAGCATCTCCCATGCATCCCCTGAGCTCAAACACACCATGCACACTACATATACGTGTAGAAGCATCCTTTCATATAATTGTACATCATTTACCATAAAAAAATCACCCTTACCTTCTTAGGAAAAACCACACATAAAATTTCTCATCTAGACATCTAGGTACTTTGTCTTATAAATCACATAGCATACTTAACATAGGTCTTGGCATGTACTCCCCTTGTCATTGATAAGTTTCTTACAGGCCTATAGACAAATCTTACTGCTTGATCATACACCTACAAGACATACTACTGTTTAATTTCATGACTAACATACTTATAGACTTTGTATCCCACTATAAATGCATCAAATTAAATCATGAGTAGGAATTATCATACACCATACATTTGAGGTAATACATTTTCAACATTTTATCATTAAATCATTCACTCACAGACTTTGAGCAATACTAATGATCTCACACTCTTCATACAAGACATCTTGAGTGTCAATGTACATTCCTGTATGGTACATCATCATTGTAGGTTGATCCTAAGAGAATGATCAATCTGTTCCATGAGAAATTATTGAATATTTCATGCCTCTTATTTGTACAGTACCTAAAGTACCTCATTGCATCATGTCAACTTTGAGTTTACATACTTGCAGATCATACTTTTATGATATGATCAATCCTTAATGCTATTTGACCTCACAGCCATAATGCACAAAGGACTTGTAACACTATAGTCATGTATAGTACCTTCTCACACTAGGGGTTTCATACCTGAGATCCACCTTCATACCCATTCACACCCATGCATGCGTAAATTCCTACCAACATTAGAATACATTGTTCCATCATGTAATTTCTGATCACCATGAAAAATCATGTATAACATTGTCACTTAACCTTAGAGAATCATGATTCGTTTGATTTCATTAAGTTTGGGAATCCATTCCCAAAAAAATTCACTCATGCTCAATCATATTTGAGGATTTAGAGATCTCACATGAATACTTACATGCTTATAGATGGCAATATCACACTCAAATGTAGTTTAGACACACCAAAAGACCATATACACTAATTCTTGCTTTTTTTCATGTTATTCCATCATTATACACTTATCCATAGAATTCACATTTCTGTTCATACTACATTTTCTTAGAAAGTCCATCAACAATTCACAGTTCCTTCTTACATAATCACATCACAGAATTAGCTTAATAGCCCTTAAATATAGTGAAATCTCTCCTATAATTTTTTGTATGCATTCTCACAATGATATCACACCTATTTTTAACATCCATTTGAGAAAAAAATCATTCTCTCAAGCCTTTAGGACTTACCTTAAATAGATCATGCATAGATTTCAAGAACAACCCGACATAGATTAGGTCTCCTAGACACCATGTTGCCAACCTTTAATATTGTCATGAATTCTAATAAGTGTACATATTTTTATATCTTAGAATCACCTGCATCATTTAGTGTTAATAATTTAAATTATATGTACAAAATTTTAAGTCGTAAATCCATCAGTAGGACCTCTAAAACAAAGTTTCCACTAGTACCACTCACAGTCAATGTGAAAACATAGTCACAGGTAGAGAACCCTCCAAAATTATCAATTTTAACTTTCATGAATTCAAAAGTATCTTTACAAGTTGAGTACAAACCTTCGAATGATTTGGGAATATTTTTTAATGACTAAGGTGCATGAATACTTAACAACATACTTGTCACTTCATTATTTCCTCAAGAAAGCACCTGATTTTGACCAAACTTAGCTGTAGATCACCTTTTGAAGCATTAAAATGATCCAATTATCACTTGATCACAATTTTCGTTTTAGATCTTCTACATATTTCTAAGAGTGATATTAACACCTGTAGGACTTATGAAATATGCTGAGAAGACTTACACCAATAGTGACTTGTGCAATAAAACTTTAAGGTTACAATAACTATATACTGAGTCACTTGGTGACATTTAAAACCTTTGAGACACCTTCACAAATTCATTCTCAAAATGAAATGATACACACATTAGATGAATGAAATTTCAACACATGATAAAATTCATGACACATTCAAAATAATCAAACAAGAGACCATGATACTCACAAAGCTCAAAGACACACATCAGAGTCAAACTTTGACACAAAAACAATTAGTACAAAATTCACGAGTTCCAAACCATTTACACACACAATGTGTCATATCAAAGAGACTCAAGAGAATATATGAAAAATTAATGAATTGTAAGCACCTTTAAATACATGTAATAATTAAAAACTAGCATAAGATACACATGAACAATACCTTGAACCAACAAGACTATGAATAGAGGAGGACATACCTTGACCAAAATGAGGAACACTCAGACTTAGACAGCTCCCCCTATCTTGAATGCTTCATAGTCATTGATATACCCTCAAGAATCATAGTGAAGGCATATGTGTTCCATGAATACCTGAAAGAAGGTGCTGAAGAGGTCCCAAGTCTACTTTGGAACATAAAAATTACCTTCAACTTATTTCTTCTGATATGAACTTTTTGATACAATTATTTTCCCACTATCATTTTCTCTTGATGATACATTATTGTCTCGTATTAGTTCCATGCTCTTATAGGACCACTATATTTCCTTCTAACTAATTTATGGTTGTTTCTATGCACTATACGACCTTGATTCATCTACTTTTGTCTTAAATAAACATGAAAAAAAACCATAATACTGATTTATTTCTCATTACAATTATACCATAGTACTAATTTATTTCTTTTGAATCCTTTATTTTGACTAGGTGTATCATATAAGAAATATCTAGTTATGTGAGCTTGTTCATTAGAATTATAACATACTATCCTCTTAGAAAACTCACTTATATTGTCTCTCATAGGATTATCATCTCTAGAATATGTTCTGCACTCGCTAACCCTATGACCAAAAGTAAGACAAGTACAACAATGACCACTAAAGGTTCTCTCATACCTTGAGGCATTGGGCTTCCTAATAAACCTTGTTTTCATTTTTTTTTCACCTTAGTTTCTTCCTTAACAATAGGCACACCTAGTTCCTTTCTCGAAACACCAAACTTTTCATTCACTTATTTTTCTTTAGACTCCTCTTTGAATTTTAAACCAGTCCTATCATCTGTTGATATTTTTTTACCAAGTAGATTATCTAGGTCTCTATCAATTTTCTCATTTTTTGTAAATACATAGTCTTCTTGCTGATATTTAGTAGATCAACCCTTAATAATTCTATATCCTCTTCATATTTAGTACATAAACTCTATTTTTCGTATAAATTTGAAACAAGATACTTTACCTTTTATTCTAGCAACCTGTTTTCTTCACTTTGCTTTGAAGACTCAATTGCATACTGCTCTTCTAGCTTATGAAACTAATTTTAATATTCTTTGATTTGTAAAGTCTGATTTTGATTCTATTTTGTAGGTTTCTTTATTTCTCTTTTTATCCTCTCAATATCATCTTTTTCATCCTCATCTTCTTCATCAGAATAAGTGCAATAACCTAAATTAAAATCTCCTAACATAGTAGATTCATCATTAAAAGACCTCGTAACTTATTTAGGCATGAATAAGGTCTCATTTCCAAAGTTCTCACAATCTGATTTAGAGTGAGAATCTGATACACCACTACTTATATCAAAAAACTCGTCATATTTATTTTTATTAAAAATTCTTTTTTCCTTATGATTAAACCTCCTAAAGTTATTCTTACCTTTACCAAACTTGTAGTTTTTCTTTTAAGGTTTAGCCTTATTATCATCAACATCATCATCATCCTTCTCATTATTATGAGGTAAATTGGCATAAAAATGTCCTACTTCATAAAAATTAAAACATTTGAATTATATTTTACCACTATACTTACTAAATCCATGATTCAATATTCTAGCAATCATATCAAATAGCTCTTCATCTTTAACCTCACATGTAGCATCATCATAATTTACCTTCTTTCCATTAGTCTTCATTAACAATTTGAATGAAATATCCTTCTTAGCTAGTTTTGAGTCACCTATCCTCATCTTATAAGAATTCAAAGTACCATGTAACTCATCCAATTTCAAGGTGGTTAGATCCTTTTCCTCTTCAATACTTAAAACTTTTGAATCAAACCTAGGAGTTAGTGATCTCAACCTTTTAAACACTAACTTAATATTTTACTTCATCTCCTGACCCTTTCATGTTATTGAAAAATTTATCAAATCTAAAAAATAATGCCACAATTGACTCATTATCATTCATTTTAAGGATTTCAAATTAATTTCTCAAAATTTGGAGTTTTACAATTTTTTACCTTTGAATCACCTTCATAAAGAACTTGAAATTTTTCCCATGCTTCCTTAGTATTTTTTCAATGCATTACTTTTCCCATTTTTAATTCTCTAATACCACTTATGATGGCATTGAAATATTTTGAATGATTGGTATAATCCTTATTTTCATTTTGAGTACTCAGAGGAGTATTAGGAGGAGTTTAAGCATTTTTCATAGAAACCCAAACATCAAACCCTTGAGAACTGATAAATATATTCATTGTCAATATCCAAAAACTATAATGGACTCCATCAAACAATGGTGCCTTTCTAGTAACTGTGTTTCTCTCCATTTTGGGCTTTAAAGATCTCCTTTCAACTTTTCAAACTTCTACAAAAGGAATCAGTTTGATACCAATTGTTATAAGCATAATGGATAGAGGAGGGAGTGAATTATTTAATACAAAAATTTAACTTCAGATTTATGATTACTCAAAAAATCATGAATCCACTTGTCTAATAGGTAATGTGTGCACATCATCAAATATCAAATATACAAACAACCATGAAACATATAATCAACACATGAAAAGAAGATGTAAGTGGAAAAAATTCAAGGGAAAGAAAATCCAGTGAAATAAAATAATTTTATTTATATGTTTCAAATTTAGTGAGGCACCAACCCCACAAGGAGCACCAACCCCTGGTTTAGTAGAGCACCAACTCCACAAGGATGATACAACCCACCAAGATGATAACGAAAATATTAAACCACCTTATGATGTTCATATCTTAGATATATTTTTGGCAAAAATTATGGAGATCAAGTATACAACTCGACCTTCTTCAATCAAACCCTAACAGACCAATTTTCACAAAACAAGGTCTTCAATCACTTCTCAAATATTAAAACCTTTTCACACATGCTCAGTGAATTTTCTCAATCTTAAAAACATTTAATTCAATCTCAAATAATCCCTCCATAATCTAAAAATAACTCACACCTAGGTCATTCAACTTCCACACACACAAATAGCTTGCAAGAAGTACCCAAAACTTTACTTTTACAAGCTCCTCTTGATTTCAAATTCAAACAAAATATTTTTACCTCCTTTAGCTCAACCCATACATCAAGAAAATATCATAAAATTTAATTACAAAAATCACAATTTTCCCAAGTAAGTCATACTACCTAAAAACCTCATTACATGTGCTAAAAATGGCTCAAAATCCCATGGGCGCAAAGCTAAAAATGGCTTTATATAAAACAACATACATAGTAATGACCCATAAACCATTACACATGATAAAAATATCATTTAAAATTAATAAATTATCATATTTTTTCTCAACCAATCAATTTATTTCATTTAATGGGCCAAGTGCACTTTATATTTTTTAGAATTGTTGTTTCATGCACCCTTCAGTACCCTAAACACTTCATTATGACACCAAATAACTTATACTGAACCAAATATTGTTATGTGACAACTTTATGGAATTTACAAAACCTTTAGAACACTTCTAAGAAATTTACAAGCCTTTAATCAACCACCAACTCAAACCATAACCACTTTTATCTTCACCAAATCAACCAACTAAAAAGGTTATTTCCAAACGTTTAGCTCATAAATTTTTTTAGATGAACATTAAAGACCTCCTAATAGATTCATTGGATGAAAAATTATTCCATGTGTATATTACAGAAGATATAAATCATCACACAATCCATGTAATTCTTCAAACAACTACAAATTTGCAGCAAAACACATCCTATCCTACATGGTAATAAATATTATTATCCAGAAAATAACATAGAAATCATGTCAAATGAACTCATCATGATGAAAAATTATATTAATTGAAATACATTTAAATCCTCTTTCCAACACATCTTTAATCATATTTAAACTCTTCTTATAGCTCTAATTATGGCCATTTTATTGAGCACTACTTTTGTGACCTCAAAACTACCCTTTGACAAATCATCCTAAATGGACTCATTTGACAATGTATATGCATGAAATTTTATTGAAACCTCCATGCACATCAATATATTCTCACATAAATTTCATACCATTAATTTAGTAGATATCTCTTTTGGACAACCTTGTCCCAAAACCTTCTTCTTCAGAAACTAACCTGTTTGAGTGGGTCCCACACATCACCATGAACACTACAATACATTTTTGGAAATATAAGAGAGTAATATAAATCATCAAATCATTAATTTTTATGAACCAAATATTAGTGGGTCACTATACCTCTTCTTCTATAGAGTACTCCTAGCTAGGGTTTAACTAGGGTTTTAGAGAAATTTATCTTCTTAACATTCGTTCTTATAATCTTGAAAATGAAATGACTTAACTATTTTTGAAAAAATATTCTATACTCACCATAGAAACATCCCTGAAATAAAAAAAGGTCTAATGTAAATAAAAAAACTTCAGGATAAGCATCAGAAAGTACTAACTTAAGCTGGAATTTCACTTATTCTTGATCTTATCTCACATAAATTGTCATATCGTACAAAATTCACATTCGTGAAACCTGCATATTTTCTCAAAATTCCATGACACACATCATAATAATATATCCAATCATCACAATTTCAATACCATACCTTAAATCTCTAGACTATCTCATTTTCATAGCTTCACCTTAAGGATTCTCACTTTAGAAGCTAGGGTCAACTAAAGGAATGTTATAAAACATCATAAAATCATTGGAAATGACCTGAAAATTAATCTTATACCATGATACAGCTGAAAAATATTCACCGATGAGCTCATGTAGCTCTAAAACTCAATCTCATACCTCCTAGGAACCATACATGATCCCAATGAGCACCTAAAACATAAAGAAACACCTATATCTGCATCATGCACCTGAGGTGAGTTCCCAAACACTCTCTAAACATTATATCCATCATGTCAACATGATTATAAATCATCCAATAATCTCTGACCATCATGTAACATCTCCAAGGCACTTGAATGGGCTTGCAAGATAAAGCAAACCTCACTGAATCTCACAATATCACCATTAACCACATTTTGAACCAATATGTAAACACCATATGCATCATCATATGAATCTAACACATCATATAATTTTTTCATTAATGTGGTTTTTCATCAATGACAACATCTAATAGGACCATATGCCAATATAAGACACCCGTTCCAAGAAATAGATGCAATAGTGACCTCTAACCTAAAAAGAGAAATTGCTAGTAACATGTATGAAAATAGAAAGCATAAAAAATAAGGTGTATATATATGCCCCAGTAATTGATTACCACATGTTGTAATAGTAAAACATGGGGTAGTCAGTGGAAAGAACGATACATAGCACCGAAATCAAAAGTAAATGTTGAAAGTAAATAAAGGACTAGATGAAATGAAATATACCCACCTATGCGTACCTAATAGTGTTAGTCGTCCTTCCACCTATGGGTGAAATCCATATTGCTAGAACCATGGAGAAGTAAAATTGAAAGGAAATACTAGAGGACCATTTGTAAAATAAGACATAAATCACCTAGCTAGGAGCCCATGAGATGGATGTCATGGATCCAGAAATTTCAAGATATAAGGTTTGAAAAATGCATGATTTTTTACCAACGACATGGTATAAGGCATCTAATATGCCAAAAATAACATGGGAGAAGATCACAATACCAATGTAATCAACATCATTGTATTTTTTAAGAGATCAGGGAAATAAAATGATACGCGTATTCATATATCAAGGCCCAAAATCAAAAAATTGAATAGATAAGATTAGGTTTATATAGAATTTTTAAAGTTTATTTGCTTATTACTATTTCTAGAAATTAAGAGAAATGATATTTGGAATTCCAAATTTGGAGATTAAAATGATGAGATGTCACGATTATAAGGAGGAGGAAGAGACTGATGAGGAGGAGCATGCAGCGGCACTCGACCACAGGTAAGTTGTTGCACTAAAATTTGTTAGGCAGATTAAGAGTAATTTGGTATTTTTATAAATATGAAGGTATTAGGCCATCACTTTGAGTCAAACTTGTGTCATTATAAAGGTTAGGACAAAATACAAGTGGGTTTTGGAGGGATTTTCTTTTAACTTTGTCATTTTATAGATTTTTGCATTTAAAATTGAAAAAGTTGTGATCGTACATAACCATACACCTTTGGCCCCCTAAAACAAAAGGGTAGATGGCGTCAAGGACATTTTCAAAATATGATAGGGGCTGATGGTGTAAGCCAGAGGGATAATGGTGTAAGGAGTATTTAGAAAACCATATAATGTTCATGATTTTGGATATTACATTGATTTTTGATGAGTCTAATGCCTAGATTTTGCTGATTTATGAATGCAGGAAGATCAGAGGTTCCACCTATGGTGAGTGGTTGATATAACATGGCTTAGTTATTTTATTTTGGAGCTGATATATGTAGAGGTAACACATCTACACATATGGGTATTTGGGGGAATCATGCAAATGCTTAGGATATCATTGAGCCTAGATTTACCGAGTATGTTTTTGGCTACATGGGAGCCTTGAGCCAACACTTTTCAGTGGTGGGTAGGCGAGATAATGGAGATGAATGTGACACTTAAGGATGTGTATGGGATATTGGGTTTGTCGCATGAGGGGGCTCAAATGTATTGTGATCTTACCATGGATATTGTTGAGAGGAAGGGCTTGACCACATGGACCACAAACAATGAGTCATATGATGAGGGGATGCTCAATGTTCGATGCTTCACAATATTTTCTGTAGATATTTTGACTATCTAGAAGGTGGTTATGGGGATTATCATGGCACACATATTGTGTCATAAGGATGATGGGACCATCATGTTATATTTGGTGGCCATCTACAAAGATGTAGTTGAGTAGGATACTTTATTTAGTTGGGGACCACTATATGGGTGTAGTTGGTGCTCAATTTATATAGGGTACAACAGAGGACACAAAGGACAATAAGTCTCTTGATATTATTGAAATTGTGGATATATGAGAGAATTCCTGTGTACATGCCCACAAGGACACCATTGGTTGTAGTAGTAGATGCCCTGAGACTACTCCGGTGGGCACAGGGGCCGACAGTGAGAGCACTTCTACTGTATCATCCACTATGATAGGTACTTCTAGATGAGGTCATATGGGAGCCCTATATAGGGAATGTTGATCAGTTTTATAGTTGGCCCAAGGAAGAGGACTTGGATCTAGTTGATGAGGTGACAAGAAATTATTTACATTGTGTAGAGACCCATATGATGGACATAGTACCTAGAAATTTTGGGTGACCATATCCTGGCATGGTACCACCACTACCAGCCTATAAACGACAACATGCATGAGAGGCTATAGGTACAATAGATAGAGTACTAGCTCTGCGGCCCTAGAGAGTATGAGATGTAGGAAGATGTGGCCAAAGGAAAGACAAAGAGGTGGGGTAACTCCAGACACACGAGAAATTATTATTATGGAGATCTCAAAAGAAGGATCCAATGGAGAACCTGTCAGCCTAGACCCACAGGTGGGAGATATAGGTGTAGTTGGTCTTAGCACCAGAGGGAGAGAAGAGATAAAGTCAGGGCCATGGCTGATAGAGCATATGATATAGAAACTAGGAGGTGGTTACCTAATTAGGGATGGAGATGGCTCTACAACTATGGGATAGGACTAGGCCCTGCCGTACAAGAGATATGATTTTTGTGCCCCAATATAGATGGGAACAATATTTCAGTTGGAGATCTTGGTGATTTGATGAGGTTGAGGTGGTATTGGGTGGGTGCAAAGACAGTGAGATCGTTGTTGAGTGATTCGGGTATGAGTGTGATGATTTTATTTAGGAATGTAGATGATTATATTTGATAACTAATTAATGAGATTGGTACTGATTAGTGAATATTTGGTTTTACAAAGTAGAAGATAGAGGAGTGTCACTCTTTGATAGAGATTGCACACCATGAGATCCTAGATCCAATATTGGATATTTAGGATACCTCTGTCATGGTGGACCCCATAGTGCCATTGGCTGACGAGTCAGTCAAAGAATTTTGGTTGGTTGGAGAGGTAGCTAGGAAACTGTAGAGATGGAGAGATGTACAAGTATTGACAAACACCAATAGTATAGATGTGATGTTACAGAGCTTATTACATGCACAAGGTACCTTGGTTCAGGAGTAGGTAGTATGCCTTTCAGATGCTAGGTGCACTATGGAGAGGATCATGAGACTAGAGGCATAGCTAGTGAGAGCACAAGGAGAGGCCTCCAGAGCCTAATCTAGGGTAGATTCTCTAGCTTGCAAAACCTGAGCATCCCACAAAAAACCTTTCACACAAAGCATCTAGAGACCCTCCCAAGGGGGTGAGGATGCTTGAGTCACCTAGATATTGATGATGTACTATGATGGACCATGATTGTATTTTTATCGATGTATAAAAACGATTCGAGATATATATGATGATTATTTTGTTGATGAAGGTGTTTTTTCTATTGATTTGAATGATGTTTTACTTATCACTTTCCTTTATTTTCTCATGCATGTATGTGGTATTACTCATGATACTTAAGAAGAACGATAATGATATTTAGGCCAAAATTCTGGTAGGAAGGAAGATAAATCCAATTGAGGTCAAAGACCTAAGCGATAATACACAAGACCACGACGATTCACTAGGAAAGGCCAGGGTGAATTGAAGCCAAAATAGGAGGAATCAAGAACCGTGACATTCCAATGGTAGGAAATGTTAGGAAAAAATAGGTGATGATAAACTCAAGTGGGGTGAGAGAGCCCAAATAAGGATAATGAATATTTTGGAGATGTGTGTAAAACCCAAGGGAGGTCAAGATACCAAATGTAGAAGTGGATCTCAAGCCAAAGATGAAATCAAGGTATTTCTAATGGAGATGTTTAGCCATGAGGAGAGAATGATTGTAGGTTATCGATGATGATATTTTCTACTTGGTTAAAAATATGACTTCGGGAACAATTCATGAGGTCCTCAATAGCATGTTGTGTAATAGCTACCTGACGATGGACTTCAAATCATGTGGCAAAACAAAGTTTAATCAATTTGGTCCTTTAGACCGAGATAGGATGGCATGTTGATATATCCTTAAGATTGAGATAGGACTCATGGCAAGGTGGAGGCCCATATATAGGTTGTGGTCTGGGTGTTATAGGGGAAGGTTGGTGGATTCTAAAAGGAGTCATCTCTATGCTTGTTTCAAAATGAAGAGGAATAATGAACTAGGAACCTATCGCTATGCATAACTTAACAATCTGCGTCATTATATGACTAGTAACTATGGTGTGAACTAATATAATGAAGTTAAGGCAAAAGTTCATGCGGACTTTCAATTTTGATCTCATCCTAATCTCATCTTTAAGATTTTTCATATGTTTTCTATAGGTTCTAGAATCAGATACATCATGCCCCGAAGCCTTATGTCATATGTACAGTATAGCTCTACCCCAGAGGGCCAAGGATCCATAAGGGTGAGAGGTAAGGGAGGATGTGAGTGACTTATATGGGTCGGTATGAATGATGTCAGTGGATCTTGCACTACGTCATCCATAAGATCATCAGCTTCATATTTAAATCCTAGTATACTCCTCCCTTCATCTAAATGAATAGGTATACAATGTGTTCTAATGGTGGAATCACAAGGAGAGGGTGAGGCCAACGAAGCAATTTGAGGCTCACGCACTAGTCTGCTAGGAAGAGGCTCGAATAAATGTGAAGATTCTTCTTATACAAGAATGCAATTCACTTAATAAGTGAACATTATTTGGAGGGTGCTTTGGTAACGCCGTATTTCTCTATCTCAAATTTGGGCATAATTGGCTAAGTGGGGATCATTTAAATTGTAACCATCATCAAAGTTAGGAGTAGAGATATCTATTATACAAGAGTCGAATGTGGTCTTGAGTTGAACTTATTTTTTTGGTGAAGGTTGAGGTGTATGTGAAATGGTGATGGGATAGATGGATCCTTCTTATGAGGTTGCTAGTTAGGAGGTAGTTGAGATATGAAATGATATGATAGATCAGACATATTAATCCTAACGATAATATCATTGGGCTCACCATCATCATAATCCAAGAGATTAGGAGGTGAGTGTTCAACCAATTCTAGATGACCTGCATTGCCACAAAGAGAATCGACATGATAGTTAAAGCATTGATATTCACAGAATGGGATAGGAGATATTTCTTAAAGGATTGGTAATTTATGCGTCCCCTTTTGTTGTAGAGTGTCATTTCCAAGGATTAAGATCACCTTAAATTTTATAGATAGCCCTTTGATGTGAAAACTTCACACATTGATATGCAGAAGAGGCAACCCCACACATACAGCAGGTCCAAGGTCAACCTAATAGGATATTATAAGACAAGGGAAGTTAAAGTACATGACTTTCACACATATGGTCCTAGGAGGAATAGTTATAGGAAGCCAAATGCAACGCATCAGAGGCATCTTCTGAAGATCATACCCCTGACAAGTATTACATGTGGTTTTGAGGTTGTCTATCAAATAACCAAGGGATTTGATGAAGTTTATAGAGGCGACAGAAGTTTTGGAACCTTCATTAATGAGGAAACACTTGACTATGTTTTGACCAATTTGTACATAGATAAAAATTGGAGGATAGTCTACCCAAAGAAAAAGCTCGATAGGAATCATGACATCAATGGGGGAACAAATACATGTTTTAATGTTAGTGGTACAATCCGTACAAATGGAAAGTTCCTCACAATGACAGTAGATGATTTCTTCTGAACCATGCAATGTAGAAGACTAGCCCAAAGTTGGAGGGAAAAAGATGTTCATATCAAACATCGTAGTCATAAGAAGCTCATGATGGTGAGGTGACATGTACATAAGTTATAAGAAGGGGATTGGACCATGAATTTGAGATGGTGCTTCCAAGGGATCCCACTCATTAAGGATAGACTGAGCAACATGATGAGAGTGCTGAGGATCCTTAGAAATAGGTTGGAAAAAAGGGAGTGATTAAAGATACTTCAAAAATTGACTTTTGTTTATGCCTGATGCCATCGGCCCAGCTGAAGGCATTTGTGATTGGAGTAGTTTTAGACACATTCAGCCTTGTAGAAGTTTTGTCACAGGGGTTGATGACATCTGTAGAAGATGAAATCTTATCTTTGGGAGTTTTATTTTAAATAATACAATGGTAAATGACTATGTGAGTTTGAGGCTGAAATGATGGAGGATATTCAGGCTCTATATATGCTATAACATGCTTCACATCATTCATGGAAACTGTGATCTCATGAGGATAATCCATGTTAACCATGTTTGTTGTGGCAATTTCTGATTTCTTAGATATTTCACTTGTATTATGGTTAGGCATAGGATCCGAGAATATTTTTCCTTCATTGGCCTGATTGATAACATTGTGATGATCCTTTTACTTTTGAGCATCATGACCCTTGACCGCTTTGGTCAAACGCTCTCTAGTGATAACATCATGGTCAAATTGAGGGCCTAATAAAATTGTGGTGGTAGTCGTGTGAAGGGAACAATTTTTTTCACAAGAATGGCCCCAGTTAGTGTGCCACCAACAAAACATGTTCTCAACATGTCTTTAAGGGACATGTTGAGAAGGATCAAGGATATAACTAAATGGTTTAGGCATGTGTCATCTAAACTCATCCTTGGTTAATGGATTATAATAATCAGGTTGGTTTTTACTATTATTATCTTTTTGATCAATATTAAAGAAATTCCTCTTTGAAGAAGCCATAAGAGGAAGATTATCTAAGACTTCATTATTTGTGGCATTTTTGTTCTTTGATTTTTGGAGAATTTTTATTTTTTTAGTTGCTTGAGTCTTAGGAGGATCCATCTTAAATTCCCTCATGAGGTAATCTTTTCATTTATCTTGTTCAAAAGCTTCATCCAGGGAAGTATGAGAAAAATACATAACCTTGTATTGAAGGTGAGTTATAGAGCTCAAAGGAAGATTTGGAATAAGCTATCATGTGGCATATTATGTTCTACTTTAGTAGATAGAGTCTTCTAATGCTTGATAAATGCTTGAGTTGTTTCATTCTCAAGCTGTTGAGAGTTAATGAAATCATTGATGTTATTTTCAGGCAAATCATGATATTTACATTCTTTAACTAGGGTTGTTACTAAAGATTCTAGCTCTACAATGGAGTTAGGGGGTAAAGTGTGATACCAATCCAAGGCATCCCCAGCAAGAGTTTTAGCTAAAATTTTAGTGGAAATGTAAGAGTTAGATTTGATCCACTCTTTATAAATATTTCCAAAGGATTTGATGTGTAAATTGAGATTAGTTTATCCATCATACAAAATAGAAGGGGCAATGCCTCCAATATCCATGCTAGCAATGTATGGCGCCAAAGGCTCTTGTTGGACTACCCACAAGACCTTGTTGTGAATGGGATGTTGGGAAATAGGTGACCCATTAGGTTCATTAGGTAAGGGAGGGGGAATTTCACCCACAGAACCCGAGTTGGGACGGTTAACCATTTGAACCATGTTGGTTTACATTTGGAGGAGTTTTTCTATAGTGGTCATTTGTTGCTAACTCATTTTTTCTATAAGTTGGGGGATAAGATTAGTGGGGTTAGAGCTAGAGTAATTTTCAAATAATCCTATCATAGTAGCCTTCTCACTATGCACCCTATTATCAAGTTGCTCATATACAAAATTAAGAAGATGTTTATGGAGTACTAACTCAGGTTCCCCCTTGTATTAAGGAAACTTATCAAGGAATTTTTGAATCTTGAGTGGAAGATTAGAGATGTATTGAATCTGAGTCTCTTCATCTTCATCACCTAAGACATTATTGTTGCAGGTGTTAATTTTTTCTATTATCTCCTTTCACACAATAGTCTGAATAGAAAGGAAAACTATATTATGGATGATTTGTTTATGGAAATGACTATTCATCAGAGTTGGAGAGCCCTAGGCCAAGGCATTCCATGATGCAGTGTAGATCTTACCCATAAGAAGCTTGAAAAAATAGGCTACTGACACAATCGACCCTCTAAAAGGAGTTTCACAAGGGCCGAAGGCGTCTACGATGAAGTCTAGACAAAACAAATAGGGTTGGCCTTGTACAAAATTGACACATGAGCCAAAGGCATCTAGAAATAAGTTTGGATAGAACATACATGATCGTCCTTGTATTAAATTGACATAGGGGCCGAAGGCGTCTAGAAAAATTGATTTTTAAAGGATTTTTTTTAATTTTAAAGAGATGAAACAAGATATAAATGAAAATTAATGCTTTTAATGAGCTATTCTTAATCAAAATGTATAAAATAAGATTCACGTTGGGTTCACCAAAGATGTATGGTAGGAAAAAAATGTGTCTAAACACCGTGCACTCTTATCGTTTGTTAAACTAGGGTATCGAGGCAACGAGTAAGGGACACACCAAGACTGACAGACAACAAATATAGTTCAAAGGAGGTATGCTCTAATATTGCATACCCAAAGGGAAGTAACCCTTACACTAAGAAAACCTAAGGTTTCCAAGGTCCTAGGTCAAAGAAGAGGAAGGAACCCTATTGAGATATTGACACTATGGGGGTAACGAAAAATAAAATAAACATGTAAAGATTATGCTAACCAAAGTAAAACATATAAAATAAAGTAAATATCTGAAATGTTCTCGAACAACACAAGGAATGAAGAGGAAGAAGATCTAAGCCAAAAGTTAAGATGCAATAAATCCAAGAGTTGAGTGAGTAGATGCAAGTTGGCACAAAAGAGGAGAGCTAATGGAAAGTTCCTTTATGAATTTGTGATGATGTCCTATTGTGAAAATGTTAGTTGGGGTATTTATACCAACACCATCCCTCGCGGGTGAAGGTGTAGGCTAGGGATATGAAATAACACCAAAGTAAGATGTTGGAATAATGTGGAGGAAAATAAGAAGGTAAGATAAAAAAATAATTTTGTACCCCCTGTAAATTGGCTAACTTGCAAAATTTAGATTTGGATTGTATGATGAAGCCTCAGTGAACAAGTTGGAGAAAATAGTGTTGTGGAGGTCAGGCGGGTAGAGAAATAAAATTTCATCTACTAGTAGTAATCTGGCTGCTACTGGTTGGTAGCATGTTTGTTGGCATGTTCTAGGACAACACAAGGAATGAAATATTATCGGCCAATAGCAAGTTTACTGCAACCAACCAACACCAAAGAATGCTGCTACCGGCCGGTAACAGGTTTGCTACAACTTGATGACACTAAAGAGTGTTGCTACTGGCTGAATATAGGAATATCAATGATGGTCCAAACATTAATGAATGTAGTACATCATATCTCAATGACCAATTTAATGAGGTATGGCACCCATGTCTTCTCCTGTAAGAAAGGTACCATTGAGAAACGAATTAACAAGGTTTCCCATACCTCTTTTCAGAGATTTAATGTAGGTTGTTGGTTGGTGAGGCAAATTCGATGTTTTCTCTCTATATAATGTAAAAACCCCTTCATTTGAAGGGGGAGACATTCTGGAATGTAAAGGAACTCTGTCAAATTAGTTTCATAGCTCTTGTGAGTTGCTGGCCTCAAATTTGGTCATTTTGTAAAAGAATCACATTGTGTTTACTTTGTAATGGATTGTGCATCTTTTTGAGCAATTAAATTTGTGTTTTGTGGCTTTTCCTACCCTATTTCGAGTTATATTGCACTCTTTGCCTTCTATTTAATTTTCAGATATATTGTGCATATTTTGTTCTTTTTTAAGGATCTAAATTTTTTGTGCCCCATGAAAAAGGAGGTTTGAATTTGTTTTGGATTGTGGCACTTTTGTCTACCTTTTCCTACTTCATTTTCTTTATTTTAACTCATTTATATAATTTCTCCACACTTTTTCTTGGTGTTATTACCTCCCTTAGCTTAGGATTTACATTTTGTGCATCTCTTTCTCTCCCTGGCCCCTTGGAATTTTAGGTTAGTGATTAAGTAGCCTCATTTTTTCCTTTCTAGGTGTAGTTTTAACATTAGGAATAGATATATGAACCAACCTTCTCTAGAGGTTTGTCTCATTTGCAAGGGTCTCACACCTTGAGGCAATCCCATGTTACCTAAATACACTAATTGATCATCCACATTTTATGACATATCAGAGGGTGCTATATTTTGGTGATAACATTTTTGGCACACCTGATGGGACCACAAAGGTCAATACTTCCAGTTTCATCAAGTTTGGATTTGTATCATGGTGAAATTATAGCCTTTGGAGGCTCTACAACAACACATTTGGTGGATCCAATCATCAAGTCTACTGGTTTCAACAGTGAGAGTGTCTCAGTCCATGAGAAGAATCTAAACAAGGTCTAGGAGCAGAGAAGGAACATTTGAATATCTATAGCTATAACTAGGAAGAGGAAGGAGGGGAAGACAAGTTCAAAGATCACCATCTCCACCAAAGATAAATATTTTAACACCTCCACCTGGTAGACCCTTCTTGTAATCCATTAGAGTTCTTAAACCCATCATAATGGCTGCACCACAACCAAATTGAGGATTTGTCAATTTTACTGGCAGAATTTCACTTGCCCTCAATGCATAAAATCCTATTCTAGTGGTAGACTTGAAAATTATTTCATTCTTTACTGAAGAGAATCAAACTACCCCAACTGATCATATCCAAGACATTGTAAATTTGTGTGCAATCCAAAAAAATTGTTAACATGGATGTAGTCATGAAGCTTCTAGCTTCCTCATTCAAACCAAAGGTATTACAGTGGTTATAAGATAAATTCAAAATTATAATCAGTTGTGCACAACTCTTTGCAGTCGGTTCGGAGAGGGGGGATAACCTGTCTTTGTTAGAGAAATTGACCACCATAAAGAGAGCCCTGAGTGAATTCATGACAGACTTCAACTTCAGGTTCCAAAGGATGTGGGATAGAATTCCGGTGCTTGTAAGACCAACTCTTGAAGGTGAATTTATCTACTTCTAAAAATCTCTTAATTATGATATTGATGTTATGGTGCAATCTATGGGAGGTATAAAATTTCAAGGAGCATATATATAACTATTACAATTGAAAACTATTTAATTCAAGATGGAAAAATTTCCCCTAGGCCACCAATGCCCATGTACCCAAAGATAGGAAATCTTAGTTCTAGTCTAACACCTAAATTGGAACCCATACCAACCCCAAGAAATCAAAGCTCTAGTAAAGCATCCACCTCCTATAGTACTTAAAATGAATTGTAGGAAGCCATGAAACAATTGCAAAATCTAGGGAATGAGTTAGTAACAATCAAGAGGTAGCAGACCCAAAGTTTCAAACCTTACAAACCTCAATACTAACCAAACAAGCCCCCATATTAGTCAAACAAACCCTCTGCTCAATCTTGCTAGGCCATTCTAGCCTTATAATCCTAATGCAGTCTCTTTACCTAAAGATATGGTTCATGTCCAAAATAATTTAGTACAATATTACGAGTGGTGTTTCCCCTCTGATCACCCACATAACCAAGCAACATGTCCCAAAAGCATCCTAAACTAGGATTTAATGGTGCAAAGTGCTTATGATTCTCAAGAAACAACTAAAGAAGAAAATTAGCAACAACCAAGCACTTAAGAGGCACCTCAAAATGACACTTCACTCGTAAATTGGAAAGCAGAGGATTTCTATGGGATAAATCAATATCTTCCTTAGGGTGTAGCAAAAAACACAAGATCCAAGAAAATATCTATAGAAGAGAGACAACCATTAGATGAAATTCCTTCTCAACCTTTTCTCACACTTAAGGAGTTGGCAGCTCAAACACAACCCCTAATCCAAAAAATCAGCCTAAGGGATCTATTGTATCAACTCATGTACAAGAGAAAGTGGTGGTGAACAAAGGGAAAAAAATTTATCATTCAACTCCTTTAAATATCATTAATTAAATGAATAAAACCAATGTGAGTATCTCTATGTGGGTATCATTGGTAATCCCAGGCCAAAGGGATATTTTACAAGTAGCCATAACTAACTTATCCATCTCAAACAAGTCATCTAAGGATCAAGATAGGGTCCTCACTAATGCAATGCAACAGAAGGAGGGTCAACCAAATAGGAACATGAAACCTCCACCGTTATACACATCCTTGATAATTTGGAAAAACCTAGTGCACAAGTGCATGATCGACTCAGGAGAAAGCATTTCGGTGATGCCAACACAAATTCTAGATCAGTTGGGTCTTAAGTATGAGCTTATTTAAAAAGGAGTGGCACAATTAGATGGGACAATAGTGGGAACTATTGGAATCATTAAAGGTCTAAAACCTACACTGTATGCATGTCCTGATGTCATAGTTCCTCAGGATATATATGTGATTGGCCTACCTCCACTCTTTTCCCTATGCTTATCTTGGGATTTCATCGCTAAGATTGGCGGGTACTTGTCAGTTGATTGGTCCCACATGCTTTTCAGGACTAGATATAGAGCTAAGGCAACTATCAGGTATGAGACAATTTCCACATACCACATTGAGCCTTATGTACCGAGCCCAATCAATGAAAATCTTACAATTTTTTATCAAGAAGATTTCTCAATCACTCTAAATCTAGAGACTAAAATTGGAGGCATTCTAGATTTGACACTTGATGAATGGGCACAAAAGCGACATGGCTGTGATCCTTACAAATAAATGGAGGAGGAAGAATTGTGTATCTATTATTTACATAAAGAAAACTCACCTCTCCCTATTATCACCAAGCCGAATGATGAAAATGAGAATGAAATTTGGCAATTGTTCTTTAATGGATCAAGGAAAAAAAAGGTGCAATAGGAGGAGTAGTGCTCATATCTCCAAAAGGTATCAAATACTACTCTTCTTTCATACTTCAATTTAGCTGCTCAAATAATACAACAATGTATGAATCCCTTATTTGCGGAATATAATGGGAAAGGAAGAGAAGCATCAAGAACTTGTAGACATTTGGGGATATTGAATTGATAGTGAACTAGGTCTGGGTTCCAATACTTCTAAGAATTATCTACTTAAGAGATACAAGAATAGGGTATGGGATCTATAGAATATTTTAAAGCATTTAACATAAGTTCCATACCAAGAAAAAAAAGAGGCTTCTGAAAGACTTGTTGCAATTGGAGCAAGAGTTGATGTTGTCAAGGATATTATGAGGGATAAAATCTAGCCTCATATCAAGGTGGTAGTGAGACCAGCTATACCAGATAATAACACAAGCTGGTAGGTTTTTGAGAGTGACAAAAAATTATCAATTTTCTCCAAGAAGAAGCTAAGTTCCCTTCAAATAATCATAGGAAGTTGGGAAGAGTAGTATGGAGAAGATTTTTTTACAACTTAGAAAAAACAAACTGCCTAAGGGTCTAGTGACCTTAGAGTCCATCTTCACCCCCGATGATCAATTCAAGAGAGAGAAAACAAACATAGTGGTCAAGGGTGATGATGTTGAACCTATCTCAGCGAGTCAAGGAAAATCTCTGTAGATTGAAAAAGTACCTCTCAAGAGAAGCATGATTTTGTGAAACTTTTTTGAGAGTATGTTGATATTTTTGCATAGAGCTATGAGAAACTTAGAGGTTTTGATCCTAAATTATCCCACCATACCATTGAGTTAGACCCTACATCCAAGCCTATCATATAAAAAAAAAGGACCCTTCAACCCACATATTGAGCCCTTGATAAAAAAGAGTTGAATAAGTTGATTGAAGCGAGCATAACTTTTTCCCATAAAACACTCATCATGGGTGGCTAATCTAGTTCTGACTATGGAAGAAGAATGGAGAGATCAGGATTTGTGTGGACTTTAGGGACTTTAATAGAAATTCCTTGAAGGACCATTACCCACTTCCCTCTATAGAACATATTTTACAGATGGTAGCTGGTTCTGGAAGGTTCTATCTTTTTGATGGGTATTGAGAATATAACCAAATCATGATGGAGGAGGATTGGTTCAAGACTACCTTCACCATAAAGTGGGGAACATATGCCTATAGAAAGATTCCATTTGTCCTATTACAAATTCTAGAGAATGACCTTCCAAATGGTCACCAACATGGCATTCCAATGGGATAATCAACAAAATTGTTCTTGTGTACCTTGATATCATGGTGTTCACTAAGAATGCATTAGATCACCTCCTACATCTCAGGAAAGTCTTTGAAAGGTATAGGGAGTTTGGAGTCTCTTTTAATCCCGAGAAGTGAATATTTCTTTCCCATGAAGGTAAAATTATAGGCCACATTGTTTCTTAGAAAGGATTAAGTATTAATCTAGAAATGGTTATCGTCATTCTTCCATTTCCCTTGCCTAGTCATAAGAAATGTCTCCAAAGTTTCTTGGGGAGGATAAATTTTGTCAGAAGGTTTGTTCCTGATTTTTCCCATCTTATCAAGCCCTTGACACTAATGCTAAAAAATAATGTTGCCTTTAAGTGGGATTCTTAATGGAAGGATATTTTTGAAGTTATAAATAAAGCCATTGCACAAGCCACAACCCTTATAAATCCATATTTCTCGAGGGATTACACCTTGTACCCCTTTGAAGGTGCTAAGATAGTCTTTGTTGTGCTAGTGCAAAAAAACCAAGAAGAACTGGAGAAGCCTATTACATTCTTCAGTCAGTGCCTTGAAGATTATGAGGTAAGGTATTCATTCATTGAGAAACATGTCCTTGCTATAATAATAAGTCTAAAGAAATTCAGGCATTTGGTGTTAAATAAAAGAATTCATCTACTGGTGTGAAACCTTTTCTTCTGAACAAGGAAATTAAGGAAAAGGGGATGATTGGATAACCAAGTTCATGGAATATGACATTTATATTAAGGTGACAAAGCTGATCAGGGGTAAAGGCCGTTGTGAGAAGTTGGCTTCAAATTAGCATGTAATGTTGAAAGATGAAGAAGGATATATTCTAGTGCTTTAGGGTGATCAAGAACAACAAGATGATGCTCTACCCACTCCTTGATGGAATCAAGATATAGTACACTTCCTCCAAATAGGTCAATGCCCTTAGGGATTGAGTAAGGAAAAAAGAAGGAATTTCAGGTTTCACTCTATCCCATATGTGCTAGTTGATAATATTTTATTCAAGAAAGATCTAAATTTCGTCCTCCTAAGGTACATCATAATAGATCAAATAGAGAGGTTATTACATGAGTTCCATGATGGAGAAGTTGGAGGCCACTTTTCTCCAAGAGTAAAAACTCTAAAGATCATGAAGGTTGGTTACTTCTGGCCCACTCTATTTAGTGACTGCTATGCATGGATCAAGAAGTGTAAGAAATGTGCATTCTTCATAGGTAAAGAAAAGATGGCAGCATTTCCAGTCCACCCAATCTCGGTTGATCAACTTTTCATGTAGTGGAGATTAAAATTCATAGGGGTCATCAACACAAACTCAAGCCAAGGGTAGAATTGGATCCCTACAGTAACCGACTACTTCACCAAGCGGACTGAAGCATTGGAACTCAAGGAAGCTAATGAGTATGGTATACTAGATTTCTATGAAGGAATTGTAACCAAGTTTTATTTCCCTTTGACTATCATATATGAAAATGCTATAGAATTCCCTAGCACCAAAATCTCTAAGTGGGATGTTAAGAATGATATTTATCTGAGCAAATCATTTAACTATTACCCCCAGGTTAATGGAGAAGATGAGACGATGAACAAGAATCTTTGGGTGAGAATCAATGGACATGGCATACCAAACTGAAATAATCCTTTTGGAATGATATAATAACACCTAAGAGATCCACTGACAACTCTCCCTACAAGATATTCTATGGAAAAGAAGGAAAGTTTCCCATATCTCTTGAATTTCTAGCATTAGAGCTTCTCAAATAGCTAGAGTTATCTGATTTTGGAGCCATATAAGTTAGATATGAAGAGTTAATGGAGTTAGAGGATATGATATATCAAGCTATTTCAAAAATTGAGAAAGACCAGGCCAATATTAAGATGAAATGTGATATACGAGAAAAATATATAAAATTCCACGAGGGAGATCTAGTCTTGAAGTGGGATGTTGATATGGAAAAACTAGGTAAACATTCCAAGTTTGATGCAATATGGAGTGGCCCTTACATAATTATAGGCTAAAAAGCAAACAATGCTTTCCACTTGTAAAAATTGGATGGAGAATAATTGTAGATTATGGTTAATGGAATCTACCTCAAGTATTGTTATTGAGTCAAAAAAAATTCTTGTACATAGTGGATTAGTTCATTTCCTCTAAGTGTTTGGAGCACATTGTTTTGTTGCCAGTTTAGGTTTACTTTTGGAATAAGTGCTAGTGTAAAATCTGCATATTCCATTTGGGATATGTATGATTTTTATATTTGTATATAGTTTGTTCCTTTATTGTTTTTGTACTTTCCATTTTCAGGAAGAGTCTCATGATGGAAGTAAGGTGTTTGATGAAAGTTTTTAATGTATTCATTTAGATTCAATAGATCAACATGCAAGGAGTTGTGGTGGAGAATCAAGTAAATCTAGGGGTGGGTCCTCAACTTTCAGATTACTTTTTAAAAAATCAAGTTAACTACATGCCCAATGGATGTTTTAAGGTCACTGATGTTTCCAATCTAGCAGGAAGATTGTTCCATGCGTAGCCAAACTGTTATCCAATTTTTTACTCCATGTAAATTGGATAACTTGAAAAATTCAGATTTGGGATGTATGATGAATCCTCGGTGAACAAGCTCAAGAAAATAATGTTGCGGAGGTTAGGTGGGTAAAGGAATAAAATTTCATCTAGTAGTAGTAATGTGGCTTCTACCGACTGGTAGCATCATCCAATAGCATGTTTGTTACTACCAACCATAGATTGAACATTACAACCGGTTGCAACAAAAATGTTACCAGTTGGTAACAAGATGTTGCAAACAATCAAATCTAAGATGAAATGCTACCAATCAACACAAAAATGAAATACTACCGGCTGGTACCAAGTTTGCTACAACCATATGACACCAAAGAATGTTGCTACCTGTTGACTACAAGAATATCAATGATAAGTTAATCATTAATGAATGTGGTACATAGTAACTCAACGACCATTTTAATGAAGTATGATGCTCATGTCTTCTCTTGTAAGCAAGGTGCTAGTGGGAAACAAATTAGCAAGGTTTCCCATAACTCTTTTCATATATTTTAATGCAGGTTGTCGGTTGGTGAAGAAAAATTGAGGTTTTATCGCTATATATTGTAAACTTGCCTCATTTGTAAGGGGAGACATTTTATAATGTGAAAGAACTCTGTCAAAATTGTTCCAAATATTTTGTGATTTGCAAGTGTCAAATTTTGGCATTCTACAAAGGATTCTTGCCTTGTAACAACTTTGGAATGGAGTGTGCATCTTTCTGAGTAACAAAATTCATGTCTTATGGTTTTTTCTTCCCTAACTTGGGTTATATTGTGTTTTTTACCTTCTATTACAATTGCAACTATATTGTGTATGTTTTTTCTTCTTACACAATTAAAACTATTTGTGCTCCACGAAATTAGAGGTTTGAATGTGGTTTTGAATTGTGGCACTTCCATCTACTATTTCCTACCACATTTTACTATTACATTCACTCACTTATAATTTCTCCACCCTTTTTCTTGGTGTTATTGCCTCCCTTATCTTAGGATTTACATTTTATGCATCTCTCTCTCCTTGTCCCCTTGGAATTTAGGTTAGTGATTAAGTAGCTACATTTTTTCCTTTCTAGGTGTAGTTTTAGTATTAGGAATATAGAGGAACCAACCTTCTCTCAAGGTTTGTCTCATTTGCAATGACCCCACACCTTGAGACAATCTCATGTTACCCAAATACATTAATTGATCATCCACATTTTATGACATATCAGAGGGTGTTGTATTTTGGTGATAACAGGACCAAAAGATATTCTCTCTTGATGTATTATCCCTAACCTAATGGTTACATGAATAACCATACCCCTATCTCGAAATAATCCCCTTAAGGCACCCGTTCCTAGAAATAGATGCATTAGCGACCTATAACCTAAAAAGAGAAATTTTTAGTAATATGTATGAAAATAGAAAGCATAAAAAATAAGGTATATACACACCTCATTTGATCACTTGTTATTCTTAAACATGCCCCATCATGAATACATGTTATTTTTAGTAAGTGCACTATAGGTGTCAGATTGTAACAAAAATAGTTTTGAAATTTTGGGTTTTATTCCAAGATTACCTGCTCTAATTTCCAGATGATTCATTCATCTAGATGAGTGTAAAAATAATTTTTTCATCAAAGGGGAAAAATAATGAGAAAATATCAGTCCTCCATATCTTGAATAATTAGCAACCCCATCAAGAAAGAAATTTCTCGAACAAAACTTGATTTTTTGAGGATCCTCTCCTCCAAGTTCAGAGCATTTCACCTGCCAAATATATGTGAAAGTGAAAAATCATTTGAGGAGGGTAGAATGCTTAAAATAAATCAAGTCCTCAATATCCCTTAAAAACATCTACTTCATTGCACAAAATTAGCTTACGTGAAACTAGATTTTTCGAGTATCATTTGCTTCAATTTTCAAGTGATTTCACCCGCCAGATCCTTGGAAAACAAAGAGGGGTATCACTATCCTTTCAATTTTGTGTGATGGGAGCCATTAATGGAGGTTAGAAGGTGTGATAGAAAAAAAATCACCAAAATGGGTAACTATGTGGAAGAAATGAGCAAAAATGGTGTTATATTGTGATTTATCTCACTTTTATGATGTCTTGTTGACCATAGATCAAACCTAGGTTAAATGCGAGCTTGATTGAGGTTAATATCTAGTTTTTCATTATAAAAAGGGAGAAGAGGGACATAATGGGAAGACAAGGGCACCTTGGAGCAAGATGGTGACAAGTGGCATCCCTAGAGGGAAGGTGAGTGAGATGGAGGCATCAGAAAAGAACCCTTAGAGTTGGGAGAGGTCGCATGGAATTTAGGGGTTGGGGGTTTCTCATGGGAACCATTTTTTTTTCCTCTTTTCCCCATTGGTGAAAAGGGACATTAGGGACAGCAAATGTCACCTTGGAGCATAGTGTTGACATGTGGCAGTGAGAAACAATGATCAAGTATTGAAACATACACTCATAGCTCTCTTTGTGAGATTGTTCTATAAGGATCAATATGGAACCCCGTGCACATTGAAGAGGTTGCACTCTAATGGTGATGTGAACACTCCATGTAATTAGTAAGTGAAAATCAAACAAGTGGAAAATAATGCATGAAAGAATAAGTCTACTCATTCTCATTGATCGAAAGAAGGGTACATATGTGAGTGTTTGGTAACTATTGTGCCTAGACAATCATTCCCTCCATAAGGGAAAGAGGAGTTAAAATTAAAAAATGGAATATAAATCCTATGACACCACTCATGCAGATGACAATGATAGATTCTATGATGGCATCTGTCATGTTTCATATAAATCCTATGACCTATGATCTCACCTAAGTGATATGACTCACCATGTGAGGTCGAAAAGACCTCGAGTGATAATGAGGCAAGTCACAAACATTAACACCCCCTTCATCAAAGTTGAGGTAGAGGTCATGGAAATTTATAAAATAAATATAACCCCCTAGATAACTAAGAAAGATGCTTCATATGGGGCCCAACAACTAAATTCTCAATAAGGTGTAGACACTAAATCACACACTTTGGGTAATTATTTAGTTCCGGTTTCATACTACTATTCATATGGTTCTTGAGTGAAAAAGAGTACTAATTAACCCATGTCCTTGGACATTTTTATTTGTTTTTGGTTGTTACTTTCGATCTTGCACCCACACTTTCCCAATTCATACTTTTATACTACGTTTCCCTATTTCTGACTGGGGTGTCCCAGGTTCCCTAGTCCCCTTTAGGTGCCCTGATTCTATTTGCACTTTCCTCTCACTTTTTGGGCACTTTCTAACTGTTTGAGCTTTCTATCTTTTTGGTGGTCAGAATTTTTGGGGTTAATTATGAAATTAGATCAATAGAACCATATAAATATAAATTTATGAGACCATAATGAGGGACCAAGCGCTAAGCACTAGTATCACCACCTAAGGTTGCATCCATAAAAGGCTTCTACTACATTTTCATCCATCTAGCTCCATCACAAGGGAGAAAGGCTAGTTCATCTACATCACACTTTATAGGAGGGGAGTTCATTTTATTCCATGCACCATTTATTTACATTCTACATCTATTTATTACTTGTAAATCTTGATTTAAGGCATAGAGTCCAACATCTTCTTGCTACTACTCACATTCCTATTGATATGCATCCAAACTCATTTTATCAATCATTTGTTGATGCATTCTCTCAACATATTGCATTCAAATATAATCCTCCTGCTGATCTTAAAACTTTTGACAATGACACACCCTTACATATCATGATTCACATTTATAATGTGGGTGTCAAGCACACTTTAATTGATAATGGATATGAACTCAACTTATGTCTCATGTTATCAATTGAGAAGATAGGTATTTGCGCTCGTGATGTTAACCCATCTTGTCTTTTACTGCATGCATATGATGGTTTTGTCCATCCATTCGTTTGTCACATTACCTTACCAATCAAAGTAGGGCCAAAAAATGTTAAGACTGTATTCTTTGTCATCAACTTTCTAGTATCTTATAATTGTTTGTTTGGTCGACCATGTCTTCATGCCATGCAAGTTGTTGCTTCCACAGTGCATCATTGTGTCAAATTCATACATAAAGGTATTGAATATACTTTCTTTTGTGACCATGATCCAATCCAATATTGTGACCAAGATCCTAATACTACTCTTCCTACTCCACGCACTGATACTACAACTGATCCTTAACGTATGGATGAATCACCTCATTTTCCACCACTTAAAGATGTTATTTATGTGATAGATATTGTTTCTTCTACACCATCACCTCCACCTACTACTAATACTACTACTACTACTATGATTCTTTATTAGGGGCCTTTCCAGTCTATGGATGTCGCTCTATTAATTACACCTTCACATGCATCACCTCCATCAACATGACCTCCATTTACATGCACGATTTTCATGAATGATTCATATTAGGAACATACTCCATTTGATACTATTTACGATGACATTATATGTTCACATGATGGTTTAGCTCGAATCGGTTTCACTTTTGAGGATCTCTATCCTCCTACTCACCATCCTCATCTATATTATGGCTTCATCATTATTATTATTGCTTATAGTTTACACATATTCCATCTTACTGTCTATCTATCATGCACTCCTTACTCTTATCCACTCACATTATGTAAACCTTGGCTTTCTTATATCAGAGGTACATTGGACCATGATCATATTTATATTTCATTCCCTATGCCCTTTGGTCATATATTCATTTACAACAACTCTTTCCTTGGCTACACACAAAATCTCACTCATTGGTATGCACATGGTTGTCAAATTATGTCATTCATGGATAGGGAATATGTTATGGGCATGTATCATTTATGCCTCCATGGCTCATTGCATGACCAACCCGACACTATAGATTATTAGGTTTCTGATGCAGCACCTCATGGATTCAATCTAGACACTGATGATCTTCTTGATGACAACACTTGATCCTTCCTCACACACTTGGGGGGCATAACATTCACACATCCACCCAACCCTAGCAACACCACATGTTTCATGATCACATTACCACATATCAACCTTCTAGCACACACATATTACATCTTCATCACATTTCAATCTCACACTTATTCATCATACTCATACTAGCATCGTCATTACCTGATGAAACACTCTTTTGCTTCAATTCACAATTGATTGTTGAGGGAATCCTATACATATGAACCCCACACACTACACAATAGACACTAAAAATCATGTCTCTTCACATATCTTATAGTAGACCTTGCCTTATAAATCTTACATCTCGCATATTACATCTTAGATCTACTATACATCATTCATATTCTCACCTTTATGCATCTACATATAATATGTATTCTACAAGCCATACTATTAGTCAATCATCATACCTATATCATCTACAAGTATTGCAATACATACTTATCATACTATATAGTGCACACTTCACACTCTTATGCTATCTAAGCATCTTGTATTACATACCATACATTGCACATTGTACATTTTACGCATCACATGGTCGTATCTCATCATCACACATACTACATCTTCTTTTACATGGTACACTCATTTCCCTATGACGCACTCTAGTCTCATGGTCCATATTCGACTATTGAGGGTATACTCATAAATGGACCACATCACATTTGCGCATTCATCATTCAACCTTCTATAATGTGACACTCCTACGTTAGTGACATATGTTAAAGGCTAAATCATCACCTATTCCATCATCTTGTAGTGGTATACACCATAGGACACATCGCGACCTATTTCGATCATCTTATCATGATAAATGCTTTAGGTTACATCATCACACATCTTCATACATCATCTCTAAGCCACATATCATCACCATACATATACACTAACCATAACACACTACACACAACATATAATTCGACCATTTCTAGATGACGCACTTTCATTTATGGTTCAATCTTGACTACTGAGGGGGCATAACCAAATGAACCTCACTACATACAATTCCATTCACTCATGGGCACATGGATCATATCATCCATCTTGCATTCCATTCCATCCATCCATGGTATACTGCATATCTTGGTTGCTTTTACTTTTTCTTACATTTTCTTGTATATGTTCGTCCTATTACACATGCTAGATAAATTTCTTTTATGTAATTATCTTTACCATACACACATGTGCATTCACATCCTTTTCTAGTTTTGATCAAAAATACATGGCTTCTACACGCAACATGGATGTTTGACACATGACCATTCCCATAGTGGTTCTTGGGGGCCTCCACCTTTCGTACACTATAGGTGTTATTGTTTCATTTTGTACTTAACACTCTACTTTATCAGTTATATGTGTTTTTTACATGCATTTTATCTTTCTAACATGCTAACGGGTGTTTCATTTGTAACAATTGTTTACAAGATTACTTGTTACCATGGCTATCTATTTGTTTGTCCTTACTTGTCTCTATTTTTCATTGTATGCGGGATTTTCCCTTTGTTTTATGTGCACACTTGTTTGTTTGTATGTGGTCACTATGGACTTGAGTGTCTTGTGACATCGTGAGTGGTGTACCATGTTTATAACCCACTTTTTGTGGCCTACATTTTCTTCTTGGGTGTTTACATTATCATCTTATGTCTTAGCTTCTACATTATCTGTGTAGCTTAAACTTTGTTTTCTACATGCATGCTTGTCTTTGTTTGTACTAACTCTTGTCTTTAGCCACTTGTTTGTGTGTGCCTTGGTTTCTACCAAGCACATTCCCTTCCCCCTGTAAGGTACAGTTTCACGGTCACTCCTCTTTTGGGCCACATTATCCTATCTGCGACATCGCATGCACCCCCAAAGAGGGGGGTATCATTTGGGTTTACAAACACTACTCAACACAGTACCGGTACAGTCCAGTTTTCAGTTTCTATCCATGACATAGTGGGTTATAGAGTGAGTGGGTTCATACCAGTCTACAAAAATCCATACACAATGGATTTTACAAGGCATATTATACTTATTATTCTTGGGAGTAGCTATAGGTGACCTTCCTATCTACACTACTTCAGCAAGTGGTGTCGAATCGCCCAAAAAACCAAACAATACAAAGATCGCTTCACTTCGGGAAGTAGTTACAGGTTGGAAGATACATCACACTTTCCTCCCTACATTTCTTTGGCCAATGGCATGAGATCACCCAAAAAACTCGCACTTCATAAACATTTAGAGGATCCTTTCTACACCATTTTTCTCATCATGGATAAGGTCCCCTCTGGATGCCTTGATCCTCTTTTCACTTTCCTCTCACTTTTTAGACACTTTCTATCCATTTGAGCTTTCTATATTTTTGGTGGTCAATATTTTTGGGGTTAATTACAAAATTAGATCAAGAGAACCATATAAATATAAAGTTATTCAACCAAAATGAGGGACCAAGCACTAAGCACTAGTATCACCACCTAAGGTTGCATCCATCAAAGGATTCTACTACTCCATCTAGCTTCATAACAAGAGACAAAGGTTGGTTCATCTGCATCAAAATCTATAGGAGGGGAGCTCATTCTATTCCATGCACCATTTATTTACATTCTACATCTAGTTATTCCTCGCTACTCACAAAGTGTGACTAGCACAAGAGCACTTAGGGCACGATTTCCACACACACACACACACACACACACACACACACACCTAGAAATAAATTTGGTCTATGATGTAGTAGAATGCTTAGTGATAAGTACATTTATTTGGTAGCTGAGGACAGTCTGACCCCTTCATATGCATCTTTATTTTTTTAGGGTTTTGATGTTTTGTCTGGTTTTGCAGGTGATTATTCTATTATAGGTTTACTAGTGCTTTGGACACCACACAAAAAAATTCACATGATAGGAAAAGAACATAGGAGAACATTCAATAATACCTCAAAGGAGGTCCCTAGGTCATTTCCATAAACCAGGGCACCCCCATCCTTCTCCAGGCACCCCAATTTGGCTAGACAACTTGAATCTACATTTCCTCAGGCTCTTGTGTAACGATTTCCTCCTGTTCATCCTGTCTTCTCTGTGACACAGTCAAACAACCTCAAAAAATCAGCTAAGGCTTTTCTAACCCTCTTTACACATTAGGGTTTCATATTTTCATAGCTTAGTTTGCTTGGATGTATTTGCTACATTTATTTGCTGCTTCTATAACATCTAGATTAGGCTATCATATTCACATTTTAGTTTAATCATAAGGCACCCATGTAAAAATTACATGAAACTAGAAAATAAGAGGAGGATATGAGGACTATAAAGCCCAAAGAAGATGGACAACTATAGATTACCTCACTGTAAGAAGAGACCATAAGTGAATAAAAATTTGCCTCAGTTAAGGGCCTGGTGAACATGTTTGTAACCTGATAAGAAGTCAAACAATATTACAAGTAGATGATATCTTCATATATCATCTCCTTAATGAAATGTATATATATTTCAATTTGCTTCATCCACTGATGCTAAACCGGATTTTGGAAAATTGAGATGGTTCTCATGTTGTCACAATAGATGATAGTAGGCCACTAGAAGTGAATACCGATTATTTTCAAGATACCTTGCAACCTATGACAACATTAACTACTCCTTTGTAATATGACTTTATAGATGATATGGCAATCACATTCTGGTTCTTGCTAGACCAACTGATAGGATCCAAACCAAGAGAAAAACTGTAGCCTGAGGTATATTTCCGATGATCTAGATCACCATCCCAATCAGATTCTATATATCCAACCAACTCAATCTTTGTCCCTCCTAGATAATGAATTTCATCGGTATGAGTGCCATGAACATAGTGAAGGATCCACTTCACTACTTTTGAATGTAACTCATGAGGATCCTACATAAATATGGATATGATCCCAATAACATACGAAAGATCCAAATGAGTTCGCGTCAAAAAAATAAAGCTCCCCACTAACTGTCGATAAAGGGTAACATCAACCATAGGAGTAAAAAATTAAAAACCAACTTAACCCCGAAAAGGAAAGGTGTAGAAGAATTCTTACAATTGGACATGTCAAACTGAGCTAACAAATCAAGGGAGTGCTTAGGATATAACACTACAACTCTTAAGTCATATTGTGAAATATGAATCCTAAGAAAGTAATGAAGCAAGCCCAAGTCAAACATGGAGAACTTGTTGGCCAAGGAAATATTCACATAATTTATGATAGAGGAAGAGTTACCCATGGTCAACAAGTCATCAACATATAGAATGAGAATGAGCATGGAGTCATCTTGTCACAAAATGTAAACATTAGGGTCAGAGTGACAATAAGTGAACCCTGATACAAATAGAAATGAGTCCATATTAGCATACTGTTGGCAAGAAAAATTGTTGGTTAGACAAAGTGGTGGGTTTGCGCCAACGCTCTGGGACTAGGTCCCTATTCTTGAATGGGGTAGCTACATTTATTGTGTGTGAATGAAAATAAAAATATGTGGCTGTCCTAGAGGCCTGGGATCCTACAAGAACACTCCACTGAACCTATGGCCAATGCTTGCAATTTCTTGTAAGGGGGAAATTTGTTGGGTAAGTGAGAGAAGGGAGTGGGAAATTAAGGAGATGGGATTAATATTGTAGGTAGAAAATCATATGGCTGCAAAGATTAATCAAAGCATATCATCACACATAGTAAAAAATAAAACAACCTTGTTAGTACCACCAAGACAAATAGAATTATGAACATAAATCTTCATTAATTCCCTCATCAAGAAAATCAAGAAACTCCTTTCTTCTTCACTGAAATTTTGGCAAAGTTGTAGATTGAGATGAATGGAAGAACATGTGAGAAGGAGGATAGAAGAAATTACCTATCTCTTTAGCTTTTCACAAGTAGTTATCTAATCTTGAGCATACAAGGGTAGGGAATTCAATACAATTTATAGACTTGAGAAAGACTCTTCACCTACCTCCTATATGACTTTTCATTTGTCCCTTATAACATGTGAATTTTCATATTCCTAGGAATAGGATCAAGTCCCCTTTTATTAATTAAGGGTGACTTATTACAATGACAATCAAAGTCACATTTAAATGAATAAGACAAAATGAAAAGTGCAGCCCCTAATGAATAAATAGAACATGAAGGAGGGGGGGAAGGGGGAGAGAAGAGAGAGATAGGAGAAGAGAGATAACTAGTCTGTTGAAGACGCCACCCTCGCTTATTCTACTCTGCTTCTTAATTGATCCTTGCCAAGCTCAACTAGAAAAATCTCCACTCCCTTAAAATATTTGTTATACTTCTCGGCTTGAGGAATGCGGACATAACTCAGGGATTCAATCCAACCATCTGAGATGTCATTGATCTTCTTGATTTTAGAGAACCATGATTGATGTTTCATTATGGTGCTTAAAATTATGGCTCTGATCTTGGAAAGAAACTCCAATGTATCCTCATTGAAATAAAATGGGTCACTGTATTCTTTCTTGACATACTCCTCGAATGGCTTTAAAAATTCATCCGTTGAGGAGTTCTCATCAATGGTGGGAACTCTAAGCTTCTGTATTTTGGTGCTGACATCATCTTGCATCTTGGAGGCACACTCCTCATTTGATTCCAACTCATCAATAGCCCAATTCAAAATTTCATACCAAGAGACAAGAGTCCTCGCCCAAACACATGACAACTCATTGGAAGGAAAATTAAAGAATTTATTTCTTATCAACACCTGAGAATGAGCCTCTCCCATTTAAATCACTAGTGGGTGTACTTGATCCCAATGTTCTTTTATTTTTCCATTTCTTCACTCATCATCTGTACTTTATTAGTAGTGGCGCACATGTATCTGTACAGTGAGATCATCTCTGGAAGCAATACTTTTCCTTTCTCTACAATCCTTCTCACCCATTTTTCATTGGTTCGTCCCTGTATAGTAAAACCCTATGTTTTTTGATGGAATCTGAATCAAAGCTACTAATTGGAGTAACTTCTCTTATTGGGAGAGATGAAGAAGCATTCGGGTCCATGAAATGTTACACATACAAGGAGAGTGTCTACACATGGTCCTCTAACTAATCAATATTCTCTTTGTATTCATGGTTCCTCATGAGGAGGCGAGTGGAAGACTCCTAAAACAAATGTGCATCTCCCTCGTGAGGTTATTTTCTCATAGTCATTTGGGGTCATTTCTTCAATGGGCTTGATTACCCTTTGTCTTACCACTTCCACATACTAATTTCCCATGGCACCACTAAAAAAGTGAGAAGTTACTTGAGAGAAAAAAAAATTCTTCCCTTTGACCAATGATGATATCATTGAGAAATCAAGGACTGTTACCTACTGGACTGTGTGGACCTCCTTGGTGATCATTTCTTTCATCCAGTGGAACATTTCATTCATTTCAGGCTTGGAAAAAGGCATGACTGTTGTTTCCTACTCAAGGTGAGAAGGTACATCTTGTGCAAGAAGAGCATGAGTGGTAGTGGAAGGTGGGAAGCTTTAAAACTACTGAGGAACTGAAAGGTGAACTGGATCACTTTACCTGAGCTCCATTTATACCACAGGTTCATTTTTTGTTGTAAATTTCTTATACAACCTCTTGTAGTAGGGGGCTTCTGATTCCATAGCCTTACGCTATGAAATTTCTCCAGAATGAAGTGAGCCAGAGGACTTTTCCATGACCTTTGAAGAAGATTGATAGGATGCCTACCTCTGAAGAGTGGGGAAATTTCCTGATGCAATGGAATAAACCTTATTCTTCTTGAACCATTCCTTTGATATCCTGATGATGACCTCATTCTACTCACTTATGTCTCATGATTCACAGACACTCCATGTCACCTATGGAAGGGGTGAAGTCTCTACCGGTTGATATTCAGGATCATACAACTCTGTGCTATCATTTTGAATTCCTTCTTGATACGAGTCAAATTTGAATCTATTAATTTTCCCGATGGTCATCTACATGTGGTATCTTTCCCTGACATCAAAGTGATCTATGTAATTCACCTAATAATCCTCGATCTGTGGAACAAGGTATGATTCTGAGAGATGAAAAGTGTCTGGATCACTTTGGGTGTCAAAGTATTCCCTTAAGGTATATGAATACAAGATTAGGGGTACAAAGGCATCTTCTAGGTGTGCAACATCATTGAAACTCTTGCAAGTGAATATTCCAAGGGAGATAGGAAAGTATACATTATTCTTCTTACAGTTCCCGAGCTTACCATAAACATGGGCAAGATGTCTACATAGCTCGAAGAATATGATCATATTGCTGAGATACTGTGGTAGCCTCACAGATCAAGATCGAAGCCAAATACTTGGATGTAGGAGAAAGTGGAAGAATGAATGAAATATGACCCATAATTTTTTATCAAAGAAGTTGCTTATGGTGATAACCTCGAGTGAGGATTTCCCTCCAGTGTTTATATGGAAAAAATCTTGAATGCATCATTTACCCTCGTGAAATGTTGATAACTCTCCTTCAAGATCAATTAAGGATACCTCTGAAATACCAGAGTCTTTAGAGATTTTTTTTTTGCTAGTGCCAATCCCTTGAATGGTCTCAATCTCCCAAGGGTATATACAAAATATGAAGTCATCATGAAATTCTTGGAGACTAGTACTTGGAGTAACTAATGGTGTAAGTTTTCACTGATGATTTAGCCCCAATCAATTCTCTACTTTCCTTGAATGATCATGAGCATGAATAATTCCATCCAATATTGAAATTCCTTCATGGTTTCTTCTGCCATCACCTGACTAAGAAGGATGATCGCATCTAAACATCCTTCATGAAATTAACTCTGTGAGAGAGACTTTAGCATGCATGAAGGATATGCCACTTTTTTAACCATAAACCCAGTGTGAGGTCCTGAAGGTAGGAGTTTTTTTAAGACCATTCACGTGCTGCAACATCTTTTCAGATGATGGTTATATTGTTCTAGGTTAGGATTTGAAGTGAGTGATAAATGGATTTGGGAGCGAGCACTGTCATGGATGAGTTATCATCTACTCATATGGTTTGGGTGTCCAGCTCATAGTGACGGGAGCAGACCAACACCAACTTTGTACTCTACACTAATACTGGATGACCACTTGTTGCATATAATCTACACATGAAAACCTTGTTTTTCACTAGCTCTCTGGGTCTGCCAAGCATCCAATCCTTGAGGTCTTTAAGATCCATATGGGTGAAATCATTTCCTCCCGCACTTGAGTATTTAGATGAGAGAGACGAGACTATCTTGAGACTTGAAAAATTGAATTTCATGGTTGACCACCCCTTATAAATTTGGGATGAGGATTTACTATTTTTATTAACTTTCCTTTTTCACTTTTTTCCCTTGGTTGTTCCCTATGAACATTGTCTTGAAGAAATCTGGCCTTTGTAATAATTTACTATTTATAGTAAGTGATCATATATAGACTTACTATTTTTGGAAAGTGCCTTTCCACGCCTTGGATTTTGATGAAACCACCTCCACTAGGATATGTTTCTTCTCTTGATCTCACATATAAATTTTTGGCTTATCTCGATCACTAGAAAGGCAGGAAATAAATTATTACAAAACTAGGGCACAAAGTCTAGGTTTTTTCCCCATAAAAAATATGGTACATGTATTTCATTTCTATCAATTGTGTTCTAAAGGCACCTAGAAATTATGAAGAATGTAATAAACCCCACATTGATCCATTCATTGGTTTATAAGATATGAAAAATTTTCCTTCGCGGGCTACAAAGTCAATTTGGCGAAAAATGTACCTGGATCCTTCTAAATTTTTTAATTTTTATGAAAATACTTTGTCTGTGATCATGGAAATATGGAGGGATGAATTTAAGAGGGAAAATGGAGGTGAAGGATTCAGGAAACATTTTTCCAGAGTTCCAGGTAGATTTGGAGAAAAATGGGGGGAGATGAAAAAATGGTTATCTCCTTGGTTTTATATGCCTTGAGGGGGTGGAAAATTTTTCCCCCTTGTCCCCTTGGAAAGGAATGAAGGTGGCACAAAATTGTGCCCTACCCCCAGGAGGACAAGTGGCGAGCATGCACATGCGGAGGAGAGATAGGAAAAGGGTTGTTTTCAGCACCTAAGAGCTAAGTGAGGTCGTGCGAGGGAGAAAATGAGAGAAAGGTGGGGGGTGCATTTTTATATCCCCCTTGTACCCTTGGAAAGGGATGAAGGGGAAAAAAAATTACACCTCAACCCTAAGGTGACAAGTGGCGGTCATGCATGGCATGGAGCGGGGGCTAAAAATTTGTAAAAAGGTGCTTACCAGAGCCTCCCAAGGTCATGTGGAGGGTCCAGGAGGTCTAAGGTGGGGGGGCACATTTTCTTGTTCCCTTGGAAAAGGAAAAAGGGGGAAAAAAAAAATTCGTCAACCTCATGCTGCCACGTGGCACTGAAAAAGTTTGGCTAAGGACATAGCTTGTATCTTGGAGAGGAGCTTGAAAATGACGTTGTCGAAGCTCCTGGAGGAATTTTTAGGAACATAATTATATGAAATTGAATGAAAAAAGAATTTTGAGAATAATTAGATTGGTCTCAAGGTATGATTCATCTTGAAACCTTCTCAAAAATGGCCTTTTCATAGAGATCGCTAGTTGTGCCTGCCAAGAATGAGTTGTGGAAATAAATTCATGAATCTTGTGAAAAAAATTAAATTACCACCATGTAGGGAATTGAATAAGATTTATTTTTATATTTTTCTTGAACTCCCACTCATTCCTGAGCTCCTAGAATCATCTCCCAAATCTCAAGTTCTTTTTTATAGTGCAAGCTCCTTTGCCCTCAAAAACCTACTTTTGCTGATCTTACTCTTGAATCTCCATATATTTCCTAAATCTTCCTAAATCACTTTCACAATGATATTTGATCATTAATAAAACTACCAAATGAATCTAGGGCTTCAAATCCACTCTGAAGAATATGCACTAGCCTTTGAAAGGATAAAAATAGCCATTCCTAAGTCTTCTGAAAGATCCACCTTGAAAGAAATTATCTCAAAAGAATCATGTGAGCTTGTTTTCCTTTTTCTAACACTTGGGAAATGTTAATATCACATAAATGATAATTACATGGATGGGGATAGGTTTAACACAGGGGATGAAATTATTTGGGAGGGTGTCTGGGAAGATCTATAATGAAATTTTTTGACACTAGGGTAGATTTTTTATGTTTTCAAATTGAATATTTCCTTACAAAAACATAAGAAAAAAAAATAGATATCACTTTCAGATTCATTCTAGGTTGAAAAAAGTGAGGACATGATGAGAAGGAACTCTAAACTCTCAGTTTACAATTCGAATCAGTGCCTTATCCATTGGGATTCACAAAGTCATAAAATCAATAGATAGACTTAAAGGAGTAAACACACATGACAAAATAAACACACAAAATGGAAAGAACACACACAACGAGGAAAAGGAAACACACACACAAATCACCTATGGTACAATATGTGGGACAACCCACTTTCATTACTTGTACAATTTCAAGTATTTCCCACTGCAGGGTAACTCCAACTGTGTACCATCTAGATACGATAAATAAAAAGCATTATCTCCTAAATTTTCTCAAATCTAGAATGGATAGAGCCACAAAGTGTCAAACTTCCCATGGTATCCTTTAATTTCTCTTTGCTTGTCCCAGAGAAAGACAAGGTCTCAAATTTTCTAGGATTTAATCCTAGTTATTTGTTCTCCAACTCATGTGCTCTCATTTCTTCTTTCTTCCTAAACATATTGTCAAAAAATTTCCAAGCTCCATCAAGTGTTAAGGAAGAATCAATGTGGAAGAGCAAGTCAGGAGAGACAAACATACATAGAATACCCAAGGCCCCATTGCATCGTTTTAACCACCTAGATTTTTGGAATCATCATTAGGTTTAATCTCGGCTCCCATGGTGATGTGAAACAACCCTTTACCCCTTAGTTTAATAATCACCTTTGATCTCCATTCAAATAAATTAAACAACGTAAGCAAAGGAACTAAAATAGCATCCATCATGAAGAGAGATAAAGAAGAAATGTAGAAAGAAATAAAGAAGCACAACCACCCCAAAATAATATTATCACCCCCTGTTTGTGGCACTTTATAGTTTAGTGTGTTAATTACAATCAAGTGCGAATGTGCATCGTGAAATAGTCGGTCACTCACCTTGCAATCAACATAATAACACGTAAGTGTGGAGACCATAATCAAGTTTCATAAATTGTAACAGTTCATCACTGTAAGCAAGCACAAAATGATGTTAAAACATGAATAAGGGAGAAAACACAGTTATGTATGAGAAATAGTGTCTCACGTCATAGTAGAAACCCCCTTACCACAAGGTTGTGGCGGTTGTGCTCACTAGCCCATAAGCAATAAAAAGTGTGACACAATGTAAGAAGGGATTAAAACAAGCCAAAAGGACCTCAAAGACGCAATAAAATATCCTGGAAGTAAAAAAGAGGCTCCGAAAAAGTGCTACACACTCCAACACAAATTAGTGATAAAACAATGTCTAATAACACTACTTTTCACAAATTTAGTTTTCCTGAATAATTTAATTTTGAAAATTAATAAATATTTAAAAATGGAAAAAAAAACTAATTAAACATTAATTAATCACTAGTTAATAATATAAAGATCCTAAATTAATTATCTCCCTTATTAAGATAAATGATGACCTACCTTTAATTAAATTGCTAGACCCTAATTTTAAAAAGACCTAATAATATTAATTAACTTTCCTTTAAAAAAAACATTGCTTAGATAAAAAAAGATTAACCTATGTTTATAATTAAAAAACATGATTTTTAAAAAGGTGGGCATAAAAGGAGCGGGAAGGGAGGTCAAAGTGGAAGGAGAGGAGGTGGCCAGTCAACGGTTGAACGAGTTGGGAGGCTCCATGTGGAGCACACTGGACAAGGGATTGGGCTTAAGAGAGCAAGCCGAGGTGAAAGAGATAAGCACGTCAGAGTAGGGTAATGCTCACCAAAACAAATGGTGTGTAATGGATTAGGAAGCACTCAGGGAAGGGTGGACCGTTACAAGGTAGAACACATGGCCAAAGGAACTCAGGGAAAACATAGACCAGGTTAAGATAAGGTACACAGACCGGAAAGTGTAGGGAAAAATCTATATCAAGGGCTGGATAAGGGAGATAATGAGCCAACACATGGGAGGAAGATACAATGACTGAGCCAAGGGTGATCTACGGGGAGAGTTAGGAGTACGAGACAACACACGATAAACAAGGAGGTAAAATTTACAATGGAGGTACGAGGTGGGAGTGCATGCCAACTCATGGGGAAAACAAGGATAGGGGACTCACCACAGCTCGCCAGCAAAACAAAACACGACCCATCCCAACTCGCTTGCCAAAGGTAGACAATGAGCCTGACTCATAAGTAAAACACAAAGAGATCGACCCACCATTACAAAAAAACAACTTGACATAGAAGGGATGGATCACTAAGGAGCTCTCTAAGATCTGCAAGAGCTCAGTCGAGGTAGGAGGATGATTAACAAGTAGGGTAGTAGAAAATAATAGGAGAAGGGGCAGGGGTTGATTCAGACAAATATTTTTCAAGAAAATTTGCACTTTTAATGAAAAATAAATATGATAAAACCAAAAAAAAGAACATACCTATAAATCATCTTTCCCTCCAAATTTTTTTGTAGCTATCTAAATCTTGCGGAGAAACCCCTTAAAATTACACGTGCATAAACCTAAGACAATACAAACTCCAAAAATGATACTGTTAAAACCAATTAAAAATATTTCAATAATGATCAAAAAATTGCATGAGAATCAATAATAAAGAAAATGGAAGAAATTAGAAACCAAAATGAAAAGATTACACGTTTACCAAACAACCGCTCTGATACCATGTGAGATTATTCTGCAAGGATCAATATGGAACCTCGTACACATTGAAGAGGTTGCACTTTGACGATGGCATGAATGATCCAAGTAATTAGCAAGTAAAAATAAAACAAGAGGAAAATCATGCATGAAATAATAGGTCTACTCATTCTTATTGATCGAAATAAGGGTACATATGGGAGTGTTGGGGAACTCTCATTCCTAGACAATCATTCCCTCCATGATGGAAAGAGGAGTTGTAATTCCAAAATGGAATGTAAATCCTATGACGTCGCTGATGCATATGGAAATGACAAATTCTATGACCAAATATACCATGTTTCATATAACTCCTATGAACTATGATCTCATCTAAGTGAGATGACTCACCATGTGAGGTGGACAAGATCCCGAGTGATGACGAGGAAAGTCACACACACCAAAACTCTCTAACTCACTTCTGACTCAACCTAGGCTGTCTTGAGTGCACATGGTTAAGGGGAAGATTTAAATGAATTCATTGGGAAACAATTTTTTCTCATGTTCACTTGGGGACAAAGGGATAAGAAGTGCAATAAAATGCGCCTTACTTCATTTGGAAAGCCATTTTTTGCACTAGCTTACCCAAAATAGCATGGGAGCAAGAAATCTTCATCCTGGGAGATCAAAATGGACTTTTGAGGTGAAATTTTATATGAATATGACTCCAAAGACAATTATTAAACAAATAAAACATATTTTAGACCTTTATTCTTGGCTTTGTTTTGATCAGGAAAGCGAGGTTCACCTTCAAAGATTGAAATTTCTCTAGAAACCATCAACCCTTGGATCAAATTTGATGCTACCACCATGTAGAGGATTTGTTAAGATTTCCATTTCCTATTTTTTTCCTTCTAACTTATTATGAATATTCTAGAATCATCTGAAGAATTTTAGGTTCATGTTTTGACTGTTTATTCAGTACACAGAGAAACCCACTTTTGCACAGATTGTCTCTAAACCACAAAATATCTCCTAAATTTTCCTAAACCACGTACAACACCTTAAAGGATATTCAATACAACCTCCAAATGTTTTTAATATTTCCATAACCCTCCCAGAGGATGCACACAAGCCTCAACGACCAAAATGACCTTTCTAAGCCTACCAAAGAACTAGTCTTCTGTTGTACTTTACTGAATGGAATAATTAAACTTATTACATCACTTTGAACAAGTGAACATACTTATAAAATATATTATAAGGACTTGAAAGTTCATGATGATCATGAAACTGAATCAAAATTGACTAGGAAAGGGTTCAAGAATATTTTGAAGCATTTTTTTTACATTGTGGCTTGGTTTTCATGGATCAAATTTTGCATTTTTGGGTTGGTAATTTTACATGACAAGACACTTGTATTTTTCATCATTTTTTATTTTTTGCTAGATCTTTCATATATCCTATATCATATTCTCTTTATCACATCTTGTTATGATTGTTTTTCATCCAAAATTGTTATTTGTGGGTGCGTATGCTTGCTTCCTATTCTAATTGTGGCCTAAGGGCCTTGATTATCTTGCAACATCGTGGGTGTCCCATGTTTGTGGCATAATTCCTTGTGTATGGTTGTGTATCTCTTATTCATAGACCCACAAGCCTTGATTATCTTGCGACACTATGGGTGTCCCATGTATGCAGACATTTTTCCTTCTTGTGTGACATTTATTGACATATTTTACACTTGTTTTCTACTAAAAATTTATATTTTCTTGTTGTTTTTTATTTCAATAACATTATTATTATTAGCATGTTTCTTGTTATTGTTTCTATTGTTTTTTTCATGATTTTTACCATGTGCATCCCCTTTTACAAGTGTATTTTCTTCATGGTGGCTACCACATCAGTCATTTTAGAGGGTATACATAGACTCTTATACACTCAACTATGGGGTGTTGATATTTTATTTTGATATGTGTGCTCAAATTCTTAATCACACACACCTCAAAATAGGGGGGAAACATCTAGGTTTTATTCTACATCTCTAGCAGAAACATGCATATTTATGGGAACATACATGCAAGGGATAACAAAAATGACTCATAATTGGACTCAGACATGGTAAGATGGAAAAATCTATAGAGGGCCAAGACTGTATGGATGGTTATGACCCTATTATATGGTTTTTTCTAGGGGACATTTTATCAAAATATGATAGCATCATCATGTTTCTCATCACTATTATAGGATTTTCATATGGTTTTATACTCGTATTGGCACATATTCAAAGGGCATGAAGTATTTCATTATCTCTTTCTCCATAGTACTCATTTTTACTTCCAGTTTTAGATACACTGGGGGCATGGGTCTCCTTGCTCTACTTAGATTTCATAAACCAATCAGTCCTATTCGGTTTCTACTCAATAATATGGCACATGGGAGAGTATAGAGGAACTTATTTATCTTTTATACTATGTGTCTCAAGTTACAAAATTGGGCATATATTCATCTACAATAGTATGGTCCATGGGGTTATGGAAGGCAACAAAGCGGCTAGGTTATTTGTGGGCATGTTTTCTTATCTTCTTTGTAATTAAGGGGAAGATATCAGAGTTACTAAATGGATTTGATACATGGTCTTCCTCCTTGGAAAGGGTGCTTCATCTCCTCTTTTTGGTTCTTCTCTTTGGCATTTGTGTGTTGGGTTGGTACACCTAGCAACGTCTCCTTAGTGCCAATTGGGGATTGATCAACCCCAATTCTTCATCAAATTTTACAAAAGTTTAGAATATTTAAAGCATAATAATGGGAGCATATTCCCTTTGTAATACAAATAGGTGTATTCCTTCCATGTTTTACATCTCTTTTGGCATTTCTTGTTCCATATTTCTTTACCGTACTTTCAATACATCTTTTGAGTTAAAGTTCACTTTCCTATCTTGGGCATTGACTACACTTTATGTTACAGGTTTTATTTCAGATTGTTCCATCACCAACACAATGAGACACTACCAAAAAAAATCATTGCAAGAAAATACAAAGCGTGTTTACACACTCGAGTATATTTTCCTTTAAGTATGAAATTTTCATTCCATACTTAAAAGGGGGGAAATTAAAGGTAGACACCCTAAAAATATGCCCCTAATCATCTATATCATCTGCATAATGTGTCAAATAATATTTAGAACACATCTTATGCCACTATCCTATCACATCCCATTAGAATTAACCCACATCTCAGTAATATTAATTTAACTAATTCTATCATGCATAAAACATACACTTACACTCCTTAGCTAATTTAATTAAATATTTAAATAAAACAAAAACCAATTATCCACTAAATTTCACTTCACTAGCTCAGTCACTCAAGTTTGAGAACCCTACAAAAGATAAAGTTAAATGTTCACATACAACCAAATTTGGAAGAATTCAAGAGCCAACTATTCAAATTAAAGCCTCTTAAATTCTTATTCAAACTTATCCAACTACACAAAACAAATCAACATGCTAAATTGGGAAAATGCATTCATTAAACTACAACTTATTCAAATATTGATTCAAAATCCATGGCCTCTCCTTCAGCTATAAATAAGAGGATCATCCCTTCACAAATAATCTCTTGGAATCTTAAGGCATTTGCAACATTACTCTATCCAATTGTACATTGAAGAGGTTTCCCTCTGACGATAACATGAATGATCCAAGTAATCAGCAAGTGAAAATCAAATAAGATAAAAAACATGCATGAAATAATAGGTCTAATCATTATTATAGATTTAAATAAGGGTACATATGGGAGTGTTGGGTAACTCTTGTTCCTAGACAATCATTACCTCCATGAGGGAAAGAGGAGTTGCGATTCCAAAATGGAATCTAACTCCTATTATGCCACTAATGCATATGGAAATGATAGATTCTATGAAAAAATATACTATGTTTCATATAAATCATATGACCTATGATCTCATCTAAGTGAGATGACTCACCATGTGAGGTGGACAAGACCTCGAGTGATGACAAGGCAAGTCACACACACCAACACTCTCTTACTCACTTCTGACTCAACCTGGCTTGTCTTGATTGCACATGGTTAATGGGAAGAGTTAAATGAATTCATTGGGGTGCAATTTTTGTACAATGTCCACTTGGGGACAAAGGGAGAATAGGTGCAGAAAATTGTGCCTTACTTCATTTCGAAAGTTAGTTTTTGCACTAGGTTACCCAAAATAGCATGGGAGCAAGAAATCTTCACCCCGGGAGATCCAAATGGACTTTTGAGGTGAAATTTTATATGAATATGACTCCAAATACAATTATAAAACCAATAAAATATATTTATACCTTTATTATTGGCTCTGTTTTGATCAGGAAAGTGAGGTACACTTGTAAAGATTGAACTTTCTCTAGAAACCATCAACCCTTGGATCAAATTTGATGCTACCACCATGTACAAGATTTTTCAAGATTTCCATTTCCTATTTTTTTCTTCTAACTCCTTAAGAATATTCTAGAATCATGTGAAGAAGTTTGGGTTCATGTTTTTATTGTTCATTCCTTACACTGAGAAACCCACTTTTGCACAGATTTTCCCTAAACCACAAAATCTTTCCTAAATTTTCCTAAACCACTTACAAAACCTTAAAGGATATTAAATACCACATCCATATGTTTTTAATATTTCTGTAACTCTCCCAAAGGATACACACATGCCTCAAAATGACAAAAATGACCTTTTTAAGCCTACCAAAGAACTAGTCTTCTGTTATACTTTACTGAATGGAATAATTGACCTTATTACATCACTTTGAACAATTGAACATGCTTATAAAATGTATTATAAGTACTTGAAAGGTCATGATGATCATGAAATGGAAGCAAAATGACTAGGAAAGGTTCAAGAATATTTTTAAGCATGTTTTTTACTTTGTGGCTTGGTTGTCATGGATCAAATTTTGCATTTTTGGGTTGGTAATTTTACATGACAACACACATGTGTATTTTTCATCATTTCTATTTATTGTTAGAAATTTCATATATCCTATATCATATTCTCTCTATCACATCTTGTTATGATTGTTTTTCATCCACAATTGTTATTTGTGGGTGTGTATGCTTGCTTCCTATTCTAGTTATGGCCTAAGGACCTTGATTATCTTGCAACATCATGGGATTACATTGTTTGTGGCATAATTCCTTGTGTATGGTTGTGTATTTCTTATTTATAGACCCACAAGCCTTGATCGTCTTGTGACACTATGGGTTTCCAGTGTATGAAGACATTTTTCCTTCTTGTGTGACATTGCTTGACATGTTTCGCAATTGATTCTACATTGTATGCACTTGTTTTCTACTAACAAATTATATTTTATTGTTGTTAATTTTTATTTCACTAACATTATTATTGTTAGCATGTTTCTTGTTCTTGTTTCTATTGTTTTTTGTCATAATTTCTACCATGTGCATCCCCTTTTATAGGTGTAGTTTCTTCGTAGTAGCTACCACATCAGTAATTTTAGAGGGTATACATAAAATCTTATACACTCAAATATGGGGTGGTCCATATTTTATTTTGATCTGTGCGCTCAAATTCTTAATTGCACACACCTCAAAACATGGGGAAAACATCTATGTTTTATTCTACATCCATAGCAGCCACAAGAATATTTATGGGAACATACATGGAGGGAATAACAAAAATGACTCATAATTGGACTCAGACGTGGTAAGTTGGAAAATCTATAGAGGGTCAAGACCGTATGGATGGTTATGACCTTATTATATGGTTTTTCCAGGGAAAATTATATCCATATCTAATAACATCATTAGGTTTGTCATCACTATTATAGGATTTTCATATGGTTTTATACTCGTATTGACACATATTCAGGGGGCATGAAGCATTTCATTCTCTCTTTCTTCATAATACTCAGTTTTACTTTCAGTTTTGGATACATTGGGGGCATGGGTCTCCTTTCTCTACTTAGATTTTAGAAACCAATCAGTCATATTCGGTTTCTACTCAATAATATGGCACATGGGAGAGTATGGGGAAACTTATTTCTATTTTATACTATGTCTCAAGTTACAAAATTGGGCTTATATTCATTAGCAATAGTATGGTCCATGGGGTTATGGAAGGTAGCAAAGGGGCTAGGATATTTTTGGGCATGTTGTCTTATATTCTTTGTAATTAAGGGGAAGATATCAGAGTTACTAAATGAATTTGATACATGGTCTTACTCTTTAGAAAGGGTGCTTCATCTCCTCTTTTTGGTTCTTCTCTTTGGCATTTGTGTGTTGGGTTGGTACACCTAGCACATTGACCTCTCCTCAGTGCCTAATGGGGACTAATCACCCCCAATTCTTCATCAGAGTTTAGCAAATTTTCGAGTCTATAAAGCATAATAATGGGAGCACATTCCCTCTGTAAGATAAATAGGTGTATTCCTTACATGTTTTACATCTCTTTTGGAATTTATTGTTCCATATTTCTTTAGTATACTTTCAATACATATTTTGAGTCAAAGTTCAGTTTCCTATCTTAGGAATTGAATAAACTTTGTGTTGCAGGTTTTATTTTAGATTTTTCCAACACCAACATAATGAGACACTACAAAACAAAGTTATTGCAAGCAAAGACAAAGTGTTTCTATACACTCGAGTATATTTTCTTTTTAAGTGTGCAATTTTCATTCCATAATTAAAAGGGGGAAATGTAAATGTAGACACTCTAAAAATACACCTCTAATCATCCATATCATCTGCATAATGTGTCAAATAATATTTAGGACACATCCTATACCACTATCCTCTCACATCCCATCAGAATCAACCCACATCTCATTAATATTAATTTAACTAATTCTATCATGCATGAAACATACAATTATACTCCTTAGCTAATTTAATTAGCTATTTAAAAAAATAAGAACCAATTATCCACTAAACTTCACTTCACTAGCTCAGTCACTCAAGTTCTAGAACCATACAAAAGAGGAAGTTAAATGTTCATGTACTTTGGAAGAATTCAAGAGCCAACTATTCAAATTAAAGCCTCTTAAATTCTTATTCAAACTTAACAAACTACACAAATCAAATCAACATGCTAAATCAGGAAAATGCATTCATTAGCCTACAACTTATTCAAATATTGATTCAAAATCCATGGCCTCTCCTTTAGCTATAAATAAGAGGATCATCCCTTCATAAATAATCTCTTGTAATCTTAAGGCATTTGCAACATTACTCTATCCAATTATCATTCAAATTCATACGGCGTTAGGCTGCCTAATTGATCATCAAGTACACTAGTCATCTATTTCTCGTAGCATGAAGATACTTCCATTTGGAGTCATTTTTGGAGCACCCACATTCAAATCCATCAAGGATATTCAAAAATCTTGGTAATTCGCTTCACGCTTCTAAGGTTGCAAGGAAACGTGAAGGTAGGACCTAATTTGCTTTTATTTGCATATTGCTTCCATTGACTAGTTTTTCTTTATTTACATTCTAGCATGCCCAATGGGACCCCCACAGTCTCTTGCTTGTTTTTTTATCGTTCTAATATCATTTTTTATATTTCTTGAAGTGTTTGCAATCTACTAACAAATTTATAGGTTTTCTAGTGAATTGTTCTAGAAAACTAGTCGTTTAGTCCAAATTTGATTTTTGTTTTGTGTAGGTACATGTATCTTGCATTTTAATGAAATTAGATGTATCTGAATTTCTCATGAAGTTTTTTTCTATAAATAAAGTGTGTTTATGTGCTTTTGCATACGTCTCTGATACACCACTTTCTTCTGCGTGATCTAACTTGTGTTTGTGTGATAGTGGATGCACTATAGTGTTTGAATGTGTCTTTGTTTCTATGTTTTTTTAAATCATTTTTACATACTTTCATTTATTTTTGATTATTTTTTCTAGCATTTGATTTGTTGCGCTAGCATTTTATTAGTTGTGCTAACATTTAATTTTGTGCTGAGTTGTTTTGTGTGCAAATATTCAGATTTATGTTTCCACAACATGAAATGTGTTTCTTTCATGTTAAGTGCTCTACCATGCATTCAAGGTGAATATATGTGTGTTTGAGGCGTGTCTACATGTTTTTGAGGTGTGTTTGCATGTGTTTGAGGTTCATCTGCGTTCATTTGAAGTGTGTTTCTATCACAAATTCGTATTTACTTTTCAACAACATCAAGTGTGTTTCCATCGTAGTAAGTGTGCTAGTTTGCATTCAAGGTGTGTTTGTGTGAGGTTCAAGTGTGTTTCCATCATAAGTAAATGTGTCTATGTTTCTGCTCTATTTTAAAATTTAGTATTTGCACAATTGTCTAGAATTAAAGTAAATCACTCCATGTTATTTTTATACCTTTTTTTGTTATTGTTTTAAGTAATTTTAGACTAAATAACATAATATAAATTTTAATTAATCAATTTTTTCTAACCAAGATACATCATCTCTCTTATTTTTCTTTCAATTATTGTATTTCCTAAAACTAACTTTTATTTATTTATTTTCTGATTTTTTTTTCTACAAATTTATCTCAACTTTTTGACCTTTTCAAAAGTTTTTTTGGGTATCAAACAAACATAAAAAAAATTATAAGGGCCCTTCACATGATATATCTCGCTCTAAGATTTTCAATGATATAAAGTAGACATCAAATGGAATAATGAGCAAAACGTTATGCCTTTTGTAAGGTACCCCTATCAAAACTAAAATTTAAAGAATTTTATTTCACTTCATTTTCCTAATCTAACTCTTTTCTTAATAACTTTTCTAATCAAATTTTCCTTATTTCCCATGTAATTCCTTCAATTTCTAAGCATTATATTATTAAAATCGAACCCGTATATGCTCTTCTCTTGTGCCTTTGGGTGATCTTGATAATCAAATGCGACAACGATTATGTTATTAATTTAGTTTGCTAGTCATAGAACTTTGCTTTCACAATCAATATTGTGTATAATATTCTCTTGTATCCTTTGGACTATCTTGAGAATTTAAATTGATTATGATTTATTTATAGTTTAAATTTTATCACAACCCAACCTTGTATACTCTTCTATTGCGCCTTCAGGTGAACTTGAGAATCAGAAACAATGGAATTTATTTTATTATATCTAATCATTTGGCTCTTGGAGCAAAAAAATACTAACCTTTATTATACATAATCAATTCACTTAAGAGGATATTCATCTTTCCTAATCAAGAAAAAAACTTATAACTTTTGTGTATGCAGATTTCCTTGGCCAAAGAAAATTGAAAATTGCTAAAAATCAAAGGTACACTTTTTCTTTAAAGTTTGTCATCTACATTTTTCATTTACACTTTCAAGTTGGAAAGAACCTTGTTTGTAAACACTTCAAACATTTGTATTTGCACATAGTGGCTATGGATTTCATCACCACTTAAACTACACTGGTGACGTGGATTTCACCACCATGCACATACACATTTACATTAAATTGCACTTGGTACTTAGTCTCAAACAACATTCGATATTTACCTCACCTCTGGTCCCCACTTACAGGTAAAGTTGTTGTGATGGGATACACCGAGTATCTCCTAATATAGTTGTAACAAAAATTTTTATGGCATCATCCCTATCAATCTTTAAGGAGTTATAAGGACACCCTTCCACCTTTTCACAAATCCTATACGTTATACATGGCGATTCACTCCTCTAAATGGGTTAGTAATGAATTGATGAGTCTCCTTTAATATTCTAAGGGCTCCCCATACCCCCTATACCTATACATATTTGGTATATTAGGACTAGGATATATCGAAAGATGCATCTATTTGGAGAGATAAGAGCTTGTATCCACCCATTCATAGCATTCTTATATGTTACATTATTCACAAAACGTTGCGCTGATTACCTGACAGATTTTCCCTCTTTAAAGCTAGAATATTCTACAAAACTTTTTGCTTGTTGTTTGTAAACAAAGAAGGTTATATCAAATTTCTATCATACAAGTTAGTTTATACAAAAACATCCTTTTTACACTTTTTACATTCTACTTTGAAATTTTAGGTTGTGTTCGACAAACACAAATCAAATCCTAGAAAAAATCTTTTTACAACCCTTTGGATTAGAACTTGTGTTCTACCAAAACCAAAAAAAATCATAAAATCTATCCCTTTGGACATTCACAACAACTTATCAAATTAAATCCCTTATACCATTTAATATTCACTTTATTCAACCCAAAATTAAAAACAATTCCTATTGACATTCACATCTTCTACCATGAATAGTTGTATTCAAACATTCTAGTCAAAATTCATTCCAAATAAATTCTATTTAAAATCTAAAGTTATAACCCTTTGAATATCAAATCACACCATATAATCCTTAGTCGTTGATTTCACTAAAAATCCTAGATTTAAGCAAATCAAATCAAACTGTGATTTAAGCCTTTTACATTGGATATTCACTTTATCCAAGTTTAAGCACATCCCATTTTATCAAACCATATATGTTGAATATTCACTTTATTCATGTATTAAGTAAATCAAAACCATATACATTGGATATTCAATTTATTCATGTATTAAGTAAACCAAAAATCACATTGAGTCTTATACATTGGATATTCATGTTATCCAAGTTTAAGTATATCAAATCACACCCAATTCAAGTGTTATACTTTGGATATTCACTTTATCCAATTCTAAGCATATATAAAATCCAAAACACATCAAGAGTATTAACATTTGGGTACTCATGTCATCCAAAGTTAATAAAATATCTTATTAAATAAGTCCTAACATGATTTAAAATCCAATCCCAACCTAATCGAATCAAAATTGAATATCCATCTCTTCAATATAAAACATAGTTTAACCTTTGATTAAATCAACATTGGTTTCACTAAACAATGGTGACCACACACAATGCATTGAATGAAGATTTTCTAGAAAAAAATTGTGAGATGTCAACAAAAATCACCATGACCAACCTTTTAAACACAAAGCAAAGAAAATATGAAACTTTCACCTCTTTCCTTCAATAATGGTGAGGAATCGTAAACCGGTTTCATTTCTTAATACCTGAAAAACAATTGATAGGAATTTAAATACTAAATCTTAATTTGGAATTTTGATTTGAAATGAAAATTCATTATCTAAATAACTTTGAGAAGCAATTAAAATAGGAACTCAAATTGAGAAATTTATTATTGCTAAAGGCCTCATGAAAATTCCTTCAAAAGATTAATTAGAATAAAACAATCAAACAATTATACTCCCTAGCCAAGAAACTACTCCATGTGAATTCAAACAAAGACAATTCACACCTCTTGGAGAAGGTATCTCTAGCGTACTCCATCAATTAGTAGATGCTAAAATTGTAATTTATCCAATCACAAGACCCTTTGCAAAAGGGAAACCAAAACCTAAATGGTATGAAGAATCAGAATATTGTTACCACTGCATTAGCAGCCATCCTATAGATCATTGTTTAAAACTCTGTCATTACATCCAAGATTTATTTGACAATGGAGATATTGAATATGAAGACACTTCTAATATGACCATGCCAAATGAAGAATTAGAAGTGATTTAGAACTCATTTTCAACTCATGGTATACAAGAAAAATATGTATACCAGGGTCAGTCATAAAACAATTTTGAGCTTGATCCTATCATTTCATCACTAGATCATATGCCTCACACTATGGCTACCATTAAAAAAAACCCTATCCATACTATAGCAATGCTATAAAAACATGTTTAGACACCATTCATAACACCTCAAATGTCCAATCCTAACTCTATTATTGTTCCACAACAATCATCAAATGCAAAATCTCCGTCTGATTCTTATGACATTATCAAACAATTAGAGAATAAGTTTGCACAAATATTTCCCATGTATTTGACCAAAACATCACTTACATTTAAGATATCCTTACTCATGTACTCCACGACATGTGTGTTCCAAAGGGTATCAACATAAATCAATTTCAAGCTTTAATCGCAAATCTATCATCAAATAATAAAATCCTATCATTTGGTCCTTGTGAACTTTTGAATCCAAACATCATAAACATCAAATCTATTGACTTGGACCTCGTTCGACCAAATCTCGTACATCAAGACCAATCAAGTCATAGATTCATTTAGAATACCTCTATATATTTCATTGACTTGGACCTCGTCCACCCAAGTCTCATAAATCAAAACCATGCAACTTACAAAACCATGGACATCTTCCAAAATTATGAGTCCATTGCCAACCCTAATCCGTGAAAAATCAAAAAGCGTAAAAAAAAAATGATCTTCCATCGCCAACACTTTATCAAATCTCTATATGAAAATAAAAAACATAGAAGCAAAAACTACTTAGCCACAGGTACTCTCCACACTAAGGGAGGTCGCTTGTATTGTCAGCTTATCTTAAAAATAATTGTAATTTTTTCATCCATTGGCATATATCTCAATCATAACATCATTATATCTTCAACACTCTTCACCTATAAGACACAAGTTAATCTTGTTCCTATTAGGAATTATGTCCCTCATCCCTAATATGGTTTCCACCATTTCAAATATTTTTACCTATGGCCTTATCTAGAAGCTTACAGATGGTAAATCCTCCCTCCAAACAAGCTCTCTACTTAACAAAAAGCACTACAATTCTTTACTTGGTTCATTTGTCCACCCATCTCCATCTAAGGTGTTAAACCCTTGCATCTTACTATTCACATGAGGCTTAGATTTTTGGGAAAACTTTCCTTCTAAATAAGAACAATACAAACAAATAAGGAAAACTTGATCAAAAATACAAAAAATAACTTTGAAAATCATTAAACCTTTCGTCCTTCACAGCCTTTGATGTCAATCTCATGCTTCTTACTAGTAGTGTGAGACTGGGAATAGAGGAGGGTATTCTTCCTCGCCCACATTTTTTCTTCGGTGTTGATTCATTTCCTCTTATTGGTGGCATGGGGCAAGATGTATGGGTTCACTCCATAAATAAAAAAAGAAATCCTTCATACAATTTGAATCACACGTGTTTTCTCATACAAATCCAAAGAAACAATTTAGTTGCTCATGTTAAGATAAATAACAAGTCCTTCAACCGGATCTTGTTAATCAATAGACCATCAATGGATCTAAGTGTAGTCAAAACTTATAAAGTGAAATTATCTTGGAATCAGTCAGATAATCTTGACTGGAGATGATTGACATTTTTCCAAGTGGACCATTTTTACACCTTGTGTCTTTGCATTCATCATCTTCATTTTCATATCACTATCTCCTTTGTCTCATGTCCTTTTTGGCTCTTGTTGATGAACCCTCACATCTTACTTATTGTGTGGAGTCAAGAGTGGAGTTAGACATCCTATTACTATATCATCTACATTCTTCCAATAGAATGAAATATTTATAATTGTTTGAACATGAGTTCAAAAAGTGCACCCTTTTACTGAGTCAAAAATCTAATATATATATATATATATATATATATATATGCACATTAATTAATTAAAACGAATAAAAAATTCAAATAAACAAAAATCCTAAATATTTACAAAAATGTCTAAAAAATTCTAAACATTTATAAAAACAACAAAAAATCCCCAAAACATCAACACAACTCAACAAAATCAAACTTTGAACTCTTATCCTAGTGATCGTTCTAACTATCCTACGACTACCAAAACAAATCATCGTACCCCTTGCATGTATTCTTGCTAGGGGGCAAGTCAAATCAATCATATCCCTTACGTGTATCCTCGCTTGGGGAAATCTCGGCTCTCAGTATCTCTCTTTCATGTATACTTAATTGGGGTAAATGACCCATTTCAATCTCATCTTAATCTTTAATGTGAATATGAAAAGACCTCGTCACTTGACCCAAGTCTCATAAATCAAAACCAATGCATCCTTACAAAACCATGGACATCTTCCAAAATTATGAGTCCATTGTCAACCCTAATCACTGTGAAAAATCAGGGGCATAGTAAAAAAAAAATGATCTTCCAATTTCGCCAACACTTCATCATGGTGCTCTACTTATGACCAATCAAAAACGTAGAGGCAAAAACTATCTTAGTTCCTTTATAGACATGGTGTACTACTTCCACACGTGTATATTGGGTTTGCTTTCATTTTAGCTATTGTTCAACTTATCTTAAAAATAATTGTAATTTTGTTCATCCAGCTTGGCATATCATCTCAATCATAGCCATCATGTATATCTTCAACACTCTGTCACCTATTAAGTTTGCTTTACAAGTTATATCTTGTTCCTATTAGTGAATGTGTGTTCCCTCATGCACCTAATATGGTTAAACATCACGACCATTTCATAATCATGGTTTTACCTATGGCCTTATCCAAAAGCAAAATAGATGTTGCTCTAAAATACACTCCCTCCAATGACAAGCTCTCTAGCTTAACGATTAAAAGCACTACAATCCTCCTTCTACTTGGTCTCAATTTGTAAGCCTTACCCATCCTCCTATCTAAGCGTGTTGTAAACCTCTTGCATCTTACTATTCACATGAGGTCTAAGATTTTTGAGGAAGCACTTTCCTTAGCCTAATATCTAACTCAATAGGGCAAACAAATAAGAAAACTTGATCAGAGAAATATCAAGTAAATCCACCACACTTGAAAATCATTAAACCTGTTCGTCCTATCTACATGTGTATACTATCTTTTAAATGTTATTACTTTGTAATAAAACTTTAAAGAGGGGAAAATGTAGACACCCTAAAAAAACATCTTTGTCATCCACATAATGTGTCAAATTAGTTTTAGAACACATCCTAGACCACTATCCTCCCATGTCCTATTATAGTTAACCCACATCTCATTATAATTAATTTAACTAATTCTATTATGCATAAAACATACACTTACACTCCTTAGCTAATTTAATTAGCTATTTAAATAAAATAAAAACTAATTATCCGCTCACCTTGCACTCAACTCCACTTCACTAGGTCACTCACTCAAGTTTTAGAACCTTACAAAAGAGGAAGCTAAATATTCACGTATAACCAACTTTGGAAGAATTAAGAGCCAACTATTCAAATTAAAGCCTCTTAAATTTTTACTCAAACTCAGGAAACTACACATACTAAACCAACATGTTAAATCAAGAAAATGCATTCATTAACCTACAACTTATTCAAAGCTTGATCTACAATCCACAGCCTCTTACTCTCACCAATTTTCATTCAAATCATACGTTGTTAGGCTGTCCATTTGATCGTCAAACACATCATTCATTCATTTCTCGTAACACGAAGATACTTCCATTTGGAGTCATTTTTGGAGCACCTACATTCAAATCCGTCAAGGAGATTCAACAAGCTTGGTACTTCACGCTTCAACCATTTAATTTGAGGTTACAAGGAAATGTGAAGGAACCTAGTTTGATTTTATTTGCATGCTTATTCCATTTACTAGTTTTTCTTTGTTTACAGTAAACACTCAAATTTGGAAATCTATACTTTGGCACTGTTGGTCTTGATATTACAGGCGTGCATGCACAAATGCACCCTCCCCACTCTAGCTTAGCATACCCTAGTAGCTCTTCATTCACTTGTTAATCTTTGCATGGCTTTTTGTCATCAATTTTTGATATTTAATTGCACAAAACATACCTATAAACATCTATCCCCAACTCCATGAAGTCAAAGTTAATTGTTTTCTCTCAGGTCCAAAACATCATCTTTTGTCGGTTTGTCAAAAACTACAACTCAACCCTAATGTATGGTTTTGGATCGATGCATTGTGCACTAAAATTTTCAATTGCATCGTCTTAATGTGGACTGATAAACCCTCTTAGTCGGTCTTTCATGACATAATAACCATTGAAATCCCATATAAGCAAGTCAATCATATCTCATTTAGGGTCCTAACACTTTCAAGGGCTCCTCATGTAAAAGTCAACACAAAAGGCACTCCAAGCTCCCAAAACTATAAAATAACTCATGCACGTCTATTAAGGAAGTAATTTCTATAGGTATGAAGTCACCTACTAGGTCCAAGAGTCTCCATCTTCTCTCCATAAACAAGAAAAGCGACCCTTCCCAAGTATTTCATCAAATGTAAAACTCAAGCGAGGTATTGTCAAATTTTGTCAAATTATGGTTGCATACAGTGGATATCACATGTTAGGAAGAATGACATGTGGTTTGATCCCTCTTCAAAGTAATGGCGACATTAGCAGTGCTCTCAGGGTTTCTCACAATCCACCTAACTTTGTTTTGTAGGAACTCCATCTTGCACTATGAGGGTTTGATCAAAGTTACAGAGTCATTCCGAAGGAGAGCAAAGAAGACTGACACACAATGGCATTCATTTCCAAGAAGGCAAGGTACATAGAAAGTTACAGATCCAAAATCCAAGCAGGTCCAAGACCATATGGAAGGGTCGGGACCGTATGAATGCTTTGGATCTAGTTGTACAGTTTTGACTAGGTCCGGTTTCATGTGCTAGTTTTAACAACGAGGCACTCTTAGTCCTACATCAACTTGTTTTTACATTCAAATCACTCAAAATCTCCCAGATGCACACAAAATCAACTAAGTGCAATCTCTCCTTTGTGTTTTGATTAGTTTCTAGATCAATAGTCACTTTATAAAGCGTTATTATAATTTGGGCAACTAATGTTAGAAGTTAATTAAATCAGAGTAGCATCCTACTACATTATTTCATCCTTTTTATGTATGCTGATTAAAAACACATTTAAAAACTTAAAAGGGAATGAAATAGAAAATTCACAAAAAGTGAAATCACTACACAAGTAATATTTAAATTTAAATTAAACAATATTAACACTCATGCAGAATTTGAAAAACTAGAATCTAAAAAGGGGGAAAGGAAAAAATATTAGATAAATAAAATTAATATTTTTAATTTAAATGAAAATTGATAAAACAACCCATATTTCCCTCTTTAAACCAAATTATTCATACATAAAATAATATTAAATAATGTTATGGCCCATTTTGAGGTGTCTACAATAAGTTAGATACACCCATAAATGATTCCATATGAATACAATGAAAGTTATTTATGTCCATGAAAATCATACCAATGGTCCAAATATTAATAGGAATAATCCCAAAGGCATATTTTGACCAAAGGACCATTCACACTCTTGTTTAGACTTTATTTTTCTATAATATATTTATTGGATTTACAAATTTCCTATGCTAATTAAGTGTTTTTCCAAAGGTGTGAGCCCCTCCACTAATGGTAGTTGTAGAGAATAGACAGGATTTGTTCCAATCATCAAACTTATACAATTATATTTATTGTGAAAAGAAATACAGAGAAGCAATTAAATTCAAGTTCAACAATAACTTCCTTTGGTCACTTAAATGTGAAATAGTTTTTTCCCAAACAATTTCCTTTGGAATTGAGGATCAAATTGAAGAACTGATGTGGCATAGCTTACTTGTTTCTAGTTCAATAACTACTTGCTACCTAACCAAATTTATGAAAGGAAATTTTTTAAGAAATATTGGAAACGCTACACTCAACTAAGCACAATTGCACATAGAAATTGACAAGAACCAGTTTGTCTGCTAATTTCATTATAGAATGTTATCTCTCCCATTACCTAGTTTTAGTACTTTAGAAGTTTGAAATTTGAGGCTCTTTAGGATATAGTACAGGAACTCAAAAGCACAATAGATAATAGATTATTCATTTTTGGAGCACTTGCATTCAAATCCATCAAGGAGATTCAACAAGCTTGGTACTTCACTCCACGCTTTAGCCATCTAATCTGAGTTTGCAAGGAAGTGCAAAGGACCTAGTTTTCTTTTATTTGCATATTTCTTCTATTTACTAGTTTTTTTTTGTTTACAGTAAACACTCGAATTTGGCAACCTATCATTTGACACTATTGGTCTTGATATTGCAGACGTGCATGCACAAATACACCCTCCCCAATCTAGCTTAACATACCCTAGTAGCTCTTCATTCACTTGTTAATCTTTGCATGGCTTTCTATTGTCAATTACTGAGATTTAATTGCACAAAAAATACCTAAAAACACCTATCCCCGGCTCCATGAAGTAAGTTAATTGTTTCCTCTTGGGTTGAAAATGTCAGCTTTTCAAAAAATATAACTCAACCCTAATGTACGGTTTTGGACCGACACATTATGCACTAAAACTTTCAATTGCATCATCTTAATGTGGACTAATATTCCCTCTGGGTCAGCCTTTCTAGACATAATAACCACTGGAAGCCTATATAAGCAAGTCAATCATACCTCATTTAGGGTCCTAACACTTTCAAGAGTTCCTCATGTAAAAGTAAGCACAAAAGGCACTTCAAGCTCTAAAAATATATGAAATAACTCATGCACATCTATTAGAGAAGTACTCTGTACAGTTCTGAAGTCACCTACCAGGTCCAAGACTCTCCATCTTCTCTCCATAAACAAGCAAAGTGACCCTTCCCAAGTATTTGAGCAAGTGTAAAACTCAAGTGAGGTATTGTTAAAAGATATTTTGTCAAATTATGGTTGCACTAGAGCGGATATCACACACTAGGAGAACGACGTGCGGTTTGAACCCTCTTCGGAGTAGTGACAACATCAATGGTGCACATGGGTGCCCACAATCCACCTAATTTTTTTTTAGGAACTCCATCTTGCACTTTGAGGGTTTGATCAAAGTTACATATTCATTTCAAAGGAGAGCGAAGAAGACACGCAAAGTGATAGTCATTTCTAGGCAGGCGAGGTATATAGAAAGTTGCAGACCCGGAATCCAAGCAGGTCCAAGACCATATGGAAGGGTCAGTTCCATACAAATGCTTTGGACATAGTTGTACGGTTTTGACTAGGTACAATTTCAGGTGCCAGTTTCAACAGCGAGGCACTCCCAGTTTTACATCAACCTATTTTTGCATTCATATCACTCAAAATCTCCCAGATACACACAAAATCAACTAAATGCAAACTTTCTTTTGTGTTTTGATTAGTTCCTAGATCAATAATCACTTTGTAAAGCGTTATTCTAGTTTGGACAATCAATGTTAGAAATTAATAAAATCATAGTAGCCTCTTATTACATTATTTCATCCTTTTTATGTATGTTAATTAAAAACACATTTAAAAACTTAAAAGGGAATGAAATAGAAAATTCACAAAAAGTGAAATCACTACACAAATGATATTTAAATTTAAATTAAACAATATTAACACTCTTGAGAACTTTGAAGAACTAGAATCTAAAAAAGAGAAAGACAAAAAATTAGATAAATAAAATTAAAGATTTTAATCTTGATGAAAACAACCCATATTTGCCATTTTTAATGTCTACATCAAGTTAGATATGCCCATAAATGATTCCATACATAAACGACTATTAAACAATGTTATGGCCCATTTTGAGGTGTCTACAACAAGTTAGAGACGCCCATAAATGATTCCATATAATACAATGACAGCTATTTATGTCCATGAAAATCATACCAATGGTCCAAATATTAATAGCAATAATCCCGAAGGCATATTTTGACCAAAGGACCATTCACACTATTGTTTATTTAGACTTTATTTTTCTATGATACATTTAATGGATTTACAAATTTCCTATGCTAATTGAGTGTATTTCCAAAGTTGTCAGCTCCTAAGTAATGGTAGTTGTAGAGAATAGACAGGATTTGTTCCAATCATCAAACTTATACAATTATATTTATTGTGAAAAGAAATACATAGAAGCAATCAAAATCAAGTTCAGCTTCTTCCTTCGGTCACTTAAATGTGAAATAGTTTTTTCCCAAACAAGTTCCTTTCGAATTTATATGTCTGCTTGCTTGGGCTTTTTTTCTGTACGTATTTGGTAAATACAGAGGATCAAATTGAAGAATTGATGTGGTATAGCTTACTTGTTTCTGGTTCAATAACTACTTCCTACCTAACCAAATTTATGAAAGGAAACATTTTAAGCAATATTGGATAGGGTACACTCAACTAAGTACAATTACACACAGAAATTGGAAAGAACCCATGTTAATCATCAAACCAACCAGTTTTTCTGCTAATTTCATTAGAGAATGTTATCTCTCTCATTACCTAGTTTTAGTACTCTAGAAGCCTGAAATTTGAGGTTCCTTAGGATATAGTACAGGAACCATCTTGACTTTCTGATGTCACAATTAATGTTTCAAGAGAATGAAAACATAGAATTATTTCCTTTCAAAATAGTGGTAACTATGACAACTTTTGTCTCCAACCATATGTTTTGCATATTAGTGAAACTTTGAACAGGTTATAGATTCCAGTGTTATTTGACATTTGCAATATTACTTTGAGGAACTTCACAAAACAACTGCATTTCAATAGAGCAAAATCAAACTCTTGTGAAAGGTTGAAATTCCGAGCTGGATATATTCCATATTAATTTAAGTTGAAACCCACTACAAACCACTGCCTGCTGAAATCTTTATCTACAAATGGACTCAACCACAAACAAGCATAATAACTTCAATGCACTCTGAAGTAAATAACTTTCCCCACTAATGCTCTAAACAACATTTCCACTTTGTACCATACATTACAAAGTGCAAGTCTAATCCAGGACATTGCAATTTTCCAGTATCCCGAACTCCATGTCCACTCTCTGAAAACAAAGGAAAAACAGAATGCAAGAGAAGAAATATTCCTAGTGAATCTGCCTCCAAATCTACAACATGGGCATCATTATTACTATATGGAGTGGTTAGTGACCACTTCTCCTTAGTCTTTGTGATCACATAACAATTTCGGGCTTGAGAATACTAGATTTTATTTCCTTATGAGGAAGCACCACTCCCCCATTGCTGTATACTTCATCAGACACATGCACATCCTCCCCCAAGATAGTCATGTTTTCAACTCGAGCCCACTGACCAACAGTAGAGTGCCAACCAATGATGCTCCCAGACACACAAGCATGCTTCTTGATGCGAACTCCGCGCATAATGGTGCAGCGTGACAATCTCACCCCTGCCTCAATTACACAATTTGGGCCAATAGCCACATCTGGCCCTATCAAGCAACCATCACCTACCTGCGCAGTCTTATCAATTATCACATTTCCAACAATGTGAGACCCATTTGATAACTTTTCAGGGAGCTTTCTCCGGAGAGAATCTAGGTACAACCGTAGGCCTGAAATATAATCTTTGGGTTGCCCAATATCCATCCAGAAACCTGGCAAGACCATTGCAAATAGCTTGTTCTCCTCTGCAACTTTAGGGAACACTTCTTTTTCTATTGAAGTGGGTTTCAATGAGATCCGGTCCAAAACACTAGGGTTCAGTAGGTATATTCCTGCATTGATCTTGTTGCCAACAAAAACTTTTGGCTTCTCCACAAATCTCTCTACCAGTCCAGTCTCATCGTCAAGGACCACAACCCCATATTTGGATGGTTCATCAACCTAAACACAAAAGGTTGACTCGATCAATGTTTGTTTTTGCAATCATTAAATGGGAGGAATAATTTACTGAATGCAATTACAAAGATACAGGTTTCAGTGAGTAAAAGCAAATTTTACCTTGGTCACCATGATAGATGCTTCCCCTCCATGTTTTGCATGGAATTCAATCATTTGCTTTAATGGGTATTCACTGATGACGTCGCTGTTCAAAACAAAAAAGGGCTCTCCAGATCCATCTATTAGCTTGTCCCTTGCAAGGGCTAAAGGGCCTGCAGTACCCATGGGCTCAGTTTCCTGAGAGCAGGTTATTTTAATCCCAAGTTTTGTTTCGAAGTCCTTCAAGAAGCTCAGCATAACCTGAGCCAAACATAAAGTCTTAGTTTTCCATTTAGTATTATCTTTAGAGGAGACAAAATCTCTAGCTACAGGATAAACAATCTACAATTTACCTCAGGCTGATAATTGATGGCCAGTACAACTTCATCAACACCAGTAGCCTTGAGCGCTTCAATCTGCTCAAAATTTACAATTCAATTTTCCATATTGCCATAAGAGAAGGAAAAAGACTTAATCAATCACATTGAGAAGAGTATATGAGCCAGACCTGATGCAAGATCATTGGTTTATTTGCAAAGTCCACAAGAGGCTTGGGGACACTCAGTGTCAAGGGACGCAGACGGGTTCCGAAACCACCAACCAAAATGAGGGCCTTCATAATGACCACCTAGAAAACAAACTTTCCAATGACAGAAAGATGTCAGCTCCAATTCCACATGACTCACAAATATAATTGCATCATGAATCCAGCGAAACATATTCACCCAGCATATCACTATTTTATAGCTTATCTAACTACAAACTGTTTCACAAAATTGGAATATCATTTTTGCTTACGTGAAGCTTGTTTTGGTATTTTGACGAAGATTACATTTACAAATAAAATGACACAATTCCAATTATGAAATACTTAGTTTTAGACACTAGTTAGGGATCTAATTCTTATTCGACATTAGTGTTTCATAGATCAATGCTCGTGTAATAATTTAACAAAGAAAGGAGTTTCAGAAAAATTCGATACCACCATTAGCTTCCTCGTGTTGGACAAACCTAGATCTTTTAGGTTTTATCTCAATTTTCTCATTGTAAGACCAGGTATGTGATTAGCAATACGAAAGAAGGTCAACTTAATTGTGGATGACAACCAAGTGTTTATGAAATGTTCACAGTCTAAATTCATCAAACACTTAATGAACTCCAGCTAGCAGACATTTGACAAAATACAGGCCAATCACTAACTGTTTGACAAAATGTCCCGAATGTTTGGTAACCAACAACAAATACAAATTATCAATTACTTTTCACATATATGCCCTTTAACCCAATCACAGCCATTTTTTTACTTGATCACGAAGAATCTCCCCTTGTACCCAATCACTAACTGTTTGACAAAGTGTCCAGAATGTCAAAACAGATCACCGCATGTCTAATCACAGTTAACTTCCCAACACCCAGATATCCAGAATGACAACAAATGACTATTTTCTCTAAAGCACCTAATGTTTCAATAAAATGAACACAGGATTATGGAAAAAACTAAATTCACTCCAGAATAAATGTTCCAGTAAAATTGTACGACAGAATTCTAGTTTACATGCTAAATGTTTGACGAAATAAGTCGACCAGATTGGCAATAGCTTTTACACAGACAAACTATATCCACCAAAATTCAAACAAAACGCAATTGCTTACACCAACATCAAACAGTAACCAATTACTTACCACGTGCTCGTGCGCTTAGATTTAACACAGATCTCTTGGAAAAGCCAAATTGGATACCCAAAAAATGGCAGTTTTCAGCAAAGAAATGGCCGTCTTTGAGAAGAAGCCTGCTAAAAAAAGCAGGGGAAGAAGATTATGTTTGGGAGCCCTGCATAAGCCTCAGATCTAAACGACTCTAAATTTGCCTTATCCAATCCAGTGGCTCACCTTCGTATTTAAGACCAGTGGATCTCAAAGGCAATTAAAAAAAATTGGCGAAATTGGTATATACTACATTTAGATTCCGCCGGTAGAATTCGAGTTCTGGCCATGACATCAACGTCCTTACCGTAATGTATTACCGCTGTTTACGTCATTAAAAAAAAGGTAAGAGATATGTTTTTATTTTTTATTTTTTTACTTTTGAAAGTTGGGGGCCCATTTTCCCACGGGAACCATGTGCCACAAACGTTTTTTGTTCTCTCTTTCTTTTTTAATGCGACATCAGTTTGTTATAAAGGTGTAAAGTAGGTAAGCCTTAACTTGTTAGTATGTTCCGGATTTGACTCCAATTGGTTTAAATGAATTGGGCGATTGTTTACCACATTGCGCGTGCAGATAGAGTAGTTGGCAGGCCCTGTGCAGTAGGAAAACAACAGTCATTTTTAGGAGAGTCATCTTTATTGTAGAGACGCTTTCGATATAATAAAGAAAAATCATTTTGTTTTGTAGTATTATCTTGGTGTAAACACATGATTCAGGGACGGGGTTTGCTAATTGCTTTGTTGTTATTGTATTTATGTGTGTATTGATAATTGGTCCAAGTTGGGCTCTTATTGGCATGTCTCCTTGTGTTATTTGATTGTTTCCGGTCTTGCACTGATTATGTGTGACCTTGCCCTCCCTCTTAACGACTCCTTAATCTTCTTCGCATGGTTTGTGTCTAATTCATTTTTCTATGATTTCTTTCACATCTCTTGTTTCTCTTTCCTGTTGGAATTTCAGGCACTGAGAGGGGGGTGAATCAGTGTTTGTTCAAAATTTTACAAACATTTTCATTTCCTTAATCTTGTTATGATGAACACACAAAACCATATACAAGCAATCAACAAGAGAGCATACATAGGGACACAAGATTTAATGTGGGAAACCCTTCAAGGGAGAAAAACCCACTGAAACCAAAGAACTAGCTTGGACAAATTGACTTGTAATTGTTACAATGATTTCATGTTGAGCATCAACTCCAACTTAAGAGCTACAACTCCAAAAAATTTAATCAAGCATGTTACTTGATCTTTAGCAAGCTTCTACTTGTACATGGAAGCTTCAACTCCCAACTTCAGTCAAGCACCTACTGACCTTCTGTAAGCTTCAACTCAAAAGGAATCTTCAACTCCCTAATTTACTAAGATATTACTTAACACTTCAATGCAACATTTTGATCACTTTAGAATTTGTTGTCTTAACACAACTAGCTTTAATGACTTCTCCACTCAAATCATCTCATAAATAGTTTCAATTCTCTTCTACTGCAAAAGAACTGTATCATCAAATCCTCTTCTCATACTCATTCATTTCCTATGCCAACATACTCATTTGACAAGGTACAATGCTTTCACACACCTAATTTCTTTCATGGTTTCTATATACATCACCTTATCAGTTCTCACGCACTCACATTAGATATTGCTACAACATAGCTCTTATTTTGAGCACTTATTACACCAAAATTTTCATTCAACAACTCAACTGACATAAACGTATGATCATCATTAAGAAAAACCGTAAAATGCACATTCTTGCATGTTTACTTCAAGAATCTGATCTTCTACCTTGCTTAGCACTATTTATCTCATCCAAGTCTTCCTTCAATAACTTCATATTTTTGTCAATTGATACACATGAAATTTTATATCAACAAGTAAGATACCTCCATCTATTGTACCATTTTCCACTTTAACTTCATATTAGTTACACTTCAATCTAACTCTACCAACTTCAATGTGAAAGAAAGGAAACTCAAATATGACGCTTAACCAAATTTGTAAATCCTTTTTCAGCATGATAATTATGACTTCATAGGAGGTCAGATGTAACTATGTTGCCTTAGTTTCATGAACTATCAAAGATTCTTTCATGGCCAGTTGGTATGAGAATATGAACCCCTAAAACATGTCATAGACCAAGTTTTCCACATGCACATTCCTTTCAAAATATTCCTTTCTAACTCAGACTTGTTAAATCTGTCAAATCTACCATAACTACCATTTCTTGTTTACTTCATTTATTCATGTCCTCAACATAGGTGCATTTTGTTCCAATAGTACAATCTTGGAATGGATGCATGGATCAAATGTATTCATATCATGTCATGCACATTATTCCAACCTTAGATAGACTCTTATAATTCATTAAAACACCATCTTCACTCGCCATTTATCTTGTTAAGATTACTTCATTGGAGCTCCTTATTTTCAAATTCAACTATGGATGAATCCAAAGGTTGCAATTCATGATAGTATCTCAACTAATTAATGATGTATGCATACATTCAAACCATTCTAAATAATGGAGATGATGTTATCTCCTATCTTTAAGATCATCTTCAAGTGCAAATGAAGATCTTCAATACGTCTTCATTCAAATAAGAATATGCAGATTTGATCAAGCAACAATCAGACCTTCAAACTCAGAGTTTTTACTTTCACAGAGTAAGAATTTTCATGCACTCAAACATTCATGGTTTCTAAATCACTTTTCTAGAGAGTACTCATCCTTATTCAACTCATCATGTTGACATCAAGCTTCATCTCATGTTATATAGGCCAAAAACTCTTGCATTTCAGAGACACACAAAATTGGTTTCAAAACACCCAAAACTAGTCTTGATTTGCATGACTTCAAACACCTAAAATGCACTTTCATGCTCAACCATGTATGAAACATTTGTTAAAGTACTTGTACTTCACATCCAAACCATCATTTGCAAGGATTATAAGGAGAAGAACACATTTACCTTTTAAACAGAAAGACAGGTTTTTTCCTTCATAACATTTTTAAGCACTAGGACTAAAAATGCACCTAAAACAACACATTTCTTCAAAGGATTGACCTAGATAACTTCATGAACATTAATATCACATCCCCAACATCCTTTAGAAAAAAACTGAGCATGGATTCCTTTACAAATTTTTTCTGTACACTGAAATATTCACAAAATGCATGTTTTCTTGTGGGGTCCACCAGGTGTCATGAACTCAAACCAACATGAAAAGATGTTTTGATGAATTCTCTACATGCTCATGTTCATAAGAAATCAAAACAACATAATTTGGAGACCTAACCAGAAAAATTTCTCCATACCGATTTCAACTAAGCTCAAGAGGGTCTCATACAACTTCACAAAAATGGATAGAACTTTCTTATTTCTCATCCATTTGACCTTAGAATTTTTGCAGCATATTTTTATCCCAATTATCTTCAAAAACATCTCTTATGATTTATCCAAAGAAGGCTCCACAATTTAGCTTGAATTCTAAGAATTCAGAGTGTTATTTTAGCATACCTTACTTAACCTGATTTTGACAAAAATGTAATATCTTGCACAAAACTCCTCCTTGGGTCCTCAAATTTGGTCCACACCTCCATGAATACCTCCTCCATGATCTTTAATGACCACTTTGTTCCAGTTCACTCTGAAACTTCCAATCCAGTCTCATTTATGCATGTTAAAATTGTTTTTCCTGAAAGGTAATCACACCAATGACCCTAACAATGCCTTTAATTGCTGAATTATGACATGTATCTTCATATGAGGACTCTTAGCAATGTTACCTACACATTTCCCATGCCCATTTACTTGTCTTATTATGGCTCATTTTTCTTCATACCCTCATATTAGGATTCCTAAAATAGGCCCATTTTGAGCTAGTTTACACTACAGCACACCATGAATTGTCTTGTTCTTCACCTTGTAGCCACTTAAACATGTCCTAATCATGTTTTTTATGCCTTTACCATGCTTCACCAGTAAGCCTCAATCCTTCAATTCACCTTTCCTGGGTCACTTTACTAACTAGGCCTTGGGATTAGGCATCTTGAACAAAGCTATTCTCACCCAATTTCACTCTTGTGCCCTTGTATTCATCCTTCTGACCCTGCTTCCACATCATATACATGTGTACATAGTTACTGACATTATCGGGGTGTGTTATCACATCATCACCTTTCTTGTACATGTCACTAGCTTCTTAAGAAGTTTGTGCTTCATCAGGTGTTTTCAAGCCTTTGACCTGTTATGCCTTGTCAACTTCATTCCAAGATCCCTATAGCTCTCTTGCATCTTAATTTTTCATTAATATACCTTTGACATTAATGAAAACACAACATCCATAGGCCAACATTTCCCCCCCTATTTTTTGGTGTTTTGTGTGTTTTTCTAGTTTTGTAATCTGTGTGGTAACAATTGTTTTTATTGTGGGCCTTTTTTCCACCCATTATGTGTCAATTTTGTCTTACAATAGATTCTTAATTTGATTTCAATAATCCTATAAATACAAAGGTACATTAGTGCATTTAATATACCCATAAAGATACATAAGCTTATTAAGAGAAATCATACCAAAATTTAAAAAAAAATCCTTCCATTTTGAAGCATTCCCATGCCAAAATCAGAATTCAAGTATATATAGAAGCATTACTTAGTGGCACAAGAGTTCTATGTCGAAAATTGGATGCAACCTAAGGTAAGAGGGAAGATTAAGCTCAAAATCATTATCTCATACTTCATCAGAGATGGTGTAGATTATGTACTGAAGATGACAAAAATTATGGTAAAGTCATGTCAATCTTTCTTTTTGTAGGTGAAGCCAAAACCGATCACCAACTTTAAAATATGTGGTGTGTAGTGTTTGTGATGGGATTACTTGTATTTAGCATTTTCCTATTACAGAATTATGTTGAATGTGCTAATTGAACTTAACAGATTTGTCAACTTATTTTTGAGTTGAAGGGGTTGTTAATAGTAATGGTGGTATATGATAAGTCACATTGATAGGCTCTAGTGGGTAGAAACCCAAACAAACCTAAAAAGGGTTATGTGTGGTAGCGATTTGAAGAGCTCTATTGTAGCTATGTCATTACAAAGGAAGGATTTCATCTATGTATGAATCATCATGTTAATCACTTCCTTCTATTTAGATCATGTTGTGGATGGAATGTCATATACTTATGCAACTATGTCCATCATAAACGAAAGCACTTTCCATAAATTTTCCAAAAACCTTGTGTTCAAACTATTAGAGATGGTAATTTATGGTAATCCAAAATGGACCCAAACATTTTCAAAGTATAATTTGGTAATTTTTTTATGGAACTGAGTTCTTACAATGTACAAAAATTGTCATCTTAGAGAATCTATCAACTACTACATAAACAAAATCATTGTCATGCTTGGTAGTAAGGGATCCTTATAAGTGATCCAAGGAAACATAGTGGGCCATAGTCTCATTGGAATCGAAAGATATGTGTACATACCTTACTTATTGTTGACTAGTTTGGCAATTGTGCATGTGTTACAAGACTTGATGTGTTTAGTGACATCTTCCTGAAGTGTGGCCAAGAAATTTATTTGTAACAAAGCAAGGGTTTTTCAAATCCAATGTGTCATGCAACCACATGATTATAGCATTTTTATTATCCAACAATAGCTATGAGCACTGGCACTTCATCCAGACAAGCCTAGAATCTCACTTGTAGCACACATAGCCGCCGGGTCCCTCCTTTGTTATGCTTAGCAAGATGTTAGCATGCATGATCAATAACCATAACAGTTATTCATATAAGAAGGTACATCACACCATGACAAATCAACAACACATATAATAATGTAATTACTCATAGATAATGAATATTAATATTTGAATACCCATCAAGCCATGTTCAGACATAGAGATATTTGTAATCCATACACAATTGTCCATTATAACCATAATTCATAACATAATAGATAAGTTGATTACATTACAATTCACTACATTAGTGCATTAGACCATGCACGCTCTTCTAAAGACTCCATATCAATTATTTAGATTCACATAACATTCTCCAGTTGATGCAGGAGCATTATAAAGGAGTCATTCAAATACAAATGTTCCTAGCTATGAGGTCAATGGAGTGTTCTAGGGTATGTGGAGTCATGAGAGAGAAAGAGTTAAGAGTGAGAGATTTTGAAATTTCAAATTGGAGTTTTCCCTCCAAAAGTGTAATTCAATTATAAAGGCATAACAAAGAGTCATAGAGGTTAGTCAAGGGTTGGTAGGTGTCTTGTATGGTTGTAGGGTGTGTAGTGAGTCTTTAGGTGAGAGTAAGAGTCATGAAATATGTGAAATAATGTAAAATGCCAAAAAGGTGGTAAAAGCACATAATGAGTCATTATAGTTCTTAGAGGGCAGTTACATTTCAAAAGGGAGTTACATGCATTAGGAAATTCGCATATAGGAAGGATTATGAGGGAGTTCGTGATCATTCCTCATGGGAGGAGGATGGAGAGAATGTTGGAGTGAAGGAGAACTCAGACATTTTGAAGAATTACAATGATATATGAATATGAGCTCAGTTTTTAGTGTGTTTATCTTGCCTCTTTAAGGATATTACTGAGTTTTTTATTTAGAGATGATAGTTCCTCTCCATAATGATCAGATGAATCCATTAGATGATTGCTAGTGAAACTTCACATGTATTTCCCTTAGGTTGGTGTGATAAACTAATGCTTTGGTTTGATGTATGAATGGATTCTTGGCTTATTTGGATAAGGAATATGACTGTGACAATATATAAAGTGGTAAATGTGGATGGCTCACGTGGAAAGGAGGTGTGTGAATTGGTTTCCCTAGTGGTTGAAGGTATTTGTATGATTAATAAGATAAACTCTTCATGATAACGACATGCATGTTGAAATGAACTAACTATTAAGGGTTGTGGTTGTGTGTTAGCATTCAAGCAAGTTTAAGACTACTGTAGAAGAAACGAGGTACATATAAGGATGATAGATTGTAAATATTGTGGTTCAAGAAAGAATGAGGTCCTTGATAAGCAAAGAGCTTGAATTTTTGCCTGCTATGGACTTGAGGGTTTCAATACCCTACTTCCAATGTGTATACACAGTTTGTACAATGAACTGTAAACCCTTATCAAGCTTACATAAAAACATGCTGATCTTTGCTAAATTAGAAAGGGAGTTGGGTGTGCAATAGTTATTATAGACCAATTTGGGGCTTTAAATCTAAGTATAGTGAAAATTATAGCTAACTAAGCCCTCTTGGGCCTGTACAATGTGACGCTAGGGTTTTTAGAGTAAAACTCGAATATCTCCTAACTCCACCATTGGAATCAGTTGAAACTTTGAAAGAAGGTCTATTATGATGTGTTTAAAGTTTTTGAAAAGGAATTGTGTTAAAAGGAACTATTTTATGAGAGATATGCATGACAGTTGGGGAAGGGACAATGTAACACAGAGAAAGGGCTAGTTTGAGAGGTCATTTTGCAAAGGAACTAGGGTTTAGGATTTGAGTCTAGTCTTGAAAATTTCAGGACCTCTTAAAACCTAAAATGGGTGTCTAGAAAGATGGTGAATGTGTCATGAAACTATCTCCAAAGGAAGTTATGAGGGAAGAAAGGTTGCCCCAGGGCTAGAAAAGAACTTAAGAGCCTAGAGAACAAAAGAGAGATTGAGGGAGCTAGTGAAGGATTAGGGTTTTGAAACTTTACATACACTATGAGCATGATATAAGGTCTAGGGAGGAGTTGAAATATATTTTTGGGTTACGATAGATGTCTTTGAACATGAATGTTCCAAGCAAGCTTCTTTTAAGGGCACAAATAACAAGATAAAGCAAGTTTATAGAAAGATAAGTCTTGAGTCATTTTAGATCATGTTGATGGTTTCTTAGCATGTGTTTTGAGTGATGAAACATGGGAGAAGTCCTAGGAAGCATTGAAGAAGTAGAAAATCCAAAAGTTACATGTTGAGAAGAGGGAGCTAGTTAGGAAACTTGAAGAAAATGATGAACAAGGTGAGAATGAATGAAGAGTGAGCTATTGGATGGATGGAATGATGTTGTGTGGAGCATATGAAGCAGTTTGAAATAGATCACTGAGTTGGTAAGGACCTTTAGGTGATAATAACTTAGTCAAGCAAGTTTTTTGAGCTGTGGCTATTAGAGTCTAAGAGCTAGTTAAGTGAGAAGAAGGGCCACTTGGAGAGGAAAAGGTGAGTGAGTTGTTCCTTTGGTTTTTAGTCATTGAAGGAGGGGTATATAACATGAATATAGATTTTGTAACAATGTATAGACTATAGGAAGTTGTCATAGTGGTTTTTTATCAAATATTGCAATTCTAACCCTTGTGGAAGTGTGGAAAGATCCTCAAAATGCAAAGATAGGTGTAGTTGATGTTTGAAAGCTCTTGAAAGGTCAATGTATGCTTGATTCTTGTATTCTCTTTGCATCACCAGTTCTCCACTAACTCTCGCTCTCTCATTTACAATGAAACATCACTTATATTTATAGGGTGGGGATTTGCCCTTCACAACCTACATGCATCTTCCCAAAAATAGGCGCACTCACAAACAGATTGCATGCTTTTACAACTTTTGCTTTACAACAGTTCAAGGTATAAATAGCTTGCTTTAATTCCTATTATTAGCTTGTTCCATGCATTGTCTTTTACCTTGCTCTGCATGTTCTTTCTTACCCTTTGCTTTGTCGCTAAGTCATCTTGCTTTTGTCTATTTCTGAACTTTTCTTGAGCGGCAATCCATCTTCTACTTTTCTATTTTTAGTTGTCTGGAAAATCGGCTAAGTCCTCAATCTTCTGCATGTATGTGCACAACCTTGTGCACTGACCTGTTCCTTCATGGTGCGCGTACCTCCGCGCACTCATTTGCACTTGCATTCTCCTCTTGTGTGCACGCTTCTGCACGTTATTCCAACTCTCGCGTGTGGCTAGTACTTAGCCATTTTCTCATTCCAACAATAATAAAGTGAGATTCCCATATTAGTTTTTAGCTCTTTCCCTTGTGTGGTACACACAAGTGAGCAAGGTGATATAGGAGTCCATCCTACAAGTAAAAATTTAGAACGAGCTTATTGTTGAGAAACTTGTGAAAGATTTCTACAAAGTTTAGATTCAAAGGATACAATTTTTACCAAGTGTTTACTTCATGTACACAAACGTCAAACAATGTAAGGAAAGTTTAATCCAGAAGTGGGATCAAATAATCAACTACAATATTTACACTTTGCTTTTATGTTTGTTATTGAGGTGGAATTGCTTCAGATAAGAAACCATTTGTAATGTTGCTCTTACTGCAACTTATTATGAGTTTGGAAGAAATAAAGTGTCTTGTGATTAATGTGGATCAAAGTCTCCTTGCCCAAGATATAATTCTTGTAATGTTTACATGGCTCAACAATCACATAAAGCTTATGATCATACATTGGATAATTTTTTACTAGTGTGGTGAATGTTTCTCTATGGTAAGCAATTGGGTGACCATGTCAAGTTATTACACATCCAGGTGCATGATTGAATGTGTTAGTCTCTATCTCAAATTATTTTTAAAGATTAGATAGCATGAGTATTGATGTGTAATAGAGTTTGCATTACAATTCTTCAAATGTTTTCTATTGTGTGGCTAGCCAAACAAAGGCTAGTTTTGCATGGGCACCTTAAGTAAATCAATTCAATAGGCAAGTGATGTGAGAAAAACTAAGTACAAACCTCTTATATAAATTTTATAAACCTAAAAAACAATGACGCCATGTGAGATTTTTTGGTGTAGGCCATTCTTGAATGATATGAACCTTGGTTGCGTCCACATAAACCAATTTTATGTCTAAGTTATGTATCCCACACGTTGTATCTCCTAATATGTGTTTTTTGTGATGGTTGATCTCATATTGAGATCCAAAATGTCTATTTTATTTTTGAATCATTTTTTTATATTGATTTATTGCTAAAAAAACATTACCTAACACTATGGATTGAGGAAAATGCAATTTTTAATTTTAATTTTTTGCATTTCCTAATAGATCCTAGAATTATAGTAGTACGGTTTAGTTAAAGTGTCACTTTAATACTTCCACGATTCTAGTCAAGGTATACAATCATGGTTGATTTTTTTTTTTTGGATTTGCTCCATCTCGTTGTTTGGCCCTTCCTTCACTATTGTAACTATCTCTGAATTCACGAATAACTATATATCACACTAAAACCCTTATTATCTCAAATAAAATTTCTATTTTTTCAAGTTTTCTATATTCTTAAAGTAATATATAAATATAATTTACTTATTTATATTAGATTAAACCTAAATGCAATACATGTTCTAGTTAGGCGTACTATACTATTAGTGGAAGGTTTCCTTACCAAAAGAAACCATTTACTCGTATTAGAAACCAAAATATTTTTGCAATTAAAGAAAAATTCTTTCAAATTTGTATTGCAAAAGAGCACTTTGAGAGTATAATATATTACTAGTGGCGACAGCTGTTAATTCGAATGGTGGCAGAAGTGTAATAATTATTTAACATTATTAATTGCCATAATGGCCTCCATAAAAAAATATTTTACATTATTAAATTTAATTGCTAAAATTGACTTGTATGCTAAGGAAAAATCGTTATTTTTGTGTAATTACGAGTGCATCAAGTGGGACGTGTATGCTAAGTTTAAATTTAAGTCACGTGGGCACTATTCTCTAAAATGAATGTTGATTAAGTTCAAAGATTACTTACCAAGAATGGCACACGGTTTACTTTTGTTTGTGGGGCAAATATGGAAGGATTGGGAGTTTATTACTTGTTTATTAGATAGTAAATATGTGGCCAACATATTTGTCAAACTTGAGAATTATTCTTGTTTAAGAAAGAACGCTACCTATATTAGAATTCTTCTTGCTTAAGAAAGAACGCTATATTAGAATTCTTTAGTAAAAGTCAAAGGTTTATTTAGGTCACATTTAAGATAAAAGTCAATTTTGTATATAAAACTTCCTTTGAAGATTTCAAAGATTATATATACATACAAAAGTTTTGTTAATGGTGGGAATTGGAAATTATATTGTTAATTGTTAGTGGTTTGTTTGAAATAGGGTAAGATCAATCGAATGTTTATACTTAGTTAATTTGGGGTCATTTAAATGTTTGTTTCTTTTGGGTTAGTTAAATGGTTGTATCTTGCTGCAAGCCAAATAATTATTATTAGAAAACACTTTGTAAAATTTGAACTAGTTAGATTAGAAACCAATTAATTATCTTAATCAATCCACTGTATATATTTTAGCTTTATAGTCAAGTTTAAGAGTAAATTGGACCCGATTAATCTATACTCAAATAATATTAAGAATTTCACTATACATATATTGTGGAGGGTGATGCACCAATGGAGAATTGAATGTAGCACATCTTAGGGATAAGTAGCCCTTCTGATGAATAGCGGACTACAACCATACAAAACAAAACAAAATTAATATGAGGAAATCAACAACAATCAATCTCACAACCTTTTCATTTAGAATCAAATGTACCATAGTTTGACCCTTTTATATATTGCACGATAAACATTATATTGTAATTATGCTATTAGGTGTCCTACAATGACACTTAGTGGTGGTGGGTGTTGTAAAGTCTATGGATAAATAGTTAACTTACAATCTTAAATTTGGCATCTAATCTATAAGATAGTTTTTCGTTTTCCTTTGAGAAGACAATTGAAAAGTAGTAATATCTTGGGCATACAAAGGAGTTTGGAGCCTTGTTTCCCCAAAAAGATTCAATTTTGAGTCTAACATAATATTGTGGCTAGAACAAGACTTTCTATCTCCATTCAATATAAAATTTATTAAAAAAATGATAGATTCAAATTAATATCTATCTGTGGTTTTCATATGATAAATATTTATTATTAAATATTTTTAAAATTAAAAGAAAGATGCAACACTAGATCCTTTCCTTACTTAAAACATATTACGAAAAATGAAATAAATCTATATCTACATTAATTGTACAAATAAGCGAAGTATATGAGTATATCTCATAGACTTTACTCATACAAACATGGGAACAATTGAGACCCAATTTACAATAGTAGAAATATATTACATGTAATTCCTACGAGCCTGCGCTTTTATAAGGTGTAGGTCCCCTAGTGTTTTTCCAAATATCGTTTGTAAAGAAACATGTGATGTCTTTATTTTCTATGGGGAAGTAGTGAACTACAAATATATTGATGTCATTGTGCATGTTTGGATGAAATATAGTGGATTATATTTGTTGACTAAGCATACATCTAAGTCGATGCTTTCCTTGGCTAAGTAAATATGAGTAGGGGATCTAATTCATCAAAGTCACCTAAGAGATGATCCCGACCCTATCCATTTGACTCTTTTTATCAAATATCTAAAGAGACATATACTTAGAAATCATCGTGACCTTTGAACTACTCTTTCAATAACACTTTAATTTTGAATTGACAATTTTAAAAAAATCATATAGTGTCCCCTTAATTCATGACTACATATTTTAATAAAAATTAAGCTAATACACAAAGATTTATAACTGAACATTTTCTAAAATAATTGGACCACAACACAGGAAAAGGTGAAATTCTTAGTAATTAACTCTACGTAAGCAAATGATCTCCTCCTTGAATAATTATCTAATGCTTTAAACCATTTCGATTTTTCCTTTGGATAGTTCAAAATTTACATATTCTCTCTTTTTTTGTCAGAATAAAACAGGTCTATTCTTAGTGGAGACTTGCACTTGGATTGTGAGTATCACTATTATATTTTGTTTCCCACCTCGTTGACTGCAAGTAAAAGTGTCCATTCTACTCTAATTAACTTCTCTTACCAAACACGACATGAAACTTTATAGAATAAAGGTTCATGATTCATGTTTTCCTTTCTTTAAAAATTTAAATTTAAATAATATTATTAAAGTAGATTCATATTAGCTTATTCAATGGCCCTTGTTTTGGCTTTTTTTAGGTAGCATCTATGTTTTATATGTAATATTTTGGTTGTTTTTATGTGTGTTTGTGTACGGTGGAAGGAATATGTGATATGGCATTCAAATATATGCATTATGAATCACACATTTTAGGTGCGTGAGAAACGCCCATATGAGTTGGGGTGGAAAATGTCACGAGGTGAGAGGTCACAAAGAAATCTTGTTGAACCAAAGGGTACAATTTCAATGATGAGGGGGTAGGTTATTGGTCAAGTATATGAAAAGTTATGTAAATTTTTTTTATTATAATTGTATAATTATTTGTAAATATATATTTTTTTGGGAGGAAAATTTAAATGTAATAATTTTGAGGTGTTTATTTTGAATTTATTATATAGTTTTATTTATTGAAAGATTTTATGTAATTAACAATTTTATTTTGTCTTCTTAACACCCCTCTACTCTAAATTTAAGACTAGTCATTCTTTGCCATACTTACTCAATCATAAGATTATACTCATGTTTGTGTGTTAAGTGGGTCCCCTTACCTTGTGATTATTTCCAAAATTTTATGAGGAACCGTGTCATTAAATAAATAACTATTCATGAAGGTCATCTTGAGATGACTCAAAACGTGTAAGTAAAAACTAACAAAAAATAATTACCTAATATTACGCTCCCTTCTCTAAACATTACACTCCTCTCAAGGCCGGATTAAGGGTTTTGAGTGCCCATGGCAATACTTGGAGCTAATGTAACCTAATAATTTGTAAAAACATTATACAATGAACAAAATAATAACTTGCAACTAAATATTAGATAACTTGGTATACAATGCCTCTACGATCCAAGAACAAATCGCTAATAAAAAACTCTTAGCTACTACTGCCTAAATTCCTTGGCTATTTTTCTAACATACAATTTGTCATAATCATCTTTTTCTCATATCTTTCCTAAACTATTTTTCTTCCAAGCTCCTTACATTTTCACCTTTCTTGATGTCTCCTTCCATAAAATTTCCAAGACTTCAAAACAATACAAAGTACACAAAAGTAATTCGGATTGAGGTGTAACCTAGTGGATAACACACTAACGATGGTGCTTAATGTGTTATAACTTGAAAAATATTGCTACAATGATGACACGATAACAATTTGTCTATGTATAGTCTAAAGCCCGTAAATGCTTCAAAGACCCCCTGAAATGTAAAATACTCAAAGTTGCCAAAAGATGCTAAAGACAAATTTTCAGGACATTCCAAAAATAGCTTTTCAAAAATATTGTTATGGATCATTTGTTCCTCCTTAAGAATTAATGGGCCCCATTACTACTAGATTTTTTACTAGGTGTGGAAATGAATTCTCAATCTGGCTCTTAGTGAACCAATTCCCCTAATGTACCATATGCCATGCTTTCACTACTCGGTAAAGTGTGATTTGTTGATTCTTCACGTCCTTGAACACCCTGTCATTGATTTGATAAGAGTTCATTGGTAATGCATAGTTTAGGTTTATATTTGTACTCTGTAACTTTTCATAAATGTTTGATGTATCCAAGAGTAGAGGAAAGTATGGGTGGAGCAACTCAACATTTAAAATTGGATGCAACCTAAGATAGGGTGGAAGATTAAGCTCAAATGAATACTCACCATTTTTTTGGTGATGGTGTGTGGCTCATATCGCAAATGTTTGAGTTTTATATATGAACCATTGAGGCACTTTTTCTACAGATGTAGCCAAACCTTATCCCTCACTTGGAATTGGTGAAGAACTTGATGGGCATCATGACACTGCTTGTACTTCAAGCTAGTTTGTTCCAAACTATCATGAATATGTTGTTGGATGTGTCAAATTCATTCCAAAAAATGGCTACCTTATTCACTTCTTTTTGCATATGGGAAAATTCTTCTTCCAACACAAAGGGAAATGCTACATAAATGGGAGTTAATGGCTAGAATCCAAGACATGCTTGAAATTGGTTATGTCCTATAGAGGTATGAAGAGATTGGTTGTAGCTATGTTGGACATAAACAAGAGTTTCATCCCATGTGCATGGATGTTTTGAGTGATACATGCAAAGGATATGCACAATCATGTGGTTGACTACCTCTATTTTCCCATCAATTTAAGGGGGGAAAGTAGTGTACTTGTTTTGTTTCGTGTCCATCATGGACCATAATGCAAACCGAAAGATCCCCACAAATAGGGAATCCCTAACCAACATGATGATTTTTGGAAGGCAAAAAAGAACCCAAACATGATCAAAGAACAAATTTTTATTCTCCTTTGTTGAGATTGTCTTCTTGCAAGGTGCCAATATTTCCATTTTTGAGAACCAGTCAACTATTAAAAAAACGTAGTTGTGGACACGTCTAGTGGACGGGATACTTGACATGAAATCCATCAAGACAAAATCCCACATTGTTCCTAGAATTGTAAGAGAGGTGTAAAGGTGATATTTTTGATTGGTTGGCTTGGCAATCATTTAGGTTGTACATGACTTGTATATGGTAACAACATGATGAAACTTTGGCTAGTAGAAATACTTATGCAAGATTGCCACTATTTTCCCTACTCCAAAGCAACCTACAACCTAATTGTAGTGAACCTCCTAAATCAATTTCTGACACTTCCCTACATGAACACAGAGGTGTCCCATGTGGCATATAACACATTGTAAATGATATTCTGGAATATTTTTTTATCCCTTAACCCCTAATGTATAAAAAAATTACCAAAATTACCTTGTGATTATTACCAAAATTTTATGAGGAACCGTGTCATTAAATAAATAACTATTCATGAAAGTCATCTTGAGATGACTCAAAATGTGTAAGTAAAAACTAACAAAAAACAATTAGCTAATATTACGCTCCCTTCTCTAAACATTACACTCTTCTCAAGGCCGGATTAAGGGTTTTGAGTGCCCCATGGCAATACTTGGAGCTAATGTAACCTAATAATTTGTAAAAACATTATACAATGAACAAAATAATAACTTGCAACTAAATATTAGATAACTTGGTATACAATGCCTCTACGATCCAAGAACAAATCACCAATAAAAAACTCTTAGCTACTACCGCCTAAATTCCCTGGGCTATTTTTCTAACATACAATTTGTCGATTAATCATCTTTTTCTCATATCTTTTCCTAAACTATTTTTCTTCCAAGCTCCTTACATTTTCACCTTTCTTGATGTCTCCTTCCATAAAACTTCCAAGACTTCAAAACAATACAAGTACACAAAAGTAATTCGGATTGAGGTGTAACCTAGTGGATAACACACTAATGACGGTGCTTAATGTGTTATAACAATCAATTCACAATGAAAGAGCTATAAAAGAAAACTAATTTATTACAATTCAAAATGTATACAAATTGGTAAACTCCATAAGAGAGACGTATGCCCAAAGATCTTTCTCTATATTCAAAATAAGTTATTTTTATAGCTATACAATGGAGAATATGAAAAACTGCTAAAAATAGAATACGAAGGGTTTTGGATGGGAACCATAAGGTTATCTTATATGGAGACCATTCGTATCCATCCCAATGATGGATTTGAAAAGACATCTATCTTATTATTACTATTATTTTATTTAGTGCTCCTTGTTGGGGTCATATCTTGTAGCCCGTTGACCCGATTTGCTAACCGCATGATCTGTTGAAAATATGATCAAACGAACTCAAAAAATATTGCTGCAATGATGACACAATAAAAATTTGTCTATGTATAGTCTGAAGCCCGTAAATGCTTCAAAGACCCCCTGAAATGTAAAATACTCAAAGTTTCCAAAAAATGCTAAAAATAGATTTTTCAGGACATTCCAAAAATAGCTTTTTAAAAATATTGTTATGGATCATTTGTTCCTCCTTAAGAATCAATGGGCCCCATTACTAATATATTTTTGACTAGGTGTGGAAATGAATTCTCAATCTGGCTCTTGGTGAACAAGTTCCCCTAATGTACCATATGCCATGCTTTCGTTACTCAGTAACGTGTGATTTGTTGATTCTTTATGTCCTTGAACACCCTGTCATTGATTTTATAAGAGTTCATTGGTAATGCATAGTTTAGGTTTATATTTGTACTCTGTAACTTTTCATAAATGTTTAATGTATCCAAGAGTAGAGGAAAGTATGGGTGGAGCAACTCAACATTAAAAATTGGATGCAACCTAAGATAGGGTGGAAGATTAAGCTCAAATGAATACTCACCATTTTTTTGGTGACGGTGTGTGGCTCATATCGCAAATGTTTGAGTTTTCTATACGAACCATTGAGGCACTTTTCCTATAGGTGTAGCCAAACCTTATCCCTCACTTGGAATTGATGAGGAACTTGATGGGCATCATGACACTGCTTGTAATTCAGGCTAGTTTGTTCCAAACTATCATGAATATGTTGTTGGATGTGTCAAATTCATTCCAAAAAATGGCCTCCTTATTCACTTCTTTCTGCATATGGGAAAATTCTTCTTCCAACATAAAGGGAAATGCTACATAAATGGGAGTTAATGGCTAGAATCCAAGACATGCTTGAAATTGGTTATGTCCTATGGAGGTATGAAGAGATTGGTTGTAGCTATGTTGGACATAAACAAGAGTTTCATCCCATGTGCATGGATGTTTTGAGTGATACATTCAAAGGATATGCACAATCATGTGGTTGACTACCTCTATTTTCTCATCAATTTAAGAGGGGAAAGGAGTGTACTTGTTTTGTTTCGTGTCCATCATGGACCATAGTATAGACTGGAAGATCCCCACAAATAGGGAATCCCTAACCAACATGATGATTTTTGGAAGGCAAAAAAGAACCCAAACATGATCAAAGAACAAATTTTTAGTCTCCTTTGTTGAGATTGTCTTCTTGCAAGGTGCCAAGATTTCCATTTTTGAAAACCCGTCAACTATTAAAAAAACATAGATGTGGACATGTCTGGTGGAAGGGATACTTGACATGAAATCCATCAAGACAAAATCCCACATTGTTCCTAGAATTGTAAGAGAGGTGCAAAAGGTGATATTTTTTGATTGGTTGGCTTGGCAATCATTTAGGTTGTCCATGACTTGTATATGGTAACAACATGATGAAACTTTGGCTAGTAGAAAATACTTATGCAAGATTACCACTATTTTCCCTACTCCAAAGCAACCTATAACCTAACTGTAGTGAGCCTCCCAAAATCAATTTATGACACTCCCCTACATGAACACAGAGGTGTCCCATGTGGCATATAACACCTTGTAAATGATATTCTGGAATATTTTTTTTTATCCCTTGACCCCTGACGTATGTCAGAAAATTTAGGGTCATGTTCATACATTTGAGGCCACTTTGATGTCTCATGCCCACATGATTCATGGATTTCACAGTCAATTGGGGGCTAAATTAAACAATCAACAAATTAATTGGCACTCCCCTTCTTGTGTAGGATGTTGAGATGGAATTTATACAGATAGATGGACCACCTCTGGTGATTATCATTCTGTAACTTGTCTTGGGTTTACAAAGTGTGTGTATGGTAGTCTCTTTTCCCAAAATGTAGCGCTTCCACTATTTTTTGGCTTGAAAAATGGTGTACAACTCCTTGTCATATATAAGGTACCCACACACTATGTTAGAAAAGGTATCATTGTGGTATGCCACTATATGCCCATGTTGGGCAAGGACTGCGATAAGTGTATATTTCGAAGCATGTGTTTCTATCTCAAATGATTGTTATAGATATGGAAATAATAGAATTGGTGTTGAGTAGAGTCTCTCCTTCATCCATGCAAATGCCTTTTGTAGCACATTTATTAATATGTACTTTAATTTTGCTCCTATGTGTGTCACCTAATTCAAAGGCCATGTAATGTGAGAAAAACAAGTATAAACTTGTAATAGAATTTGGTGAGTCATAAGAAAATTTAGAGTTTAGTAATAGTCTTTGTTTCTTACCAGTATCATATGACTTGGATATTTTCTAGGTCTACATGCATATTGTATTTGTTGATGATGTATCCAAAGTACTAGATACACACCATACTAAAGGAACACTTATCTATTTTGGAAAATATCATGTGGTGATGCAAGGTCTAAATAACTAGTTAGACATGTTGAATGTACTCCTCCCATGTCTTATTGAAGAAAATAATGTGTGTTTAGGTACATGACCATGAAAGAATCAATTAACGGTCACAAGATATCATTCATCATCCTCATTAATGGTTCAAGTGCATTTGTCAACCCAAAAGGCACAATCAACCATTCAAACAAACCCTCCTTAGATTTGAATGTAGTTTTCCAAACATCTATGGGATCGATGGGAACTTGGTGGTACCTTAACTTCATATTGATCTTCATGAAAAACTTAACTCCCTTGAGCTTATCCAAGAGGTCATCAATATGTGAAAGTGGGTATTTTTTCTTTACTGTGTCTTTTTTCAAGGATCGATAGTCAATGCAAATACATCATGTCCCATATTTCTTCCAGGAAAGAATAATTAAGCTCTTACAAGGTTATGCACTTGGTCAAATATGTTCCTTCTAAATTAGCTCATGAATTTGACACTTAATGTCTTCATTCTCAAGTATTGAGCACCTGTATAGAGGCTCATTCAAGAGTGGTGTTTCATTTAGACCAAGTCAATTAGATGCTTCACCTGACAATATAAAGGAACACACGTTAGTGGTATGAATACACATGTATTCAAATATCATATGATCCATTTTATTTCATTGTGTTGTTTGAATTAGAGGTAGAAATATTGTGGTTGTTGCAACCTTTTGTTTATCCTTAAGCCTGATCATGAGTAGGATAAAGGTCCTAGTTTGATCAATCACCTCTGGAACTGCTTTACACTAATCAATGTCACTTATTTAGTAGTGAATACCTTTAGGATGTGATAGTGTTTACAAACTAGAGTGATGATAACACTCTTAGGCGTAGCCTCGTAGACACCATGGTGATCCCACATGTCTGGGTATCCAAGAAACACATCACAAACATCCAATGGTGCAACATCACATACCACCACATCCTTGAATAATTTAATTGAATATGGAAGCCAACATTGTTGATTCACATATATGTCTCTTACTTGAATGAACCGACCAACAAAGTATGGTTGCGAGTGAGGATTTGTTACTAAATTTATCCTCTTTATTGTTTTTACAGATATTAGATTCTTTTGAATACCACTATTTATGATAAAGTGAAGAGCCATACCATCACATATGTGAGTGAACTAATCATTATGCATCCTATTTTAGTGGGGTCACTATTTGTGTGGTGATAACACTGATATAAAAATCTGCATCCACAATCAATTCCCCTTCTTCATGTGTACCTTGGTTCCATACAGAGGTTTCTCCTACATCTGGTTCCCATGACTTTATTAACATAGTTTTGTTGAAATATCAACATTCCTTCGTGTCATTGTATATGCTATTTTGTGTATCACACCACATTCCTGTTTTGTTGCATGGTTTTTCTTTCCATACCTGCTTCTTATCCTATTTTTGTGGTGGTTCATCCTTTCCTTGTTTGGTGTCAGATTTCCCTTTCTTGGAATATGAAGGATTTTTGTTCCCCCTGCATTTGAACATTTCTTCAATCTTGACTGCATATTAGTAGGCTTCCCTAAGAGTATTGATGTCTACAAAATGCATCTCTTCCTAGATGTAATATCGCAACCCGGTGCAGTATTTGAGAATTTGATGCTTCTCGATGTCTTGTGCACCCACTGTTGCTAATAGAATATGAAACTCATTAGTTTAGTCTTGAATTTTTTGATCATGACCCTAACACAACTAGTACAGTTTCTTAAATTGGTCCCAATAGATTTTCACCGGATAATCTTCCTCTCTAATGGCCTCTACAAAACTACCCCATGTTTTAGGGGTTTTTGGATCGACCGTTACATAATCATTATCATCATCTTGCAGGGAACATGATTCCCTCCATTTTTAACATGTAGAGATGTTTTCAGAAGTGCAAACATTATATTTTCATCATTAGAGAAATTATTGACAAAGAAATGTGATTCTAGTAAATCGAGCCATTTATCCAATTCATTAACATAAATTTTTCCTTCAATATGTGGAATATCAAAATTTACTTGTACTTTGAATGGTATCAGGCCCCCAAAGGATCTACTTGATACATGTACAATTGTGGAGGTGGGGCTGATTATAGGGACAACCTAAGTGAAGACATCAACAAATGGTACCATCATCTCCCTCCTTTGCCTCTCAAGGGCTTCATCAAGTAATTCTCTGAAGGGATCTCCCATTTCCTCTTGTTTTGCTTGAGGTTATTTGAAGTGAAAAGAAAGGTAATATGAAGGATTGTGGGTCTGGACATTGCGCTTTTGGTATTTTGACCTTGTGTGTCCTAACATGCAAGAGTGGAATGAAATTTATCTTATACCACTGATCTGGATTGAGGTGCAACTTGGTGGACAACACACTAATGATGGTGCTTAATGTGTTATACCAATCAATTCATAATGAAAGATTTGCAAAACAAACTCATTTCATTGCAATTTAAAACGTATACAACCTCACAAACTCCATAAGAGAGATGTATCCCTGAAGATCTATCTCTTTATTCAAAACAAGTTACTTTATAACTATACAATGGAGAATTTGAAAAATTGTTAAAAATCGAATATGAAGGGTTCCCAATTGGAGCCAAAAGATCATCCTACATGAAGACCATTCGTATCCGCCTTAGGGATGGATTCAAAAAAACATAAGTGGAAAAATATGAAATATATCCTATTATTACTATTATTTTATTTAGTGCTCTTTGTTGGGGTCATATCTCCTAGCTCGTTGACCCAATTTTCCAACTACAGGATCAGTTGGAAAGATGACATAATGAAGTAAAAAAGAATCGCTATGACGATGCTAACACTTTGGCTATTGTTGTACAGTTCAAACCCCATTAAGTGCTTTGAAGACCCCAAAAAATGTAAAATACTAAAATCTACCAAAAGTTGCTAAAAATAGATTATCAAGACTTCCCAAAAATAGCTTTTTAGAAATCATGTTCTAGAACAAAAATACACAAGTATGAGTTAAATTTAAGACTCTTGCAACAAAGGCACCTATGTATATATCGGTGTATGCTAAATAGTTTTAATCTTAATATAGTTATTTAAAATAATTTTATTTTCAATGAAAATAATTAAATTGGTATGTAAGGCTAGCCTTAACTACATAGTTAATAATTTTTTTCTACTCTTCATAAAACAATAAAAATCATAAAAATTAATTTAATTTAATGCCTCTTAGATGTTGGCACCTTAGGCGGTTTCCCAGTTTGTTAGGTCTTAATTTGGATCTAACTCTTCATGGCACCTCTATATCTATCAGCCTCCTTCTCTATCAATATAATTTACGTAGGTTTTTACACAAATATATTCACTTGGCCTCGATTACCACTGTAAGTGGTGTAGGTCATACGCTGAAGTATTAATTTACTCGTAATAGCGGTGAGTGGTCCATTATACTCAACTTTAAGAGTATAGAGGGGCTCACCTTGTATTAGAACTCCACAACGCGGGACCACTCCAAACCAACTTTGATTTTTTGCAGAACAAATTCAAATAAAATAAAGATATAGTAAATTTACTAGGGTATCATATAGGTCGAGCATAATCATAGAGAGAAGATACAAAATACGATAAACATTAATGTTGTCAGACATTTTTGTGCATATAGTTCATACTATACACATTGATCATCTTATCATTTGTGCCTTAAATTGGGTTTTAGTATCTTCCTCATCTCATATTATTTTTTTGTAAATTTAGCTGTAAAACCTTAAGGCTTTTTGTAATTATCATTTTATAAGGTTTTAATTAACATATTTATAATCTAATTTTTGTTTATTTGAGATAACCGGTAAAATCAACGATCCAATCCAATACTATTATTCAAGCCGTCTAATTTTTTTATTTGTTGAGTTTAATAATTCAACAAAGTTATAATAATATTTGTAGAATATGGTAATGTTTGAAATAATCCATAATCAATCATGGTATTTTCATTATTCTTCTCTTTGAATATCATGGTATTGGGAATATGTTTGTAATTTTGTCTTTTTACAGACCAAAAAACATGGGTCAACTTCTTACCTAACATGAAAATGAATAAATAAGTTGGGATTATATATGTCGTAATAAGCATTATGAAGATATTAATGTCAACCTTACCATCCCACTAACTAAAAAATGGTCCTGGCACATTTATTTAAGATTATGCTTTTTTTGTTTTTGTTTTATCAAGTGTAAATCATTTTTAATATCTAACATTTTGAATTTTATTATTGGATTCACGTTTAGGGAATTAAAGAGAAAAGTGAATACTTATTTTAACTTGTTAGTAATAATAATTATTTGTATTTATTTAATTTTTATTTGAAAATTTTTGTTTTAATAATGGAATAATGTGAACAAAATAATCTAAGTTTAGATGGTATGTACAACTTAAATTAATAACACACATTACCACCTATTAAGTCTAAAAAATACACGAGCCCAAAGAACACAAAATATAAGAGAATGAGTATGGAAATAATCAAAATAAGGAGATCATGCCTACTAGGACTATTGCTCCTTCATAACTAAATCTTCCGAGATGTAGTAAAGCTCTTCATTCCTACCGCTTGACAACAACACATGTCCCTCATTATACACATGTCCCTTAGTTACTTTAGGTCCCTTAGTTTGATAAGGTCCCACATTAACAATATAATCATTAAGATGTGTTAGTGAACAACGATGTGTTCTTTAAGACCCCCTTCCCTAAGAATAGGCTATGACTCACCCATGTTTGAGAGGATATTTACAAGGCGATTGTTATCCAAATAAGTACCCATGCTTATCTGCATTATTTAATCAGGTTCCAGACTTACGTAGTTTTGGATGGAAGACACGTGGACCAAAGGCTAGGAAAAGCAGTGTTCCTCAGATGTGTTCCGTGAAACAAAGCATGTAAACAAAGAGGAAAGGCCGCCATGTAAGGAAAAGTGGCCACGTGATGCCGTAATTCAAAGGGGAAAAAGTTATAGCAGTTTGAAGTTTCTAAGCAATGTCATAGAACAAAGGAAACTCATTTTTAGTGTTTCACAGGTTTTCACAAGGATTGTATGCCACGAAACAAAAAAAAGTTCATTTGTAGTGTTTCATAGGTTTTTGGGAGTTTGTATGCCGCGGTACGAAGGAAACTCATTTCTAGTGTTTTGTGGGTGTTCAAAAGGCCAATTTGCCACTAAACAAAGAAAAACCAAAACACAATGTTATGTGGGTATGTGAGAACAAAGTAAAGTCCGCGGAGGTCTAGAAAAGCCACAAGATACTTCAGAAAGTAAAACCCGCGTAATGAAGGATTCGCCAAACTAAAGTCGCATAATGAGGAAAAAACATAAGAAAGTCGTGGTTGGTCAGGAAAGCCACAAAAGATTGCAGAAAACACAAAAATCCTTGGAACAAGGTAGAAAACTAAGAAAAGCCGAGTAACACAGAGAGTTCCGCGTGGCACAGGATGACCATGAATCTATTTTTAGCTTCATGTTTTCAGTGAAAAATCTAATTTTAAAACATGTAAAATTTAAAAGAAGAACAAAGCATACAAGAGAGCATTAATTGGAGCATGCACATGTCACTAATTTTAAGAACAAAGCATGTAGATGGGCCATCTATTTCTAAACACATTTTACTTTTGTTGACTAGGTGTTTTTCTTTTTTGAGCATGCGTTTTGCTATTTTGAGCATGTAGTTCTATTTATGAGTGTGTGTTTTTTCTTTAGTGATCATTCTTCATGCATGCCCTCACACAAACTTGCATGTTTGTTATTTTACTCTTTTTTTCTCTCTCAATTCATTATAAAACTTCATGTAATTCATTGTAAAAAATATCTATACGTTTTTTTGTTCATTATACTAGAGTTATTTAGCATTCTATGTAGAAGAGTAGGGGTCATGAGTGAATCTTTGAACTTATTTCACCTCTTGGATCAATAAAGGAACTATTTTTACCTTCCTACAACTTGTCTATCGTGAAAAATATTATTTTAAGCTAGTTTTATCTCGATAGTTGTTTTATCATTAATTTGAGGTTTAATCTTCATGCCCTTTACACAGATTAATGTCAATTTGAAGGTCATAGATTGTGTTTAACCAAGTTTTGTGTGGGATCTTGTTGTGGAGTTCACCAAATTTCCTTCAAATCCAAATGTTGTTCCCTTCTTTATTTTGCCACAAACTTCAAACCCTTCTTTGAAACACTTTTGCGTTGACATATCTATTTGTAGGTTGTGTATGGTGTGTATGGTTCCCGTGGTCCATCTGTGTGATTCAAACGAGTATGAGATCCTCAAAATTTTTGATGTGTCACCATCTTTTCATTTTTTTCCTTTTTCCCTCTCCCTTTTTCAGGGTAAATTTTAAGACCACTTACCAAAATCCAACCTAGATTTTCTTTGGCGAATAATAAAAAAGGGATTTTATGTTGATGATGAATATGGGAAAAATGTATCTAATGACGAAGGAAAATAATGTATTTGGGAAAAGGCGATCCAGAAACGGACGTAGGGGTGACATCAAAAAAGGTGTAGACAAATGTATAAATGTCCAGTTATATATGCAATTGGGTGACTATATTTAACTGGGCAGTTACATATGCAACCGGGCGGCTGCATATGCGACTGGGCAATTGTATATGTGACTAGGTGATTGTATATGTAACTGAACGACTGCATATACAACTAGGTGACTACATATGGAACCAACTGACTGTATATACAGTGTCCAATTTCATATACGGCCACTCAGTTGCAGTTACAACTGCCCTGTTTTATATACAGTCATCCGGTTGCATATGCAGTTGCCAGGTTGCTTATGCAACCGTCTGTTTTGCATATAACCAGGAAGATGTGTCTATAACTACCTAGTTGCTGGTGTACTATTTACCAGTAGTTGTCCATGTGTACCTAGCTTCCCTGTTGCGCAAACCATTCGTTGTCACGTGCCTTGCCCATCTGTCGCTTATATATAGCCTTAGGCCCTCATTCATTCTCTCATTTTTCCTCACTTGTTCCTCCAACTTCAAGCTTTGCTACAATCTCAACCTCAAGCTCCAAATTACAGGGTATCAATACATATAGTTGTCAATTAATTGAATCAGGCTCTAAGATCATACACATATTAATTCATCGAATAAGAATTTAGGATCTAGGCTCATACGAGTATCGATTCAACGAATTAGACTCCACAGCACACAGTGCACACATCTGCATCTGCAATCCAAAAATGGCATACCTTTCAATATCCTCTCAGACTCAGATTCATGATAAACCAAAACTTCAATACAGAAACCTTATGTGCCAAAAAAATTCCACATTGCTCAAAATAAAGGGCACATTCAGTGATTGGGTAGATAAATGTTGTTTTCAAGGGATAGTTTACATGTCGCAATATCACATTGACACTGGTTTGCTACAATTTTTTTAATCCAATTTTGACAAATGTCTTCACAGTCAAATTGCCATCAAGAGAATTTTCTTTTAGAAAATCTCTAGAAGATATCCACCACTTAACAAGTCTTCCATATGCAAATGTTAACCCTTCTTGGAAGCATAATGGACTGAGGGGGGGGGGGGGGGTGAATTAATCCTACAATTTTTTTACTTCATTTTCCATTATTGCAACATCCATCAAACATCTGTTCAATCATATACATTCAACATTAGCTTATTAGGTGTGCACCATACATTCAAATGAGCATGAAACATGAGAAATAACACATAAATATAAGATATAAGTGGGGAACTCTCAAAGGGAAGAAAATCCACTAAAAAATTTATGATATTGTTAACCAAAATAAGCTCCCTCTTATTTTGGGTTAACTTACCTCCTTTTTTTGCTTCAGTAAAAATTTTACAAGTTTTAAGAACTCAAGGAATTCTAGAAATTACTCCATCAAATAGAGAATTTTTCCCCTTTCCAGAAAGGTAAAGAACTCCTCTTAACTCCTTATATATTTTGAGTTATGGCTCGGCAGAGTTTTGAGGGAAAATTTGCCCAGGGCGGACCTGCGGAGCTTGGGAGAGATTTTTGCCAAGGAATCTCAAGCCGGTGGAGCAGGGGAAGATTTTGAGAACTTAGCGCTTTTGGTTAAAAGTGAAAAAGTAACAATTTAAAAATTGCCTGAGTCCCGAAAGGGACATGTGGCAACATTTTATGCAAAGGCGCTAAGGAGGGCTGGCGGAGGAATTAGGAGATTTTTAACTTTTGCTCCAAAAAAGTTTCTAAGGCAAAAAAATGGTCGCATCTTTGAAGTCACCTAGAAGGGCGACGTGGCAAGCCAAGACTAGCGGTGGGGAAGTGGGCCATCGGGGAAAAGGTTGGATTTTTTCCCTTTGTTCCAAAATGCAAAAAGCGAAGAAATGGCCCGCAACTCCGCCCAAATGGAAAAAGTCAAAGATCAGGCCCGAGTCAAAGCCAATGTAGACCAGCGGGGCATTAGAGGAAAAAGTGGAAAATTGCCTTTCCTTCCAAAAGGCATAAAATCAAAATGCAACCTGTGGCCTGTTGGTCTGAAAATTTGTCAGGTAGACAGATCTATGGATAGACGAGCCAACAGTGTGCAGGGCATAGCCCCTCTTTGAGTCAGCAAAGCGAAACTGGTTTATTGCTATTCTACCAGTAGGAATCTGTGCAAGTCTCACAATATTCTGCCTTCGGGGGTTGGGATCTCATCCCAGTAGAGGTATTTCCAACTGTGAAAAGAAGGGAAAGAAACGAGGTGGGGAGATAGAAAAGATCTGAAGGGAGAAAAGAAATGAATTCCAAAGCAGAAAGGTCAGAGGGTCTATGTTTTGGGCTGGTAGTAAACAGAGCCGAACCTACTTGCATAGACGAACAAAGCAATACTGATGAATAAATGACAAAAAAGTAGAGATAGATTCAACAGAATAAACACATAAATCTGACATAAGAAAGATTAAAATGCTCATAACACACATATTCAGCACAAAGTCTTAATATTTGTATTAATGTTTTCTTCTGTTACAAAAAGCTCAAAGTCTTTTCTTCTTACTTCTATTTTTCATCTAAAAAGTATCCACCACCTTGAATATGACAAGTATCCAAGTATATATAGAAGAAGGAGAAGAAAGAAGGCAAAAGGAAACCAACAACTAATTACAAAATACAAAATATCTAAAATTCAATGTTGACTTTGGACAACTTGGTGGATGACAACATCCCATGGTGCAACATGGATGAGGTCATCATTTGTACCAACATACTCTTAGATATTTACAAAAAGGAAGCCAAGAGGAAGAAATCTATTCATCGTCGTCTCACGGCTGGAAGGGGGTATCTTGCTTCTGCTGTTGTTTGGGAGAGGTGATGTGGAACTGAGTCCGATATTCCATGAATTTACTGATCATTGGCTGAAGTTGATCCTGGGCAGGACCCTTCGTATGATCGCCGATGACCTCACAAGTCTCCCACTCATCTCTGAGTTTTTCAGGGAGTTTGAAATATTCATTGCCTGCCTCCATCAGGAACCCCACAAAATCACGGCAAGCCAGAAGGTTGTTGATGCATTCGGTGTCGAAAGTGGCTTCTGGCCCTAACCCTTGCGAGATGATCTCCTTAAAGATCCGAATAGTTTCGTCTGCCTTCCTCAAGGTGAAAGAAGGAGTAAGCAAGCCTGGAGACATTCTCAGAACAATTTGCTCCATTTGATGCATTGCATCCAGGGCTTCCTCCTTGACTTTGTCAATATTTTCCAGGACGAACTCCATCTGATCGACCCGGTAATCCAATGCAGCAAGGATCTTGCTGGGTACCCTGGGGTGATTGAAAATGCCGAATTTCACCAGATCGTCGACTGAGCAGTCGAGCATTTTCTGGAATGTCTCGTGTTGCAACCTTGCATGGTCCAACTCTTCGGAGATAGGTCCTGCGATCACCTGGAGATCTTTGTTCGCCCGACTGATGTTCTGATATAATTCGGTGAACTTGACTATTACCTCCTCGCTGTCTTTGAGGATTTGATCTCTCCAGGTGGAAACTGCCATACCTTGTTCACCAATTTTGGCATACTCGTTTATCTTATCCTGGCTTAGGACCTCAGGAGTTTCAGTGGCAGTTGTAGGAGGTGCACTGCCCATTTTCTGTAGGGTGTGGAGAAGATGTTTGTTTTGTTCTTTTAGTAACCTCTTCTCCTCCTTTGCTTCTTGAAGTTTCTTGCAAAGGGCATCCACTGCAGATAGGGCCTCTCCTTGAAGACTTTCAGAAGACGTTCCCATTGTGACTTGGGTCACTGTATAATCTGTCGGAGACAGATCCTTTTTACCCTTTGAAGGATCGGGATATGTGATCTCCATTACTCTTTCTCCCGATGCACTCTGAGAGAAGCGGGTTATAGGCTTTTCTTCTTAGCCCCCTTTGCTGGGATGATGGAGAAGTCCATTGGTGCGATAGGGACTTTCCTCTTTTGCTGGCTCAGATGCTGGGAGATCCATGCTGGACTTAAGGGAATGGGACCAGAGGTAGAAGAGGGAGCAGCTGCAGTGGATGAGGGGAAATGGGTAGAGACACTTGGTGGTGGCATCGAGAGGGAGGCCGAGAAAGTGCTCACGGGAGGAAGGGATACTGCAGGGGAGGTAGACGTGGGAATGGAAGGGAGCTGAGAGATGAGAGAAGAAATGGTGGGGGACAGCTCCGTGAGAGAAGAGAAGATGGATGACGAGGAAGGGGGAACAGTAGAAGATGGGGGAGAGGATACGACCAAAGGAATGGTCGCTTGAGTCACGCGAGGAGGGGAAGGAGGAGAGGGAGAAGGGATAGAAGGGACCTCAGCAGTTGTAGTAGTGGCGACACCCTGAGTGGATGTGCCCGTCGGAACACCTTCCGCCGCTTCTTTCTCTGGGGATACCAGACTTACAACCTATTCTTGTGCAGTGGAAGGAGGGCTTTCAGGAGCTCCTTCTTGAGCAGAGCTTGATTCACCCTCTTTATCCTTGCCTTTGACCTTTGGCAGATGCTTTGGCCTGACAGGTGCGTTGCCCAATGGGGATGTAGTGAAATCTACCCCGAGGTAGATAAGGCCATTCATTCTGCACCAGTGTTCTGTCCTCCGCAATGTCTCCTTGACCCTTTCTTCAATGGTCTGGGGTGCTTTTGTTCTGTCAATTGCAGCAAATGGCCAGTTGTCCCCATCTGTGTCCAGATACACCTGATCAACTTCTTGATCAGTAGTTTGATAACCCTTTGGAACAATGGCCACGCCGTATTGAATAATCTCTGCCAAGGCCAAGTGGGAGTGGTCCTTCCTTCTAAGTTTGACCTCATGATACAGGTCGATATAGATGTCCTCGATCTGTGGAATGTGGATTGGATCGAGTTTTTCCTTGGGAAGGCAATTCCTTGGATCAAAAGTGGGCCTCGCCAGGAAGTTGTGCTTTAGATTGAGCAGTTCTAGCTCTGTAAACATTTCCCGGGCTTTGTGGTGAGAAATGCAGGTGTATCTGCCCACTGTAAGGGGGAAAGGAGTTCCACCCTTCTTTCTCTTCAAACATTTCTCATGGTAGGTTATGAGCTGTCTGGACAGCTCCAACAGGATCAACTTGGGGCCAGCATATCTCGGTAATTTGGTGGGCTCCCCCAAGAAGTTGGCCGCTCTGAGATAGGTGAAGGTGGGGAATTGGGTAAATAGTGCCCCCCACTTCTCAGTCGCTGTGACTATGCTCTTGGTCATCTGACCATGAGTCATATTTGGCCTCAAAAGGTAGACGATGCCATAGAAGAAAGCATCGTTGATCTTAGTAAACTGCGGGATGTTGTTCTCTAGCTTCAGCTCCGGGTAGTATTCATATATTTTTACCTGAGGCCAAACCCCGCATCGGCTCAGTGCTGGATAATCCCTCTCCGAGGCTGCAACGTAGACTACGTAGGAGTTCATGTAGAACCTCCCCGTTGTGGTGAGTTGTTGGAGCTGCTCGGATATGGTGCTGCTTATGATCTCCACCCACTCAAAGCGTTGATCTGGCACATTCTTGTTCATAGTTTCAAGGTACCTGAGCATCCATTTGTGAAAGTAATGGGCATCAGAAAGCCCAAAAACTCTACTTAGGAATGTGATGGTGTCGCTCAATTCCTCGGAGAAGTCACTGCGGTGAATAACCTGTGGCCATCTGGTTATTACCTTCTTGTTTTTTAAGTACACTTCATTCATCAGCTGCATGCACTTGTCTTCATTATCCTCCCATGCCTTGGTGCAGTCCTCTTGGCTTACAGCCACAAAGTGTCGGTGGTGAGGAATGCCTAGCATGATTTCGAAGTGCCGGGTAGTGAGGTTGATTATGACCTCGCCCTTTTCATTTTCGACACACCTTGTGTCTTTGTTGTAACAACGGGCCACCACCATCATAAATTCGTTGTTTACTGCACTGACGGGGATCCCCCCAGCAAAATGCAGTCCACTGCCCACCAGCTTGTCCATCCAAGGACTTCCTGTGACTCTCCTGGTTCTGGCCCAGAAATCCTCCATGTCGATGTGACCGAGTTCAGAGTCTCTTATGTCCAGGTCACATTCTACCTGGGACTCGGGCATTCTGACCCTCTGGTATTTATACTTCATCTCTTCTTCTGTAAGCTTAGCCTTACCCTTTGACTTGGTTGGCTTTTGCTTGATGTAGACATATATGGATCTGAGTTTAGTTGCTGATCTGCAAGAAGAAGGAGCGAAGTCCAACGTAAAAGAGCCATGTTAGCTGTCAGATCTTCCATTAAAGCACTACAGAATGAGGAGTTAGAAATTTTAAGGCCTCAGGGCGCAGGGCGCAGGAACACTGCAGGCTGCAGAGTTAATAGAATGGCGCACTGAATCAGAGTGTTACAAGGAACAAATCAGCGCCAAAGGGCACAGGGCGCAAGGATTTTGCATATGACATTATTGTTATTATAAAAAGGGATGCGCCTGCGCCGTTTATGTAGTTTTATACTGGGCACAAATAATTTTGGTGTCGCATGGGGGCAAGGTGCGCCAATGGCACATGCAATTTGTGTGTAACATGAGACTTTGGTGCACCGAAGGGCGCAAAATTAATGCGTGCAACACCAAAATTTTGTGCGCAAAGGGAGACTTTGGCACGGCGCAGGGAAAGCTTACATGACACTTTATTGTTGTAAACGGGGATGCGTTGGTGCCAAAGACGTTTAGTTTTTTGTATTGCGCAAGAATGGTGCGCGCTGCAAGTAGAAACAGTGCGCCTTAGGCGCGACTGTGTTTTGTGCAGCAGGAGTGGCGATTGCGCCAAGGGAGAAATGCAGCCTGGAAACAACTTTTTAGGTTCTTGACTCTTCTGTTCGTGATTTTCAGGTTTTCTTGACATATTTTGACAGTGGGAGGAACACAACAAAGAGGTCTAGATTTGTTTTTGAGGCAGATCCCTCTTGGCTAGCAGATCTGGAAAGAGGGTGCAAACAACTTGGGAAGAGAGATTTGCAAGAACGATAGGGGGGTTTAAAGCTTCAGATCCATTTCACCAAATCACAAACAAGCAGCAATAGAAAACACAAGAGGGATGATGACCACTTACCCAGAAATATATAGAAAGTGAGAGACGAAGCGGGGTCCACGAACGTGATACGAGGAGGACGGGCGTGCTGACAGGTGCAGAGGAATAAAATTTATCACGTGTTTTCAATTGTGAAAGTGACAGGGCGGGTGCGCCTATATATAGGCAAAGGTGCAATAAATGCGCCAACCACTTTTTCAAGGGGCACACCAAAACATGTGTCGACACGTAAAACTTTGCGCCCTTTGGTGCGGATAAACGCGTGTCAACACGGAAATATTTGTGCCCTTTGGCGCAAATTTACTACTGTCAACACTTCATTTTGAGCGCCTTGGCGCACCAAAACACGGCGCAACAATTTAGTTGTTAACATGAAGGCGCATGCGCCTTGGCGCATGCAAGAAAGGTGCATCACGGGAAGGTGCAACAATTGATGTGTCAACACATCAAAGGGTGCCAAAGGAAATGAAGGGGGCACAAATTTAGTCTGTGTTACACAGATAAAAGGTGCGCCCAGCCAAAAAAGGACCAAAATGACTAAGTTCAGAGAACTAGATTTCCCGGAAAGGGATTTTATAACATTCCGAACGCAGAGGGGTCCCTGACGAGGGACCAGGACAAAATTTTGGTATGGTTACCTGTAAAATTTCCCTTGTCAATTTTACAGGATAACAACTGGCTCTTTCTGGGGACTATCTTTGAGCGAAGCTCAAGGGTAGAGAACCCCAGATCAACATGTGCCTATCCATTGGGCAAAAGAGGGTAAAAAACAAGGGCGATGACGAAAGAAAACACACGATGAAAGCAAACACACAACATAAAGCAAACTGTACAAGGAAGAGAGCAAGCTCTACTTCCTGAATATTTTGAGATGTCACCCGCTATAGGGAAGCGGGAGATCAGTTCCGTCTAGATACGAGAGATAGAAGCTATTCTCTCCATTGAGCTGCTTGATCTTGAAAGGCCCTCTCCATAGAGAATCAAATTTCCCGTGCATGCCCTTCGGCTCTCTTCGTTTGTCCCACAAAAGGACGAGATCTCCCACTTGGAAATCTCTTTGCTTAGCCCTTTTATCGAACAATCTCTTAACTTGATTCTGATGTTCGGTGATCCTGTCGACCACTCTTACTCTTTTTTCTTCGAGCTCTGATAGATACATGATCCTCTTTTCAAGGGAATTTTGGAAAGTCTCATCTTCAATTGCTCGTGCCAAGCGCAGAGCGGGGAGTTCTGCAGAAATGGGAAGCTCGGCGTCGGTCCCATATAACACTTGAAAAGGTGACATACCGAGAGACCTCTTGGGAGTAATGCGGTCCACCCACAAAGCGTCGTATAATGACTTGTGCCACGTCCGCTGACTCTCATCAACTAGCTTCCGTATGATGGTCACTAAGTTTTTATTACTGGATTCTGCCTGACCATTTCCCTGGGGGTAATAATCCAAGGCGTGGGCCAAGGTTATCCCGTGTTCATAGAAAAAACCAAAAACTTCTCGTGAGGAGAAGTTGGAAGCATTATCAGCAATGATTTTGTGTGGAACGCCAAATCTCACGATGATATTCTCTTTGATGAAATTGCAAACAACCTCAGAAGTGGCGTTCTTGACAGGAATGGCCTCCACCCATTTGGTGAAGTAATCTGTTGCTTTCAGGACATAACTATGCCCGACACTCGATTGGGGATGGAGTGCTCTGATAAATTTGATTCCCCACTGTCTGAATGGTTCATCAATAACGACCGGCCTGAGGGGAAAAGCAGCCAATTTTGGCTTGCCGACAAATTGTTGGCAGAGCTCACACTTTGCTACCCAGGTGGCTGTATCCTGGAACAGCGTCGGCCAATAGTACCTGGCCCGGATGATCTTGTGTGCCGTCACGGAAGAGGAGAAGTGACCACCACAGGCTGAATCATGAAAACTCTCAAGTAGCTTTATCTGCTGTGGCTTGTCAACACATCGCAAGAAGATGCCATCTATTCCGCATTTGTATAAACAGTCATCCCAGATGACATATCTGGCCGCTCTGAGCTTTATAGCACGTTTCTCCTTTGAAGTTAGATGAGCTGGACACTCACCATAAGTGAGAAAGAAAGTGATATCAGAATACCATTCGTCGCTGGTGGCGACAAATAGAACCATGGGTAGAGAATCGGCTTTCTCCAGCTGGCTTTGTGCTCCCTCGGTGCAATAACCATTTTCCTTAGGGTTTTTTGAATCTTGGTTTTAAGCCATGAGCTAACATAGGCCCTTGCCTCTTACCAGCTTGGTTGGTTTTATATCTAGATCATACTCCTGGACTTTTGCAATCCAATTTCCTCGCAAACTCCCTAACTCCTGTTGAGTTAGGATTGACTTGACTGCCGTGTCAGGGACCAGTACCATTGTGTGAGAATTTAGAATGTAATACCTGAAGTTCTTGACTGCTTTGACAACGGTGAAGGCATGCTTTTCCAACTGAGACATCTTTAATTCGTGAGGCTTGAGAGGAGAGCTCATGAACGCAATCAGGGATTCAACATCTTCAGAATTCTTTTGCATTAAGATGGCCGATACAGTATGCTCAGATGCATAGCTATACATGATAAAATCCTTGGAGAAATCGGGACATACCAGGACTGGTGCGTGAGCGACGGAGGCTTTTATATCTTCGAATGACTTCTTTCCTTCTTCGCTCCACTGGAAAGTTGGTGATCCTTTCATCATGTTTGATATGTGGCGAGTCTTTTCAGCAAAGTCGGGAACAAAGCGCCTGAGAAAATTCACTTTTCCGAAGAAAGAGTGAACGCCGGTCTTGCTTGTAGGTAAAGTAAGGCTCTGAATAGCCTTAACCCTTTCGGCATCTATCTTCGTCCCTTCCTTGCTTACAATGTGTCCCAGCAACTTTCCTTCTGTGACTTCGAAAATAGACTTTTTCAGATTTAGGGAGATCCCATGTTCCCGGCATCTAATCAATACTTGCTCCAAATGATCGCAATGATCATTTCACTGTTTAGAGAACACAGTTAAGTCATCCAAGTAGACTACGATGACTTTTCCCATCATACCTTTGAATGCAAAGTCCATGGCCCGCTGAAAAGTGGCACCGGCATTGGTCAGACCAAAAGGCATCCTGCTATAAGCGAATGTACCCCAAGGGGTAGTGAATGCTGTTTTGAATTGGTCTTCAGGTGAGACTTCAATCTGATTGTAGCCTGAAAAACCATCAAGCATGGACAACATTTCTGATCCAGTTACTGCTTGCAGAACCTGATCCATTATGGGAAGTGGGTAGTTGTCCTTCAAGGATGCTTGATTCAAGTTACGAAAATCCACGCATATGCGTATCTCACCATTCTTCTTGCGTACTGGCACAATGTTCGCGACCCAGGTACTATGATGGATAGGAAAAATGATCCTTGCATCCAGCATCTTCTGAATTTCAGCCTGGATAGTACCTGAGATCTTAGGATTATAGTTCCTATGTTTCTGGCGAAAGGGTTTGACATCCTCTTTCAACAGAATGTCATGCTAGACATATTTTGGCTTGAAAGACTTTAGATCGGCATAGGACCATGCCAATACATCCATGTATTTCTTCAACAATTTGACGAATTTCTGCTTCTCTTCAGGTGTGCAACATTTTCCAATGTTCACAAACTGCGGATGTTCTACCGAACCTAAATTGACCGGTTCAGTTTCTGGGGAGGAGTTAGGATCATCTCGCCTTTTCTTCTTGACAAAACGATCGTGCCTGTCGAACAAACGCTCTAGAGAAACCAGGCCTTTCAGAATTTTATTTCCTTTGAGCTGACATATGCCATCGCTTCCTTCGGATTCCCCATCCTGATCAGTAACAGACTCACGACATGCGGAAGTGGATCCTTCAAAATGAAGCTCACTAAAATTTTCCACCTTTTCCAGAAAGGCAATAAGTTGATTGTCATCGTTGAATACCTGCCAGTGCTGAGAATTATCTGGCACGCTTGGGCGGAAAACCACCTCAATGGTATACGTGTCTGTTTTCAAACCTGGGTGAGGGAGCATGAGGGATGCTGAGACGGCTAATGAGTCGGCCATGTCATTCTGAGCTCTTGGAATGGATTTTATTGAAAAAGTGTCAAACTCCTCGATGCTGTCCCATACCGCATTGTGGTAATGTCTGAGCCTTTCATTCTTCACTTGGTATATCCTTTTAACTTGATTTACGACCAGCTCTGCATCACCCTGTACTTTCAGATTCTTGATTCCTCTTTCCCTTGTGGCTTGCATGCCAAGTAGCAAAGATTCATACTCAGCAGTATTATTCGTGTTGAAAAACTGCAACTTGAAAGAGAGAGGGATAATCTCCTCCTCGGGAGATATTAGCACGGCTCCAGCGCCGCACCCACTAGTCGCGCAACTGCCATCAAACTGTAATGTCCAGATCTTGTTAAGATCCTCTGCTTGGACGAGGACCTCCATTTTGTCAGACTCAGTAGACAAGAAATAGTTTCCCATCCCTGATGATTCGAAGAGAATTTGGGCTTTGGGGTCATCGGAGTTAGTAACCAAGTACTTCTTTTGTGATTCTGGCTCCAACGTTTGCATTATACCTTTGACGGGGATTCTAGCCTTAGACCAGTCCATATGAATCTCTCCACCAACCTCACTGCAAAAACTCCTTCCTAATAGAATTCCATATGCTGCCGGAATATCGGCAACAAGGACGGTCATTTTTACTCTTTTCTCTGGGAACGCCGCAAATGCAAATTGCGCGTCTTTAATTTGACTGATCAGCGGAACCTGCTTGGTTTCCAAGGAATAACATCTGCCAAAAGGATTGATAAGGGTGAGGCCCATGGCATGGGTGACCTTTGCTGGCATGACGTTATCGGAAGCCCCAGAATCAATTATGCAGTTGCTTAGTTTGTGGCCATTGATTAGGAGGGAGAGATAGAAAGGTTCTATCTTGCCTGATGCAGATGTTGAGGAAATATTTATGTGAGATGCAAAAGGAGTGGAAAGGATTCCTTTTGGGGAAACCTGAGTAGTTATGAAAGCTTGGCTTTGGATGTATTTGGTCAACCTTACAAGCTGCTTAGGATTGGACTGAAGATACTCGGCTTCAGACATTTGGATCTTGGTCTTTTTAGCGTGATCAATTATGTCAAACACGGCCAAGGGTTGCGTTGATGAAGGAATGAGTCCCTCATTTCGCGATGGTAGGGTAGGATTACCGGTCTTGATAGGAATATGTGAGGACTGATTCGGAGGGGAGATAGGGGAAAAAGATATTTTTGAAAAAGACTTAATAACAGGTTGAGCAGGAAGGGGACTACCTCATTTAGCGATGGTTGGAGGCATGTGTGACACGACCTTCTCTTTCTGCATATTGGCAGCCACTTCTGCTTCTTTTCCTTGCGAGCGGGTAAAAACAACATATGACTGCCCGCTTGCATATCCTTGGGTACCCTCTTCTTCATCAGATTCTTCCTCATCAAATTCCATATACCCGATAGTAGAGTCGCCAGTCGGTTCACCGACATCTTGATCATCTTCACCTGGCGATGAAGGTTCTTCATAATTTTGCTCCTCTTCTTCGATTTCGGCTAAAGCATTGACCGGAGGGGCCTCAAGCGCCAACCGTGGAGCAGTTGCAGGTAGGCGCGGCCTTTGTGAGATGTTGTTAGAAGTAAAATTCCTCCGTGGGATATCCCGGTACGAAGAGCTGGGAGAAGACTGAGCTAGCTACTTTTTTAACGCGAGCAAGTCATTTGCCATCTTTTGAAATGCCGGATCGGATGAAGTGGCGGGAGAAGGAGCTGAAAATTTTGGCTTGGATGGCTCTCGCTTTAATTCACCAGATATTAGCAAGTTATCTTCAATTCGTATGGCAGCAGCTTGGGCGAGAACCAAAGTAGTGACCTATTCTTGTAAGAGTAAGAAACTTACTTTTGAGCTCATGGCGTTCACGAAGAAACATTTCTAATTTTCTGGCGTTGGCAGCATGGTAGGTGGAACTCGGTTGATCAGTGAATTGAAACGGGTGATGAAATCACGCATGGTTTCATTGACCTCCTTCTTCAGGTGAGTGATCTTGGATAGTAACGTGAACGCGTCCTCTGAAGGCTTATATCTTTCTTCGAATGCAGTTCACAAGGTGGCCCAACTAGTAATAGATCCGGCTGGCAAATGCTGAAACCATTCCGCTGCTGGTCCTTGCAAGGTTTCTAGAAAAAGGTGAACTGACACATCTTCATGGGTCACATCCAGGATACTGCATGACATGATGAACGTGGATATGTGTGAATCCGTGCTTTGGTTCCCGCTACCATCAAATTTAGGAAAATTCTTCCGGTTTCCGTGAGGGAGCGCATGAACGGGGTGTGGCAAAGCGAGTGGGCCCATAGCATTTCCCCATGGCACTGCCATTTGGATGGCTGGAAAAAGGACGCGAGCTAGAAGCACAGTTCCACTGAGCAGTAAGGCACTACAAAGAGATGAGGATATTCCTTGTGAGAGATGCTTCCTTCGTGGAGGTGAGACACTCTTGACTGACCGGTTAGCTGAACTTAGCGATGGGAAGTGTGCCGATGTGACATTAAAGTTGTGCCTTTGAAGTAGATCAAAAGTAGGATCGATTACTCCATGAGCTCTTCTGCTACGAGTGAATGTTCACCCGCCAGTGTACCTTCCAGATCTATGCAATATTTGGAGCAAATCCTAAAAACTCTTTTTGGTTGTACTTGCTGATTTTTAGAATTTTCTGACAAAACCAACAGCATGTACTTTTCTAAATATTTAATTTTATCCCTCTTTTGAAAACCGATTGCGGTTTAATGACAAATGTTAACGAGGATAAAATAACGGCCAACTTAGTAGGCTGATTTTCAGAATTTTCAAGTTGACTTTTTGGCAAGGGTTTGAAATTTTGCAAAACAGTCAAAAACTCAGATCTACGGAAAAATACAGGTTTTTGAAAAAACTCAGCGAACTAAAGATCTCTAACTAGTCCCGATCTATGGATCCTTGAAGAAAATTTTCAGTTCGGATCACTTTTGCAAAAAATTGGATTTTGAACAAAAGTCTAATTTTGCAAATAGGTAGTGACTTTTGATTTTTTATTGATTTTCCAACATACCACTACCATAGATCTTGTAGATCTGTTCGATCCCCAGCGGAGTCACCAAAAACTGTTGGTCTGAAAATCTGTCAGGTGGATAGATCTATGGATAGACGAGCCAACAGTGTGCAGGGCATAGCCCCTCTTTGAGTCAGCAAAGCGAAACTGGTTTATTGCTATTCTACCAGCAGGAATCTGTGCAAGTCTCACAATATTCTACCTTTGGGGGTTGGGATCTCATCCCAGTAGAAGTATTTCCAACTGTGAAAAGAAGGGAAAGAAATGAGGTGGGGAGATAGAATAGATTTGAAGGGAGAAAAGAAATGAATTCCAAAGCAGAAAGGTCAGAGGGTCTATGTTTTGGGCTGGTAGTAAACAGAGCCAAACCTACTTGCATAGACGAACAAAGCAATACTGATGAATAAATGACAAAAAAGTAGAGATAGATTCAACAGAATAAACACATAAATCTGACATAAGAAAGATTAAAATGCTCATAACACACATATTCAGCACAAAGTCTTAATATTTGTATTAATGTTTTCTTCTGTTACAAAAAGCTCAAAGTCTTTTCTTCTAACTTCTATTTTTCATCTAAAAAGTATCCACCCCTTGAATACAACAAGTATCCAAGTATATATAGAAGAAGGAGAAGAAAGAAGGCAAAAAACAACCAACAACTAATTACAAAATATCTACAAAATATCTAAAAGTCAATGTTGACTTTGGACAACTTGGTGGATGACAACATCCCATGGTGCAACATGGATGAGGTCATCGTTTGTACCAACATACTCTTAGATATTTACAAAAAGGAAGCCAAGAGGAAGAAAGCTATTCATCATCGTCTCATGGCTGGAAGGGGTGTTTTGCTTCTGCTGTTGTTCTGGAGAGGTGATGTGGAACTAAGTCCGATATTCCATGAATTTACTGATCATTGGCTAAAGTTGATCCTAGGCAGGACCCTTCGTATGATCGCCGATGACCTCACAAGTCTCCCGCTCATCTCTGAGTTTTTCAGGGAGTTTGAAATATTCATTGCCTGCCTCCATCAGGAACCCCACAAAATCATGGCAAGCCAGAAGGTTGTTGATACATTCGGTGTCGAAAGTGGCTTCTGGCCCTAACCCTTGCGAGACGATCTCCTTAAAGATCTGGATAGTTTCATCTGCCTTCCTCAAGGTGAAAGAAGGAGTAAGCAAGCATGGAGACATTCTCAGAACAATTTGCTCCATTTGATGCATTGCATCCAGGGCTTCCTCCTTGACTTTGTCAATCTTTTCTAGGACGAACTCCATCTGATCGACCTGGTAATCCAATGCAACAAGGATCTTGCTGGGTACCCTGGGGTGATTGAAAATGCCGAATTTCACCAGATTGTTGACTGAGCAGTCGAGCATTTTCTGGAACGTCTCGTGTTGCAACCTTGCATGGTCCAACTCTTCCGAGATAGGTCCTGCGATCACCTAGAGATCTTTGTTCGCCTGACTGATATTCTGATACAATTCGGTGAACTTGACTATTACCTCCTCGCTGTCTTTGAGGATTTGATTTCTCCAGGCGGAAATTGCCATACCTTGTTAGCTAATTTTGGCGTACTCGTTTATCTTATCCTGGCTTAGGACCTCAGGAGTTTCAGTGGCAGTTGTAGGAGGTGCACTGCCCATTTTCTGCAGGGCGTGGAGAAGATGTTTGTTTTGTTCTTTTAGTAACCTCTTCTCCTCCTTTGCTTCTTGAAGTTTCTTGCAAAGGGCATCCACCGCAGATAGGGCCTCTCCTTGAAGACTTTCAGAAGACATTCCCATTGTGACTTGGGTCACTGTATAATCTGTTGGAGACAGATCCTTTTTACCCTTTGAAGGATCAGGATATGTGATCTCCATTACTCTTTCTCCCGATGCACTCTGAGAGAAGTGGGTTATAGATTTTTTCTTCTTAGCCCCATTTGCTGGGATGATAGAGAAGTCCATCGGTGCAATAGGGACTTTCCTCTTTTGCTGGTTCAGATGCTGGGAGATCCATGCTGGACTTAAGGGAACGGGACCAGAGGTAGAAGAGGGAGCAGCTGCAGTGGATGAGGGGAAATGGGTAGAGACACTTGGTGGTGGCATCGAGAGGGAGGCCGAGAAAGTGCTCATGGGAGGAAGGGATACTGTAGGGGAGGTAGACGCGGGAATGGAAGGGAGCTGAGAGATGAGAGAAGAAATGGTGGGGGACAGCTCCGTGAGAGAAGAGAAGATGGATGACGAGGAAGGGGGAACAATAGAAGATGGGGGAGAGGATACGACCAAAGGAATGGTCACTTGAGTCATACGAGGAGGAGGAGGAGGAGAGGGAGAAGGGATAGAAGGGACCTCAGCAGTTGTAGTAGTGGCGACACCCTGAGTGGATGTTCCCGTTGGAACACCTTCCGCCGCTTCTTTCTCTAGGGATACCAGACTTACAACCTGTTCTTGTGTAGCGGAAGGAGGACTTTCAGGAGCTCCTTCTTGAGCAGAGCTCGATTCGCCCTCTTTATCCTTGCCTTTGACCTTTGGCAGATGCTTTGGCCTGACAGGTGCGTTGCCCAATGGGGATGTAGTGAAATCTACCCTGAGGTAGATAAGGCCATTCATTTTGCACCAGTGTTCTGTCCTCCGCAATGTCTCCTTGACCCTTTCTTCAATGGTCTGGGGCGCTTTTGTTCTGTCAATTGCAGCAAACGGCCAGTTGTCCCCATCTGTGTCCAGATACACCTGATCAACTTCTTGATCGGTAGTTTGATAACCCTTTGGAACAATGGCCATGCCATATTGAATAATCTTCTGCCAAGGCCAAGCGGGAGTGGTCCTTCCTTCTAAGTTCAACCTCATGATACAGGTCGATATAGATGTCCTCGATCTGTGGAATGTGGATTGGATCGAGTTTTGCCTTGGGAAGGCAATTCCTTGGATCAAAAGTGGGCCTCACCGGGAATTCGTGCTTTAGATTGAGCAGTTCTAGCTCTGCAAACATTTCCTGGGCTTTGTGGTGAGAAATGTAGGTGTATCTGCCCACTGTAAGGGGGAAAGGAGTTCCACCCTTCTTTCTCTTCAAACATTTCTCATGGTAGGTTATGAGCTGTCTGGACAGCTCCAACAGGATCAACTTGGGGCCAGCATATCTCGGCAATTTGGTGGGCTCCCCCAAGAAGTTGGCCACTCTGAGATAGGTGAAGGTGGGGAATTGGGTAAATAGTGCCCCCCACTTCTCAGTTGTTGTGACTATGCTCTTGGTCGTCCGACCATGAGTCATATTTGGCCTCAAAAGGTAGATGATGCCATAGAAGAAAGCATCGTTGATCTTAGTAAATTGCGGGATGTTGTTCTCCAGCTTCAGCTCTAGGTAGTATTCATATATTTTTACCTGAGGCCATATTCCGCATCGGCTCAGTGCTGGATAATCCCTCTCCGAGGCTGCAGCGTAGACTACGTAGGAGTTCATGTAGAACCTCCCCGTTGTGGTGAGTTGTTGGAGCTGCTCAGATATGGTGCTGCTTATGATCTCTGCCCACTCAAAGCGTTGATCTGGCACATTCTTGTTCATAGTTTCAAGGTACCTGAGCATCCATTTGTGAAAGTAATGGGCATCAGAAAGCCCAAAAACTCTACTTAGGAATGTGATGGTGTCACTCAATTCCTCGGAGAAGTCACTGCGGTGAATAACCTGTGGCCATCTGGTTATTACCTTCTTGTTCTTCAAGTACACTTCATTCATCAGCTACATGCACTTGTCTTCATTATCCTCCCATGCCTTGGTGCAGTCCTCTTGGCTTACAGCCACAAAGTGTCGGTGGTGAGGGATGCCTAACATGATTTCGAAGTGCCGGGCAGTGAGGTTGATTATGACCTCGCCCTTTTCATTTTTGACACACCTTGTGTCTTTGTTGTAACAATGGGCCACCACCATCATAAATTCATTGTTTACTACACTGACGGGGATCCCCCCAGCAAAATGCAGTCCACTGCCCACCAGCTTGTCCATCCAAGGACTTCCTGTGACTCTCCTGGTTCTGGCCCAGAAATCCTCCATGTCGATGTGACCGAGTTCGGAGTCTCTTATGTCCAGGTCACATTCTGCCTGGGACTCAGGCATTCTGACCCTCTGGTATTTATACTTCATCTCTTCTTCTGTAAGCTTAGCCTTACCCTTTGACTTGGTTGGATTTTTGCTTGATGTAGACATATATGGATCTGAGTTCAGTTGCTGATCTGCAAGAAGAAGGAGCAAAGTCCAACGCAAAAGAGCCATGTTAGCTGTCAGATCTTCCATTAAAGCACTACAGAATGAGGAGTTAGCAATTTTAAGGCCTCAGGGCGCAGGGCGCAGGAACACTGCAGGCTGTAGAGTTAATAGAATGGTGCACTGAATCAGAGTGTTACAAGGAACAAATCAGCGCCAAAGGGCACAGGGCGCAAGGATTTTGCATATGACATTATTGTTATTGTAAGCGGGGATGTGCTTGCGCCATTTATGCAGTTTTATAATGGGCGCAAATAATTTTGGTGTTGTATTGGGGCAGGGTGTGCCAATGGCGCATGTAATTTGCGTGTAACATGAGACTTTGGTGCGCCGAAGGGTGTAAGATTAATGCGTGTAGCACCAAAATTGTGTGCGTAAAGGGAGACTTTGGCGCGGTGCAGGGAAAGCTTGCATGACACTTTGTTGTTGTAAACAGGGATGCGCCGATGCCAAAGATGCTTAGTTTTTTGTATTGCGCAAGAATGGCACGTGCTGCAAGCAGAAACAATGCACCTTAGGCGCGAATCTGTTTTGTGCAGCAGGAGTGGTGATTGCGCCAAGGGAGAAACGCAGCCCGGAAACAACTTTTTAGGTTCTTGACTCTTCTGTTTGTGATTTTTTAGGTTTTCTTGACATATTTTGACAGTGGGAGGAACACATCAAAGAGGTCTAGATCCATTTTTAGGTAGAGCCCTCTTGGCCAGCAGATCTAGAAAGAGGGTGCAAACAGCTTGGGAAGAGAGATTTGCAAGAACGGTAGGGGGGGTTTAAAGCTTCAGATCCATTTCACCAAATCACAAACAAACAGCAACAGAAAACACAAGAGGGATGAGGACCACTTACCTGGAAATATATAGAAAGTGAGAGACGAAGCGGGGTCCACGCACATGATACGAGGAGGACGGCGTGCTGACAGGTGCAGAGGAATAAAATTTATCACGTGTTTTCAATTGTGAAAGTGACAGGGCGGGTGCGCCTATATATAGGCAAAGGTGTAATAAATGCACCAACCACTTTTTCAAGGGGCACACCAAAACATGTGTCGACACATAAAACTTTGCGCCCTTTGGCGTGGATAAACGCGTGTCAACATGGGAATTATTTATGCCCTTGGCACAAATTTACTACTGTCAACACTTCATTTTGAGCGCCTTGGCGCACCAAAACACGGTGCAACAATTTAGTTGTTAACATGAAGGCGCATGCGCCTTGGCGCATGCAAGAAAGGTGCATCATGGGAAGGCGCAACAATTGATGTGTCAACACATCAAAGGGTGTGCCAAAGGAAATGAAGGGGGCACAAATTTAGTTTGTGTTACATAGATAAAAGGTGCAACCCAGCCAAAAAAGACCAAAATGACTAAGTTTGGAGAACTAGATTTCCCGGAAAGGGATTTTGTAACATTCCGAACACAGAGGGGTCCCTGACGAGGGACTAAAACAAAATTTTGGAATGGTTACCTATAAAATTGCCCTTGTCAATTTTACAGGATAACATGGCCCCATCAAAAAGCTAATGTGGGGATGCGGGGCTTCGGAGGAAAAATAGAATTTTCACACTTTTGTCAAAAGTGCAAATGGAAAAGAGGAAACCCCTACCTCTGCCGACCCCATTGGATGCCACGTAATCGGTGGATTTGCGAGAGAAAAGTTCAAATTTTTCTTGAGCTATTTTTTTACAGAAAATGTATAGGAAAAACTCAGAGAGCCATATCTTTCAATCCAGAGCTCCATTCTCTACAATCTTGGTACCAATGGAAAGATCTGGAGATTCTCTTCATCATGGAACTTCAATTTTAAATTTTAGTGAAGATTTGTGGGAGAAAATTGGAAAGCACATTTTGGCACGGGAAAAGACAAAACCAGTCTCCAACTACCAGATTTAATGAAGTATGGGCCCTTTTCTTCGGTCTCCAAAGTAGATACATGTAAATATGAGCTTTTTCATTGAGCCCATCAATAGATGAAGAATTAAAATGCATTTTGAAAAGTGGTTGGAGAAAATCCCTCATTTTTTCCCTTTCCTTCTCACATTTTGCTATATAATGTAACAAAGGCATCATTTTTCAGGAGGTTGTTCATTTTTCTTCTCTGCCTCCCCCTTCTTTTCTTCCCCAGGGTCAAAAATGGAGTTTGAACCTCCTCCCTTGCTCTATAACGACATTTTTTGCCTCTTTCTCATGAATGATGTTATGTGCAAACATATGAAGCAATAAAACATGTTTTTGTGATGCATTTGTTCATCCTTTGCTCGTTTTTATTACATCCTCTTGCCTCTCTTCATTTGCAGGGTATTTGTGTATGTTTTGAATGTTTATTTACAAATCTAGGAGTTGTGTTCATGGAGTTTGGAACATTTTCTGTGTGAAATCTATCTCTGGTCTGTGATGCACTTGTCCATCCTTTCCATTTCTCACCTCTCCTTGTTCCATGACGCTTTTGGTAGATGATCAACACTTTCCTTCTTTGGTGTATCACCATTTTAGTGCGGGCTCTATTTTTTCTTGTTTTCTTTCTCTCCTTGTCTCCTTGGAAGTTATATTAGGATTAGATTAGCTTGCATGCATTGGAATATCTTGTGGCAGTTAGATTAGGAAGAGGAACCAACCTTCTCTGGAGGATCATTCCCATTTGCAAGTCCCACAGCTTGGGGAATGATCCAATGTTATGCAAATCACACCAAATGACACTGCCTTATAAAAGTAGACTTGATAACTCATTTGGGGGTGCTGTGATTTTTCACTAACATATATTACACACAAAAAATACTTAAGTGGATAGTACACATCAAAATATATTTCTGTAGTGAGGCACCAACCCCTAAACCCTTGTTGATATTACTCACAACAAGATACTCCTATGAATATGACTCATCATAAGTTATTTTTTAGAAGTATGATCAATTAAAATATGATGATACCATAGATGATTTTGATCTCAAAGTTCAACTCCAAATTCCTCCAAACCCTTGTTCAAACCCGCATTCACTTAGCTCACTCTTTCTTATTCTTTCACATATACAATTTTCCTCAAAACCTTACACAAAAGCTATCTAAATATCCTCAAACTTTCAGACACTCTCAAAAATCTGAATATATACCTTCATATCTGATTTACTCCCATACTTTGGTCACACTTTTCCCCTCTCACTTAGCTAGTTCAAGTTTAAATTTAAACATTTACTTTATACCCTTATCAAATAAAAAGCATAAGGGAGGTCATTGTTTTATCATTATTTCTACAAAAAAAAACTAAAATTAACAATAAAATCATGCACATACATAAAATTTACCCATATATGTTGGCCATGCTCAAATGCACAAAACAAGCAAAAAAAACTCAAAACCCCATCACTTGATTCATCAAAAATCAAAAACCTTATCACCATGATTAGCCAAGCTCTAAAGTTCATCAATCATGTAAAATATGACATAAAAACACCATCCATGGTCGTTAATTATCTTTCACCAATCAAATTATTCATAACTTACACAAGAAGGCTCATATCCTTCTCAAAATAGTTATCTCCAGGAACCAATATTCACCTATGGTCCTCAAGCACACACCAAAACACCTTAACTATTTCATATAACCACTCATTAAAAACCACCTAACCTTTATATCACATATATGGTTGTTATAGTTAAAGAAACATCTATGCACGCAAACTACACCAACTTTCATCTTCACCAAATTGAACTTCCCATAAAGTAGTTTTAGAGACACAACTGGTTTGCACAATTTATATCACTTTCAAGACCTCTAAAGGCCTTAAATAGGAAAAAAAATTCATCTGTCTTAGCTCTCCAACTGATAGCAAGCATCAACCAATTAAAAACATGCATAATTTACCTCAATCTTTCATCCTGAGCATTCTTATCCTAGAAACAAACATACTTCTTCTTCACAACTTGAGATGATTGAATCATCAAATACCATCATCATGAGACAAACTATACACCATTAGAAATACCTCTGAATCTACTTTCCATCCTTACAATTCCTTCCAAATCCAAGTGGAAGGCCTTCAACCATGTCCATCTCTAAAATTGCTCTAGAACTACCCCAAAACTTCCTCAAGACTAGTCTTCATGAATAGGGAACACTTTTCCATTTTTAAGCTCAACCATGATTTGAAACTATTATTGACATCAATTAAAACTCCCATACTAAAAACAATGTCAATTTATTTCATACCTTCTTTGTACAACTTTATCCCAAATGAAACTTCTTCAGAAACTTTCCTATTTGAGTGGGGTCCACATGTCACCACGTGATCTATTATACCTATCTAGAAATATAAAGGATTCTTTTAAAAAATAAAATCACCATATGAGAAAAAAATTCATTTCTAAGCACTTACCAAGTAGATCTTCTCCATCGCTCTAGACCTAGGGTTTCAAACTCACAAAAACCAGTTTACCTTCTTAACATTTGTTCATCAAAATGTGACAATGAAACCACTCCACTATTTTTGTGAATTATTATTAATTTAATGGAATATCATCCATGAAATATGAAAGGTCCCATGAAAATCACACATTTCATGGTGAGCATCAGAAGTTGCAATTCGAGATGGAAATCACCTTCTTGTCAACCGTATTTCACCTAAAACATCATAACTCAAAAAATATTCATCCTGGAAACCTAAAAAAATTTCCACAACATTATGACACACCATACTAACATATCCAAAAATAATAATGTCATGAATAGCTCTACATATTCTGAAAAAAAATCATTTTCATAACTATCCCTTAGGGTTTTACATGGTTTAGGATAGGACCAATTGAACCAACACTATAACTCATCATGAAACCTCTAAAAACAACCTTTACATGATGAAAAAAATATAACATACCTCCATAATTGATCTCAAGGGCTTACACATACCTGTAAGTTCCCATCATTCCTAATTAGGTCTTAAAACATTAGGATTAGGCTTAATATGCAACATGACCAAGTAGACAAACCTCATAACTCTGCTTCCCAACACTCCAAAGGGACCTAACACACCTGATATAATCACATTTCTACATACTTCCCAAGTTACCATGTACCTCCATCCACCATGATCCATCACCTAGGCTATCTAGGTCACCTGATTAGGCTTGCTAGACCAAGCCAATCTCAATGATTCAACTCTTGCCATCATGAAACCACATGAATTTCCATGTCATCAACATATTGATCATGCTATAAAAATTCTCCAACATTCTTTTTACAATTAATGAGATTTTACATCAATGAAAACACATAGAACTCAACATGCCAATAATCTCCTCCTTTGTCATTAATGGAAAACCATATAATATTTTCCCCCTTTTTACACTAATGAAAAATCATACATGTTACAACTGATCTCCATCTTTCTCGGCCTCTTATAATCACCATTTGATAGGAAACATTATCCAAAGTCTTCAAATTAACCACACAAACCTTTTTTTCTTCATCTTGACCTAATTTGATCACCTTGCATATCTTAAAACCACTGAACTCCCATGGGGATAAACATACATAGACTCATACATGCCAATAATCATGACTTAGGGTAGAAAACACCATCTTACCTATTTCTTGGTCAATCCCAACTTTATAAGGCTCATACTTGAATTGTTTCTTGCATACCTTGGTCACATACCTCTTTTAGGCCTTAGGTCCCTAAATCAATTCTATAGTGTAATTCAAACATAATTTTCTAATCTCTAGAAACTTACTTACAACATGAATTAGCACCTCATAGCTCCCCCTGGACGTATAACTTCCTTCTTTAGTATAAAATACAAAATTAGGACAAACATACCTTACATATGAGTCATAAAGATGACTCAACCATATTGACTCTTCCCTGAATCAACTTTTCAGTCTCTTTTTATCTTCTTTACCTACTATTAAAGTTTATCAACTCATGAATTACTCCCCCTTGGATTATACCTACTAAACATGACTAAATCCACCACATAATCATTCTTAGTGCCTTTCTCACTTAATAAAAAGTTAATACAAGCTACCCCTACCTTTATGGACTACATCATACATGTATAACACCATTTTAGCTCAAAAAAATCACCTATAGTACTTTTGTAATGTTTTACTCAAAGTGCAAGAAATCCATCATGCAAATCCTAAAAAGATATTTGACCTCATATCTTCTATAGGTTAAGATATCACAACCTCCCCTTCAACACATGTCTTCTACTAAAATTTGTAATACTCATATGTAGGCTTCATAGATTTCACATCAAATTAGAATCCCAACTTTTTAACCTATTAAAATTTAATAGAATCACAGTAAAAACAAAACATAATTGCAACAAAAGTGTAGTGGAAGAGCTAGAGCACTCTGTGGACTCAATTAACTTCTTTAAATTTATGGAATCAAACTCTCATGAAGCATAAACACTCTCACATACTTCAAGCTTGAACCAAGAGACCAAATACCACCTTGTAATCATATTTAACTTATGTACATACCTTTAACCACATTAAGAGAATCTCTAAATACCATACTTTACACATCCATTTCATGCTTCATGAACACCAACCTGTGTATAAACTCAAAACTTCATGAACTCAAATACATAGATAGGAATCATAATTTCTTGGATCAACTGTGTAACCAAAATGAAGAGTAATCATACTACCTTTAAGAATCATGGTACTTGAAGAGATTCTTAAAGCACTAACATTACTTTTCATAATTATTACACTTCTTCATGATTTCTTGGAACTAATAGTTCACTTTTCTTTCTCCCTTTTGATATTATTTACCTTTTATGGCATGTCAGATGCAAATATTACTCCTATCCTTTCCCTTAAATACTCAACGATAGGTTTTGGAAGTGGCTTTGTCAAAATTTCAACAACTACTTACTTAGTGGACACATGGTCCAATTTGATGCATTTCTTTCTCACTTGGTCTCTCAAGAAGTGATACTTAATAGGAATGTGTTTTGTTTTAGAATGCAAAACTAGATTCTTGGACAAATTGATTGCACTAGTAATATCACAAAAAATAGGTGTAGGCTCATCACACTTTACCTTGTAATCTTATAAAGTTTGTCTCATCCACATGATTTGAGTACAAAATTGTGCATCAAAAACATACTCATCTTCATATTTTTAAAGAAGAACAATAGATTATTTCTTTCTCAACCAAGAAACAATACATCTTACTACAAAGAAAGATCCTCCACTTGTACTTCTCCTATCATCAATACTTCCTACCCAATTAGCATCAAAAAAGGCCCTTAGGTAAATATTTTCACTCCTTGGATACCACAAACCATATTCAATAATACCCTTAAGATATCTAAAAATCATTTTCACTGCTTGAAGATGTGTCTCTTTAGGTTCCTCTTGAAACATTCCAATAATCCCCAAAGCTTGTAAAATATCTTGTCTCGAAGTAGTTGCATATAGAAGGCTTCCAATCATGGATCTATATTCTAATTGATTCACTTTAGGAGAGATATCATCCTTACTAATCTTGCAACTAGTCACCATAGGAGTCCCAACAGGTTTACAGTCTTCCATTTGAAATATTTTCAACATTTATCTTATGTACTTGGCCTGAGATATGAATATACCATCCTTTGTTTGACTTACTTGCAATCCTAAGAAAAATTTCATCTCACCAAGCATAGACATTTCAAATTCTCTCTTCATGACTTCAGCAAACTCATGAGTCATATGTACATTGTTTCCTCCAAAGATAATGTCATCCACATAGACTACTATAATCAACAAGTTTCCTCCTACATATTTGATGTATAAATTACTATCAAAAACACCCTTTTTGAATCCTTGATCAGTCAATTACTTATCTAGTCTTCCATACCAAGCCCTAGGTGCTTTTCTTTAGTCCATAGAGAGCCTTTTTCAATTTGCACACATAATCTTTCTCATATGTCAAGGAGAAACCATCAAGATACTCAATATACACTTCTTCATCAAGATTTCCATTTAGAAAGGTATATTTTACATCCATTTGATACACCTTGAATCCTTTATACCTTGCATATGCTAGAAACAACCTAATTGCTTCCATTCTAGCCACCAAAGCAAATGTTTCTTCAAAGTCAACTCCTTCAACCTGAGAATACCCTTTACAAACCAACCTAGCTTTATTTCTTGTGACTTCTCCATCTTCATTCATTTTATTCCTAAACACCCACTTAGTTCCTATAACATTCTTGTCTTTGGGTCTAGGTACCAATTCCCAAGTCCTATTCTTTTCAATCTGATCTAACTCTTCATTCATATCCTTGATCCAACACTCATCTTTTCTTTCCTCCTCAACACTTTTAGATTCAACATTAGATAAGAAATAAAGGTTCTCTTGGTTTTGAATACTTATAAGTTTGCTTCTTGTTGTAACCCCTGCATCCTTTTCCCTAAAATATGAGATTCAGGATGATCTCTCTTGATTTTCCTTGAGGGAGTCTTAGTGTCAACCCTTTATTATTCATAACTTTCTTCTTCATCTACTTCCTTGATAGGTTCTTCATCTTCCTTTGATCTCATATATTGAAAAACATCATTTGACTTAGCGTTAGCTTTCATAGGATATGATTCATCAAACCTTACACTAGCAATTTCAACCAAACTTTGCAACCTTTTGTTGTAACTTCTATAGGCTAAAATTCTTAAGGAATATCCCAAGAATATACCTTCATATGATCTTGAACCAAACTTCCTTGAATCATCTTCATTCCTCTTGATAAAACATATACTACCAAACACTCTACAATCTTTCACATTTGCAGGTCTCCCTTCAACAAATCATAAGGAGTTTTATCACCATTAACTCTTAATTGACATGTATTGAGAATATACATAGTTGTATTGAAAACCTCTTTCCAATAACCATAGAGTATCTTGGATCACTAAGCATGTTCTATCCATTTCCATAACAGTTCTGTTTTTCCTCTCTACTACTCCTTTTTTTTAGGGGTTCTTGCAACTGAGAATTGCCTTCTAATGCCATGGAATTCACAAAAATCATCAAATTTTTTAGAAAAAAAATCCCCTCCTCTATCAAATATAAGAAACTTGATCTTCCTATTTACTTGATTCTCAATAAGTGCTTTAAATGTTTTAAAACTGTCCAAGGATTCTGATTTTTCTCTTAAGAAGACTACCCAAGTGAATCTAGCGTAATCATAAATCAAAAGCATAAAATAATACTCACCAGTAAAGATAAAAATATTCTTAGGTCCACACAAATAAGTATGTATGAGTTGTAGAGGTCTTGAGGTATAATGATGCTCTTTGACTTGAACTTTCTTCTTATTTTCTTTCGATGTAGACAAGCCTTACAAATAGGATCTCCAGGATTACAGTGATCCTTGACATGTTTCTTACACATAAGAACTAATGCTTGATGCCATATTGTTCAAAGCACAATGTGTCCCAATATCCTGTGCCATAACCAATTATCATCTATTTTTCTCATAAAAAACCTTTCCTTATTGATACCATTCAGAATATACATATTGTTATCTATCTTTCTAGCTCTCCCTATAAGCTTTCATGATATCTTCAACAATAATCTTACACCATTTCCATCAAAGTCAACACAATACCTTGTTTTCACATTCGACTTAACATAAGAATGTTTTGTTTGAGACCCTTCAACATAAAAAACCCATTATTAGTAAGAGTTTTCCCATTATCTAGACTCAATGTGCCTTTACTTGCAATCTTTATAGCTATGTTGTCTCTAGACCAATCTTGACGAGGTTTTCTTCAAAGAGATGAATTTTATCTTGTCTTCAGTCATGTGAGTAGAACAACCACTATCAATATGCTGCATATCATATTCTCATCTTGGTTATGAAAGTAGTTTGAGCAACTCAACATTACAAACATCTTTTCTTCTTGATCTTACAAGTCCTAGAACCATAACATGCTCTTCCTTGTTATCTTCATAAAACCCTAAATCTGATGTAGATGAAGATGAAGAACATATATCATATATGCAACCCCATATATCAAACCCTAGAGGCTCAAAAAAATTCCTCATTTTGATCATAGGAATATTTTCAACTTGAAATGCTTTACCTACCATACTTGTGCTTTAAAGGATCTCATTTCAAGTGACCAAACTCTTTCAAAAGGACCCACTTTGATACCAATCATTGGAAGAAAAATGAACTGAGAAGGGGGATGAATGTCCTTTAAAATTTTTAATCACTTCAAGTTTACCAACTGTTGCAAACTCATCAAAATCCATTCAACCATATAATGTCCACCTTAGCTTATTAACATGCAACATTCATTCAAATGGACCCATGAAACATGGTCATGAGAGAATGCACCATACAAGCTATAAAATATACGTCAGGAAACCCTCAAAGGATGAATAAAACCACTAAACCTCATTGTTGATATTACTCACAAAAAATATTACTCAAGTCAAATCTTACACATCACAAGATATTTCTTTAGTGAGGTACCAACCCCACAAGGAGCACTAACCCCTAAAACCTTGTTGAGAATTACTCACAACAAGAGACTCCTATGAATGTAACCAATCATAAGATCCCCTTTTGTATAAGTATGCTTGCAGAAAAATATGCTGATACCATAGATGATTATGATCATAAATTTCCTCTCCAAATTCCTGCTCAAACCCTCATGTTTTAGGAATTAACTGCTCTTTCTTAGATCTTTCATAAAATAATTTTAAAAACCCTTATACAAAGGCTTTCTAACATGATTCAAACTTTCATCCCTCTTCACTCTCTAATTGATATTCCTTTTATCAGCTATCAAACCCTCACCTAGGTCGTATTTTATCTATAGGCTCAACTAGTTCAAAAATGAACTCAAAACATTTCTTAAATAAACTTCTCTTCATTTAAACACAAGGCAGGTCAGTTTCCTTCCTTTGGTTTGACTGATAAATTTTTTAAAAATTCCAACACAATCATAAAAACATTCACAATTGACCCATATAGGTCGGTCATGCCTAAAACCACTCAACATATACAAAATTAGCTCAAAACCCCATCACCTAGATGAGCTAAAACCAAAAAACTCATAACCATACTTTTTCAAGCTTCTAAATTCCTCATAAATGTGTAATATAAAATTTAAACATCATACATGGTCATACATAATCTTTTACCAATCAAATTATTCATAAAAACTCAAGAAGGCTCATATCCTTCACTATACAACTGTTTCCAGCACCCTATCTTCACCTTGGGCCTCAAGACAATCCAAGAAGAACTCACGTATGGAATGTATCAAATTGTTGGAATCCTTAGGAACTGTAGATCACAATCCACTCATCTTAGACCTTTAATGGAATAGCTGTATATGGAGTCCTCTACCAAATCTCCAATCTTCATCATGGTTACAAAACCAATCAAGACAGACTCATTATACTCCTTCATTTCTAGCCAAGTCAGGTTTTAGCTAGGGTTCCAAAGCAACCTATCTTCTTAACGATCATTCATAAATAATAGTGCCCTAATTTAACCACCTCATTCTTTTTGCTAAACTTCTTAGATATCTATGGAAAAACAATTCCCCAAAATACTCTAAAAGGGTCTCATTGCAAAGCATACAATTACATGGTGCCAGCTATCAGCAAGTCTAACATTTCGAGCTGGAATTTGCATTCTCAAGGACACTATTTTACCAAAAAACATCATAACTTGCAAAATCTATCATCATGGCAACCTGAATTTTTTCTCACATGGCATCATGACACAGCCTACTACTATCTCCAATCATCAGCATGTCGCAAATAACTCTGCATCTTTTTTAACCAATCTCATTTGCATGACTAAGTCCTTAGGGTTTTGCATGGTTCTAGGCTAGGACAAACTTAACCAACACTATAACTCAGCATGAAACCTCTGAAAACTGCCTCGACATGATGAAAACAATATAACATATCTCCATGAAGTTTTCTCAATGATTTCACACATACCTGCAAGTGCACTATCATGCCTAATTAGGCTTCCAAACACTAGGATTTGGCATATTTTGCACCATGACGAAGTAGACAAAACTCATAGCTATACTTCCCAACACTCTAAGAGGACCTAATACACCTGATATAACATGTCTCACACCTCTAAATGCTTCTCAAGTCACCATGTAGCTCCAATTCACCATGCTCCATCACCTGGGCTAGCTAGGTCACCCGATTGGGCTTGGTAGACCACGCCAATCTTACTGAATCCACTCTTGCCATCATGAAACTACCTAATTCTCCATGTCATCATGCTAATGGGTATATTATAATGCTATTCCATCATCCTCTTTTTCATTAATGAGCTTTTACATCAATGCCAATACCTAGAACTCAATATGCCAACAATCATGTGACAACAAAAGCCATACTCTCAGACTCATATAAAAAGTATCTGGATTCCCACTTCGACGTACAATTTAATAATATGTTTTTTACATTTTTTTCTTTCTTTTATTATCACAATAAGCTAATAACACAATTTTTCCTTTTCTGAATGTGCAGGTATTACTAACACCTTTAAATTAAGAAGGGATTATCTATGCAAGCTATTTAACACACTTTTTTGCAGGACACAATTGAATATTTTTCAGGCTAGGATAGTCTTGCAAGGTAGACAATCTGACATCCTTTGTTCCCTAAGTTTCAAACAATTTGATTTATGTAAAAATATATCCAATAGGATATGACATGATTTGACATATACTATTTTCAATGAGGCTCCAACATTTTCATCTTGTAATTATATAATTGCATTATAGTATGAAGCCTTTCTTGATTTAAACTCACAAAATGCTATTATTCCAACTGCACTTGATGAAAAAATGAGATTTAATTGTCTTTCAAATGACGAGAAAAAGGAAATTTTAAAGTTTTAATTATTGCAAAATATTTTCATGTATTTATTTAGAAAATAAAACTAATTTTCAATTTTGTTTCAGAAGAAAGCAATTACATCGCATGCAAGAAGAGAAGCTGCAGTAAGAGGTCATCAACCTCCTGAGGATTCTATAGATTCATACATAGATGTACAAGTATCTCCAACTCCTACAGTTTCAAGACAAAAACACATGAGTAGTTCTATTACACCCACTCAATTTCAAGCAATTCGAGAAACTTCATCAATTATTCCAGGTATTACTATCAGTATGTCAAGCCATGAATAATGGAACATACATTATTTAAATTTTTTTTTAATCGAACTATGCTTGATTTTAATCATTACTGCATATTTACAAATTCCTCTGATAGAATTCATCAAACTTCTCAACATCAACATGCACCAATACAATCCACAAAGATTCAACCACTGACAGTGGAAGAAAATAAACCAAGACATACTCTACAGAGTTGGTATAATGTACATTATTAGTATCACAATTACTTCAAACTTTATCTTTTCTACTAAATTTTCTAAACATTGAATTCTTGTGTTTTTTTTCACATTTTAATTTTGTAGCTTATTTTCCCACTTCTCAAACGAAAAATATACCACCGCCACCACCACAAAGACAAGTTTAAACAAGGGGGAAAGAATATCTTTTATAGCTCAAAGTGGTGGCACATTTCATTTGACATAAACATAGTTTCCAAATTTCTCCTTTAGTGGTCTCCTTAGTGTAGTGGGCACCACCATTTTACAACAAATTGATCTTGATGACGATTTCTTGGTTATTGAGAGTGGTATTGGGGATCCAACTACTTTTAATCCACATAATATGATTCTGGGCCAGAACCAAATAGATCTTGTTTTACAGGCACAAATACCTATTTCGCCATATGACACACATTCTCCAACACATATACTAGTACCTCAATCTAATGATCAATTAAATTTTTTTGTTGTTGCATAATTTGTTGGCAAATAGTTGTTATGCTAATATTAATGATGTTGTAATGTTGGATATAGAGACATTGAAAACATGGGAACTCCGGGCCAAAGCTTTGATGAAGGAAATAAATTCTTGTTATCACAACCATTCCCAAAGAAATTATTTATTTTATTTAGTTCAAAATGAGCCAGGAAAGATTGATGTATTCCTGAATTAGGCTCTCTTAGGTGCCATTACAGTAGGCAATTACTATAATGATAATGTTTTGGATGTTATGTTAAGAAATTTGGAAAATTTAAATGGTGAAGCCCAAGATTACTATATTAAATGGGTTATAGAGAAAAATGTAATTGTCATTGCAAATGTGGAAAAAGATAAAGTTATCATAACTTTATCTATTTCTTTGCATTGTAATTTTAATTTTACATATTTAAAATTTTTAACTAATAATATTTCTTTGTTCAAATGCAGTCAAAATATAATTTTTTGGAAGAATGAAGTACTGGTCTTGGATATTCATATGAAGAATGCACATAAAATTTTAACTGCTACTATTTCACTGAAGGAAAAACTTGTGCTCCTTAATAAAAATAACAATACAATGAAGAAAATAATTAAGGAGCATGACATTGATCCAAAAATATTGTTCAAGTAGAAATCAGATGTGGATCCTAACTTACTTTCAGTAGGTGATATGGCCAAACAAGATATTGAAAATATCACTGGTATCAATGCCACAACTGATGATCTAATTAAATCAGGAGCACTAACAGATGATACACGACCATAGGGAATATCATAGAATGAGATTGTATTTTATTATATTGTATGACTAATTGTAATACTGAGAATTGAAATGTAAATCTCAAATATCAATTGATATGTTTTGCATTTTTGTAAATTTCTTTGAAACAATATGAATCGACACTTTATTAATATATTGTTTTCATAGCATCTATGGTGTTTTGTTTTTCATAATAATGTAAAGTATAATATATGAGTTCTATTCATAATTAATGTGTTCATATCTTATCCTTGCATTGTATAAAAATCATAAGAAATAAGGATACTGAAATCGTTTATCAAAAAACATAAATAGCTGTGACAATTTCATATGGATTTTTTAAAAAGGATTAAATATTTATAAAATATGCCTCTTACCAAGGTAAAATCCTAAAACTCATGCAATTGAAAGAATATTTGAGTAAGCCCTTTTTCCTTAGAGACATGTTGGTACTCAAACTTACACCCCCTCGAGGCCTCAAAACTTTGTAGTGTGAGTCATTTGCAACTGTGGATATGTCTAAAAAATTCTTTGGGACCAATATTTGGAGTAATTAAATGACACGTAAAAAGGGGACTGCCTTTCCCTTCTACTTTTTATCCTACCTTTGACCAAGGTGACAAGACCCATGGGGTAACTTGAATGCAGAGGGGGAGATGGAGTCTTTGTTCCTCAACTTCTTCAAATGATGGATCAATCTGGGATAAACATGGACATGGACACAACACTTCACTCTCACGAGTTGTCACACAAAGTGATGCATATGTTTATTTCACTAGACACATGTTACTATAGATAACATAATACCATTTCTCTTGCATATTTTTGATAAGGGAAGTAAAACTGAAGGTTCTTTTCACTGGTATTTATAGAAAAACAACATAGTAACAAATAAAGACTAATATGATGGGATGTGACTTGTAATATGTTTATGTTTATGAATATGGGAGATTATATGATGATAGATCTTCATGTAACACAACACTCAACACTCACTAAGAAAATATGCCATTCTAGAAAATAAAGAACATTTGATCAAGTAGATAAAATTTCTACAAAGGAAGATTTACATTCATTGATACTCAATAAATGCAAGAATTCCACACAATCTCTAAAATATTCAACATAAAAGCTCATGCAAATATTCTAATAAAGTGTTCATCACTCAAAGGATACTGAAAATCTCTACAAAAAAATGGTTATAGTGAGGGTTTTAAAATCATGTATAGTATTGCAAAGTAAATGCTCACAACACAATATAGACGTAATTACCTAAGTATTACCACAAAGGACAAATCTAGTGTAATTCAGAGAAGAAATGAAAAAAATACTATAACACAAACTATAACACATTAGTCAAAAGCCCAACATACATAACCCAAAATACAAAAGCTAAACTTATAAGCAGATACATTTCATTTAAATCTTCAATTTCTTGACAAGGGAACATAAAATAAATTCTTTCAATGCTTGTCAATGGCTGTACATTGTAACCACCTTGACACACGATCTTTGAAAGACAAAAACTCACATGTATTTCATTAAAATAACTGTTGCAGTATTACACTAATACCTTTCAATCTTTTCATAATAGAAAAACTAACCCCCCTTTTGTACGAGGACAAGCCCCCTTACTTACAATTTTGGTGAATTATTGTGATTTAATCCCCCCCCCCCCAAATTGGTAAGAGAATATTCTTATGGTTGTGAAGAAATAAATTTGATTGGAATAGGAATGCATGTTGTCCAAATGAAAATATCATTTTTTTCCATTAACATATTTGGGATTAGTTCCATGCTTTTACTACCACATGTGCAAAGCTTACTGCCAGATGTGATTCTATCTTTTCCATCTTGTCATGATTACCTAGGTATCCCGTCACCTCCACCTGCCTCATGACATCACCTTTTATATTAATTTTATTTATCCATTTGTGAAAGTCATAACTTTAGGAAATGAGTAAATTATTGAAAAGCATCTTGAATTTAATGCTTCAACTCGTGCCATGCCTTTATTCGGATTTAATGGAGTGCCCCTTTACCAATTTTTATTTTGCCTTTCCTTTACTTAATTCATGTTGCACATCCAACTAAATCCTACAATTAATTTTACTTTGATGGATCACACAGGTTGTTCTAGAATTTCCCTCTCTATAAATTCTCTACACGTAGCCATGAATTTGCATGCCCTCTATAAAATTACTTGTGATATTTCTCGTATAAATAACAACAAAATTTTGTGTTTTGAGAAATGGCCAAAGTGGAATTCGAAGGGAATTTACAGAATTTACCTTCTGAAGTGATTCATTATGTTTTCACACTTTCAAGTTTGGACGAGACTTTTTTTTAGGATTCTATTCTTAGTCAAAGGGAAGCAAGATTTAGAAAGTCTGATGACTCCTAGCACTATCAAAGCAACCTTGATGAGAAAGTAACAAAACATGAACTTCTTTTTCTCAGCATTCTAGATTATGTTCTATCACTTTTCCCAACCTGGATATGATGAATATACAAACAAGTTGAAGATATTTTGGCTATGTTAAAGACCAACTGTTAATTCTAAAACTGCATGTTTTTCTTTAATTTTCTCTAGCGATGAGCTGATAATAAAGGAAATTCTGGTCACCATCCTAGTATCTCTGATTCAGAGTCACCAGGGGGTGCACCATCAATTTCCAACAGATTACTTGAATTGGAAGGAAGAGTAATGGTGCTTGAAAGAACTTCTAGAAGGTCTTCTCATCTTAGTTTTGACAGACCAATCAACTTCTCCTAGTCATCAACATCTAGAGGTCTTGACTTTTTGGAGTGGGTCTCTTCTTAAGCAAGAAAGATAGAGTTAATTAGTATCTTAGAGAAACCACAGAAAAGCATGGAAGAACTTCTAGATATGGGCATGTCTCATGACTTGGTCAAAATTATTTAATATGTATACCAAGCTCAGTCATATAGTATTCAAATCTAGGAAAAGGGAATTACTATCACGTATTCCCTTATTCAGTGAGGAAATCATAGTTATCGACAAATCACATGCTAACTATACAACTCTTTTTGTAATATGTACACTTGTGTATGAATGTAATTTTCCTATAGAATCCACATTTTTTCTTTTTTGAAAACAAAATTAATACATAACATTTCAATATATTTCACGTATGATTTACAATCCAGTATTTTTGAATTTACATTCTAACATTTCATGCTTTGGAGAATACAAAATTTGAAAATTACAAAATTTGGAAAGTACAAAATTTGGAAGATACCAAAAATAAGAAGAAACCTGATGAAGAAAAGAAAGTTTAGGTAAAAAGCCTAAATTTGATTAGGCCCAATGACATCAACTTCAAGCTCAATGACATCAACTTCAAGCTCAATGACATCAACTTTAAGCTCAATGACATCATATTCTTCTGCTTAAGATATCCTTTCTCTGTATGCATCATATCTGTGGACATCTGAGAAATGTACTCTTCATCAGGTCCACAATGGAACATAAATATCATTACCTATTCTTTCAACATCTCATCAAAATCATGTATTGCACCCTTATTATTTTTGAACTTCTTTGAAAATTTGGCCATTTTTTTCTCCAAGCTAACAATTTTTTGGATGGTGTCATAATTAAAAATTGGCGCAACACTATTGGGTTCTCCATTAATGTATTTATAAAAGGACTATATCAAGTTGTCTATACCCAAATCTCCATATGTGATCTTGTATGGTATTGATACTATTTTCCTAAGCATATTGTCAATATTATTAATACATTATGCTATTTTTCCCTTTTCTAGGATGAGTCTTTCAGTAACTTGATTTAGATTTTTTACCCTTAGCTTGATGGATATCTCATAATTATGTTGTACTCCTTTTTCTTCAGGGGGGATAATCCCTTCTTTCTCCACCAATTGAATATCCAATAGAGTTATTGCTTCAAGTTTAGGAAGGATTCCTTCCCAATAATACAATTTGTCCTTACATTTTTCTTGTTAATCCTTTTCATCATTAAATTATTCAGACAATTGGTTATATCATTTCACAATATCCTTTATGATCTTTCTCCCTTTCTCGGAAAATTATTCTTTCCATTTATCTATAGCACCAATTTTTTACCTTGACATGTTAGCTTAATTTAAGGCTTTTGGTGTTATTACAGTAGAGATCTCTTATCCTTCCACAGAGGGTTGTGTCCACTTTTGTACATAAGTTGAAAATACTTCAAAATCTTCCCTCAATTGATTCTTGGTTTCCTTATCTTTATCAATGTTCTGGATTAGGCATCCAAGAGCCATTGTAGCATATTGCTTTAAGTTCTCAGTAGTTGGCTTTCCCAATTGAATATGTGTGACTTGGTAGTCAATCATTCTAACCTAACTCTTTAATTTGTTTCCTTGTGGGGTAAAAACTTCTAATGTTTTGAAACCTTACTGATCAACATGAGTCTTTGATAATATCTTAGCCCTTTTGGGAGATTTTGGCAGTTTTGAAAATACAATATTCTCAATGTCAATAGTTTCAACTTGAATCACCTCCTTATATTTTCTTGGGAGGATTGTTCCCAACCATCCAATGTGGGGAAATTTCCCCCACTTGATTCTTGTGTTGTAGGCTGTGGTGTGCTTGAGAACACTACTATTTCCTTGGAAATAGCTTGAGGTATTTATGGAATTGGTAATGTTGTATGTGGGACTTCAATTCCCATTGTTTTTTCCTTTTTTTCAACATACAAATAACTTTTTCCTTCCGACTCTGATTTATGCTTTTCAACTTCAAGTCCCTTGGTCACTGTTGCCCAAATTTGCATCACTTGAAAAATTTGAGTAACTTACATAAGTGTTAGACTTGGAGGACATTCAGAGATGAATATGGAGAGGCCGTGGAGGTTTTGAGTATGTCACAGATGGAGGAACATAGCTGCAAAGGATTTACATAGAGCCACAACAATGAGAAAGTTTAGTGGAATGAAGAAAGGCTTCACGGGTGGATATTCAAGGCCGCGCTACAATGGAAAATGTCATGGGATAAGGTAACAATAAAAGATGAAGCGTGAGTCACAAGGAAACATGTCACATTATCAGGGCATGCCACAAAATTTCATAATCCACCGGATCCTATGGTGCCGCGATATGAAGTTATAACCCACATATATCAAATAGCCATGCAACACTGAGAGCAAATTACCATGTAATGAAGTAGAATGATAATTTTCGTGGGAACAAGAAATCAATCTACCTTCGATTTGATTGTCAAAATATTTGCAAATATAATAATATTTTTCTCTTCTCTATACAATCAAATCATATTTTATGAATCAAATCAAGGAAAATAGAAAAAAACCAAGGAAGTTTCTCCTGCATGAAAAAGGTCTTCTCAGGACGGCTCAACCACCAGAATTGAATGCAGTATGGGCACCTTTCTTTCTTTAGTAAGGAAAATGGTGTGTAGACATGGATTTTCAAAAGTGTTCATGATTTTCCTTAGAGCATGCAAAGAAATTAAATGAATGTGGTCGGCTGGTGGGAGAAATTCAAAATTCAAATTTCCCTCTACATTTCTATCTCCTTCTATCTTTCTATATATTGTAAAGTGATGCCTTATTTTAACATTGGATGCTTTGGAATGTGAAGGCATAATTTTATGCTACACAAGTTGTCTAAGGGTATAATGCCTTGGACTTGAGTTCATAAATGTTTTGTATCTTCTTCCTATATCGTGATGATTTGTGCATGATCTTCAGGAAATAAAATTCTATTTTTGTGGCTCATTTCCACCTTGGCTATTATTTTATCGTAATCTCTTGCCTCTCATTAATTTGTAGGTGTGTTGTATGTGTTGTTTCAAAACTAGTGTTCATTATACATCGTGGAGGTGGAACCTTGAATGTGATTTTGATCTATGTTATTCATTTGGACCTCTTCACCATCATTTTATTTCATATTTTTTATTTTTGGAGTATTCATCCCCTTTTGGTGCTATCACCTTATTTATATTAGGATTTGTGTTTTATGCATCTCCTTCTCACCCTGGTCCCTTAGAAAGTTAGAGTAGAGCTAGATAGTTGCATTTCAATTCCTAGGAGTAGTTTAGCATTAGGAGTAAGTAGAGGAAGCCGACATTCTCTGGAGGTCCTTCTTAGTTTGAGTCCCACAACTTGGAGAAAGTCCCATGTTGTCCCAAGCCTTAGATTCTTGTAATTTGGGATGGGTGTACATTTTAGCTCCAACAGTTTTGGCATGCCCGGTGGGACATTTGAAATCAATATTTCTAGTTTTATCAAGTTTGGTGTGTATCTTGATGAAATTATAACCTTTAGAGGCTCTGTAGTAACACATTTGGTGACTCCATTTAGAATATCAACTGGCTTCAACAGTACTGGTCATCTAAACATGTCTCTAATTCATGAGAATGATCTAAACAAGGTCTCGAACAAGACAAGAAGGCATATTTGAGTATTTACAGTTATCTCCAGGTAGACAGAGAAGAGGAAGACATATTCAAAGATCTCCATCTCTTCCAAATCAAACTCTCTCGACACCTTTTCCTGGTAGACCCTTCTTACAGTCCACTAGAGTTCTCAGATCTATCAAAATGGCTCATCAACAACAACTACCACCTCAAAATCCATTTGTAAACTTCAATGAAAACAACCCACTTGCCTTGAATGCCCAACATCCTATCCTAGTAGAAAATTTGAAGAATATTCCATAATTTACTAGAGAAAATCACACTACTCCAGTTTGCCACATTTAGGACATTGTAAATGTCCTTGCTATCCATGAATTTTCTGAAATGGATGTGGCAGAAAAACTTATGGCTTCACCACTTAATGGAAAGGCTCTGCAATGGTTTAGAAGCTTAACAATAAGATCAATCACGAATTGAAATGAGTTGTGCACAACCTTGTACAATCAATTTGGGGAAAGAGCTGATAACTTGTCTCTTTTAGAGTAGTTGAATATAATCAAGAGAGCACCTAATTAACAAATTATGGATTTTAACTTCAGATTACAAAGAACCTGGGACAAAATTCTAGTTCTTGTGAGATGCTCAATAGAAGGTACCTTTATTTATTTTCTAAAATATCTTAACTCTAATATTACTATTATGATACAATTAATGGGTGGAATAAAATTACCCATGGCTTATGCATTGACCATTAGAAATGAAAATTGTTTAATTCAAGATGGAAAATCAGCTCCCAAGCCACCTATGCCATTAACCCCTAAATTTCCACAAGCTACGCAACCTTCCATTGCTCCTATTCCCCAACCAAACCCATAACCCACTGATTCTACATCACAAACCCCCGCACAATAAAAGGAAGATGAGGAAATGAAGTCTCTGACTAGAAACTTGACAAACAAAGTTATATCCCTATAAAAACAACAAGCCCAATCTTATAGAAATTATCAAAATTAAGGGCAATCTTTAAATCAATGATATCAAACATATAGAAACCAAAAGTCTAATCAAAGATATGCACAAAGCCAGAAAAATAATAGATGGAAAAGTAAAAGTGCTCCTCTTCCATTGGCAACAATTCATCCTACACATGTACTCCCTGCCCCCAATTCTAGTCAAGCCTTAATTTTAGTACAAAACAATATGGCACAAGAAACATAGTAGTGTTTTCCATTTAATCTACCTCATAAAAAACTTGGTTGTGAAAGGGAAATACATCTCCAAGCTTATATGATCCAAGGAGCTTCCAGTCAGTAAGAACCACTTATTGAAGCTCCAAATCATGGTGTGGAGGAAACTCAACAAGCAACACCTGATGTTAACCTCATGTTTTTCAGACCTGAAGATTTCTATGCACTCTATCAAGTGTCTAGAAGCTCTGTTAGACCTCATATGAATGTTTCTGAAAACACACGAAACAAGAAAATAATGCTAGAATCTCAGGTTGTAACTCCCACAGATTAGAGAAATGCCGCAAGTAAAGGAAAATACATTGGTAGGATAAGTGAGAAGCTGCGGACTGAAGCAGAAACAAAATGCCGTAAGAAACTACAGAATGAAGTATAAAATATTTCAAAGTAGATTGCTGTGCTTGATAAACTTTCTACGGAAAAGGAGGTTACTGTTGAACCAAAGATGCCAAGTCAAATGCCGCCACAACCAAGAAAAGAAGGTAACATGCCACAGATACAGAAGTCCGTAGCTCTTTCATTTAACATTGTAGAGAAAATGAAGAAGACTCATGTCAATATCTCAATGTGTGATGTGATTGCCATTCCATCTCAGTGAGATCTTCTGTGTGAAGCCCTTAAGAAACTGAATCTAGCGGATCCAGTAATACAAAAGACTCATGTCGCGGTTCATGTCTGTCAAGAAAAGGGTGATCAAGTAAGTAAAACCATTAATACCCCACTATTTTACATGTTTATAATTGTGGGTAAATACCTATTTCATTACTGTATGATTGATTCTAGGGCTAGTACATATGTAATTCCCAAGACAATTGCTGATATCCTAGGTCTCAAATACAATCCTATGTCTAGGGCAATTTTACAACTTGATGGGTCAATTGTGAATGTCCTGGGAAAAATAAAAAATATTGAGTTGACACTTCATGCTTACCCAAGCCTCACCATAACCCATGACATTTCAGTCATTGACCTGCCTCACATTTTTGCCATTTTATTTTCTAGAGATTTCATTGCTAAAGTAGGTGGCTATCTATGCTTAGATTGAACTCACATGCTTCTGAAAACCTGATATGGTACCTGATTAACAATAAAAATTGATCCCATATTTTCTTACCATATTGAACCATATAACCTCACTCCCATCCAATAAAATTATCCAATTCAAGAAGAAATTGAGCAAGGCTTAGTCTCTGATGAAAAACCTATTCCTCCTCACATGCCTGATTTACTGCTAGATGAATGGGCGAAGAGAGATCATGAGTTTGATCCTTATGATGAAGAACTCAAAACATTTAAGATTAGTTTGTGCACCTATTACATTCTCTAGGAATAATCTGTCATGCCTGCAACATTCAAGTAAGAGGAAAATGATTTTGGGCTATGGTGGATGTTCTTTGATGGTTCTAGAAGTAGAAATGGAGCCAGGGTGAGTGTTGTGCTCATTTCCCCAAAGGGTGAAAAGTTATTATTTTCTCACAAACTACAATTTTCATGCTCCAAAAATGTGGTGAAATATGAGGCATTAGTGTATGGTCTGTTGATCATAGAAAAGAGGAAGATTAAGGAATTGCAAGTCTTTGGGGACACTAAATTGGTCATCCAACAAGTCCGCGGAAAATGTGAAACAAAGAACAAGTTATTGAAGGCTTATAAACATAGGATATGGGATTTGCTGGAAATATTTGATGCCATCAACTTATAGGTCATGCCAAAGAAATTAAATAAAGACACAGACCAAATGGTGGCCCTTGGCTCTCAATTTTCACCCACAGAGGATTTAATTAAAGGGAATTCCCAACACATCAAAATGGTGGTCATGCCATCTATTCTAGAAAACCAATCTTGCTGGTAGGTATTTGACAGTGATGAACAAATTGTGTAGTTCATCCAAAATGAGGTGGAGTTCTCCTCAAAGATGTAAGCTGATTTGCTGGAGATCTACGCGGATCAGATTATGCAACTGAAAAAAAAAATTGCTAATGGGGTTAGTCACTCCAAGCACATCTTCAACCTGGATTATGACTTTACATGAACCCCAAACATAATATGGTGGTAAAACAGGAAGACTGTCATCCAGTTTTAATTACCTTAGAAAAGGAGCTACTACATTGGATCTAGGTATGTCATGACACCATGACATTCTATATTTAGTCTACAACATGTGTTAGACATTTTAGTGCCTGTGTCTACATGGGACTATAACCATGCTATTCATCATTATGCATACACCATGATCTACGTGTCTCACATCCTACATATTACTATTGATATTGTTTACCTACATACCTTACATCTCAGCCATGTTACACCACAAAGTTTCCACACATAGTCTACTTCCTATACTGAAGTCATCATCAGGATATGAGTCTCTAACACTACATCGATCCTACAAGATACATTACTAGTCCAATCAAATATTCATACTTGGATAGCCAATTTGGTACACATTCTAGAACCTCTTACATGGTTCCATTCGGACATCTGTGCATCTTCACACGATTCTAAATAGGGCCTTGCATTTCACACATTCAGTACACATCTTGCATTCCATGGAACAAATTTTACAGATAGCATAGTAGGGGACATTCTACTCATCATGTGGTCATCTATGCATAGATGGCATATTACATGGTTCTTCTACGCATTGCATTCAAACTGACCCTATGACGCACTTTAGTATCCTTGGTCCATACTCGAATATCGAGGGTTTACAAATGAAATTGAATGAGGCTAAATAGCCTTCATCACATGCTTTACTGACTCAACTATTCACCATGCGATAAGATCCTAGGCTTGTGGCATACGCTTTAGGCATGACATCATCACCTAACTTCTGATCAAAAATTTTTAGTGGTATACTAACCTTAGGTTACATCAGCCACTCCCTCCATTCATCTTGATAGCTGATAATACGCTTGAAGCTATGAATCATCACTTATACAATTCAAATCTAGTGTGTTGATATATGCTCCCATACATAGTAAAGAGATCTCATGCACAAGTTGGCATACATGGCCAAGCTTTAGCATCTCATCACTACACCTAACATATTCATCACAATGCATGGAAACACAGACACAGGAGCTCTCAACCATTTCCTGATGATGTATGTCTCATTTATCCAATTAATTATATGAGCTTCTGAGGGGGAAAACTAAATGAACCTCACTACATAAATTTCCAAAGTTCACTCGAGAGAGAAGGCACGCAGCTCTTGAAAGGAACTCCATTTTGCATTCCATCCCATCCATCCACAACATACTGCATATTATGGTTTGGAAGAGTTTGGAATTCTAGGTACATGTGGGACTTTTGCTTGTTCAAGGTCACTTTAGGATACACATGCTAGTTAGGCTTAGTTAAGCTAGTTTTAGGCTAGTTAACTAGGGTTTAGGCTAGTTAAACTTGATTAGCAAATGATTAGAGACTCATTGAGAGTTAGGAGTGGTCTAGATAACCAATTGTGATTGATAAATAACCTAAGAAGCCTGTAGAAGTGATCTAGAGAGAACTAGGGAGGTTCTAAATGGTCAAAAGGAGGAATGTTTAACTAATAAGAGAGATATTAGCCAAATAAGATGATTATAGGAGGAATGTGATCAAAAGAGGTGTCGTGAATGGGCATCTGAGAATGGAGCAAAGTATGGGGATTTAATGAAGTGTCATTAATTGATTCAATTGGATGAAATGCTAAGTCTAAGCATATTTTAGGTATCTAGATTTTCCCCTCTTTGGGGTGATGTAAGCAACGTCAATTCAAAGAAAGTAGACAAGCATAAACAAGTAGAAAATTTTTAAGGGATATTAAGAAAAATTATTAGAATAGAGGATGCCCCCTTGATTGTCAATGGGGTGATATAAGAACTTGATTAACGATCAAAAAGATGACAAGAAGAGAACAAAAGAAAGAATAGTGTGAAGAAGAAAGGGGATATAGAATAAAAAAGGAGATATGAGGAAGGGGGAATGACCTAGCATCCATCTAGTGCCTTTTAAACAACTTTATTTTTCATCATATTGCTAGAGGATCTTCATCATTGGTCCTTATTAAAAAATAATGAACAAAAGTGTAGTACGACGTGAAAATCCATATACAAACAAATGTCCATTGCCAAAAACACCAACTCCATACAACATACAAAAATGTCAATGCAATACGAGAAAGTAAAAGATGCCTAACTCCATGCAACATACATAATGCAATGCAATACGAGAAAGTAAACAAGCTAAACTAACAAAGAAACAAGATGCCATGTTTTTGTTATCAAGCTTTAGTTCTGACCTGTGCGAGTTAATGACAAGGGTTAATGACGGTGCCCTAAACAAGGATACATGCAAGGAGAATAATGAAGGACACTTCGAGTCTTATGAAAAAGTAATGTGCACTACAAAACATTACCAAGGAAACTCATTGTGCCCCTAGAGTACAGATGAAGTAAGCAACTTAGCTTTTGTTGATGGAGGTAGATCAAGATGATCAGTGAGTAGTTCACGCACAAGAACAATTGCAAGAACTAAAGAGCACGATGTTTTGTAGGATGATATTCATATTGTTTAGAAGTTTTTTGAAACATATTTGAATGTTTTTTATGATTTTGAAAGTTTTCTAAAGTCTATGTACAGGAAGACGAGGAAGCGTGGATGCCCCCAAGTGATATATGGGATGTACAAGAGGCAGAATGCCACACGCGTGTATGAGAAAGGTGAAGATGCAAAAATTCCCCAATGATTAGGTGGGAGTATTCAAAGGAAAATTATTCACACGTAGAAGTAGGACCCAAGGCCACTATGGATAGGTTCAACACAATGATGAACATAAACCAATGAAGTGCTGGGAAGGAGCAAGGATGCCCCAACGTAAGTTGGCCTAAAAGCACATGATAGAAAGGAAGGAGAAGATTGTTTTTGTGAAAGGGGACAAAGGTTTCCGCAAACATGGAAAAAAGTAATATTATACAAATGGATGTTCTGAACGAAGTAGAAGAATGATGTGAATGATATGAATGTAGCTTAGAAGCCTCGCGATGAAGAAGTGATTAGCCAAAGGCACAAATTGTGAGACGAGATATGGACTAGAGTAAGAGTCTGAAAAAGGTCCAAAAAAAAGACACTTGGTAACATACTAATCTTGTATACTCATAGAGATCCAGTGTGTGTACGTGGAATTTACTTACCTCTTGAAGGGAAGATTTAATAGACAAGTAAGTGAAGACACCCTAGCCAATGTGTAGAAATGATTTATTTTGATAGATGATAGGTGATTTGTGAATGACGGGTGGAAGGATAGCCGTACATTGCTCCACTCCCAGCCAGGCGTCCATAGCCCCGACGAAAATTTATTTGATTCTAATCGCAACATTTCTCTACTGCCAGTTAGACGTCCATAGCCCTGGTAGAGTTTATTAAAAATACCCCAAGAGAGAGTAATATCTCAATTTTCTTTTAATTTGTAGATTTTAGCTTTCAATTTTTTGATTGAGTTTGATTCTTTTGCTTTCTAAAAACTTATTTCAGCTCTCTTGTTTGACAAGGGGTTAAGAACCAATGATGGCTTGATGAAAGGAAATGGAAGTGAATGTGATGAGGACATTGGCTAGTGTCAACAAATATGTCCAAAATTTCTTCACAACAAGTTTATTAGCTGTTGAATGTGATAGGATCTCTATGAGGTTAGTCATTCTTTAATTTACCAAGGTGATAAAATAACCAGGCTCAAAAAAATACCATAGAGATAAATGTCGTACAAAATGTGTGTGCAAATAGGCTAACCAAAATATCACCGAAGGGATGAAAATGGTAGGAAGAATTGCAAAATAATAAGGAAGGGAAGAAAGAAACATCCATGTGTATGCAATACCTGATTGCAATGTTTGATCTTTGTACCTTTGATTGTTGTTGTGTTTTCTCATTTTTTTTGTATTTTGAATTATTTTGATTTTTATATTTTTGATAGTTTTAGGAGGTTGGGACTAATATAGTCACTCTACGTAGTAAGATCCAAAAACAATGTTTGCAATTTCCTTGATAAGGGAGACTAGGTGCATTTGTTTATCAAGAGTTATGTTATCCCTGATCTCAATGATCATGGTGAGCTCGTACTAAAAAAATGACTACAATTTATCCTTAAACATAAATTGTTCATACAGGAGCTTGAGTTCCCTATCCATAGGTTTCTGCACTTTAAGCCAAACTTGATGGTTGCGTTGATGTACGTTTTTGAATCGCGCTTGATTTACAATTTTGAGATTATTCGATTTGTTAGGAGCTTTCGGGCTCTCAGAAGTTTTGACCTGAGCTTGATTAAGAAAATATTTAAGTTTCTTATAAGCTAATGTGTGACTTTTCTAATCCCAAGAAGGAGAAGAAAGAGAATGTTAACATTTAGAACTGATGTAAGAAATGAACGCGGGCTTGCCATAACCATTGATAGAAGAAATATGTGATGGATGAAAAGGATACGGTCTAAGAATTGAAGAGGATGGGCTACAAGGAGGTGAGCCACTAATAGAAGATGACGAAGGGTTGCTAGAATATGGCCCTAAGATGAAAGAAGTTGGGATATGAGGACATGGTCCAAGAATAGAATAATATGATGAAGGGCTGCTAGGGTATGGACCAAGTATAGACGAGGAGGGACTACTCAGAGGTATCCCATAGATAGAAGAGGATGAAGGGATACTAGGATGTGGCCCAAGAATAGAAGGTAATGGGCTACCAAGATGACCCACAAGTAGAAAATGGAGGACTACCTGGGGGTGGCCCAAGTGTTGAAGAAGATGATAGGCTACTCAGCGGTGACCCAAGGTGATATTTTGATTAAGGAATGATGATAGATAAGGAATGATTTGGCAATGGTAAGATAGGCCACTGATCAATGCTAGACCTTGACATCTCATCATGCTCAGAGGAAGGTGAAGATGGAATAGAATAATAATCAAGTTCCATGACCTTAGGATTTTCTTCTATGTTAAGTTGAAAAGGATCAATTTCTTTTCCCCAATACCCAAGCGTATCGAGTTCTAGAAAGAATCCTTGTTTGTGATCCTCTAGAGGGATATCATCGTGTAGTCTGATTGTTTCTTCATTATGAGAAAAATCAATTAGTAGAGGTTTTTGTTCTTTGGTCATAGAAGGTTGAATATAAGAAATAGGTCCAATAAGCGGGGACGATTGATTGACAGAAGAAGATGACTCAAGAGAAGAAGTAGGATTGGTGGTAGGCATCTCATGAATGGATGATTTGGATTTGGACCTAGATTGCTTTTCTAGAAGATGATGTAATATTGGAGAGAATAAAGGATCAGATAGCCATCAGTTAAGTTGTGACATAGGATTCAAATTAGATGATTGAATAAAGGGAATCTGAGTCGTGGAACTCTTCGATGGAGGAAGAGGTTGTTGATACGACTAATGAAGGAGGTCATGTGAAGAAAGGGAGGACTGTGAATCAAGATCTAAATTAGATGTTTGATCGATGGAACATGGAGTCACATGAGTCTTCAAAGGAGGAAGACATCATTGAGGTGATTTGAAATAAAGGTCTTGCAAAGGAAGGGAGGACTGTGATTCAAGATTTGATCTAGGGGTATCCAAACAATAGTTGGGATCCAAGTCTTCAGAAGAAGAGTGGGAGTCTGAATGGTAGTTTGGATCTGAATCAAAAGAAGAAGAGTGGGGGGAACTTGAATAATAATTTGGATCAGAAGCATCCAAACCATACAGCCGATTATGAGCTGAAGGTGTGGAACAGGGTACCCGAATGGTCCCTCTAGTAGGAAGAACCAAACGAGGCTTAGTCATAATGGGAATCTTTTGATTTGAATTGCTAAACCTAGGTTCCGTATTGTTGTAAATGTGGGGTACTACACAATAGTTAGTCATTTTTGGCATCGTTTAAGAACAAATTTCTAGATATAGATACTGTGATGGAACTCCTTCAAAGGGAAGGAAGTGACATGTTGATTTAGGGAAGCATAATGACATCCAACTAGAAATTTCTTAATTATTGATATGCGTGCATGAGTTTCCAAAGAATTTCTAAGGAAAATAGACATCATGATGATGCAATATCTATGAGATCAAAAGGGATGGTCCTAGAAAATAGATTTTTTGGATGAATAATCACAAGGAACAATCATGCAAGTGTGAAACAAAAATCCAATCAAAAAGGAAATACACCCTATACAAATGCATGTGTAAAGTGAGTTTAATGCAAAGATGATCAACACAATGTCAACATTTACGTCAGGCTCAAAATGAACAAGGCGTAAATTTTAACAAAGGGTAGATGCGACTCCCAATCAAAGGATACCACGATAAGTTTAACAACCAACAAGGTCTAAATGTTAAAGGGTGAGGATTACAAATGTAAGCCACATAACCACACCAATTGGACACATTAATCAAGCTTCACAAAGAAGTGAGATATTAGTGCCAACGTGGTATCGAAATGACACAAACAAAGTAAGTGACACTCTTCAATATTTTGGAAAATGTTTGAAGAAAAAATGAGTCAAAGTATACTAAGGATGTGCTAAAATGTGTGCAGCGTAACACCACAATACAAACACTTAGATCACATTTATGAAAAATGTGACATAAGTATCTTAATTGTGTTGAGATAATGCAAACAAGGGAACACATCAAAGGGAGATCAAATGATGAATCAATCCTAACTATGATGATGATCTTAAAATCAAGATCAAGTGGCCATCAAAGATATAAGGATGCATCCATGCACTTTAGACATTTAACAACTCAGCCGCAAACATGGATGAGCATAAACGGACAAAAAAGTGGTGAACACTATCTATGACAACACTCCCAAAATATGCCTTCTGTTTTCCCAAATGGGAAATAAGAACTCAAAGGTATAGATCAAAAGATGAAAAATAAACTAAGAACCACTTGGGCAGAGCTTCGCCTCATCTGAAGGTGATAAAGAAACTAAGCTAAGTGAAACATCGTCTAATTTCTGTGATGAAAGGCACTTAGATCCAACTTAAGTGGATTCTTTGCCTTGTTCAAAAAATAAGGTTCTGAATCCAAACAAGTTATCACTTTGTGATGGCCAAGACATGAAAAAGGACTAGTAAAGTGGGCCTCAAGAAGAAAATGGCTTTCCTAAAAATCTCTCAACTAGGTGTTACAAAGTCATCTAAGAGCGGGGTGATTTGGTTTCACACTGGCTAATTTGGGAGTATCTCGGCTTTTCCCCCTTTAAGTATAGTGGGCATTAATTGCATCCATAGTGTACTCTTGCCAGGGTTGCGATACAGACAACTTTGTAACGCTAACTCATAAGGAAAACTAGTCAAGTGGGTAAGCGAGGCGCTTCCTGTTTCATCCATGAGGTTACACAGTGGTGGAATACTTTAGGGTTCTTGGTACCACCCCCATTGTTATAGCTTAAGGTGTTATCCCAAAGGGGTTACATTCCAGTTAAGCGGAGAGGGATGTACCCTTTTACGAAACTTGCAATACAATGTTTTGAATATGGTGTGTTTTTATCTTTTTAACTTAAATATGGTTTTAAGTAGCACACCATTTGACAACCTGTATGAAAACACATGTTATTGGGTTCTTTGTTTTGTCTTAGCTCATCCTTTCTTTGACAAGCCTTAGGTCCTAAATGCAAGGAGTTAGTATTTTTCCATAAAAGATCATGATATTAAAAGAGAGTTTGCGTGTTGCTTTTGATTCCTAAGATCACAAAAAAAGGTGTGAAGGAAGAGCATACACAACGTGGAAACCCAACTAAAACAATATATGGAAAATAACTTAAGTGTTTTTACAGAAGGAAACTTTTTCCCCAACTTTGAACTTCAATCTATTTTAAAGCTTAAATTGAAGTGTTTTAGAAGCAAAAATAGAAGGTTTTTGATTCCCAAGATCACCTAAAAGGTGCGAGGGAAGAGCATACGCGTTTCAAAGGACCCCTACAAATGAAAAATGTGAACACTCAACTAAATTAGCACAAAAATATGATGGAAAATCAACCTGTAAATCACTATTAGTTTCACAAAACCTTTCAAAGTGTTAGAATGGTCAAGAAAACATGTTTTTAGACTTTAAGACATGTTAAAAAATGACTATTTACCTAATAATGTAAACTATAAATTTTATGTAAGTAAAAATCCTAATTTTATGATTCCATTGTGTATTTCTCTTCAATACCTTTCCAACGCAACAAAAACAGAGTCTTCTCAAGTTTGGGAGCAAAAGTTATGGCCTCCAGAAGATTGGTGGTGAATGCAATTTAAGGCAGACATGCCCCTTTACTGACATGTGTGCACCTGTTTCAACACAGACGTGCCCAGAATGACACCTACGCGTAACCCCTGTAAATCTTGCAAAAATAACAGAAATTGAAAATTTTCAAAAGCAAACAGGTTAAAAATTAGTCAAAGAAACCTATTTTTAGCTCAAATCCACAAAATATACATGATCAATGATGATTTAGCCTACTTAAAAACTCAAATCATGTAATTAACAAGCTATTTATCCTAAAAAGCATGAAAGTTGTTAAAAAATTGAAAATAAATGGCTTGAAAAGACTCCAATAATGGAGGATGGACTTCATGTCCCACCAGGCGTGCCAAATGTATGCAATGGAAAGTTGCAAAAAGCTATGGAATGAGGCTAATTAACCTCAAAGATTTTCTAACTCAACTATGCACCATGAGATAAGAGATAAACAAGGGAAACTAACATGAAATCATTATAACTTTGACAAAAAAATCAAAAATTAACATGATAAAGCTACTCTCTACTCTTTTGAAAGCTATAAAACATTGAACCTATAAAGATCGTAGTAATCAAATTGTGTGTTGTTTACTCCCAAACATAGTGAAGAGATCTCTCCAAGTTGGCTACATGGCCAAGATTTAGATCTTCCCTTACTAACTATATTTAGAATGGATGGATTCAAGATGGAGGAGATCTCAACAATGGAGTATGGCCAAGATCCAAATGTTCTATAGCTTAAAGCTATCACAAATGATTTCTAATGCCTTTCCAAAGTGCTTGAGAGAGAAGGACCATTTGAAAGGAAAGCCTTAGGCTTGTATTTATAGTTTTTGGTTTGGAAGAGTTTGGAATTTGGGTGTATGTGGGACTAAAGATTTTAGATTAGATTAGGATAAACATGCTTTAGGCTTAGTTAAGCTAGTTTTAGGCTAGTTAACTAGGGTTTAGGCTATTTAAATTTGATTAGCAAGTGATTAGAGACTCATTGAGAGTTGGGAGGGGTCTGGTTAATCAATTGTGATTGATAGATAGCCTAGGAAGCCTGTAAAAGTGATCTAGAGAGAACTAAGGAGGTTCTAAATGGTTTAAAGGAGGAATGTTTAGATAATAAGAGAGATATTAGCCAAATAAGTTGACTATGGGAAGAATACAACCGAGAGGGTGTCGTGAATGGGCATATGAAAATGGATCAAAGAATGGGGAATTAACGAAGTGTCGTAAATTACCTGGATTGGATGAAATGCTAAGTGTAAGCATACTTTAGGTGTCTACAGTATAAAACCACATTCACTACTAAATGGGGAGCATATACATATCAGAAGATGCCTTTTGGATTATCAAACGCAGGTGCTACCTTCGAAAGAGCAATGGATACTGCGTTTAAAGGATATATCAATCAATTCATCTTGGTTTACCTTGATGATATCACTGTTTTCTCCAAACAGAGCACAGATCACATGAAGCACTTGGAGAAAGTACTTGAAAGATGCAGAGAGTTTGGCGTATCTCTAAATCCTAGGAAGTGTAACTTTACAGTTCCTAGAGGAAATATTTTGGGGCATATTGTCTCATGCAAAGGCATTACCATTAATCCAAAGAGAATAAATGCCAGCACAGATCTATCCTTGCTACCGCACAAGAAAGCTTTGTAGTCATGCCTTGGCAAGATCAACTTTGTTAGGAACTTTATTCCTAACATTGCGGGTTTGGTAAGACCTATTACTCTCATGCTAAAAAAGGATGCAACATTCAAATGGACCGCATAAGGGAAGGATATATTTGAAAAGGTAAAATAAGATATTTCTCAGGCCCCAAAATTTATTAAACCAGATTATTCCAAATATTTAATCCTCTATGCTCATAGGAAAGACTCTAGTATAGCCATAATGTTGACACAACTGAATGATCTAGCGATGGAGCATCCTATAGCTTTTTTCAGCCAAACATTGAATAATTATGAGCTCAAGTATAGTCATATTGAGAAGCAGGTGTTTTCTATCATGAGATCCTTAAAGAATTTCAAAATCATGATTGCTACTAGCTGTGTAAAGGTTTTGGTATCAAATTCTAGCGTTAGAGACTTTATTATGGGAACATAGATCAACAAGAAATGAGCTGGATGGGTAAGTAAAATCATGGAATATGATGTGACCATTAAGGCCAAAAAGTTGGTAAGAGGAAGAAAACTTTGTGAGTAGCTGGCTCTAGACGGTGCAGAACCTCAAGAAGCCACCCTGATGAATAAAGTGCCTTCAAATGATGAGCTGCTATGTGATGTTGAGTGACAACAGGATGAAAGGAATGCATTTAATGGTTGTAGCTAGATTTCTTATATGTCAAATTTTTCTTCTACTGGTGCATACCCTCTTGGTTTGAAAAAAATAAAGAGAAGAAATCTAAGGCTCCGTTCTATTCCTTATACATTGATTAGTGGCGTGTTTTTGAAAAGGAACATTGATGACGTACTACTCAGATGCATTGAAGGTGAGCAATGTGAAAAGGTTTTAGCCGAATTTCATGATGGTTTCTCAGGAGGAAAATTATCTGCTAAAGCTACAACCATGAAGATTATAAAAGAAGGTTATTTCTGGCCTAAATTTGTTCACAGATTCTCACAGGTGGGTGAGGAAGTTCAAAGAATGTGCACTCTTCACTGGAAAGAAAATATAGGCAGCCCTTCCACTTCATCTAATCCAAGCATATCAACCATTTACACAATGGGGTCTTGACTTCATTGGTATGATCAACCCACCATCTAGTGTGGGTCACAAATGGGTCCTCACAACCATAAATTATTTCACCAGGTGGACTGAAGCCGTGCCATTAAAGGAAGCCACTGAATCAGTCATCCTGGAATTTATTAAAGAAATTATCACAAGGTTTTGTGTCTTATAGACCATTATCTCTGACAACGCTAAATCCTTTTTGGGATCCAATATTTCTAGCTAGGATTTAGAACTTGGGAGTTATCTTAAAAATTCTTCCAATTATTACCCCCAAGGTAATGGATTGGTGGAATCCACTAACAAAAATATGACCAGAATCATGATGAGAATAATGGACATCAATCAAAGACAATGGCATACAAAGGTTAAGAATGCTCTTTGGGTAGATATGATAACAACAAAGAAGGCCATTGGCACTTCTTCCTACAAACTGGTATATGGAAAAGAAGCTAGACTTCATTTGTCACTTGAGTTGCCTTCACTTGAATTAGCACAGTAGATGGAATTTGAAGGCATGGATCAAAGAGAAATCAGAATGACAGAATTGGTGCAACTAGAGGAAAATAGAAATGCCTCCATGGTCAGGATTGAACAACATCAAGCATCAACCAAATAGTGGTTTGACAGAAAAGCTAGAGATCAGAAATTCAAGGTTGGAGATCTAGTTTTGAAATGGGATGGGGATCAAGAAAAACCAGGGAGACACTCCAAATTTGATGCTATTTGGAGTGGACCATATATTATCACCGCTTATAAGGCAATTAACTCATTTGAGTTGTCTTATCTTGATGGGAATGCGTTTCAAATCCCAGTCAATGGGATTCATCTTAAACCCTCTCATTAAGACATTTCATTGCATCTTGTACATAGTAGCTTAGGATTTCAATTCCTCCAAGTGATTTTAGCACACTATTTTCTTGGTAGTGTCAGTTTTCTTCTCTTAAGTGCTTTGTACATGTTTTGTTTTTTGGAGGATCTTCTTGCACAAGGTCCATGTCTTTAGAGGATACTATTGAAAGCTAAAGTCCAAGGTTTAAATGATCAATTGCCATCAATTAAAGGAGTAAAATGCAAGAAAACTAAATCAATTAGTCTATTTCCATGCCCAATGGATGCCTAAGGCTATTGATCATCCATCTAATAGGCAGATGACCTCTATGAGTCACAAAAAATGTTGCCCAATTTTGCATCACTTGTAAAATTTGAGAAACTTGCATAAGCGTTAGACTTGGTAGACATTCAAAGATGAATGTGGAGAAGCCGCAAAGGTTTTGAATATGCCATGGATGGAGGAACATAACCACAGTGATGAGAATGTTCCACAGAATAAAGAAAGGCTAGACGGGTGGATATTAAAGGCCGCACTAGAATGGGAAGTGCCGTGGGCTAAGGCAGAAATAAAAGATGAAGCATAAGTCATAAGGAAGCATGTCACATTATTAGGGCATGCTACAAAATTTCAAAATCCATGGGATCCTATGGTGCCACTATACGAAGGAATCACCCATGAATATCAAATAGCCACAGAAGACTAAGAGAAAATTACCATGAAACGAAGTAGAATGATAATTTTTGCGGGAACTAGAATTCAATCTGACTTCGATTTGATTTTCAAAATCTTTGCAATTCTAATAAGATTTTTCTCTTCTCTATACAATCAAATCATATTTTATGAATCAAATCAAGGAAAATAGACAAAAACCAAGGAAGGTTCTCCTGCACTCAAAATGTCTTCTCATGATGGATCAACCACCCAAATTGAATGCAATATGGGCACCTTTCTTTCTTCAGCATGGCGGATGGCGTGTAGACATGGATTTACAGAAACATTTATGCCTTTCCTTAGATTATGCAAAAATTAAATGAAGGTGGTCAGCTAGTGGGGGAAATTCAAAATTCAAATTTCCCTCTACATTTCTCTCTCCTTCTATATTTCTATATATTGTAAAGTGATGCCTTGTTTTAACGTTGGATACTTTAGAATGCAAAGGCATCATTTTATGTTGCACAAGTGTTCTAAGGGTATCATGCCTTAGAATCGAGTTCTGTAAATGTTTTGCATATTATTCCTATATTGTGATGATTTGTGCATGATCTTCAAGCAATAAAATTCTAGTTTTGTGGCTCATTTACGCCTTGGCTATTATTTTATTATACTCTCTTTCCTATCTTTCATTTGTATGTGTGTTATATGTGTTGTTTGAGAACTAGTGTTCATTGTGCATCGTGGAGGTGGAACCCTGAATGTGATTTTGATCTGTGGTCTTCATTTGGCCCTCTTCACCATCATTTTATTGTATCTTCTCTCTAGTTGGAGTATTCATCCCCTTACTTTTGGTGCTATCACCTTCTTTAGATTATGATTTTTGTTTTATGCATCTCCTTCTCACCCTGGTCCCTTGGAAAGTTAAAGTAGAGCTAGATAGTTGAATTTTAATTCCTAGGAGTAGTTTAGTATTAGGAGTAAGTAGAGGAATCTGAACTTCTCTAGAGGTCTATCTTAATTTGATTCCCATAACTTGGAGACATTCCCATGTTGTCCCAAGCCTTATATTCTTATAATTTGGGATAGGTGCACATTTGAGCTCCAATAGTTACCTTTATTGCAGTGCCTAATTCTTGGTCCTTATCATGATCTAATATCTCTTCTTTTCCATTAGCCTCTGCTAGACTTATGTCTACATCAATACCCTCTCTCAATAATTCTTTTACAGGACTTGCAATTTTACATGGTTTTCCGATCACTGTAATACCTACTTCCTCCTGAAGCTTCTACCGTATGGAAAGAATCACTTCTTTTGATGAATGTCATGTAATTATTTGATTTAAAGGTTCTTATTCAACTATTGGCACTTTAATTCCATCCTGCACATCTTGGAATGCTACACTTGTCTCACCATCCCGGGGTTCTGAAACTTCTAATAGTTGTGTTTCCATTAAAGAAACCTTTTCTTCTTTTACTGATGCCAATCTAAGTAATAGATCAATGAACCCTAGTGTTTGGGTCTCTTCCATTTCATCCACATTTATTACCTCAATTGGTGTAGTCATTATTTCCTAGGGTGTAGTGACAATAGTAGTTCCTTGCCCCTGCCCTTGTGATACTGATTGGATTACTTTTAACTATTCTTATTAATGTTCTCTTAAAGTTCTCATTAGCTGTCTGTTCATAGGAATAACGTCAGTCTACTTTTCTATGGATAGGTTTGGCACTAAATCTATAGGACCTGATGTTGTAATAGAGGCCTTTGGTATTGTGGATGATGTGATGGGATTACCCACCTCAAGCTATGACATGACTATCTATTTTTCCAATGTTGTAATTAGCGCATGTTCAACCTCATTTAAAGGGACTGGGTCAATAACCTTATGTTCTTTACTCTTGTGCTTATGTTATTTTATGGTTGGGAAACTCTTGATCCTTGAGGTTTTTATATCTCTTTCCAAAGGAGGTATAATATTGGCCTTTTTAGATCTCTCAAAATATTTGAGATCAGGTTTTCCTTTCTCTTCACCACTCTGCACCCTGAGTTGTGGGTTAATATTTAGTAGAATTCCTCTCATTATTTTTCATGTACTTGATGACATAGGAAAAATTAGTACTAGGGTTCTGGGATTTGATATACCTACCCCCTTGACTTGCAATGGGACTAATTAAGTAATAAGGGCATCCTTCATGGTTTACATTAACATTTCTTCATCTTTCTGGGTCAAGATAGACATGGGAGTTCCTGTTCTTCTTATAGCTGCAGTCCATTCTTATATTATCCTAGGGTTGGCCTCTTAGATGGAAGATGAGGCATTTTCCTTCTAGTGGGTCTATTTGATCAACTCCCACCTTTAAAGGAGGGATATCTTCCTCTAAGATCCTTGTCTCCCTGTACAGAAGGTGGAAACGATGCAACTAAGAAAATATTATTGGCATCAATTTCTGCCATGGAATCACTTATTTTAGGGGCATGCCATCTTTTTAAGAAGTTAGTTCAATTAAATAAATTCATACTATACCCACTCATGTCCCTAGTGCACACATGTTAATTAATTTCATTGCAATAATCAAATTAATTAATTACCTCACCCATCCACCTCACCTACAACCAACTCACCTATCCACCTCACTCAAAGACCCATTCACAACCTATTAATTAATTAAGACTAATTCTATACCAATCCTAACCAACTAAGACTTAGTCTAAACCTAACATTAACTCCCACTACCTCTCCTAGAAGAACTCATACTTATCTGGGTGGACTCTATCACTTGAGACCCAGATTAAGGATATCAATCATGCCAAAAATAGCAAAGATATAGGGCCATTTTTGGAAAACCTAGACTTATCTTCCTTAACTGCTACCGGTTATTCCTCAACTGGCGTTGGTCACCTAACCATCAGCGGTTACTTTATATACAATTTTACAACCTTGTACCCAAGTTGGTAATTTTCAATTTTGAGGAGAACTATTGCATTCAAGTGTGAATCCAAAACCTCTCAGCATCCAAAAGACACAAAATACTCAACCACAAGCCAAAGAAAGGATCTAAGTTCTCCTTCCAGAGCATTGGAATACTCACGGGAAGATTACAGGAGTACTGTCATGACACTGACTCAAGAATCTCTTCACGGATCAACTACCCTCCACCTTCACCTACTAGATCTATAAATGCAAGTAAGTATACATGATTTCAATCATATTGTGCTTGCTTAAAGTATATATTCCTTACCTCTTTCATTATACTTTATTTCTACATGTATTCTTTTATCTCCACCTCCTCACCAATCTACCAACCCAACCACCTATATCCTTTTTTCCTTCTATGACTTCCCCCTTTGTATCCCTAAGTCTTCTCAGTAATATCATGAACCTAACCACACCCTTCTTACTCTCCATGCAATCACAAAGAATCCCAAAAACCATTTTTATCAAATTATTGTTAATTTCCCCTACTGACACCAGTTACCTAACTGCCATCAGTTTCACCTCTATACCGATGTCAGTCACCTGACCAATATCGGTCTCTATGTCATTTCATTCCTTTTGACCAGCGAGCCTCTCGATCAACTAAAACTAACCTAGACCTCACCTGATCAACCCCAAACCCCTGTCAGACCTGTAAAAACCCATAATAACCTACCAAACCTCTAAATTTAATCATAACCTTTCTTGTTAGATTAGATTTTTTTATTGTATTTTCATGAGATACCTAAATTGTATAACTACAGTAGGATTTCATTACTTCATGATATTTGCATTAAATTATATTTGAAAGTGGATTGATAGCCTTTTAGGAAGCACCTCGCTTCCTGGATCTAGCACTTGCTAGGCATTCCACTAACCTATATTATTAATACTATTTGGTGGTCTTGTTGTGTTTCTTATACAATTCATTCCTCCTAGCCAAAGGGAAGCTCTTCATAATCATCTTGGATAAAAAATTTAGTAATGCGCACATTCAACCTTTGACCTACATCTCACAGGTATTCCTCCTAACCTATTTCCTATTCATTTTTAACCAAAAAGCAAGAAATTAGGTGAAACATCTTGGCATGCCTAGTGGGACCCATCAGGGGTTCTTTGCATTGTTCACTCCTAGGGAAAATCTTGTGTGTTTATTTTCATTCAAAATGAGTTCACATTAAGCTTCTTCTCTAGAAATATTATTTCTTCTGATTATCTCAGTGACAGTTAGTTATTTGGGATTAAAAATAACTCTTCTATCATTTTCTTGTATTACATTTAGTGAAAATCATACCCTTAACCTCTTCATAATTTGTTCTCATCAAATATAATTTGTAGATTTGGGTTTAAAAACTTGTGCACTTGCATTGTTGAGTTTGTTGCATTATAGCTAATCTAAAATTGTGGGCAACCTATATGTTAGAAGTCATGCCTAGCTGATGGTTGAAAAATTGAACCGTAGCTCACATTTTACACATTCTCTATACCAAATCACTAAAACCAAATTACACAATTCTTAAACAACATCTTTCCCGAAAGAAGTTGTCAATGATCACAGGATTGAAAATGGGCTCCAGTTGGTTTCTCTATCTAGTCATCATCTCAGAGAAGGATCTCCCACACCAAAACTTACCTGAAACCAACCATAGTTGTCAGATTTTATAGGGCACCCTTGTTAACCAAAAATTATATTCTGCTTATAGTCAGTCCTAAATGGCATAAGCACAACATAAAATCTACAGCTTAGGATTTCGTGTTTGTTAGATTTTTGTCTACTTGCATTTTGAGGTGTGAGTTACGTTTCTTCATTCTTTCTTATTCTTTTACACCCCACATCATGATTGGTGTATTCTAATTTTATTCTGGGTTTATTAGGACTCCTCATAGCCATACTCAGTCTCTAGGTTGGCCCTTTTATTTGATCTAAATCACCAAAACTTCATTTTTTCTTCTCTTCCCATATTTCACAGCAACTGATATTGGTCCAACGACTGACATCGGTTGTATCATCTTTCTAGCATTGGTTAACTGACCGACATTGGTTTATATACTTTTTGGTTATTTTTTCCAAAATAGTATTCTCCACCTTCCTATTCTTTTCATGGTTTGTTCTACCATTTTTATCCCACTCTTGAATCTCTGATATCATTTTTAGGATCCAGGTTGACCCATTTTCACCTTTCATTGCCAAATATTTGAATCTCTTACTTTTCACAGTAACCAACATCGGTCTGAGCCGACCGGTGGTGGTTACCCTCATACCAACATCAGTTACCCCAACTGACGTCAGTTTCTGTATTCTTTACTTTCCAATCAGAATAACAATATAATCACTCATTTAAAACTAATTTTTCCCCATTACTTCTATGTTTCCGCATCATCAGTGAAGCTTAGAATACCTATTTTATCGTTAGTCACATGGTTTTGACTCATAAACAAGCTAACACTCTCATGTTTCATGCTAGCCACTAGCTTCCAGCTACTCCCACCTAGCCCATCGCCCCCTTCAATCTCATCACCCATGGACCCCAATCAGGCTCTTTCCATACCCACTAGTGATGAGGAGTTCACAAGACTCCTTGATCACAACCCCGCTTGCTCTGCAGTACTATCTCACTCATTCATCTACCTATCGATTAATCAAGACATCTTGTATATGGACATGCCTTGTGTCCATTCCTCCTACCCTCGCACCCATGTCTACATCAGCTACTACTAGCTTGGCCTTACCCTCTTCCACCTTACCACCTATGGTGTCCCAGCTTGACCCTACATCATTGATATCTGCTGCACCTATGGAATCTATCATGCCTTTAACACTTGTGGCTCCTAACATGTTAACCATGCCTTTATGAACCGCCTTGAATGTAGGTCTATCTGCACCTGCCACCTCTCATATACCTATTGCGTCTCAGCCACTAATGATGATGACAACCCATACTCCCTTCCAAAACATTGTCCTCTCCATCCCGTAGTCTCTTCCTCTAATTGCTATGAGAGTCTTTATGTCCACTCCACCTACCTACACTTATCACCAACAACCCCCTATTTCATCTATCGCTTATTCAGGATACTTGCCATCTACATCTATTATGGTTTACATTCCTTCCTCACAATTTTCATACTCGGTACCACCACATACTGGGATGTCACCCATGTCATACCCTCCTCATCTACCCCCTTATACTGCAGGGGTTCCCAATCATCACAACATACCAATGATATTATCAAAATGATGATGGAAAAGATGTAAACATTAGAAACCTATGTCTTTGGCTCACGTAATGCTCTAACTTAAGATGAGATATGTAATGAGCCTATTCACTTTTCTATACAAATTCTTCTATACCCTACACATTGGGAAATTCCTAATTCAACCAATTCAACAACAAAGAATACCTACAACAACACTTGTGATTTTTTAAACACATGTGTTATCTAATCGCTCAGGATGACACATTACTCCTACGAACATTTCCAATGTCGTTGACATGACCTACTTTTGATTGGTATAGTGCTCTACCTAGGCACTCCATTTTCTCATTCAATCAAGTAGTTCAAGCTTTCTTAGACCACTTTTCTATCAAAATTTTCAAGAAGGTCACCATGACCGACTTGTATGCAACACACCAATACGAAGATGAATCTATTGTATATTTTTTCACTCATTGGCAGAGCCTGATCAACCAACTCACATTCCAACTGCCTCAAATTGAATTAATAGAGTTGTTCACCAGGGCTTGTGCTAGACACATCTCGTCAACTCTCCAAGTTCAAAACTTCTACATGTTTGACGAGGCATTCACCATGGTCGAGAAACTAGAAATTCATGCCATTGAAGAGAAGAAGATACAATTTTGTAACAAGAACACTGTTTTTAAATCAAATGATACATCTTCTTCTTCCAAACCACAAAATAATTAATCTAAAGAAAAAGGATCTGCCAACTTAGTAGTTTTGAAAGCTGGCCCATCTCACCCATCTAACCAATCAAATCCTTCTTCCAATCTTTCTCTTGTTCAGGATTTTTAGTTCAAGTGAGAGTAACAAAAATATACACCCATAGGAAAACCCCACCCTTTAGTTTTAGAAAAAATTCTAAAATCTAGAGTAGTCACTCTTCCACCCATTAAACCACATACTGATTTTGACCCCTCTCGTCCTGTGCCTGCATGGTACAAAGAAAATGATTCTTGCAACTATCATGGCATTAGAGGTCATAACAATGGTAATTGTATAACTTTTAAAAATATTTTCCAAGAAATGTTAGATAATGGAGATCTCATCTTGGATAATCCTAATGCACTGGCTAATCAAAACCTTCACATCTTCAAGAAGTCATTCCCAAATCACACCCCATTGTCTAACCAAACCGGTGAAACCTCGACCAATGATAGTAACATTTGTGAGGTTCATGTTATTTTCGACATCATACCATCTCTTCCTACTCAATTTCCTCCTACTCCATCTATCGAGGAGATTCTTGCATGAGCTCCTTCATCCACAGAGGGACTTGTTTCATCTTCTCCTTTACCCACAGAGGATTCTCCCTTATTTCCTCCTTCACCCATGGAAGAATCCTCCATATCTGCTGATGCAGTTTCCCCACTCACCTCTCAACCTAACGAACAACCCACAATACTTACTCTTCTACCCATGGGAGAGTCATGCTTACCTTATTCTTCACCAAAATATGAACTTACTGCATCAAACTTGTCATCTCCCCTACCCATAGGGGATCCATTAGCATCGTCCCTTCCTATTGGTGATAATTATCCATTGGCTTTCAAGGATCCTATTGATTTTCTCTCATCTCTTTTACCCACAGAGTATGAAGCCAACCATTTCCCTGTCTCACAAACATTCTTTATAGGGATTACTACCAAATCAACATCATCCCCTCCTACAATGGTGTCATTTTCACGTTTGGATGACCGCTTAGATTATGTTGACAATTCCATGCTCTGGGGGTGCCTTCGGCTGCCTTTCTCAACTCAAATGTAAATATGGTCTACCGATACTTCCATGCCTATACAAAGGTGTTTCAAACAACCAAACCCACCATGCCCATGCCAGTTGTAACATCCTCCTTTTTCATCACCCTCTCCCATACCTAAACTTTTACCATCATAAGAACTTTTTCCTATGCCTAAAACCTTTTCTGCACCTATATCTTCCTTTGCATCTAGACCCATTGCCACATTGGGAGTCATGTCGACATCAAGCTTGGTCCATCCTCTTGTCAAACTTGATTTAGCCACATCCTCACAAGTCATCACAAAGAATATTCCCCCACCTAAGAGGAAGACCCAACCTCTTAGGTTGCATACACCAGCTTCGCCCACTACCCCTCTATCACCTTCACCACTTCCATCTATCCTAGGTCCCCACCCATCAACCTTGGCCAAACAACCTCATACCAAGAGTAAATTAAAAACACAATAATGCCCACCTCATCACAATCCTATGTTCTACCCAAATTACCTGCACAACTTACTCCTTCTCGATCACCTACATCCTTTCTACCTCCTACACCTACACCACTTCAAATATCCTCATCATTACCTATTCCATTCCATTCCATTCCATTCCCTTCAACCAATACCTTCCACATTGCCTCTTACTACAACATTCACTACACCTCCATTATTGCCTTGGCTAACCCGACCCCTTTCACCATTTTCCTTCCCTTATACATCATGCACTTATTCGTCACCTTTACCCAAGAATGTGCAACCAAAGTCCAAGAACCCACTACCCTCTAACTAGTTCACTTGCTACATCTTTACCTAAGAAGGTGCAATACAAATCTAAAATCGTACTATTTACCAAAGAGGTGGCCAAACTTATTCAACCTCTGATCCCACCTCCAGTGGCACCTCTCCCACAAAATTCACCCACACTTCCATCTAAACCCACGCTTACTTCACATTGTGATCCATTGGCAGGGTCTTACGCCAACGTATTAGCTAACCTTTTGGAAACCTCTGTCATCACATTGCCACCACTTATAACTTACAAACCACTCAAATATGAACCAAAAGATTTTGACCATACCAAAATTTATGCTTACCATTTTGTGCTAGGGCATGATATGGGAAACCGTAAAGCTCTTAAGACTACCCTTCTCCAACTATGTCCTCTCAAAGAAAACTTTGATGATGATGATATTGTAGATGAGGACCATCTTCCACCTGCACCTATCACCACACATCCTCATCACGTACATATTCAGTGACCTTCATCTCCCCCTCCAAAACCCTTTTATCCTCCTCCAACATTTGAGATCAATATGGTATACATAATAGAGCTAGCCAAACCTCCGCTAAAATGCCAATGTGCTGCATTATTTTCACAAAACTAGTATATACCCTAACCATATTTTTTCCCGGCTTGTCGTTACACCTATCACGACTCAATTTCTCCTTTACCACATATTAATATGGTTCGAATAGACTTGCTTCTATCCTATCATTCCTTTGAGAAACAGATAAGGGTTAGGGCTAGGAGGAATACCTGTTGAATGTTGAGATGGTGTGCGCGTACCGTAGAGAGAGATCAGATCGACTGCGAAGAACTCCTTTTTGTCTTGGAAGGACTACCTGCAAGTAAGAATACAAGACCACAAGATTTTAATTAGACAACAAATGAGGGATCTGCCTTAGGCCCAGGAAATATAAAAACTTCCTTTCGAAGGTGGTCAGTTCCCCTTTTAATACGATTTAACACAAATGATAATATAGAAAGCTATTGCAAAATCACGATTTAGGTATCTCGTTACAAAGCAATAGAAACTAAACTATCAATAATAAAGTCACGTTGTTTGTTCGGTTACTGGTCATTGATACGTTCAAGTTGAGTTATAGGGATAAACCGGGCTGGATTTGGGGTTGTTAGGTGGCAAATAGGCAAGCAAAAGGTTTTGGGGTATAAGTCACAGTGACCGACGGCGGTCACTGGGTAACCGACCGCGGTTAGATAACCGCTGCCGGTAGAGGATAAACGATACCGGTAGGGTCAGCAATCTAAGTGCTTCTGGATAGAAGTTGGTTGCAAGGTGATTGTGGGGTTATTAGGATTGGTGGATGGCTGAGGGGAATGATGGGAGGATAGGGAAGACTCAGAGTGTGGTAAAATGGCCTTCTGGGCAATATCAGGGTGTGTGGATGAAGGTTAAGTGCAGTATGTCGCTGGTAGTAGATCTAGGAATAAACTTATGACGGCTGTGATTCAAAAAGTCTAAGAAATGTTAACAAAGAGACATACAAGGTTCTACTTACTGTTTATTGATGAGAATGCAGGTCCAAGAACTGTGGTGATGAAGGTAGAACTCAGATAGGACGTCCTGACGATCAGAAGATGAGATGTCTTCCCTCACGATGATCAGCTGAGTGTCACAGGGCTCTGGTTGTGCAGTTGCAATCTTGGGCTTGATGTCCTTCTATGCAAACTCTTCCTGTTTCTTCACTTGTCTCTGCTTCGGCCAAGCAAAATCTGGATTCTCTCGATGATTTCTCCTTCTCCCGATCAAATGAAAATCCGATCCTTTGTTTTTGGTTGGAAGTGGTCATTTACGGGGAACCGATGGCGGTTACGCAACCGACGGCGGTCGAGTAGGAACCGGTATCGGTCCGGTCAAAGCGGGCTATTTTTGGTAAAATAGCCAGCTTTCCCTCCTTTTCTTCCGAGGGATTGGTAGCGGGCTTGGTCAAGTCATTATGAAGTTGGTTTTAGGTGCGGATGAGGAGTAATTAGTCATAGGTGTGGAATTGGACCAAGTTATAGGTCTTAATTAGGTTAGTTTAGGGTTAAGACTAGGTCACGATGAGGTGGCGACATGAGGTGGCAGGTATGGTGATGTGGATTTATTAATTATAAGGTAATTAATAAATAATTGTGTAAGGTTTAGGTGGTGAGGTTAGGTTGCGAAATGCGATGCGGGTCACAAGGGGTCGTAAGACACAAATTTGGTGTCTACATTAGCCCCTTATTGTCGTGTAGTTTGTTTTGTAAAGCTGCACGGACAATAATAAGAAGTGGTTACTCCTGTTAAGGGTATAGGTAATCCCCCTCAAATCTATCACAGATTGAGGTAGCGTGAAATCAGGGATAGGGTTGATAAAGGGTAAATGGTGTTGAGATGAGGGTGAGATGGTGGGGTAGGTCCAAAGAAGCAGACGCACGTTGAAATGCAGTAGTGCGACCAGGGTACATGATTTGACTAGCAAACCAGCAATGCATAGGCAGAGGTCGATAGTTTATCCAAACAAGGGTGATATAATCCTGGTATCCAAGGCATAGGAAGTAGCTCCAGGGTATATAACAGGTAAGGTACAGGAACGTTTAGGCATGTTCGGCAGTACCAAATGGTTGGTTTGGTTGAGATAAACGTCACGGTCTAGGTCTAGGCAAAGTTGGTCGACAGATCAAGTCAAGGACCCTAATCATGCTAAAACACGAACAGGTGAGCTCGATTGAACAAAAAAATTACATGATGGGTGGATTAAAGTGTATGTTGTTGATGTTGGGTAAGGTATTGAAGTGGTACGGCCTTGGGTCGGGCCAAGTTGTTGGGTTGCGGCCTTGGGTCGGGCCAAATGGTTGGGGTGAGGCCTAGGGTGAGGTCGGGTCGAATGGGTAGGGTGAGGCCTTGGGTCGGGCCGGATGGGTAGGTTACGGCCTTGGGTCGGGCCGGATGGGTAGGGTGAGGCCTTGGGTCGGGCCAAATAGGTTGGTGGCGGTTGGGTGAGGCCTTGGGTCGGGCCAAATGGTTAGGGTGAGGCCTTGGGTCGGGCCAAATGGGTAGGGTGCGGCCTTGGGTTGGGCCGGATGGGTAGGGTGAGGCCTTGGGTCGGGCCGGATGGGTTACGGCCTTGGGGGTTACGGCCTTGGGTCGGGCCGGATGGGTAGGTCACGGCCTTGGGTCGGGCCGGATGGGTAGGTCACGGCCTTGGGTCGGGCCAAATGGTTAGGGGGCGGCCTTGGGTCGGGCCAAATGGTTAGGGTGAGGCCTTGGGTGGGCCAGATGGTTAGGGTGAGGCCTTGGGTCGGGCCAGATGGTTAGGGTGAGGCCTTGGGTCGGGCCAAGTTGTTGGGTTGCGGCCGTGGGTCGGGCCAAATGGTTAGAATGTTTGCAGCAAAGGTTGATATAGGCGATGTGGGTGAAAAAGGGCAAATAGTAAATAAGGGCAGAAATTGGGGGAAATTTGGAATAAAACCGATGTCGATTGTATATGACCGATATCGGTGAGGGGACCGATACCGGTTCCTTAGGGCATAATAAAACCGATATCGGTTATGGGCGAAAAACCTATAAAAAGAAAAATACGGCCTGTCATTGTCACTTTTGCAATTTGGAAACCAATTTGAGTTGTCTGACGTGGAGAGTTAAGATTGGAGCATTAGTTGCGTGAGGTGGCGCTATTTGACTGGAGGAGTTAGTTGTTAGTGGGCCCGAGTGAGGAGGAGGCAGCAGTTGATTGGTGGAGGACCCAGAAGAGGACATTTGGAGCCATGGCACAACCAGGAGGAGTAGGAGGGGCTGGACCAGCTGGACCACCACCACCCATCCCTCCACGACGACGTGTCGTCGTACGGGTAGGTTCGAAACCCCTCATTGTGTGTATTTTATTGCATTATGCTATATTTGGGGTTTGGGTAGGAATGTACATTTTTTAGGAAATAATTAGAAAATGGAAATGATTTGAAAAAGAGAGAGGGTAGATAGGTGAAATAAGCCAAGGCGGCTGGGTGGGTAGGTTTTTAGGGTATTTGGGTGGGTAAATTGGTAGAAAAATGAAAAAATGTAGGTGGGGGGGGGGGGGGGGGGCCGCGCGGGGTTCGGCTCCGGGAAGTTACAGCGACCGACGTCGGTCGCTAAGCGACCGGGCATGGGTGACCGGTACCGGTCCTTAATTTTAGCTATTTTTGTTGGTTTAGGTTATGTTGTTGTTTTTGAGTTTTTGGTGGTGATTTGGGTATGGTTTGGGTTGTGGGGGTGTTGTGGTATTGTTTGGGTGTTTCAGTATAGGTGCGGTCCTGACTTAGGACCAATTTGTTGGTGTCGGTGGGAAGGGGACCGCGGTCGGTTATGGGTGACCGGTACGGGTCCTTAGTGATTTTTAGCTATTTTTGTTGGTTTAGGTTATGTTGTTGTTTTTGAGTTTTTGGTGGTGATTTGGGTATGGTTTGGGTTGGGGTGGGGGTGTTGTGGTATTGTTTGGGTGTTTCAGTATAGGTGCGGTCCTGACTTAGGTTTATTTCAATTTGTTGGTGTGGGTTGTGATTTTGTTTTTGAGTTTTTGGATGTGGTTTGGGTATTTGGGCATGGTGTAGGGTGTTTGAGTATGGTTTGGGTTGTGTTGTTGTTTTAAGTTTTTAGATGTGGTTAAGGTATTTGGGCATGGTTTGGGTCGTTTGAGTATGGTGTGGGTTGTTTGTTTGGGTGTGAAGAGGGAGGGGGAATAGCGTAGAAGTTTTTAGGGGAAGATAGATGGGCGTAGACGTGTGGTATGGAGTCGGGTTGTGGTTAGGGGGATAAAAAAGGGGGTATAGAGGGTATAAGTAGATGTTGTGATAAAGAGTAGGGCTAATACTAGTGGGTTGGTTTTGCAGGCACGTCAGCAGCTGACGATGCGGGACAGGATGCCCCCACTGTTGAGCCGGATGCGGCCACACGTGTCCGCAGCACACTGGGGTATCATGCGCGAGGTGGGACTCGGCGGAGTCCAGCGGTACAGAGCGATCGATAGGGATCATAGTTTGATGGTCGCCCTCATCGAGAGATGGGATCCGGCGACCAATGTGTTCCATCTCCCGACTGGGGAGATGACTATCACATTGGAGGATGTGTATCGTATCCTTCGACTGCCGATTGAGGGAGAGGCAGTCTTTCAGGTGGACGCAGAGACTGCCATGGACAGCATCCTACAGGTTTTCGGGGATGCAGCCGCGCTATTGACGTATCACAGCGCGAGCATCGGGTATGGGGATATGTACCGTGCGCATCGCCATGAGACACGGCTTGCCGTGTTGATGATGATCGGGATCACCTGCTTTGCCCTCCCGGACTCAGAGGGAGGCCGCTTTCCACGGGCGCTGATGGGGGTTCTACACGAGATGGTGGAGGAGCACACCTGTTATGCTTGGGCACCAGTATACCTGGTACAGTTGTATCGAGAGCTGTGGGGCTATCGCCGGATGAGGCGATTCGGGATTTGTTCGACGTTTTTGCTGCATTGTTGGGCATATGAGCACATCATATGCCTTAGACCAGTAGGGCTGCCCCAGCAGCCAGGGCCACAGGTCATATATAGATACGGCTTTCAGAGGTGGTTGGGGGTCGTGGGCCAGCCACGAGCAGTGCTTGCAGGGTGGGACGTCGCTTATTACAGGCATTTATTAGAGGGCCTGACAGCGGCAGATATCGTATGGAGACCTTACAGAGGTCATCACCCACGCAGAGGAGCCCGATTACAGTTGCGCTTGATCCAGTACACTTTCTGGATAGCAGGACGGAGGCCGGGAGAGTATGAGAGGATACCCCTAGAGAGGGTACGCAGGCAGATGGGGCTACGACAGGACGAGCCACCTCCCTTCCCTCAGTACCGGAGGGATGATGTAGAGGCCCCACTGCCTGCACCACAGCCCTTGGACCCAGATTGGGTTGCTGAGAGGCCAGCAGATGACACTGTAGATGATGCTGGTTATACGGGAGCATATATGGTTTGGTGGGCTGGTCAGAGAGCAGCGAGGATAGCACAGCCTGCACAGCCAGACTTGGCAGCGGTGATAGCAGAGCGAGATCAGCTCAGGGGCCAGGTACAGTTATTACAGGGGCAGCTTGCTGCTGCACAGGCACAGATAGGTGTTTTACAGGGGCAGCTAGCCCAGGCTCAGGTACAGGCACAGGCACCACCACCAGCAGCGGCACAGCCACAGCCCCAGGCACAGGTACAGGCACAGGCACCACCACCAGCACAGGCACAGCCATAGCCCCAGGCACAGGTACAGGTACCACCACGGCCACAGGCACCACCAGCGGCACCAGCACAGGCACAGGGGGCACTGGTAGTAGGTGTCAGGGGACCAGCCCCAGCACCTACGGTGGCTCGAGAGCGTTACATGGAGGCTAGAGCGGAGGCCCGATACTATCAGGATATTCTTGATGGTACCGGGGCTGATTATCAGCCCTATGCGGCACATAGAGCAGAGACCTCTCGGAGCCAGAGGTCTCAGGGAGGTGCAGCCACAGCTGGTGGGTCCGTCACAGGCAGGAGGCGAGAGGTAGGACAGGGACCAGCAGGCAGACAGGCAGAGGGAGGTGGAGAGAGCTGAGGGGTCCCTGCACATTTTGTATATTGGACATGGGCACCGGTCTGCGAACCGGTTGTGTTGATAGAGGCCTGCATGCCTATTTATTCATTTATTCATTCATTTATTGTATATACCGGCCTGCGAGCCGAGTACAGGTTGTACAGTTGATACCGGCCTGCGAGCCGAGTATGTTTTTGATATGAGAGACCGGCCTGCGAGCCGAGTCGAGATTATTGATAGTTATTGTGGCCTGCGTGCCGGCTTTGTTGTATTATGAGATCACAGAGGCCCCGATGCAGGGCACATTGTATATTTGAAACTTTGTATATATATAGATATGATGATTTGACCCACATGCTGTGCGTAAAATGCGTTAAATGTTTTGTCGATGGTTTGTGATATGTGATGTATGATGAGTTTGATTGACATGGTGTTATATATTAATGATGTTGATGTCTTTTGTTGATGGGATGTATATAGATATAAATGATGAGTTTAATTGACATGTTATATTATGAAATGTTGTATGTTTGGTCGCTGGTGTGTGAATATTAAATGGTTGTATCTGTTGATTTGGATCCAAATGGTGTATAGATTGATGGTTTTTGATATCCTTAGTTGATGGCTTGTTTGTTTTTGGTAATATAGATAGATGATATTGATGAAATTGTAATGAGATGTGGATTTAATGAAAAATATGGATAATGGTGTTGTTCATGCAGGAAAAAGGGACGGGCGCCACAAAAATTTGCAAAAATGAAGAGACGACTTAGGTTTAAGCAACAAGGGGTAACTTGACCGATATCGGTTATGTAACCGATGTCGGTAGATATATGACCGGTATCGGTTATGTAACCGATATCGGTTATGCAAGAATTGTTTTCCTAAAAATAGAACTGCTGGGTTGGCAACTTAAGTTCTTATTTTTAGCATTCTTATTTTTAGAGTCATGAAACACGTTAAATATGCGAATGCGACGCTGTTTGACAACTGCTACAGGTAATTGCATGAAAGAATTTGAGTGATAAGGAGGAAAGAGACAGGTGAAGTGAGCGTGGGCTGAGATTCAGAAGGCAGAAAGACAAGTTATATTTGAAGAGGGTGGTGAACATGGCTGAACGAGGAGAAGCATCCAGCAGGCAGGGACGAGGGGGAAGACATGTTCCGCCCCAAGCTGCTGCATCCGGAGAGGTAAATTGTTTGGTTGTAATTTGATTCTTGCATGTGTTTGTAAATAGTATGAAAGAAGTGTAAGTGGGTAAAGATTAGAAAAAAAGGTGATAGGCAAGGGTTGGGGATGGTATGAGTGCTACGGGGCAGGTAAACAGGGTGGGCCTGTATGTTTTTAGGTAGAAATAGGAGTAAACGGGCTTCATAAATATCGAAGGTGTATGTTTGAAGCAGGGTAGGTATATTTTGACAGTGACCGGTATCGTTTATAAGTAACCGGTATCGGTTAGCAAACCGGTATCGGTTATGCATAACCGCTATCGGTTACTGTAAGGGTTTCCAGATTTTGAGAAAAAACCCGTAGAGATTTGTTCTTTTGAATAATTATGTGTCGTTTTGATGTATGCAGGCAGAAGCAAGGTTAAGGATGAATGATACTGTGCCAGCGTTGTTGTCACGAATCCGAGCGGATGTAACACCAGCTGAATGGGCATTGATAAATCGGTTGGGGTTAAGTGGAATCCGCTATTATTCAAGAATCGCGCGTAACCATGCTATGTTGCAGGCGTTGATTGAGAGATGGAATCCAGAAAAGAATACCTTCTATCTACCAACAGGGGAGATGACAGTGACTTTGGAAGATGTGTTCCGTATTTTGAGACTCCCAATGATAGGAAAAACAGTGTATCAGGCGTTGCCGAGCGCGGGGCGGGCAGCGATAACAGCAGTATTTGGGTCAGCTGCACGAGATTTGACACAGCGAGGTTTATCATTTACGTATGGTACAATGTATGCAACACACCCTGAGGAAACAAGGTTGGCCGTGCTATTAATGATAGCGGTGGGGTATTATGCATTGCCGAGGGCGGAAGGTGGAAGATTTCCCAAAGCATTGATGAGTGTTATTTGGGAAATGATAGAAATGAGCGTGACATTCGCATGGGCACCCGCATATCTGGCAGAGTTATATAGGGGTTTATGGGCATGCAAGCGAAAACACAGGACGACACTGGATTGTTCGTACTTATTACATTGTTGGGCCTATGAGCATATTGTTTGTGTACGTCCAATAGGCCGACCCATTGAGTCGGGAGAGACAGGAGTGCAAAGGTTGGGATTCAGACGATGGGTCCAGACAGAACAAGAAGCGAGATCCCAGGCCGTGATAGATGACATCGAGTATTATAGACAGGTATGGGAGATGGTGACAGTTGCGGATATTTGTTGGAGGCCGTACGGGAACTATATGGTGACAGAGCACATAGCTGAGGAGTTGAGGGGTGTAGAGCGATTGAGGTGGATCGCAGGGCATAGGCCGGGTGAGTACGAGAGGATTCCTCTAGATCACGTGCGGTGACAATTTGGGTTCGTTCAGGATATTCCTATGACATATAGACCATACATGAGGATCGACGCCGAGGCAGCATTCTCACCTCCCCGGCCTACACCTCCAGAAGGGCCAGAAGAGATAGCAGCCGATCGTAGGGTTATGGATGCGGGAACGACGGAGGCCTATAGAGTATGGTGGGTAGCAGAGCTGCGAGGTGCACGTGAGTGCCCTGACATAGCTGTGATTACAGCGGAGAGAGATCGTCTGCAGGATTTGGCTCGCCAGCTTCAAACACAGGTGAATGAGACAATGGGAATGTTAGAGGCTTCACAGCTACGAGTGGAGAGACTGGAGGCAAGATTCCTCCACGCGAGAGGACGTATTCGTATGTTACAGGAGATGTTGGCGGATCAATGGGAGGAACCAATGGCAGTGGCACCTTTGAGGATGGAGAGGCCAGCTGAGAGGCATCGACGATCACGATCACCACCTGATTCGGGAGGAGGTGCAAGGGTCTAAGTGGATTTTATAGGAATATTAGAATAAATAAGGATGCCGACCTGCGAGTCGATGATAGAGAAGATGTATTTGGTTAACATCTAAAATAAAACTAAAGATGTATGTTCTTTTGAGTGATGATAATAATAAGAATGGTTGTGTTTTGGATGTTGTTTTTGTTTGTTTTGAAAAAGGATAAAGAGGAACGTTGGCAAATAGAAATACACAAAAAATATTTATATTTACAACACATGATAGGGTATGGTAGGGGATGGTCGAGCTAACCTTGGGAGACCCCATGTCTCCTAAGTGCTGCCTACATAGCCCATTGCACAAAGCAAGGAAGGGCCTCAGACCGATGTAGTTCTCCCTTAGGATCAGGGAGAGGTGAATTCAGGCAATTTGGTTGTGGTTAGGCAATTTTGTTGGTTGGTAAAAATTTGATGTTGGTAGGGTAATGTTGTTGGTGTTGGTAGGGTATGTTGTTGGTGTAGGTATGGGTGAAGCGAAAGTTAGCATACCCAAGTAGTAGGGAATCGTGTCCTGATTAAGGTCAACACACAATCCTAGAGCCGAGCAAAAGAGGCAAGAGTGTCCCGTAATTGAGAAGAGCTAAACAAACCACATATTAATGTAGGATGAGCTTGAATCCCTAGGTACCTTGCATAGGCGAGAAGTCGATAGGTGAAAAGAGTGGTATAATCACAATATATCGGATATACGTCACGTCCCTTGAGTTTTGGTGCTTTGACAAATGGTGAGGTGAGGTGGTTGATGTGGGCGAGGGTGCAGAGAACTTATTATAAGATGATGATTCTGACAAAAGAAAACCAAATCTAAATAGACAAGTCCATGACTCAAAAGTGCTTTGAAGTATTGCTTGTATTTTTATTTTTCTGGATATAGACTGATCGATGCGGGAAGTCTACATGGGATATGTATTTTGTTGTTCTTGAGGTCTTCACGAAGCTGATCAATGCGAGAAGCTTCTGATAAAGGCTGACTGTGTATAGCTGTCCTTCAAGGGAGCAGTCTATTTATAGTAGCAGATGCAGTGTTTATGTATAGCTGTCCTTCGGGGGGAGCAGTCTATTTATAATAAGAGCAATAGTTTGGCATATAGCTGTCCTTCAAGGGAGCAGTCTATTGTATAAGTTAGAGGTCTAGATGTCCGTTGGGCATGAAGCATCTAGTTTTTTGTAAGAAGTTTGACTCAAGAAAATCCCATAAGTGTGTAATTAAGAATGTGTCATTTTGATACTTTGAAGTCATGGACTAGACTAAAAAGGGGAAGGCATCTTTTAAGGGGAGGTGATAATCAAACCATGTGAGCTTGATTGGATTTTGAGATGTAAGAAACAAAGTGTATGCGGTGGTAAATGAGCTCAAGGGACGAGCGTAAGGTAGATAAGCAGTGATATAACACTAATTTCAACAGTAGAATGGTCGAAGATGCAAGGCATTAAGGGGCTCAGGCTCAGGTTTACCATTAAGCGAAGCTAAACGATAAGTGCCTGATCCATAAGTGTGAGTGATAATGTAAGGCCCAATCCAATTAGGAGCAAATTTTCCACGTTTACTCTTTTCTAGTTTGGTTACATGTTGATTCTCTTTGAGGACAAGATCGCCAACCTTAAAAGTACGCTCATGAAGCCGTTTATCATAAGCACGCTTGATGCGCTTTTGGTAGATTTGAAGGTGATCAAGAGCCGTAAGACGACGCTCGTCAAGAAGCTCTAATTGGGCTAACCGCTCTTGGCGGAAATCATCGTTGGTGAGAATATCCTGAAGAGATATTCTGAGGGAGGGTATTTGTACTTCGAGAGGCAAGACAGCCTCGGTACCATATACCAAAGAAAATGGTGTGGCATTAGTGGAGGTACGAATGCTAGTACGATAAGCCCAAAGGGCAAAGGGAATGTGATCATGCCAGTTTCTTCTGGACTCATTGACAACTTTCATGAGGATTTTGGTTAGGGTTTTATTAGAAGATTCAGCCTGACCATTGGCCTGCGGATAGTAAGGCGATGAGAAACTAAGTTTGATACCAAAGTTGTCACAAAGGTCTTGTAACAACTTATTTTTAAAAGATTTACCATTATCTGTTATTAGGTGATGAGGAATACCAAAACGACAGATAATGTGATGGTTAACGAATTCGACAATTTTTTCTTTTTTGATTGAAATGAGTGGAATGGCCTCCACCCATTTTGTGTAATATTCGGTTGCTGTGATTATCCAACGGTGACGTTGTGAAGAAGGTCGGGTGAATCTCACCAATAAGGTCTAAACCCCATTGTGAGAAAGGCCAAAGATCTCGTGCGACCTGTAGCAGATGGCTAGGAGTATGTTGAAGGTTGGCATGTTGTTGACACATAACACAACGCTTAACATATTCGTAGCAGTCATTGTTAAGAGTAGGCCAATAATAACCTAGGCGAAGGATTCGTTTGGCCATGGCAAGGCCACTAAAATGTCCACCACAAATGCCGTCATGGACTTGTTGGATGGTATAGGTGACCTCCGCGCCGGTTAGACAGCGAAGGAGGATGCCATCAAAGCCACGTTTATAGAGGAGTCCCCCCATGACAACATAACGAGAAACACTTTTAAGAAAAGCACGTTTGCCGTTACTAGAAAGGTTAGGTGGGAGAACAGAGGTTGTAAGGTAGTCATGAAATTGGTGGTACCAGGTATCCTGCGAATTAGTAGACACAGTATTTATCATACAAACTACCGGGGCTGAGTAGGATGGGGCAAAAAGTTGTTGGACCAAGACGAATATGTCAGAGTCAGTTGGTGTGGCAGGAATTTGCGAGGCTAAGCAAGCCATAGTATCCGCAAATTTGTTAGTGGAGCGGGGAATGGTCTGGATAGAATAACGAGTAAATGAGGTCAAAAGTGAATCCACGTAATGTTTGTACTTTTGAAGTTCCTCATTCTTACATTGGTAGATGCCCATAACTTGATTGACTACCAATTGAGAGTCGCCAAAAATATTAATAGATTTGACACCTAAGTGTAACGCAACCTGGAGACCCAAAACAAGGGCCTCGTATTCTGCTGTATTATTAGTGCAGGGGAAATCAAGCCGGAATGAAAGAGGCATAGGTTCAGCGTCAAGAGGGATGAGAACAATGCCGGCTCCTCCACTGCGCTGGCATTTAGATCCATCGAAGAAGAGGGTCATTTGATACGACTCTTCCCTGAGTGAAAGAGTGGCGATGAGTTCGTCGGGGAAATTAAAATTGGTGAATTGTTCCCCAGGTAAAGGGGCCTCCGCAAGTTGGTCTGCAATAGTTTGTCCTTTGATTGACTTCTGTTGTACAAACTCAAGGTCGAGGTCGGTGAGGAGCATAAGCCATCGGGTGATGCGTTGGTTTAGATGTGGTTTGGCATACATATAATGAATGGGGTCCGTGTTGGTGATGACAAAAGTTTTGTGATTCAGGAGGTAATGTCAGAGTTTGGTGGCTACGAATGATAGGGCTAGGCACAATTTTTCTACATGTGTATACCTAGTCTCGTAATCCACGAGAGTACGACTTATATAATAAATGGCTTGTTCTCGACGTGCCGAGTCCCGATGTGCGAGCATAGCTCCTATAGCATGGTCAGTGGCAGAAAGGTAAAGGTAGAAAGGACGATCATCCTGAGGTGGAATAAGCACAGGTGGCTGCAAGAGATAGGATTTGAGAGCTTCAAAGGCTTGGTGACACTCTTCACTCCATTGAAAGGCAATGTCCTTTTTAAGAAGGTGATGGAAAGGGTGACATCGATCCGAGAGTTGGGAGATGAAACGCCGGATGGATTGAAGTTTACCCTGCAAACTACGCAATTGTTTGAGGTTTTAGGGTGGGGGCATTTCTAAGATAGCTTTGACTTTAGATGGATCGACCTCAATGCCACGCAAAGAGACGATAAAGCCAAGAAGTTTTCCGGAAAGAACACCAAAGACGCATTTCTTTGGTTGAAGCCGGACTGAATATTGTAACAGGCGATCAAAAATAATGGTTAAAACATCGAGATGTTCACTGCGATGTTTAGATTTACCAAGAAGATCATCGACATAATCCTCAAGGATAGTGTGCATAATGTCATGAAAAATGTAAGTCATAGCCCGCTGATAGGTCGCACCAGCATTCTTAAGGCCAAATGGCATGACACGATAACAGAAGGTTCCCCAAGGAGTTATGAAAGCAGTTTTATGTTGATCGGCCGGGGCTACCAAAATTTGATTGTATCCCGAAAAACCATCCATGAGAGAAAGCATTTCATGGCCCGCAGTGAGATCAACAAGTTGATCAATACTTGGGAGGGGGAAGTCATCTTTGGGGCAAGCGAGGTTAAGGTCTTGGAAATCCGTGCATATCCGAAGTCCCCCCGTCGCTTTAGTGACAGGTACGATGTTAGAAATCCATTGAGGATAATCAATAGGCAAGATGAAGGAAACAGAAAGAAGTCGTTGAAGCTCTTCTTTGACCAAGAGGGCAATGCGTGGATGCATTTTTCTCAGTTTTTGTTTGACTGGTTTGGAATCGGGGTTTAGGGTGATGTTATGGATGGCAATGGTAGGATCAATTCCTGGCATGTCAGCGTAGGACCAAGCGAAAGCTTGGTTGCGGGTACGGAGAAAGGTAGTAAAGGCGGCTTGTTCTGATGTGTTAAGGGATTGTCTGATCTTCACAATGTGAGGATCCTCCTCTGTGTGGATGTTGATTTCTATAGTCGACTCATTCAACATGGTTTGAGTTTCAGATGGTAAGGCGCGTTGAATATAGGAGTCATCCGCCCCAAGGTAAGTGAGGATGGAGTCGTCATCCTGGCACTCAACAACATTAATCGAAGGCGAATCCTCTTCGATCATGTCTGGATACAGAAGGGGAAGAGAAGATGGGTCCTCATTATCACGTTGATAAGTGAGAGGACCTATGAAGATAGCATTTATGAAAAAAAAAAAAAAAAAAGTTAGGAGGGATAGATTCAGGGTCTATCGACTCTGTGGGTGATGATGGCAAAGTGGGTGATGATGGTTTGGTAGGGGTGACGTCGTCTTCTTCCAGGATACAACTGACACGAGGTGTCTCCTGTGTAGGTGTTTCAGGAAAACCAAGACCACTGCGATCATTGTGTTTGCGTGTAGTCACGGGAATGAGTGTATGTCGGCCTTGTTCGTAAAGACCAAAACCAAAGCCTTTCCAAGCACAGCGAGTCAAGAAGGTGAGGGCGAAACGACGATTTGTCAAGTATTGAAAATCGGATTGGAAGGGAACCACACCAAGAGGAGGTTCAGGGGTAATGGAGGATGTGTCAACACCCCCATACGTTAGGTTGGTGCGGCAATGGGGTGGTCCGTAAGAGATTACCTCCCCCACGCGACGGTCGTAGGTGGGATGTGCATGTAACTGTCCGTACTCCTGCGGGGTATGGAAAGAACTAACGTTATATAGGTGGTACTCCCCCAGCGTAAGGCGTTGAAAAACATCTACTAAGGGGTCAGAGGTTGGGATGTTATCTGCGGGAAAGGAAGTAATATTTGTAACGGCGGTTTCATTGGTTGAAGGTGTAGGTGCGTCGGAAGTAGATGGCTGGGTTGGATGAATGGGTGTCTTGACTGGTATAAGTACATCATTAGGGCGATACAACATATTGCAAGTTTTGAAGGGGGGAGGATCAGCTTTTACGGTGTAGGACTTCCCCTCGTACTCAAATTTTATGCATCTATGTAAGGTGGAGGGAACGCATCCCATAGCCCGGATCCAAGGGCGGCCTAACAACATGTTGTATTGGAACTCTCCCTCAAGGACATAGAAGAGTTCGGGTAAAGTACGTGGTCCTACACGAATGTTAAGGATCACGGTGCCTAAAGTAGAAGTAATAGCATCATTGAATGATCGCAACATGATGGGGTTGGCACACATGCAACTAGAAGGGATATTCATTTGTTGGAAGGATTTTGAAGAGATGATGTTTAGGCTAGCACCCCCGTCAATCATAACACGACGTACCCGAATATCCCGAATGTACGCTGAGATGAAAAGAGCAGGGTCAGGATCTTCGGCACCAAAGTCGATAATTTCATCTTCGGAGAAACTGACAGCAGCGGCTTGCTGTACAGAGACAGAAGTGGTTGGGGAGATAGATTGTTTGGTGAGCGAAGCAACATGATTGGGTGTTAGAATAGAGGTAACAGGCAAGGTTTCATTAGGTAAAACCTCTATCCCTTGAAGGATCTCAACGAGAGCTTGTCGATGAGATTCAGAAGTCTGAATGAGATCATACAATGTCATTTTTACGGGCGATTGGTGAAGCTGTTTGATCATAGTTCGATGGGGCAATGCCATTAGAGACGGGATAGGCGGGTCCGCGAATAACCACTTTAGGTGGTGGTGCAATCGGGATGGTTGACGGAGAAAGAGATGCCGCGGGTGTGTTTTCTTTCTTTTTTCCATTGTTTTTCTGCCCTCGAGTAGCAACACTAATCATATTGATCTCGTGAATACGAGAGGAGGAAGATGGTAGGGATAGGTCATGGTTTTCGAGAGGTGGGGCTGTAATAATGATAGATCTTGGTGAGGCGGGGACAGGTGGTATAGGAGAGGGAATTGAAGCTAAAGGTCTCTCTCTTCGTAAGTTGTCTTTCTTAACTTTTCTATCTGAGAGAGGTGACGGGCGAAGTATGGTTTTCAACGCTTTGCATCCCTCTACGTCATGTCCTGGTGTGTGGTGGTAAGCGCAGATTTTAGACTCATCGTAACCTATAGGTCGAGGTTTAGATGGATCATAAGGTCTAAGTGGGGGTAGGGAAATAGTCGCATTCTCCACCAACATAGCAAGGATTTTGGCGTAAGACCCTTTGAGTGGGTCAAAGTCAGAGGAAAATGAGGCTATTGACTGGGTCGATTCTGGTGATGACGTGGTGTGGTTGGTTTGTATGGGGGGTGGTTTAGCCAAGGAGTTTTGATAATGGGTTTTACCTAACCGTGGTTTCTTTGACGTAGAAGCTATGTTGGATGATGAGGCCACAGATGATGTGGTATCAGAAAACAACCACGGGGAAATAGGAGTGACCGAAAACAAATCTTTTGATGATGGAATTTGTTTAGGGTTGATAGGTGGACAGGATACGCGGGGTGACGGTGTTGCTATACCCTTGGATTTCTGTATGGGTGCAGAAGGCGTAGGTCACTTTAAAGAAAACGCAGGAGGTATGATATATTGATGTAAGGTAGAGGGATGGGGTCCCAATATGGAAGGTAGGTGTGACAATGATGGTTTTAGTTGTGATAGAGGCATAGGTTGAGGAGATTGAGTCTGTCTCCTAATGGGATGGATGGCTTTATTTTTAGATAAATCAAGCCGCTTAGGTGGGTGTGTTAGACTAGGTATGGGTAAGGTCCCAAGCGTAGGGGAAGATTTGGCTAAGTTAATAGAAGTGGACGAGGTATTTGGTAGAGATGAGGGGGGTGAAGATGAGGACATGGGCATTTTAAGCTTCTGTAAACACTTCGGGTATATGGTAGAGGCATCAGGATCAGTCATTTGCATTTGAGTAGAATATGGCGTACTCAAACGTTCCCATAGAACCTGTCTATCTTCTGTGGAATGACAGTCCTCACGTGTGAATAGGAACTTTTGTATGGAAGAAAGGTGGGTTGTGATTCCGGTCCACTGTGGGTGTGATACAAGGGGTATATGAGGCACTGTATCAATGGGCGTTAAGAGGTCAACCGGTTGCTGAAAAGATTTAGGTGATGAAGGACTAATAGGTAGGAGGGCGTGTTTGAGAGGATCTGTCATGTTTAAAGAATGTGGTGATGTCGGTTCAAGAGGTTTCTCGTCTAAGGATGACAAAAGAAGTGGCGAGCCTTCCTCTTGTACAGCAAGAATGGTAGAAGGAGACGTTTGGGAAATAGATAAATTAGATAACATCCGCTCACAGTCTTGCAAGGATGTGGTGTAAGAAGGCTCATTTGTGAGAAGGGAACTCTGGGCAGTTAATTCCTTGATGGGTAAAGGAACAGCAAGGATTTCAGTTTGTCTTGATGGTGAGGAAGGGGGTTCGGTTTCCTGCGTTAGTGAAGAGGTTTGATTCAGAATTTGTTCGATAGAGGTCTTTGGCTGGGAATCGAAGACTGCATGGATCTCATGAACACTCTCTTCGGCTAAGATATCTTGGTTTAGATTACTGTTAGAAGAATGATTCGGGAATGGTTTGTTGAATATTTTCAAATTTCGGTTAGCAGGGGCGTTAGGATTATCAAGGGCTATATCCCCTGCATCAACCATTTCCTGCACTATGTTTTTCAACATCTTGCAGTTCTCATGACTGTGTCCCTTCACGCGGTGGAAGTTACAGAAGTCATTTTCTTTGTACCAGGAAGGTATGGCGCGAGTGGAATCAAACCCGGAATGAGGTTTAACAGGAGGTAAGGTAATGGCTCCTGCTTTGAGCAATTTTTCCAATATCACGCCATATGTTTCTCCCAAGGGAGTGTAGTTGATGGGTTCTGCTTTATACTTATAGGTGGTTTTTGGCGGGGTATTAGACGGTGGTTGGGATTTTACCATCACCGCGTGCACGGCCCCTTTTGATTTCGAAGTGGTCGATGGGTGAGGATTGGTGGTGTTAGGTTTGTTGGTGGAATCTTGGGTTCGGAAAGTGGGGTTTTTGTTACGCAACCGCAATTTCTCTTCCTCTAAGGCTCGAATCTCTAGTTTTCGAGCCATAGTAAAGGCCTCGTCAAATGTACGGAAAGTTTGAATTTGGAGGGTAGGAGAGATGTGCTTAGCGCAGGCCTGCGTAAACAGTTTGATAAGTTCGGTCTGAGGTAAGGCATACGTAAGTTGGTTGATAAGGCCCCGCCATCGTCCAACGAAATCTGCGATAGATTCGTCTTCAAATTGTCGGATGGCATAGAGGTCGGTGATAGATACTTTCTTGGCAATGTTAATGGAGAAATGATCCAAGAAAGATTGGGCTAGCTGGTTAAAAGAGAAGATTGAGTGCTGGGTTAAAGCACTGTACCACTCCAAAGTGGGTCCTGATAAGGACATGGGAAAGGTGCGGAGTAGTAAAGCGTCGTCGTGAGCAATCAGATAGCAGGCATGTCTAAATGATCGCAAGTGTTGTTGAGGGTCCTCCTTACTGTTAAAACGGGTAAATTTTGGTAATTCCCATTGAGGAGGATATGAATGAAGGGGGACTGAAGGGTGGATAGGCTCCCGACAAACTTGCTCGTATGTCAAGGTGCTACGACTTCCTGAAACAGAAGCCTCCAGGTTTTGCATTTTGTCCATCATTTGTTTAATTAAATCAGTAGTTGGATGAGATGATGGTGTGGTTGTGGTAAACGGAGGCAAATTGGGCCAAGGGCCACCGCTAGACAATGGTGGGGTTAAATGTTGATAAGGTATGGAGGACGGCTGTGTTGAGGCAACCGAATAAGGATGTCCTATATAAGCTGTTGAGGTTACCGGATATGTGTGTGGAAATGAAAAGGTGGGCGGAGCTTGAGAAGGAAAGCTCGTGTGGATAGGTGGCAGAGAGCAAGTCATGAACGGAACAGTCTGCAAGAGAGACGAGGTAGGAGCAGTCGGTGGTAATGACATGTTGGGCCCAAGATTAACCAAAGGAAAGCCAATCTGTGCCGTATGGACCCCTGAAGCTGCTGAGGTAGACGACGGGACTAAGGATGCGGAAGGCAAAGCGGAGTTATCAGGCGGAGAAGGGGCTAAATGAGCAGCTATACTGATAGGCATGCCAACAAGGAGTTGACCGTCAGGGTGTACGGTCAAGGGCATGAGACAAATAGTATTGTACAGCATGCTAGGATTAACATCCAGAAATTTGGCAAATTCTTTATCTCCCACAGGAATTTTAGGAACCTCGCTGGTGTCCGTAGGATTCCCCACAGAATGTGAAGGGGGTGATTCAGGCAAAGGAACAGAGCAAGCATGTGAAACCATGGCGGCGGCTTGCTTTCGAGTGATAACAACCATGGACAGGAGTTCACAGTAGGGTTTCAATCTGTCAGGAACAGAAACAGACTCAGACTGGTGAAATTGGTAGGTTGCTGGTTTGTCAGGAACTGGAAAAGACAGTAACCGATATCGGTCTGATAACCGATGTCGGTTAGACTATAGCCGACGTCGGTCAGTTAACCGATGTCGGTGTAATAAGACTGGTAATATAAGAAGCTGCTGATTTGATTGTTAACAACGCTCAGTATATTTATCAAATTGTTCTAAGGTAATCACAGAAGACAGTGTATAACAGAGAAAACAGAACTGAAAACAAACAAGATGCACACGCAAATCCAGAGACTAACCCTAGGGTTAATTTTAATTATTGTGGGCTTATGCCTTTAGACGTGGAATGATGTCAATCCTAAACAAAAGACTTAGGGGAAATGTCAAGTTTGTTTTGGCTTATAAGGTTACCTCAATCGGGCGGAGGAATACCGCGGAAAAGGGGGGATGTTTTGAGCTGTTGTGTTAATTGTGAAGTGATTCGGTATGTGTTGTGCAGTGAAAGTAAGATTAATTTCCTGTCAATACCATGGAAATCACCCCCACGTGTACGACCTGTTACTTAGTCTATGTTCACTAGAATTGAAAACAGCAAGCAAGAATGTAATGCACGTGTTTTAAACCCAAATCGAAAATGATATTCGATGAAGCAAATGAGATGACTTTCACTAATGCGAAACTAGGAAAGCAAGACAAATTCTTTACTAAATATATAACAAAAACAGCAACAGCAAGTATGCTTCCTAAAATGTAAATAAGCAAGAGAAACAGAAACCCGAAATGGGTCCCACTGGGCGTGCCAAAATGTTTCGCACGGAATGTTTCGGCTCTGCAGAATAGACTTGCTTCTATCCTATCATTCCTTTGAGAAACAGATAAGGGTTAGGGCTAGGAGGAATACCTGTTGAATGTTGAGATGGTGTGCGCGTACCGTAGAGAGAGATCAGATCGACTGCGAAGAACTCCTTTTTGTCTTGGAAGGACTACCTGCAAGTAAGAATACAAGACCACAAGATTTTAATTAGACAACAAATGAGGGATCTGCCTTAGGCCCAGGAAATATAAAAAACTTCCTTTCGAAGGTGGTCAGTTCCCCTTTTAATACGATTTAACACAAATGATAATATAGAAAGCTATTGCAAAATCACGATTTAGGTATCTCGTTACAAAGCAATAGAAACTAAACTATCAATAATAAAGCGCCACTTTGTTTGTTCGGTTACTGGTCGTTGATACGTTCAGGTTGAGTTATAGGGATAAACCAGGCTGGATTTGGGGTTGTTAGGTGGCAAATAGGCAAGCAAAAGGTTTTGGGGTATAAGTCACAGTGACCGACGGCGGTCACTGGGTAACCGACCGCGGTTAGATAACCGCTGCCGGTAGAGGATAAACGATACCGGTAGGGTCAGCAATCTAAGTGCTTCTGGATAGAAGTTGGTTGCAAGGTGATTGTGGGGTTATTAGGATTGGTGGATGGCTGAGGGGAATGATGGGAGGATAGGGAAGACTCAGAGTGTGGTAAAATGGCCTTCTGGGCAATATCAGGGTGTATGGATGAAGGTTAAGTGCAGTATGTCGCTGGTAGTAGATCTAGGAATAAACTTATGACGGCTGTGATTCAAAAAGTCTAAGAAATGTTAACAAAGAGACATACAAGGTTCTACTTACTGTTTATTGACGAGAATGCAGGTCCAAGAACTGTGGTGATGAAGGTAGAACTCAGATAGGACGTCCTGACGATCAGAAGATGAGATGTCTTCCCTCACGATGATCAGCTGAGTGTCACAGGGCTCTGGTTGTGCAGTTGCAATCTTGGGCTTGATGTCCTTCCGTGCAAACTCTTCCTGTTTCTTCACTTGTCTCTGCTTCGGCCCAGCAAAATCTGGATTCTCTCGATGATTTCTCCTTCTCCCGATCAAATGAAAATCTGATCCTTTGTTTTTGGTTGGAAGTGGTCATTTACGGGGAACCGATGGCGGTTACGCAACCGACGGCGGTCGAGTAGGAACCGGTATCGGTCCGGTCAAAGCGGGCTATTTTTGGTAAAATAGCCAGCTTTCCCTCCTTTTCTTCCGAGGGATTGGTAGCGGGCTTGGTCAAGTCATTATGAAGTTGGTTTTAGGTGCGGATGAGGAGTAATTAGTCATAGGTGTGGAATTGGACCAAGTTATAGGTCTTAATTAGGTTAGTTTAGGGTTAAGACTAGGTCATGATGAGGTGGCGACATGAGGTGGCAGGTATGGTGATGTGGATTTATTAATTATAAGGTAATTAATAAATAATTGTGTAAGGTTTAGGTGGTGAGGTTAGGTTGCGAAATACGATGCGGGTCACAAGGGGTCGTAAGACACAAATTTGGTGTCTACACTGCTCTCAGTTTCTCCGACGATGAGATTGTACCTCTCCAATTGGATGATCCAGACCCTGCCCTATTTATTTCCATCTACATTGATAATATACGTGTTAGATGTGTTATGATTGATGGTTGTGCCAGTATTAACATCATTTCATCCCATATGTATAACCAAATGCACATCCCTACCAATTACATGCATAATAACCCAGTTATGCTGCGTTCATTCAACTATTCCATGACTTCCACCCTTTGCACCATCATTCTCCACATTCATGTGGGCCCCCCGTACCATTCCTGAATTATTCAACGTCTTAGAGGGGGAATTATAGTACAACATGCTACTTGGCCGACCCTAGATTTGTGTCATGGGTTTTGTTCCTTCAATCTTACACTGCTATTTAAAATTCAAACATGAAGGGAACAACTATACCATTCCAGTATACCCTGTACCATTAAAGACCCGTAATATGTTGTATCGAACAAAGATGTCCTTATACTAGTTAAGGCATCTAACAGCGCTACCAATTCTTCCGCCGCTGCCTCATCCACCACTTCTACCACTACATCTTACGCAACTAACTCCTATATTCCCACTTCTACCACAGCTTCTGCAGCTAATCCATTAGCTAACCCATCTACTTCTTAAACAACCATACACTTGTCTTTATTTGGCAAGAATTGGGGATTAAGAGGCTTTTTGCATTTTTTCTCATAACTGTAGGAATGTAAAACTACAAAGTTGACCAATGTGGCTGATGCTGAGTTGTTATGATGACACATGTTCCATGTCAGGCCTCGGGAACTCGACCACAATTTTAATTTTACCTCTATAGACACCTAAAATCCACTTATGTAGTTTTAATACTTAAATTGCACTATCTTCTTTCTCGTCATTTGGACGATTGACGACACTTCATCAAATAAACACCTCTTCTCCTCTCAATGGGTCAATTAATGACATTTCACTAATTAACCACGATCTTCACTCTCTTTTGGTCAATTGAAGACACTCCATCAATAAACAACCGTTTTCCCTCTATTCTCGTTAATTAATTACATTTTGCTAATTAATCAACCTTGCTATCACTTAGGATTCCGATTAACGACATTTCATTAATTAGTGTTCATTTCTACTTAGGTTAATTAATTATTATTAATTAATTACAATCACTACTCTAAGTCAATAAATTGTCGTTTATTGGATTAAATTCCTCTAACATCCCACAAATCATGCTAATTATCCTCTAATGGGATTCTATAAGCTTACATCTACCTATTAATTAATCACACCTGATTAATTAAAACATCCCTCAACTCCCACAAGTTACTAATTATAAATTAAACTCTTCTAAATCAAGGTTACCTTTTCTAAATCAACCTTATTTATTCCTAATTTTACTTTACCCTTATCCCACATGCACTAAGTTGTAAATATCTCTCCAACAGGAAGGTTATATAAAGAACCCTCCTCCCACCCTATGTTCTTACACCATGCTTTGAATATTGAAAACTATAGGTATTTTACTTTGAGCATTCTCAATTGATTTGGATTAGCTTCTCTACCTTGCATCCATTCACTAAAATTTGAATAGTACGGTAAGATCCAAAAATGGCCTTGTAGCCATTTCTTGGTGAGATTCCATCCTCAATTCTTGAGGTCACCAACATCAACTATGATTGCTAAATGATTTAACTAGGTTCATGTTTAGTTAGCAATCTAAAGAGTAGGAAATAACTTAGCATTTAGTTTTTTATGCATTAAATAAGTTAGTTTCTATAGGCTCTTATCATGATGATTCCATGGTAGATTTGATTTTTCTTTTAAGTTATAAGGTTTTAGCTTCTTTTGATTAGCAATGCAAGTTTATTATGAACACATATGGCACACCCAGTGGGACGCGATCCTTATTCCCTTGCATTTGAATTTAAATTTTTGTTGTTTTTCTCAATTTTGGCTAACCCTTATTATGCACATGCTAAATAAATTACATTTCTTGATGTATTTTCTTAAATTTGCATGTGTTGAGTCTTTTTTTGCAGGTTTAAAAGTGATGTGTTGTTTCTACTTTTGGGTTAAAATGCCAAAAATTTAATCTTTTTTGAGTTTTCCTATGTCACATTTCATGTTCATGATGTCACATAGAAAAATCACACCAGCACACCCGCGTATGTGTCATTAGGGGTGGGTATATGTCATTTTGTGCCAGGGGCACATATATGTCATTAGGGGCGCATATGTGTCAATCTAGGCATGTAGGTGTTGCACTGTCTACTTATTTTTCTTAGAGCAACATATGTGTCAATTTAGGCACGCATATGTCATTAGGGGTGCATATATGTCATTCTTGGCATGATACTGTTAGTCTATGTGGATAATCTATCTTTCGGAGGCCATAAATTTTGCTCCCAAACTTGAAATGACTCCCATTTTTTGTGCGTTGGAAAGGTATTGAAGTTAAATACACAATGGAAACATAAGATTATAAAACTAGTCATTTTCTAACAGGTTTGAATGCTTTGCAAAATTTGGTCTTTGATAGTTTTAACATCTTTTACAGGTTTTCAATGGTAACTTCTATTTACAGGGTGTTTTGAACAATTTATTTACTAACTTGTTTGATGATATTTAATGAATGTCGTGATTTTAATATCTTGGGATAGAAGTTGCATATACTCTTTCCTTGCACCTTTTAGGCGATCTTGGAAATCAGAAAATACTCTAAACCTTCTTACATTTAAAAAACACTTCATTAAATTCATGGTTAATGGAATGAACAACAAATCAGATAAAATGAGTTGCCTTGTACGTTGATTTTGCAAGTATTTTCCATATACATTATAGTTGGGTTTTTGTATTGTGTATGCTCTTCCCTCGTACCTTTTAAGTGATCTTGGGAATCAAAAACAACATTGAAATCCTCTTTTATGATGATTTGATATTTTTGACAAACTACTAATATTTCATGTGCAAGACCAATACTCGCTTATCAAAGAATCAAGATCTAAACTAATACTAATAAATTTTATTGCAGGTTGCCAACGGTGTACAAAACCACACTAAGTTCAAAAGATAAAAAAACACACCACTATTCAAAACACTGTATTTACAGGTTTTGGTTAAGAGCTATGACTTGTCCACTTTAAACAGGGGGAAGTGCCTTGGCATAAGCTGTATAACCCATAAGAATTCATGTAAGAACCTCAAAGTAGTCCAAACTTTGAGGGAACCAGTGGATGAAATGGGAAGCGTTCCACTTACCACTTGACTAGTATGCTTTTGTGAGATTAGAGTCAAAATTTTCTTCACGCGACCCCAATGAAAATACAATTGAACATAATTTATTGCTCATTGTATCGAAGGGGGTAAAGTAAATCTGAGACACTCCTTAGTTTAGTTAGTGTGACTTCCTTGGAAAACTATGCTGGCAGAGTTAATTTGTAACACCTAGAGAGTGAACTCATAGGAAGCCATTTTGCATAGGAAATAACTTTACCAAAAACCAATCACGTTTGAAGTAGCTCTCACGAAGCAAGAAATTTTTCACAGTCAAAACCTTGTTAGTCAAACAAGGGGAGAGTCCATTGAATTTTGATCCTAGTGTTAGTCAAAATGAAACTTACAATGTGTTACTTTGTCCTAGTTTTTCACTTGTCTTAAGATAAGGAGAAACTCTGCCAAAGTTACGGCAAGTATTTTTCACCCCCACTTGGTCTACTCCTTTGTTTTCTTGTTTCCCTTTTAGGACAAAAGAAAGCACACATACGTAGTGTTACTTAAGATTGTGTCCACCACTTTTGCACCCGCTTAAATCCTTCCTTATTGTGACTATGATAGTAAGCATTAAAAGTGTATTGGTACATCCTCAAATCTTGAGTAGCCTTGTCTTGATACCCACGTCAAGAAATTTCATTATAGTTAGGCTTGCTTCATCATCAATCTTCCCTTGAGGTGTTACTTTGCTCACATTGTCTTGATACAATTTTGATTCTTACATCTTGTTTCTCTTACAATTGATTTAAGTGTCTAGATTGTACTGTTACATTGCTTGCACCTTAAAAACTCCTTGGTATAATTTGACATTGTCTCCTTCCAAACATTACCTCAACCTTGAAAAGTATTGTTGTTATGTTGTTCACGTAGTATCAATATTATTTCAATAATAATATCTTTATTTTACACAAAGCTTGATTAACGTATCTAAGTGGTATTGTTGCATTACCCGACTTCGTAACTTCTAGTTTTTGGGATTTAGGCCTTGTTTGTATCTAGATCGGTTATAATATACTTTGCATTGGAAGTCACATTAACCCGTTGGTAATACTTACGCCTTTTTTAGTTTAAAATTGACTTAAGTGTTGAAATTGTGTTGATCATATTGCGTCAACCTACCATTGAGACACATTTTACATAAGGAGTATTTCCTTATAGATTGGATTGGTTTTCTGAACTTGCATGATTGTTCCTTTTGATCATCCATCTTGTAGAATTGTTTCCTAGGAGAATCCTTTTGATCCTTTGATCCCTAGGTTCTTCATCTTGACATTTACACTTGTAACTTGTTGTGAAAACCTTGTTGGATTATCAAAATTTGTCATCAACATGTTTTTTTTCCTTAGATACCCTTTGGAAAATCACATAAGCATACTTATAAAATTTCTAGTTGGTTGCCGTTATGCTGCCCGAATAGACATGGAACTTACTTGTATTTGAAGGAGTTCAATTATACAATATAGGTCTAGGCATTTTGACCCAACAATGCCAATAATGACTAACTATTGCATGGTTCATCACACTTACGAAAATAGGGAACCTAGGTTTAGGAATTCACATCGAAGCATGCCCATCATGATTAAAACTTGATTGGTTCTTTGCGCACTATAGAACCTATTTGAATACCCATTTCCCCACCTTCATCTCATAGTCATTGGTATGATTCTGATGCTTCTAATGCATGATATTATTCTAATTTTAATCTATATTATTATTCTAATTCTAATCCAAACTATTCTTCTGAATCCTCTCATTCTTTTGATGACTCTAATCCAAACTATCTTTCATATTCCACTTAGTCTTCTGAGCCTCATCCAATCAAATTTCTTCTAGGGAGTAATCAATCACCTAAACAAAATTTTCCTCCTCTAAGGATTTACGTCACCACAAAATCTCCCCATCATTCTTCTGATTCAACTCCTACGTCATGGTCCTCCCTTTCCTCAAAGGACCCCCTTTATCAGTCACCTTAATGACGTATTCCTCCTTTGAAGATCCATGTGACTCGAAGTTCCTCCAATCATTCCTATAATTTAACTCCTAAGTCAAGGTCCTCCCTTTCTTCGTAAGAACCCTTTTCTCAGCCACCACAACAACCTCTTCCTCCATCAAAGATCAATGCGACTCAAAATTCCTCTAATCAATCTTCTGAGTCGACCCCCACATCGCAAGCCACTGACTGACTACCTGATCCTCTTTGTCTACTTGTACTATGCCATCTTCTAGAAAACCAATACCAACCGATTCCAAATCTACATCTTCTTCGACTCGCAAGTCATCTAAATCAAAATATACTTTGTCTCCTGAGTCATATTCCTCTATCAATCATCATCAAGCATCTTCTAAATCTTCCACATTTGTTGGACATCTTTCTTCCAATCAACTTACTATCATTGACCAAAAATAACCCGTACCAATCAATTTTTTTTAGAATGAAGAAGCATAAGAGAATTCATGGGGCTACATGATGAAATCCCTCTAAAGGACCATGAGAAAGGATTCTATTTTTACCTCAATGCATTCATGTATTATGGGGAAGAGGTTGATTCCTTTTGTCAGAAAACAACAGAAGATCCTAACACCATCAAACTTGATCCTCATCTTATTCTTCAATTTTCACCATCCCCTTTACATGGAGAAACTCCTAGGTCTGTCATTGATCCATGGCCTATCTTATCATCACCCAATCATTCTTTACATATCACAATTCCTCAATCACTATCTCACCTTGGGTCACTGCCTGGTATCCCATCATCTTCTTCTATATGTGGGCCACCTCCTAGTATCCCTCCATCTTCTACTTGTGTGTCATCTCCGGGTAAAAGATTATCCTCTATACTTGGGACATGTCTTGGTAGCTCATCATCTTCTATACTTGGGCCATGCCCTTGTAGCCATTTCTTCATATAACTTTTTTCTACCCCAAACATGTTGGATAATCACCCAGTGTGTGTTGAGCAATCACCCGAGGCTCGCGTGGTCACCGAGCCCCTCCTTTATGTGAGATTCACAAGAATGATCTGCCATTGGTGGAGAATGAGTTGTAAGGATGGAAATATATATATATTCACTCAAAAATAGAAGATACCAAAAATAGATTCATGCACAGATGCATCATAACTAGAAATGAACATTGTAAATAAGCATAATGAAATTACATCTGACGCAGAATAATATGAAGAACACAAGGGTTTACACTTAAGAACATGGATAACTAGAATCACACACATATATTGATTTACAAACATTTGTAATGGCCTTATTACATTATAAGGGTCATATTGACCGAATACATCAAGGAATATTATCTTAAACCCTCTAAAAATACTATGTAGAGAGATTTCTTAGCTATTCTACCCATTACAACCCTTGTTCATACCCAAACCCATGCATATATGCTCAATGACATCATTGATAGTATTTTTGCAGCACTTTGTTACTATTTTAAACCCTCTTCAACCCTTCATTTACTCAACGCTTCATTGTTACTGTCCTCCTCTATTTTGGACCCAAGCACTCCTTTAAATAGGATTTGGATGCACTACCTTGGTTTCCTTCATGAACATATTGCATGCCAAGTGGAAGTGTGGTCCTCCATGGTCGAATGCCTATGCCTGCTTACAAATGCCTTAAATACCCATAATGATCATCTTGGAAATATCCCTTACGTGGAATATTCTTTTCTTGACCTCCAAGGCTCTAGGAGGGCACCTTATCCATTCAACACGTCTACTCAGTCTTTTCACATGTTTCTCCTGTGATAACTCCTTCAAAATATGGCTAAGTCCCTAAAACTTCATGCTCTCCCACATGCCAACCTCTTCTACTGTGCACCTTTCCCTTGCATGCTTTTTGCTGAGTGCCTTTCTTCTTTACTGCCTCCCGTGCGAGCTGAATTCTTCTATAGGACTTAGTCAATTTCAGGGCCCAACATTACCCCACACTACACTTGTTGTATATCATCAGAAATAATCTTCCCTTCCACCAAAGAATAAAGAATAGTGAAAATGAAATAATCTGTGATTGAATAAAGAATGGAATAATGGAAGAATCTTGCTACTGCTGCATGAGAAGTGGGAAATATTTCTTCACGGGGGCTTCAATATTAACCCAAGAATCCAACTCACTCTATACCTACTGAAGTAAGTCACCCACCATTGCACTAACTTCATTAAAACTCATCTCATCCCCCTTAGCCTTTAGTATATCTTTAATGCTTTCCATCTTCTTTCTAAGGTCTCCCAACACGTCCATCCTGTGAGTAACTTGGGGGTAAAATTCTTTTAGTCTATTTTTAATTGAAACCCTTAAGGTTTTGATCACCTCTAATTTCTTCTCTACCTTGGCCAATATCTTATCCTACTCTGTCCTATTGCCCTTATTTTCTCTTGAAATTATTTCAGATCCGATTCATGGATGGAAACTGATATACTTGTGACTTTGTCCCTGTCGCCATAGTTGTCATATACAACTTCTGCCATTTATGACGTGGTATTTACTAAGGAAAGGATCTCGAAGTACCGAGTTAGTATCTCCCCAATCCTCAACTTCTCTTCTTTCTTCTGGTGCACCATTACTTCTTCCAATGATTCTAATGCAAGTGGATACCTTTCCATGGTGAGTATGCACGCTAAGTATTCCAAGTAATTCCTGGTTGACTCATAATTCTGCTTAGGAGGGGTCATGTTTGGGTGCTTCAAGATAATGGCATCTAAAATGGCCTCTATCTTCTTGTGTACTTTGCATACCTTTGCCTTTTCACCCCTTAGTTCATGCCTTAACTGTGCACTGATCAATTCCTTATGTTTTACCTCCCTATCCCTCTCAATGATCTCATCAGTATTTTTCTCAAGCTCCTCCTCCAAGAACCTTATTCTATTTTTTCTACCGAAGAGTCTTGCTTCCACCTCCACCGATATTTTATTAAGCACGTTGAAAACTTTCTCATTCGATAACTACTAGGCATTTACAAGAGGGTTTATTCCCTTGGCATCTGGTGTATTCATTAATGCATCACAATTTACCTTGAACTCGAGCTCATCAATATGGGACTCAAAAGTCCAAGATAACATTTTCCTCATGCACGTGTACGAAACCTCTTCATCAAAATAATACCAAGTGAGGAGTTGGTCAGCGGGTATGTTACTTTGGAAGTATGCAGACAATACCTTTCTTGGATCATTAATATAAGTCATAGTGTGTTCATACGCCACTACTATGCCCTTCCCACTTGTGTGCATTGTTATTGGGAAGCTTAATGCTAAGCTGGGGTCTCCACCCATGCTCTCATACTCCTTTCCTACACTTGTGCTCTCTTCAGTTTCCTTCAACACTTCTTTGACACTTCTCTCTACCTCACGCTCCACTAATTTTTAGATAATACCCATCACCTCCCTCTCTATAGTGTTTTGATCACACATGTTTACCTCCTCACTTCCTCCTTTGGTATGGGCACCCTCCTCATACTCCTCCTCTTCATCCCCTTCTTCACCAAACTCATGTACATTATACACATGAGGATCATGAGCTTCCTCACACTCTTCATTATCTCCTTCATTTTCCTCCTCAGAATCATCATCCTTGATGCTCTCTTTCTTCTCCGAGTCTGAACCTTGTGCCACCCTTTGATTTTTCCTCACCGGTGACTCTAACACAGGGGAATCCTCCTTCTCGGGTGACTCTTCACTCCTAGGAGACTATTACTTCTTTGGAAACACCTTCATGATGGGATAATTCTTCCATCAAATGTAGGTGCTTATACCCGTGCTTGAATCCTATGACTTTACAGTTTGCATTGTATGCGTGCTCGGTGCCTTCTCTATAGGAGTATCTCCTCATTCTCTCTTCTTAATTACTACCTTCTTCTTCCTCTCAGTGAGGTCCTAAGGGATTAGGACATCATCCTCAATGTAAGAACCCTTCTCAAACTTGGGCCTTAGCTACACATATACACTTTTTGCTGTCCTACTTGTAATAGAAAATGTCACTGATTTTACCATGTGTACATTATGAGATACATACTTTTCTACATAGGCACACTTTTTGGGATACACCAAGGTATGAAGCATCTCACGGTGGCTTTTATTTACAACACTTAGATACAATATCAATTTCTTCACCTCCTTAAACCTATTTACCACAGCTTGAAAATACCATTCTGTGAAGGATAAGGGTAACTTACTCCAAGGACCTTTGGTGTCATCTATTAAGGTAAACATGTCAATACTAAAGTGATAGTAAAAGATGAATTTAGCTTTTCCATCCACTAGAGTAGGCATCTTTTCTGGTATCATCCATTCAACTCTGAATGCATCACACATTCATTTATACCATTTCTCTAAGCGCGCCTTGTGATTGGCCATCACAATGTCACAAGTATAAGCTTTAAACCTCTTTATGGGAGAGGGGTTCTCATCTAGGTACTCCCAAAAAAATGTATCTAGCCCATTGGGCAGTCCAATCTCTTAAAAAAAATGATAAGGAGGACATTACTGACATGATCTTTTCCCCGTCGTGCGTGACATTAATAATCTCCTCCGTAATGAAAGCTGAGAGGTTGTAAATGGTGCCCTCTGAGATCTTGTGGTAGATATTCAACCAACTTGTATTTATCTGCGTCCATATCTCCTACCCATTCAACTTTGTAACCAAGCTCACAACCATCTTCATAACAGGGTTAATGATTGTAGTGATGTCAAAGTATCATGAACCCTTCTTATAGTCATACGCCTCAAGAATATTCTTGATGGCCTCCTTGTCACACAAGTCCTTATCGAACGGATTTCCCTCAAAAATTAGTCCAGTGAACTTAGAAATCAACTATGGGGTTATGCACATCCACCTTCTTGTGAAATATAATTAGTCCTCATGTACGCGCGTGTTGTCATGCAAATGTGCAACAATGAAATTAGTAATTCCTGAGCATGAAAATTATACCCCTGTGTTAATTTTTTCAAGTCCTATCATTCCAAGACACCCTGGGTTTTTCCAATCAGTCCAAGTGACCTACCAATTAACGTTATCTCATCCCCCTAGGTGATTTTAGGATTTCATTAAAAATTGCAAGCTACAGGCAGTTGTGGGAAGGGCTATCACTGGCCTTCCTAGGGATGGAGTAACCCCATTGAGTGGAGTAAAAAATCCAAAATGGATGTGGAGGTGATTCAAAAGTATTGGGACATCATGGAAATGATTCAAGAAGATTTTGGAAGGGCTCAAAGAAGTTGGGGCAGTTTTGCCAAAATTTGGGTTCACAGGCCTAGTCAGTACACAGGCCAAAAAAACCGCTAAGCTTTCGAAGGTGATTCCGGGAACTTCAGATGGAGTTACGAGAAAAAAAAAATGTACAAAAATATAATTATAATCCATACAATATGGTGAAATCATTTTTTTCACAACACTTTGGTGTATTAGGTCTACGAGCAGTTTTTCTCATACACAAGTGGAGTACCAAATCAAACATAAAAATTTTCAGGGATAAAATGGAAGAATTAAGAAATGATACCCCAACCATTGGATTAAAATTGTTATCTCTAGTTAGGATCATATAAAATTTCACCAAAAAATTCCATCGGGAGCTCAAGATATCATCATCTCAAGTTGTCTTCTTGGAGTGAGTTTGGGAGTTAGCTAAATTCTGGGAGGACACGTGTCAGCTCTAGGAACTTGGCGGGATTTTGTGTCCCAAAATTTCCTCTGGTTTAGGCACATCAATAATGAAAAAATGCACCCAAACCCTATATGATTTCTAAAACCTCATGCGACCCTCAGGATTGCCAGTTCAGCCCTCGGGTGCAATTATGAGCTCAATTTCCCTACTGTCGGATCTCCGCCACATTTCAGATCCAGGAGCACCATAGAATTTGATATACTTCATTTCCCTCACATGTTAAGGACATAAAACCTTGAAAAATGTTCCCATACCTATAAAGGAGACTATTGGTCACCTATGTGGCCTGCTTCCAGACCCTCAGTGCTTTAAAGCTAATTTTCTAGCTCTCACTCCATGCCATCGGATCGCTGCCACGTGTCACCATCTTGCTCACCGTGGAAAATGATGTACCTCACATCCCTTTTAGGTGAGGGACGTTAGGGACAAAAAATGTGCCCAGCCCTCTCTGTGCATATTTTTTTGAATTATTTTTAAATCCCCAACTGCCAGTTTCTTTCAGCTTCTTATACCTAACTCTCCCGTGCACATTTCTTCGTCCAAACTCCTCTGCAACTCCCTACCACCAATCCACCATTACTGAACCTTGAACTAGGTATATCACAACAATTTTTTCATCCACTCCATGAAAACATATAGGTTTCAGAAGGAATTTTAGTAAACAAGGAAGAAGAAGTGAAGAACGAAGAGAAGAAAACAAGGAAAATCTCCATATCTATGAAAGGGAGATTCGTAGAAATCTTGCAAAATAGTGCACGAAGCAACAAACCATTTTTTTCTATTTGTTCCTCTCTCCAAGGCCATTGAGAACATACCTTAAAACTCTCCTCTTGTGTAACTGGTCATTCATAATGAAGAAATAGTTGAATTTCCTGTTAAACTAGTTGTTGGATTGAAGAAAAATTTCACGTGAAGCACCAAAAGAAAAAATCCATATCAGAAATAATTTTTTTTTGTAAACTGAGGAGAAAACCAAAACTACAATTTTCGAGGTCCATTTATGGCTGCCGTGTCTAGAAGCATTGCTAGGTCAAAAATTTGAAAGCTAAAAATCTCCTGGACTATCGAGCGGGTAGGTTTAAAATTTCAAAGGGGAGATATTGAGAAAAAACCCATATCGAAAAAATTTGTTCCACGTCAACCCAACCTCTAGAAGTCCACTTTCTAAAAATAGTAGGTCTTCTACATATGGGACTGCTATTTTGGGAAAGTCAACAAAAAAAGAACGTGTAAAGGAGACAAAGACATTGGAGATGCACTGTAGCTAAGAATTCATCATAACGAGAATTTTGGCACTTACTAAAAATAGTAAGTGGTCCAAAAAGCACCTGCCAAAAATAGAAAGTTGATCTAGAAGGAGAGAGGAATGTAGGGAGAAGGGGAAATCAGAGTCGTAACATTCCATTGAGGTTCGAGGGAGTTATTTTTTCATACTTACTAAACATAGTAAGTTGTTATTTCTAGAGAAAACATGAAGCAGAAGTGGACAAGACAGAAGCTGGCACAACCCTTCACCTGCGAGTATGAGATAGAAGACAACGATGTCTTGTACATGGACCTGAATGACCTGAGAACTCCTATGATAGCCAAAGCCCAAAAGAATATTGAAGATCAGATATTCATTAGTGGCTTGTTCACTGCCGCAGGACACCCAGTGTTTGTCCAAAGTCTTGAGTTGGTCCTGGCTTGCTCTCACCACTATGAGCCCAAAACACGAACCATCTGAGCTGAAAATGGTACATAAATGGTAGTCATTAGCCCTAGAACCATCTCACTTTCTCTGCAGATATCAACATCACCCAACATGGTTATCATATTAAAAGATAGGGCCTTACACAATTGGGAAACGATGGATGCATACATGCAAGGGGTTGTGCTTGGGTTGTGGTTAAAAACAAGGAGAAAGCCTTGGAGGATGCCTAAGGACCTTCTAAGGTACGAATTCTGAGAAGGATATTTGGATGTCATCACTCTCCTTAGTAGAGTAATAGGTGAAGCAATCACAAGAGACTTCTAATACTAGATGGGACTTTTCATCTTAATGTTGAGAGAAGGAAAAGAGAGAATTGATCAGGGACAGATCATCAGAGAAAACCTCCATCTGTAACTACTCAAAGTACCCATGAAGAAGAAGTTCCACATGACTTATTACTTGGTCTACTTCCTCGCTATCTCAATATCATTCAAGTAATAGAAGAACTTGCGAAGGAGATAGAGACATTAGAGGTGCAGTGCATATGATAATTCAATAGAATGGGAATTTCAACACTCACTAAAAATAGTAAGTGGTCCCACGAGCACCTGCTAAAAATAGAAAGCTGATCCAGAAGGAGTGAGGAATGTAGGGAGAAGGGGGAATCAAGGTCGCAACATCTAGTTGTGGTTCGAGAGAGTTGCTATTTCACAATTATGAAAAATAGTAAGTTGCTATTCTAGAGAAGAGATGAAGCAGAAGTGGAAAAGATAAAAGTTGACACAACCCTTCACCTAAAAGTACGAGATGATGATAATGATGACTTGTACATGGACTTGAATGACCTTAAAAGTTTCATGGCAGCCACAGATCGAAAGAAGATTGAAGATCAAATATTCACAAGTGGCTTGTTCATTACTGCAAGACATCCATTGTCTATCCAAAATATTGAGTTGGTAATAACCTTCTCTCACCACTATGAGCCCAAAACACGAACCATTTGAGCCAACAATGGTACAGAGAATGTGGTCATTAGCCCTAGAACCATTTCACTTTCTTTTTAGATACCAACATCACCTAACATGGTTTTCATCTTAAAATACAGGGCCTTGCACAATTAGGGAACGATAGATGCATATCTGCAAGGGATTACACTTGGGTCATGGTTGAAAACAAGGAGAAAGCCCTCAAGGATGCCCAATAATATTCCAAGGTGTAAGTTATGAGAAGGATATTCGAATGTCATTACTCTCCTTAGTAGAGTAATGGGCGAAGTAAGCACAAAAGACTTTCAAAACTGGATGGGCATTTTCATATTGACATTGACAAAAGGAAAACAAAGAATTGACTGGGGGTAGATCATCAGTGACAACCTCCATCTGCAACTTCTCCAAGTACCTATGACAAAGAAATTCCACATGAATTCTTACTTGGTGTACCTCCTTGCTAGCTCAAGATCATTCAAGGGATTGGATCTCATGCAAAACATTTCTGCCAAGGTGCCTGTGTTTGAGAAACTTCCACTGGTGATGATGGAGGTAATCCATAGACATTTCACTCGTGTGAACAATGCGTTCACAATGTATGTGGCACGAAGCTTAGAGGGGGATCTGGAAGCTAGGATTTCATCACAAGTTATGTCCTTGATCAAGAAATATGGTTATTATTTCATATAATTCTCGACCTTCTCCTACCTATTAGTTGATGGCTTTGACCAAGCTCCGCTAAGGCTGCCTAAGTACCTTAGTGAAAAAAATGTATTATTTGAGCTTTGTAGTAGATCATTCAAGTGAATAACAAGATTAGACATACAAGGAAGAAGTTGATTCCATTTCCTATCTCTCTCGGGCTATTCACGTGCAAGATCTCAAATCACACATCTCATCTGGAGGCTACTTTCACTCATTTGAATTTACATACGTACATCACCAAGCCTAATTTTGATATCTGAGAAGATCCTGACTCTTTCTATGTCCCATAATTACAACATGAGCTGTAAGTCGAGGACTACTGGTCCAATTGCATTGATGAATTTGAAGTGTGTGAAAAGGACCATATGTGGATGACAATCAATGATATGAGGAAATTCAAGTTCTCCTAGTATGAAGATATTTTCCATGATGATGGGACAGAGATGTATGATCCCGAGTACGTGACAATCAAGATGTCCCCTGTACCTTTAATCAACTCGTATGTTTGTGAATTATAGGATATATTAGAGAGGACTGATAAGGTGGTGAGGAGAATGAGAAATTGGTTTCAAAATAAGTGAACCGTGATCATCCAGTCATGAGGAATTCCCCTAAGTAAGAAGAAAGTCTCCCATCAATCATCTTCAAAAGTCATAGATGTGAATTCCAGTTCTAAACATTCCGGAGCAAGTTCAAAAAGAAAGGCCAAAAAGGTGGAAGATTCTCCTCACGAGAAGACCCCAAAGAAACTCAAGGTAGAAGAAGGCTCATTTGCATCAATGCGAGAGGAATATTTGATTGTAGAAATGCAGGAAGAAAACCCCATGACAAAGGCACAAGTGGATGAAGAACACATGGTTTAAGATTCAATATTTGAGCCACCACAAGAGGTTTCTCCTCTTGATGACACCCATGCCTCTCTCATTGAGGATTTGCCTCCTCCTTCAGAATAGGGTACCATTGGTGCACCTATAATTGAACCCGAGTTTGATGAGATGTTTCCTTGGATGTAGGAAACAATTGTCACCCACACTATGCAGTAAGTGGAAACCCCTGATCTATCAACAATTGTCTCATTGGCTAAAGAAAAAAGATAAAGGAAGCTCATACATACAACCTCACGGTTCTACAGTGGGGAAAAGATTAGTCAATACATCGAATTGGCTTGGCCCAAAGTAATCAAGCTAGTGGATGAGATTACACCAGCTGACTATGAAATGAGCATAATTCAACTGGGACCAAAAACTCATGAAGGGGATTTACACATGTATCAAAAATCTTCTTCTCGAATGGTGGTAAGGAATAAGGATTATAAAAAGAAGATCAATGAATTGAAAGAGTAGGTGTGAACTTTTTCATTCTATGTACAACATCTAGTTGATCATATTGCCACAAAAATTCACATTGAGGAAGTTACGTCCATCAGTAACTTCAATCCAGAATCCATCAGGAAGACACAAGAATTCACCATGCAGGGGCAAGTGAATAATGAATGGATTAACTCAATTTCCAAAAAAGGGAAGTTAGTTCTCCAAGAAGTGGTCAAAATATTCGCTTATATGTGTGCAACAACAAATAGGACAAAGACACTCAAGGAGGACTTGAAGAAAGAAAGGGACTATTGGGAACCTTTAGCCCCAATAGTAGATGAAATGAGAAATAGTCATCGCCAAGAGTTGATCAACATGAAGATATTTGAAATTCTCTCAGAATAATTGTCACGTGTATGGGCGAGGGCCTTGGCAATAAGGTTTGATGCAATCAGCTGGGCTATCACAGAGCTAGAGGAGAAAGGGGAACAAGTGTAAAAATTACAAGATAGTGTAAATCAGAAAATTCAGAAACTTGGAATACCTATAATGTTTAGGATACAACTGATGATGAGTTAATTGGTCCATTCAAAGAATATGTCAAGAAATACGTAGGAAAGCCATCGTCCTTCACTAAGTATACCCTCAAATTCCTCTCAAAAATTCGGGCCTCTATTGCACTTATCATAGAGAAACATTCATCATGGTTTGGGAAGTGAAAAGACATCAACAATGTGGTTGATGGATGGACAAATACCTTTAGCTGCGTTCGCATTCCTCATGCCGAAAAGGTGGAACTTGTAGCTGCTTGTTTCAATAAAGAGCTTGGAGGAACAAAGACCTTCTCAAGAGCGTGAAGTGGAAGCCAGCCAGGGAGCGAGATCAAATCCACTTAAACGGCTCATCCTTCTACATAATTATCCTACCTTATTCTTCTTCATCTTCTTTCTCTCTCTTCTCTTCTCACCCAACGCTCTCTCTCATCAATGTTATATTTTTGTGTTGAGGTTTGCACTTTTTAATATAGCTTTAAGTGACTTTAGAAACTTAATGTAAATTTTAAGTCACCTTGTTTTTTATAAAAGGGAATTAAATATTTAAGTGGAATATGAACAGTCTAAATTCACATTAAAGTATTTGAAAAGTCACCGGGAAGATGAAGAGTTGCCTCTTCTTCTATAAATTGTAACAATATCCTCATTTTGTCTTCTTCTTAGAAATTTTTTGAGACTTCTTAGATATTGGAGCTATTTTTTGTGAATTCATGAGAGAGGTATCCTTGTGAAGAGAGTAAAGAGGTAGAAAATTTCTTCCATTTTCCCTACTCAAAATTTTCTTCTATTTCTATGTTATGTACAATTTTTGCTTGAGATTCAATAAAGGAAGAGGAAATTTTAGCATTTTTGACTGAGGATTTTAGTGGTACTTTGTGCTTATCAAACGCTATTTGGTCTTGTTGTTACGTAGATTTGTTTTCTTCTAAATTTAAGTGCATGTAATAAAACTTCTGGATAGTGTATGCAAGTCTCTAATTTTCTACTTGTAGCATTAGTTTTCTCTTTTCTAAATTTCTCACTCCCTTTCCCGCTTTCCTAAAAAATTCCTCTCTTGTAGATATATGAAATATTTTTCCACGGGGTCAGTGGAGTGCCCCTGTTAGATCCCCGACTAAAAGGACACTAGGATAAAACTCATTTTTTACTTGTGTATGCATGTATGACAGCTACACCGGTTAAGTAGAGGGACTTTGTCTCCCAGAGTGTTGGCAAGATAACCCCCACTTTTTCCCTGACAAATTTTCTCACCAATAGAACGATATTAACCACTAGTATAGTCACTTTGGTTTGCCAAAATAGGGCAACTCATAAAGTTACAGAAGCCTAGTATTTTATAACTTCACTTTTACTTCATCATCATAAATGGGTTTCCCATCTGGCGTCCCTAGCAACACACCATTTGGGTACTGTGTCTTTGCATACCATTCTTCATTGAAACTTGTGGAAACTATCAATTTTACTTTACCCTTGCCCTTTCCCTTCTTCATTGAAGTGTTTGATCCTTTCCTTGGTTCCATTTTTATCTTCCTTGTTCCTCTATAGTTTCTTCCTTACGTTAAGTTCTATTACTGCTCAAACCCTCAGCTCTACTTTTGTAAAATTTCCATGAAAACCCATGCCCTAACTTGTAAACTCTAACCTAGATCACTTTCCACAAGACAACGTATCCACCTGCGGGAACCCACAGACAAACTCCTCCACATATGCCCATGTACTTTTCTTTCATACTGGTTCACAAGTCCTTCGATTTCTTCAAATCCACACACTACTCTTTGTAATTTCTTCGCAAGAATCACCTTAGATTGCAAGAACTTATTAGATAACAAAACACAAGGTGAAAGAATAATTCTCCCTTGACCTTCTATTTATAGCTTTTTGATCTTTCCACATAAACCCTGATGCCACCTACCAACATACAAACACATTAAAGTCAGATTTTTCCAACACTATCCTTCCACGTATTCTATCCAACTCTTTTTATCCATGTGCAAACCTATGCAAACACTTTCACAATCTTTTGGCATGGAATTGCCTCGATCATAAAACTCTTTGCGCTTTCTCCCGCACCAAAGTCAATTATTCCTCTATGTCTTGGACTAAGTTCTTTCTGCTACCTACCTCATGTTGCTCATGTGCTTTTTATCCTTATATGTGGTTTTCTCAAAGCCTTTTGACACCAATCTCCTCTAATGATCACCTCTGCTACATACACTCTTTTGACCCCATGTGCCTTTGACTTCACAACCTAGGCCACCATGTCAACATTTCTCTAGGAACTTCTTCTAACTCTTACCACATCCTACTCACTTACCCTTTATTTTCCACTCCACACTAAAAAGATGTGTGGTCCTCTGTGCGTAACACCTTGATGATGTAGCCACCTACACACACACACACCCAAAACATACCAAAACGGAACAAAGCAATGAAAAAGGGAAACACAAAGAAAGGAGAATGCATTAAGGGAAATCCTAAGCTAACTAGAAATACTGCCTTATTTACAAAAAACCAAAAACCTTATTTATAGTAGGGCTTTAACCTAATTCCAGTGAAATACCTGAGAAGTTGCATTCCATCTAGCACATGTAGCTGGAAAGTTCATGAATCAAGTATATGGGTAATATAATATGGTCCCAACTAATAGACCTTGAGCTTCTGAGGATAGCCCAGGAACTTAGAATCATAAAGTAAAACCATTAGCCCAACCTCAAATTGTTTATTCTTTATGTGATGATCATGCCATGCCTTCTGCTTGGTTTTTTCCATTTTCTGACTCCATCGTATTATGGCACGTTGCTCGTCCAACTGCATTAAATTTTCAATTCTTTCCTCAAGTGTTTTTTCAACAACTAAACCTCCTACGTGCACGATACACATTAAGGGTAGCATGAATTCTATCAGAAAAACATCTTCCACACCAAACACCAATTAGAATGGTGTGGCTTTGTTCAATCTCTTATAAGTTGTTCTATACGCCCATAAAACGACTGAGAATTTTTCATCCCAAACATTCCTCCCAAAATCACAAATCTTGGTAAGTGTATGACTCAATATCTTGTTAAATGCCTTAGCAGTCCCATTAGCCTGAGGGTGATAATGATTAGTCTTGTGATGAGCCACCATGAACTCTACCAACAAAATCCTGATGGTCTCATTAAAAAAAAGACTACCCTGGTCACTAGTCAAACTCAAAGGGCACCCATACTTTCCAATTATATTTCCCACATGAATCTTGTTGTTGTGGCCACCATGTAATCCCTCATAGGTTCTACCTCCGCCCATCGTGTTAGATAATTAGTGCAAGTAATGATTTACCGTGAACTTATCCTTCAAGCGATAGGTGAAATAGGGCCTAAAAAGTCAATTGAACATTTCTCAAATGGTTCATCACTAGCTATTGGTCTCAATGGAATTTCATCCCTTTTTCTTGGCTTACTAAGGTGCTGAAAATGATCACATGCCTTGCAATATTCAATACAATCCTTGTAAACTGTGTCCCACTAGAGGCCAACTAAGAGGGTCTTGCACACAATCACATTCCCCACATACTATCATCCTATAATTCCACCATGAGCCTCTTCCATGATTGCAGTGCACTCATGCTCTAGCATGCACTGGTGAAAAACATCATCACGACCCAACTTGTATAAGTATCCACCAATTAACATATAGGGCATGACGTGTATGGCTAACGTTTTCCTTTCTAATGCCTTCATCCCTTCTGACACCACACTCGTTCCTAAGAACACAGTGATATCATCCAAATATGAGTGCGTGCACTATAATATAAACATTTGTGCATGTGGCATTATATCCTCAATGCTTTGTGTGTCCTCTCCTGAGTCAATCCTTGACAAGTGGTCAAGCCCCAAATTACTCTTATGTGGTTTTACAACTATAAACTCAAACTCTTGAAACAATAGGATCCACTTGCATATGTTCCCTTACAAGATGGGCTTGTTCACCAAGTAATTTAATGCCATATTGTCTATGTAAAAGATTAAAAGTGTCACTAACAAATACTCCCTTAATTTTTGCAACGCGCAGATAATCGATAATGCCTCATGCTCCGTGGTAGTATAATTATGTTCTACTGGGGTGAGATTCCTACTAGGAAAGAACAAGGGATGGTCAACAATTCCCTCTCCAGGTTGTGCTAAGACTGCTCTAATCACCATCCTAGATGCATCAACATATACGTGAAAAGGCTTATCCCAAGAAGGAAAGCATAATATGGGTGCAGTGATAAGACTATTCTTTAATGTGTCAAACATCATCTACTACAACTTTCCCCAACGAAATGTACTTTTGTGCGTCAACAAATCCTCTAATGGCACAGTGATCTTAGCATACCCCTTAATAAATTTATGGTAATAACGCATATCTCCAAGGAATTCACACACCGTGCTTTAGCTGGTAGGTTCCCCTAATCCCACAAGAATGGAAACTTTGGTAGCATCCACTAGCAATCCTTCTTTACATATGATATGTCCTAAATGGGTGCCAAATGGAGTAGAGAAAACACATTTCTTAATGTTGAGAGATATATTCAATTTCCTGCATCTCTTGAACATTAACCTTAGATTGTCATAATGGTCCTTCACTAATCCAGACATCGTCCAATCATCCAGGTAGACTTGCAAAAAATTGTGGATGAAGTCTTGAAACGCCTGAACCACAATGCTTGAAAAAACAATAGGTGTGTTCTTCAGCCTAATAGGCATGACAACATAGGCAAACATTCCCCATTCAGTGGTGAAATTTATATTTTCTTGGTGCTAATTTTCAATCCTAACCTGATGATATCATGAAAATCCATCTGTGAAAGAATATATCTCATGCCTGGCTACTCCTTCTGGGATCTCCTCAGTGAAGGGGGTTGGAAAAGGATTAATGACACACACCACATTCAAATCCCTATAATCGAAGCAAATACTTATCATCCCATCCTTTGTAATGTTGATGACCATCAGACTTATCCAATATGATTCCTCAAAAACCTCAATGATGCCTGATGCTATCATCTTGTCAATCTCCTCCTTGACCTTGACTCGTAGATTTAAATTCATTCGATAAGATATTTTCCGAATTGGGCACACACCTTCCTTTAGCTTGATATTAATTTATCCCAAGGAGTGGTGAAATCCTTTAAGCTCATGGTACCCACAAAAAAATAAATATAGAAACTCATGCAACAGATCAATAATATTTGAAACCTCCCTTTATGTCTAATAATCTCCAATAGTAGCTTCCTTAGGTTTCACCTCCGAACCAATGTTAACCTTATTGGTTTTTAGGGGTTCATGGTAGGCATGCGCTTACTCATTAGCACTATCCATAACCTTGCACGTATGGAAATTATGTTTAGCAACCAAGTTTTCCACCTCTTCACCATCTATCACGTAGACTAACTTTCCTCTCTCTTTTTCCATGCATGTGTGCTAAAGTTGTACCTCATGTGATTCTTCCTCATCGAAGTGTGCTTCCAAGCCAGGTTCACCCTACAACTCTAGTACTTTGTCCTCTGTCATGGAACTATCTCCCATATTTAGGTGCTTAACAACTTGTAGCGCCTCATTCACTGATGGTTAGTACTCTGATACTAAAAATATTGAATGACATCAGCCATTAACTCCTAACAATTTCATGTCTGACAATGCAACTCTAAATGAATGTACCACATGCGCATGAAACCTTGTTAGGTGGATTAAATCTTATGCACCCATAAAGATGGAGGCAAGGCTTCAAAACCTTCCATCCAGGCCTTCTCACATGCCTGGATGTGAAACAAGGTGGGTTACTTCCCATGATAGTCTTGTATAGTAGTAGGTACATTGCTTCAGATAAACTTAACAGAGAACGTGATTCTCACCTCGCACCATTCTAGAAGGTTATCTCAATGGGTCACCCACCAATTTGCTGCGGTCTTGAGAAAAATATAGCTAAACATACTTATCTTTTTGATCTCACATCTCCACTAGGTCTCCATTTCACATAGGAAAACATAAGGGTTGGCTTGCCCAATGTAACTTGATAACTATTTTCCTCCCAGGAACCTGATTGAGTGCGCCTTTGTTACTCTTGTCATAGAGCCTCTTAACTAACTTTTGAATAACTCATATGTCCCATGTTCCCAATTGTTACATGCCACAATAGTTGTATAACTTATACATTGAGCGTATTCACACTGAATAACACCTTCTTTTGTTGGATGCACAACCTATAACGCCCACTTTTTACTCATACAAAAACAACAGTAAAAATACCAGGATAATTTTTTTTTTGAATTACATTACTCACTACACAATGCCACAAGGGCTCCAAGTAAAGAATACTCAAAGACGCATACGACACTTACAAATCATCGACTCACATAGACACATGACAACACCATAAACATGTCAATGCCACACTTTCCCCAATGAATGAAAAATAACAATGACCCAACCACAAGAAAAGGACTCAAGGATTGGCAACCCACAACACATAATTTATTTAATTGAATTTTTGTTATGATCAACATTCCAAGAACATTATGGTGCAAGGAAAACTTTATCCTTTCTCCATCTACAGATTCTTAAGTTCATCCCCCATTTAATTTACAGTTCGACCATTTTAAGTTGGCTTTTTATCCTTTATAGAAATTTCCATAACTTTCATACTTATTTGGCATAATTCAAATTGCATACAAACTACTTAATTATCTTATTATTATGTTAAGAATATTCTTCTCCAACATTAATTTGATGTCTACATTTTTACCCTTACAACTCAAGTGAATGTGACTTGATGTCCAGAATGCAATAGTAGGATTTAAGGGAGATTTAGATACAAGATGGATTTTTCCCAAAATCATTCTTCGATCACAGTATAGTTATTTCCCTACCATAGTTATTCTAATTCAATGACTTGTGGAATTCCACTTTTATATGTGTGTGTGTGTGTGTGTGTGTGTGTGTGTGTATTTGTTTTCTTGAAGTTGATCACACCAAGGAAATTCATATTCTTTGTAACTCATGAAAATTTTTAATTAAGTGATAAGGACTCTAAGAGTGGCATTATTCCTATTCTAAAATCTCATTTTCACTCTTCTATGCTTTACTTTTTCATCACATTAAGGTCTCTTTATTACTAGCACATTATAACAAAAGAGTTACGAAAGTACTTGTTTGACATCTCAAGGAAGTACATGGTTAGAAGCATTATAACTACACATGAACCACAAGTGATTTGTGTTCAAGGTAAGGTCCCATGTTTCTGGATTTCACGATTCCACATGTGAAATATTATTTATTTCTTAATGCCATAAAAGGACATAACAAGGTATTATGAGACAAAATTCCGGTTTCTTGGGTTCTCTTAAGTCAACATCTTTCAAATCAATTTTTTTTGCAAAGAGTTACTTATAATTTTCTACCTACATGTTAATCTCCTAATCAACTAAGGTTTAGTTTAAATCCCAATTTTCACTCAGGGATTTAATCCCTATTATAGATTAGATTAAGGTTAAATCGCGTTTACTCTATAAACCCTTCGAGAGAGATCAAGGAACTAAATTTTCACAAGCCAAAGATAAGACATTTAGCTGTGAGGAACTAAAGAGTTCACTAACAAGAATGCAATACAAAGAACAACTATAACACGATCTCCATTTATGTCATCTGAATCCAACAAGGATTCCATTCGATGAAGAAATTTAATTTTAAATCTATCTTTGGAAGACAAGGTAGTCCACTAGGATAGGAAGGAGGAGTTAGCTCTACATACTCCAAATAAAGTTTGATTGTGTCACTCCTATCTGTTAGGTTTATGACAATGTCACTAAACATACCGACAAAGATGATAAACCCATTCTTTGGCTCTTATTTACCCAAACTAGGGGGTTCCATCGAGTATAGAGTTTAAGTTAATTCTACGGTTTTCAAGGTCTTCTATGGTAAAGAGTAACACACATGAAGACAAGTTATGCTATGATATTATACAAGGGTAGAGTGTTTCGATTTAATCTCTTTATTACATTTACAAAGTAAGAATACAACGAACAAATTAATTAATCGTTTATCGACACTGAATATGCACTACAAGATATTACTCCAAATTATTTTACTATATATATATATATATATATATATATCAAATGTTTTTACCATACGTACTATGAATCAAATTGAACTTATGATTAAATACACATTTCCTAGATGTCCCTAAAAACTAGCATCTCATGCATATTAACAAATTTCAAATATATAACTACTAGATCTTCAACATCCAGAACTACTAGATCTTCTGCTAGAAGACTGGTAGATTTTGGAAGTAGCTCTAAAAGAGGAAGACCCTCAAAGAAGACTCTTAGATCCAAGAGAACAGAGAGAGACATTGCAGATGGTACTCAATGTCAATTTAGCCATCAGACAATACTAGTTCCCATTCCTATTTAATGAAGATTATCTCTTGGAACATCCAAGGTCTAAACAGAAACTCCAAACAGAGAATCATTAAGGAGTTACGAGAATCTAGTAGTCCTAGTATTTTGATTTTTTAGGAAACTAAGATGAAAGCTAAGATCCTAGAAATTAGTAAAAAAAATTCTGGGAAAACTCTGACATGGTTGTAGTGGACTCTCAGGGAGCCTCTGGAGGTCTGGCTACTCTTTGGGATAAAAGACACTATACTGGTATGATTCTTAATGCTAGCACTAATCATCTTGCTATTAAATTTCATGCTATTGAGAACAATAGTGAATGGATCCTTTCTAATATCTATGCCCCTAATACGGTTAGTGGGAGACGTAAACTCTGGACTGATCTTAAGATCTTTAGAACCCAGCATACTACAGCCAACTGACTTATTATGGGTGACTTTAATTCTCCTCTAAACCCAGGTGAAAAATATGGAGGAATTGTAGAAATTAATCTGATCTAATACAAAGAATCCATGAAATAGATACACAGACAATAATTGAAATCAACAACTCTATATTATATTTTCATTAATTCACTATTTCAATACACTCCATTATATAGGAGATGTAAAATAACAATCCTTACAACAATATTTGTCTTCATATACAACCATACACCCATATGGTTTCAACCTCTCACCAATATAATAATAAAACAATAATAATTGTTTTATTATTCTAACTTACTAACTTAGCACATACTAACCACATTTTACATTTACTATTTACATTTACATATTAAATGTACTTTCACTAATTTATCATAATAATAATTACACATGTAATTATTATTCACCCATACAAATGGAGCACTAATATATATTTCCTAACAGGAATCTCCAGCTTTTCCACAGGTATGGAGGAATTTGTAGATTTTGTTGCTGATCTCAATCTCTTGGATGTGAATCTCCATGGAAATAAATACACCTAGAACAATAGAAGGTTGGGAAAAGATCTTATCCAAGTTAGACTAGATAGAGCCCTGATTTCTGCTAGTTGGAATCTCAGTTAGGACTTTCATCTCTCTTCACTACCCAGAAGTGGATTGGACCACAATCAGATTGCCTTAAATCTTCTCAATTGGACTAAACCCATCAGAAGCTCATTCAAATTTGAAAATATGTGGATGTAGCATGATGACATTTATGATAAAATTAAATAATGGTGGGTTTGGAATGGTGAAGGCACTGCTCAATATAGATTGATTCAGAAGCTCAAAAATGTTAAAAAACAAGTTAAATTTTGGAATAAAAGAGTTTTTGGTAATGTGTTTGAAAAAAAAGAAGTTAAAACAAAAGCTCCAAGATATGGAAATCAAAATGAATACAATGGGGATATCTTTTGAAGACAAAACTAAGGAAAAGAACATTCTTGTAGAGCTACATACGATTTGTAGTAGAGAAGAATCCTTATGGAGACTAAAATCTAGGGCTATCTGGCTAAAAGAAGGAGATAGAAATACAAAGTTTTTTCATATGACCACTTTGAAGCACAAAGCTTGTAATAGGATTATGGAAGTGGCTAAAAGTAACAACACTATTATAAAAGATCCCAACAACATTAAAGAGGAAGCTCTCAATTTCTATTAAAAACTTCTCAATGAGAGAAGTATTATTATTGATGAGGTAATTTCTTTCATGACAGAGGCTATTCCCCAAAACAAAATTGAGGAGTAGAGATTTAAAGATATCACTAAATCTGTCACACTTGAAGAACTGCAAAAAGCTGTGTTTACTTTAGAAGGCGACAAGGCTCCAGGCCCGGATGGATTTTCTATTAATTTTTTTCAGAAATTTTGGGAAATATGCTCAGATGATCTTCTCAGAGCGGTGAATGAATTCTATAGAACTGGTGACCTTTTGAAAGAGCTGAATAACACCCACATTCTGCTTGCTCCAAAAAAAATGGATGCTAAGGACTTCAAAGATTTCAGACCCATCAGCCTTGTGAATGTTATCTATAGAATGTTTACCAAAATCATTGCTACCAGACTTCAATTTATAATGAATGATTTAATCTCAAGGCAGAAGAGTGGATTCATTAAAGGAAATATTATCCAAGATGGAGTGATTATGGTACATGAAACCATACACTCTATGGAAAATAACAAAAAAGAAAATATGGTCCTTAAGCTTGATATGAATAAAGCCTTTGATAAGGTCTCTTAGGATTTTTAGACAAAGTGCTAATTAAATTTGGCTTCCGTGCTAAATTCAGAAAAACTATTAAGGCTTGCATCACCATGGTTAGATTCTCAGTAGTGGTTAATGGTGAGCCAGTGGGATTTTTCACAAGTAGTAGAGGGCTAAGACAAGAGGACCCCATATCCCCCCTACTCTTCATTCTTATAGAAGACAGTCTTAGTAGATCAATTGGTCAAGAAATTATTGACGATCTTCTGAAAGGCTCAAAGCCCACTTCCATTAGCCACACAGCTTCTCATCAGCAATTTGTGGATGATACAATTCTTCTCTTAATGGCATTTGTCCTTGAAGCTAAGGCTACCAAATCTATTCTACAACTCTATGAAGCTGCTTCTGGGTAAGAGATCAATTATGATAAAATCTCCATTTTCTTCTTCAATACGCCTGAGGAAAGATAGCTTAAAATTGCAAAAATTCTAGGATGTAAAATAAGTGCACTTCCAGTCACTTACTTAGGACTCCCTTTTGGCACTAAAAAAGTTTCTACCAAGGTGTGGAATGACCTGTTGGAGAGATTTAAAAAAAAATGGCTAGATGAAAAGGAGCCATTCTTTCTAGTGCTGGTAAATGCTTGCTCATTAAAAGCACTCTTCAAAACCTGCCCATCTATATAATGTCTCTTTATAATATCCCTATTGCCTTCAAGGAAAAAATTGAGAGGATTCAAAAAAACTTCTTATGGCAAGGCATGGAGGAGAAGTTTAAATATCACTTAGTTGCTTGGGATAAGGTTTGTACTCCAAAATCTATAGGAGGCATGGGCATAAAAGAAATCAAGAAAATGAATGAGGCTCTTATTGTGAAAATGGGATGGAGAATGTAACTTAGAAGCAACCCTGGATAGAATTAATTAAGGCTAAATACCTTAATCAACAAGTTGTCTCTTCTTTTCTTCAAGATGAACATCTTCCTTATGGTTCCATTTTTTGGAATAACTTAGTGAAGAGCAGAAATTCCATAAAACAAGGAAGTAAGTGGAAAGTGGGAGATGGTTGTGATATAAAATTATAGGATGATAACTAGTTTAATGAAAGCCTCATGGATAGATTTGGAGTAGCCAAAGACAGCCTTGAAATCAAGTATGGCACTAGAATCAAGGATTATATTTTAAGAAAGGGCAATAAGAAGAAATGGAAAAAACTTACAGTGGATATAAATGATCTGACCCAAACTATTTCCTCCCCGCAAGATCAGTTGGACCTTATCCCCTTAAGTCAGCTCGAAGTTAAGGATGAGTTGGTCTAAAGTAGTTCTATTGATGGGAACTAATCTGTTAAAACTGGCTATAATACTTTCTTTGACAATAGTCAAACTGAGTTTAATTGGAGTTGAATTTGGTTGAAGGAGCTAACACCTAAAATTAACTTTTTCTTTTGGCTTGCTCTCAGGTGCAGAATTCTTACCACTGAAAACCTGATAAGAAAAGGTTTTATAATGCCTAATAGGTGTCATTTGTGTAAAAAATACTCTAAGGATATCAATCATTTGCTTATCCATTGTGAATATGCTACCAAAATGTGGAGTTTTTCCCTTTATAATTTTAAAGCTTCCTGGGTGGTTCCAAGGGATTTCAGTCAGCTCTAGACACAATGGAGCCCACCCTACAAACATTGTGTTGTAAGAAGGCTATGGAATTTGGTAATGCCTCATATTATTTGGAGGATATGGAAAGATAGAAATGATTTCATCTTTAGAAATAGTAAAAATAATTATAAGCTCAATATTGGGAAAATTTCTAATACTATTAAAGAGAATATTGCTAGATTTAAACCCCCCAAGAACAAGAGTTATCTAGAAAATGAAGAGCATATCTTGTCCCAATGCAAGATTGGAGCTGACAATATTCGAAATAATTCAGGTAATAATATTGATAGATCTTTGATACACTGGCATCCTCCTGCTCTTAACCAATATAAGTTGAACTTTGATGGGCCCTCTAAGGGTAACCCTAGAATTGCAGTGGGGGGAGGAGTGATCAAGGATCATAAAGGCAGTTTGGTGGCTGCTTATGCTGGTAAAATGGGAATACAAAATAATCACTTTGCTGAAGCATTATCTGCTTTATGGGGCCTTTAGACTCATAATATCCAAAATCTCATTCTGGAAGGAGACTCGCTCAATATAATCAATCATCTTAATCAGTGTTCACCCCCAAGCTGGAACATCAAAGACTTTATATTGGAGTCCATAAGTATTTTCCAAACTTTCAATAATATCTAGATCAAGCATACTTACTGGGAGGGTAACAAGGTGGCAGATGCATTAGCTAACTATGGCATGAATGTTAATCACATTATTTGGGATAATAGTGATCACACTCCTGAGTAAATTAAAAACAACATACAAGCGGATACTTATGGGCATACAAATTTGGGATAAGATTAATGAGCATTTGGAGCGGGTCTTTATGAATAAGACTTTCAAACACGTGGATAAGTTTAAAACAACGCTTAAACATATATTGATGGGCAATCAATATTATATAAAGTATAATGATGATTTAAAGTGGATTTATCTAAATATTAAAGCCACACATGCGGGAAATATTATGCCTATAACAACTATTAAACAGTTTTTTACGGATTTTCAAGTCCATGGTAAGGCTGATGATCATCTGGAGTGGATTTCAAAGGGGACTGATGCTCGCACATGCAAGATATCACAGGTATAGAGTAGCAATAAAGTAGGAATTCGTGGGAAGTGCTATGATAGCAACGGATACACTATTCATCATTACCATAGCGTGAGAAAAAATAGAGAAAGGTAGGTTAGAAACTGTGGCTGTTGTCAAATTCCTCATAGGGATTTTTAAGCTTACACTGTCAATCACTTAAGCCCGGTGAAAATGGGAGGAGCCCCTTATCAGATCGAGCCCAGCGCGGACCCAAAGTTGAAAAATAATGAAGAGCTTTGGAATCTTCTCAACCAAGGAGGCATCACTAATTTCATTGAGAAGATACAGGGTCACGACCAAAGCATCTCCGTGTAATTTGCAAAGGACTGGAAAGACCACAAAGTTGAATATGGATGACATAAACTTTTGATCAATGAAGAGTTAATCATCGAAGCTACTGGCCTTGGAATGGATGGGTACTAATTTTTCAATAAAAGGATTGACAGGCCGGTTTAGGAGAGAAAATTTGTGGAGGGCAATGAGAAACTGGTTTTTGTCATGGCGGGTCTGTAAGTCAGTTCTATCCCTTCGCCTTTTGACAAGGTCACCCATATGATGGTGAGATACATCTCTTTAGAGGGTATCTACAAAAAATTTACTCCCTGGAAAATTGACTTGGAAAAAACAAGACTCGCCATAATCATAATATGGCTATATTTAGTGTAATTGAGGAGTTTATTGAGCAACATGTCCGCTGCATCTCTAATCTTAGCGGCATACCAGCTACTCTTTGGGGCACAGAAAAAGAAAGCAAACAAACCATTCAACAACTGGATACTACTGACCCTACTCACATGATGGCACTGACTATGTTCACCTCCTGACAGACTATCAAATCCATAATTGCCAAAGCTGCCAAGAAGTAATTGTGGATCTGCGTTGTTCTTGCTGACTTCTATCGTGTTTTTTGCTATTTTTTGGCTGCTCTTCTACAGTGTTTGAACCAGTTAGATGTTTTGGGCTAACTGCTCTTTGGTTACACTAGATTTTTATGTCTTATCTGGATCTTGATCCTTCTTATAATGTTTTTCACTCCTTTTCTAGATTCTAGGCCCCTTTTTGTATACAAGGGTATAGTCCCTTTCAAAAAACTATTTACCAATAATAAAAAAACAAATTTCAAATATAATTTTTTTTGTAACATGATACTACATTATACATAAATTCATTTTATAATGATTTATATAAATTACAATGATAAATGATGAATTTCACATCACCTTTTTCACCATCATTCTTGCAGCCTGCAAAACCAAGTGAACATGAAATCAACGATAAACATGGCATCGCCCCTAATCTAACATAATTAACATTTTTCAGGTTCTCATTTACATATAATAATAATAAAACTTTGCAATCAGAAGGAAAAGGTTTAGAGACACGTATTCATTACATTTCATTTCACTTCATTTCGTAACCTAGGAGAGAGAAAGAGAAGGGAAGAGAGAGAAAACACCATTTTGTCAAAAGTTCTATTTCACACAAGTTACACTATAGAGTTTCTAAACAATTATTTACATGTGTCAAAAGTTTCCATGGTGGTTTGGCAACCCGACGAGGGTCCCACAACTTTCTATTTTTACATTTTCTTACTAGCTACAAAAACATTCAAATTGGGCTCGGAGGCTAAGAAACCACTTTCAAATGTTGTCTTCTGACAAGAAAACACACCATGATTAAATTTTTATGTGTCCAATTATATACCAAGAGTTCATAGCAACTGACGGAATTTGGAACTGGCGAACGGTTTATGTTTGGCGGTTAGTTTTTTGCGGCCACAGGTCATAAATGTCCCAGTTGTAAATAGACAAAATTTAGCTCAAGGGTTCAGAAAACCACGTCCAAAACTGATGTTTGATGGATGAACACGCAACGAAAAACTTCCTACAAGTTCCCCTATATAAGGAGAATTCATTAGAGTCAATGGGACTGAGAACTAGAAAACCATTTTCAAACGGTGACAAGTTTTCTGGAGTGACAAGTCAAAATTGGCCTAGTTTGACCTCATCAAACTACGACCGAAGGCCTACAAAATGGCTTTTCCAAACTATCCAGAAAAGTGTTTTTCCATAAATTTAATGTTCCATGTAATTATCTAGTAAGAACACTAGAGGTTTACGAAAATGGATAATAATTTCTCTATCCAGGTTTCAAATGGCGGTTCAAAACGAAAGGCAACTTTATAGTTTTAGTAGCTTCTTACAACTAAAAAACGATGTAACATTGCTCCCAATATGGCATCAAAAATATCACAAATATTCCTTCGGGGTCAAGCCAAAGGTTAAGGTGACTCCTCACATAACCAGGTACACGGATGAAGCTTAACATCCCATTTTTGGAGTTACGAAGGGTACTTAATGAGTCTCCAAATAATGCAAAATCTATTTAAACAGGGAGATGGTCAACATTTTTACTGGAAAGTCAATTTCATCTTGTCGATAAAACAATATTGTAGTGATCTAGTTGGGTAGGAAGTTTTCTAATTCACCTCCGAATGAGGGTGGAAGTTCATGGTTTAATGAAAAAGAGTTATTTAGATTTTGTGAGTTACGACACGACATTTCATTGTTTTGCAACAAATTAATATAAAACAATTAAATGTATTATAACCCTAACATTTAGAATTATATTAAGTTACAAATGAAAAACTAAAGTATGAGAGTTATGAAAGATAAGGGGAGATGAACCATGCCTGGGAACGAAGCCAGTCGAAACTGTGAGATTCGGTTCAGCATCTCCCTTAAGCATTTTGTTGAACAGCTCATGAGCTTTTGCAATATTACCATTTTTCCTTTGCTCAAAATCCTCAAGCTTTCCCAATGAACCCATTTATCACTTAACCAACAATAAGACCACATGTTTAAATGGCTTTCGATAATAAGGTTTGGAGCTCCCTCAAGATAACCAGCATGACTAAGACGTCCATACATACCTGCATACAGTATGTTTGGGTATATTCCATATGACCACACCTCCCGAGACATTTGCAAATACAACATCTGACAAAATTTTACTCAATCTTTTATGGTTTGCTGGAAGTTCATCCCTGTCCCAGAACTCACATTTGGCACAGGCTGAGAAAGGTAGGCAAAGGAATGTCAAATTTCCATTATGCTTTGATGGATGTCTACTTGTACTAAGCCCACATTTTACATAGGTAGGGAAGTTACCTTAAGGTTTCTAAACCTTTTCAACAAACCCATTCATGAAAATCATTCTATCATTGTAGTATATGATGTCACATTTATGTCAGGCATTCAGTCCAGCATTTCACCTGCCAAATGCATGCTTCCACCATTGCATACATATATGTTGTAGCACTTGCAACAAAACATCTAAAAACCCATTATTCTTTGAAGTATTTACTACCCTTTTTCAATAAACATGTGTGGTTGCAGAAAGCAAAAAGAATGAAGTTTTCCTCCACAGTTTTGTATTTGTATCTACCTTGGCACATGCATCTACAACAGGTGGGAAATCGTCCAACTATTCTCCATGGTATTACTCATTCGCTAGGAACTTAAGCATCCCACTCCTCTACCATAACTGCACTACTCTCAGGTGCCCTTAATAGGGAAATAAAAAAACAAGTGATTATTCCTCCACTTGTGGTGTCCAGCATGCTACAAAAGCTATGCCCTAAGAATAAGAAAATCACCTGATTTTTGTAGGTGTGACAATTCCATAGTATGTAAATCAAGGACATGTAAAAAGATAGAAACATGAAGCATGAGGACCACCACAAAAGGTCAGAGGGTATTAATCAACATGCACTATGGTAGATGGATCTGACATTGGTGTTGGAGGCATAAGCTCTCGTACATATCCTATAGTCGTTCCAAACAATGAAGCCGCGTTTCTTTCAGGAATTTTCCAATAGTTCACATGTAGGTCTATGCTTCCACATTCAACATGCATGTATGCCTAAAAACTTCCAACTGCAGCATCTGATAGAGCCTCAACTATGGCGCATAGGTTGCGAGTAAACCGATCAGATTAGAGCTCTATGATTTTCTTATGGAAATGACGAGCCTGTCATGAGGATATCCATGACCCATTTAAGAGGTCTCATTTTGACGCAGGCTGGGAGTATACAAGTAATTACGAATTGATTGGTTTGATACCTATTTGCTGCTTTAGGTAAAACTGCCCCTCGTAAAATCCTCTTCTTCCTACCCTCCTACTACAACTGTCCCATTTTTGCTATATTTACAACACGAGCTTCAGTTTCAGGCAGTTAATGTTTCTAGATCTGAATTAAAGTAATTGTATTATTATGCAAGGGAAAATGACAGGTCTACATGCTTTGATGGATGCCCATACCTTGATAGGTCTCCCTCCACACGACACCACATGATAGAGCCCATTGTACTCATCCAATTTCCTTTAAATTTTACCTACTACTTTTAAATTTCACCTAATCTTGCCCTTAGTATGCATCCCAACTGCTAATTTTTTTATTTATGTCCTTTCATTTTATATTTTAAATTTAATTGTGATTGTTATTGGATCTCATTAAAGGGAATGTGACACTACACAACCTTAAGGTCTCTGATTGTGTGCACATGGATCCGTTCCAGGTTTCTCCCAAGGGCTTAGTATAGGGTGTTGAATTTCCATTTGTCAAAGGAATGATAACACATTCCTCCTTGTTCTCAAAACTTATATACCCATTATTAAAACGTAAGTACACATTATTATTATAGCACCATGGGCACCCAAGTAACACTTAAAATTTTTCCACCTCAGAAAACATTAAGACTTCAAAGTCTTCAATGAATTTCACCCCTTGGATAGTTATAACAACATCCTTTAGAACACCAATGGGCATCACCTTTGTCTTATTATCCATATACAACACATTTGAAGATGACTGTAATGGAGGTCTTCTCATTTGATTCCATGCATCTAGGGTGAGAACATTAACTTTCATACCCGTGTAAATAAAAATATTAATTAGGATCCATCCATCAACAATTACATTCAAGGTAATCTCCTTATCATAGTCAAGGCTGTGAGGAAGTAGATTAACATGCAAAACCTACCTCTCGTGTTCAACTCTGGCACTTGGTACTTTTCCCCTCAGCCACTCTCCTAATAGAGGGATGATATTATCTCATCTTAGCATATTACATACTTCCCCGACTTCATCCATATCCTTCTATGGAGCCTCAATGCTCTTCTTCTGCTCTAACTGCTGGGACTTCTCCTTAAGGAATTGAATCTCTCCTTATAGGCTTCGAATAACATCCATGGTTTCCTGATACACTTCCTTCTAGTGTGTAGGGTCTAGATACTTCCCATGTACCACTTCTTCTATTGTAATTAGTGGTATTTGCTTTGTTATCTCCCTGGTGTGCCCAACCTTAGCTTGAATCATCACCAGTTTAGGTTCTAACTATGAATCACATGTCACCCTTGGCATCCACTGTTGATCAGCATGCTTTACACTCACCATCCCAACGCCCTTATGCTTCAATGGCTTCTGGATTATGTGTTCAAACAATTATAGGCATTCCTCATACTTGTGTTTTTTCCCACACCAAGAAAACTACAATAAATCTGGATAATCGTACTTGTAATGTTCTGTAGATCTACAGTTATAACAGGTTCCTTGAGGGAATTCACTCCTTCCAGCCCCATGAATTCCACGGCCTTTAATTCCTCCTCAAAACATTCTACCTCGACCTTCTCCATCTGTGCGCCATTCATAATGATGACCATCATCCTTAGAACTATTGGAAACATTGGTATGATGAACACCAGTATCAATGGCATCATGTAACTGGTCAATTAATCTATAATCCTTGGTGTCATGAGTAGTAGAGGTGAAATTTTTTTAATAACATGAAAAATTCTTCTGGATTGCACGTTGCAGTAGTGGACACCTACTTGCATCATGATCTTTGTGGAAAATATCATAGTCCAACGATCTAATGCAAACCAAACTTCGTGGGAAGTTTTCCATTGTATGACCCTCTACTTCACAATCCATACACCATAACCCACTGCTAGTCTCATGAGATGAGTTCACAGATAATTTCTCCAGCTATTTTTCCATTGTAGGAATTTGGGCTTCTAGGAATAGACTAACTCATGTATCAATGCTTCCTACTACCTCAGCACACAAGGTAGCCTCCAAGGCCTCGTGTGGATTTGTTAAAGTCTTCTATGAAAGCAACCTCTTGAACGGTGTGATCAGTCCTACAACGAACCAATGAGTATGCTACGAAGGGTGAATGTCATAAGAAAACTTGGATAGGAGGGTCTTGAAACATGTGTCATACTCTCACACACTCTCCGCCATTCCTTTCTAAATCTTCTTCAACGCAGTGATGCTTTTCTATTCAAACTCAGGTATGTGAAACTCTTACAAAAAGGCATTACACAACACAATACAATCCACCACTGTGTGGTGTGGATCATACTTCCTGTACTAGCTATGCATGTGCCCTTACAATGTGGTTGCAAGATTACTAGATTTCCATTCTGGAGAAGTGATACCCTTCATGTGCCATAGTAACTCACTTTTTTACACATGCTCTACAACCTCTTCCATACCCTTGTAATCAAATAAATGTAAAGACATCTCAAAAATACCTGCGGAGGTTGTTGAGGCCCTTACCCACCAGATCCAAAACCTTGGCCTCCTCCAATATTTACACTACCTCTAGTACCACCAGATCCACTAGTTCCAACTCCTCCATATTAACCAGATCCTCCTCCTGTCATTGGTAAGGGGCTTAACATAGTTTCACCTTGTGATCCCACCATCATGCTTAACTGTGCGTCAAAAATCTTTAATACTGAACCACTCCCATATGTGTTTCCCACGCCACTTCTATATGTGATACTAAAACATTGTGAACTCACACCTTGCCCAAATGATGTGCCAAAAAAATAGCCCCAAACAAAGGAAATGAATATGCAACCATAAATGTACCAAAATAAAAAATTATGACTCATAGGTGTCACTTGAATACTAATACCGATACCAACTAGATCATCAAAAATTATCTCAGAAACTAGAAAACTAAGCATAAGGGTCTGGTTGCCATATGGGTTAAGATGTGCACCTACGACTCTCCTCCTTTCTTCATATGATGAGATCTCTCCAGAATCTGAGGGGGTTTCTCTTCTGCATTTTCCAAGATGGGGTAGCTCAGATTGCTTAGGTTTCATGTCCTCCATGCAAACCTAAAATCCTTCCTCCCACATATACCTCCATAAATCCATCACTTCGAAAGCTTCATACTGTCTTGCCAAATCCCTCTCCTGAGCTTAATTATACTTGAGCTGCCTCTCCTCTCTCTCCATTTCAGCTGCAAGGTACGCCATCCTCTACCACACTAACTTCTGCACCCTACGCCTAGTAGGAGTCTAGCCAGTCATGGGAATGAATTCCAAACTCAAATTAATAACTAGGATCTTGATAGCTAGTTGAATAAAACACAAGAATGATCTTCTAGGATCCCTCAAGAACTCAAACTCAACAATCTAAGGGAAATAACATGTAGAAATAGTGTATTCTAAGGTATAAGTAATCAGCACTCTACTCCACCAATGATCACCAACACGGGTCCATGTTAGATCAGCATTCTACAGCCTCTGATATTCTTCCTGGGTCTAAAAATGAGGTCTATTGTACCAACTTGTCCTTGATGCATATACTGAGAGCCATTCATACAACTCTATTGGGAAACAACAGAACAATTTCTCATAGAGTACGTGATATAGGTTTTCCTCCACCCATTTTTCGTGCATCAAACTCAGATCCAGTACTGAACCTCTGAGAAAACTCATCCTCCATGATTTTGAGCCAAGTCTTGATGTTTTCCAAGGTCAAACACTTCGTCATCACACATCATTCTCACAACAGCTTCAAAAGAGGTCCCGAAAATGAAACCAAAAGGTATCCATTTCTTCCTATACCTTCTTTCTACCCCAAGCACATCAGCCTATCACCCATTATGTGTTTAATTCTCACTCAAGGCATGCAAGGGAACTGAGCCCCTCCTTTATGTGTGCTTCACGAGAATGATCCGCCATTGATGGAGAATGAGTTGAAAAGATGGAAATATAGACATTCACTCAAAATTAGAAGATACAGACAACAAATCCATACACCGATGCATCATAAATGAAAATGAACATTATAAATAAGCATAATGAAACTAGATCTGACCCATAATAATATGAAGAACACAAGGGTTTACAATTAAGAACATGGATAACTAGAATCTCACACACATATTGATTTACAAACATTTACAGTGGGCCTCATTACATCATAAGGGTCATATAGACTGAATACATCAAGGAATATTATCTTAAACCCTCCAAAAATACTTTGTAGAGAGAGTTCTTATCTATTCTACCCATGAAAACCCTTGCTCATACCCAAACCCATGAATATATGCTCAATAACATCCTTGCAAGTATTTTTGCAACACCTTGTTACTACTTAAAACCCTCTTTAACCCTTCATTTCATTAGGACTTGGTTATTACTCTCCTCCTCTATTTTGGATCCAAACACTCCTTTAAATAGGATTGGATGCACTGTCTTAGTTTCCTTCATGAATATCTCGCATGCCAAGTGGAAGTGTGGTCCTCCATGGTCAAATGCCTATGCCTTCTTGCAAATGCCTTCAATACCCGTAATGATCATCTTGAGAATATCCTTTACATGGAATATTCTTTTATTGAACTCCAAGGATCCAAGCTAGCACCTTATCCATTTAGCATGCCTACTCAGGATTTTCACACGTTTCTCTTGTGAAAAATCCTTTAAAATATGGCTAAGTCCCTAAACCTTCCTACTCCTACATGTGCCAACCTCTTCTACTGCGCGCCTTTCCCTTCCACACTTTTTCCTGAGTGTCTTCCTTCTTTACTGCCTCCAGTGCGTGCTGACTTCTTCCTTTGGAATTAGTCAATTTCAGGGCCCATCTTCTTCTATCAATTATCATCAAACATATTCTAAATCTTCCACACTTTTTGGACCTCTTTCTTCTAATCAACCTACTATCATTGAGCAACAACTACCCGTACCGATCGAATTCTTTCAGAATGAATAAGCATTCAGAGAATTCAAGGGGCTACATGATGACATCCCTCTAGAGGACCATGAGAAAGGATTCTCTTTTTACCTCAATGCATTCACATATTATGGGGAAGAGGTTGATTCCTTTTGTAAAGAAACAATGAAAGACCCTAATATCATCAAACTTGATCCTCTTCTTATTTTTCCATCTTCACACTCCTCATTATAGGGAGAAACATTTGGGTCTTTCATTGATCCCTGGCATATCTTCTCAGTCACCCCATCATTCTTTACATATAGTAATTACTTAATCACAATATCTCACCTTGGGTCACCTCTTGGTAGCCCTTCATCTTCTATCTATATGTGGGTCACCTTATAGGTATCCCTTCATCTTCTATTCTTGGGACACACCCTAGTAGTCATTTTTATTCAATCTCTGGGATAACTCCTGGTAGCACATTATCTTCTATACTTAGGCCACACCCTAGTATCCCTTCATCTTTTATCTATGGGAAACCTCATGATATCCCATTATATTCTATACTTGGGCCATGCCCCAGTAGTCCTTTTGTCTTCCATCTATGGGACACCTCTTGGTAGCCCATCATCTTCTATACTTGGGCCACATCCTAGTAGTCCTCCATCTTCCATCTATGGGATACCTCCTAGTAGCTTATCCTCTTCAATCCTTAGACCATATCCTATTTTTCTATCATATCATCCTTCTATCAATAACTAGGGAAATCTCACCATTATTCCTCATGTTCCTATCATCAATCCTAAACATCCACTTTCTTCTCCCACTTCTTAGGATTAGTAAAATCACACATTAGCTTATACGAAACCCGAATTGTTTCTTTATCAAGCTAATATCAAAACTCTAAAGAAATCCAAAGCTCCCAACAAGTCAAACAACCATAAAGTTAAAAATCAAATTTGATTCAATAATTCACACCAACGTAACCATCAAGTATGGCATAAAGTGTAGAAACCTATGGATAGGGAACTCGAGCTCTTGTATACAAAATCCATGTTGAAAGATAAGTAATAGTCACTTATCAAGTATGATCTCACTATAGTCATCGAGATTAGAGGTAATATTACTATTGATAAGAAAACGCTCGTAGTATCCCTCATAAAATAAATAAAAAAATTGTTGTTGGATCCTATCACGCAAAGTGGCATTGTTGGTCCTAATTTCCCAAAATCTAAAAAAATAAAAAAAATTCAAAAATATAAAAAATGAGAAAACATTTTAAAATTACAAAAAATCAAAGGTACGAAGATCAAACATTGCAATCAGGTATTGCATACACATGGATGTTATTTCTTCGCTTTCTTTCCATTCCTTTGAAATTCATCCACCATTTTCATCCCTTTGGTGATAATTTGGTTAGTCTATTTTCACTCATTTTGCAACATTTATCTCTATAGTATCCTTTTGACCTTGGTCTTTCATCAGCTTGATAAATTAAAGAATGACTAACCTCTTAGAGATCCTATCACTATCTACATATAATAAAATTTTTGTGAAGAACTTTTAGATGTATTTGTTGACACTAGCCAATGTCTTCATCGTAATCACTTCCACATCCTTCCATCAAGCCATCAGTGATTCTTAACCCCTTATCAAAATAATAGAGAGATATGAACAAATTTTTAGAAAGAAAATAAATGTCAATAAAAAAATAAAAAGCAAAGCAATATATAACTCTCTCTTGTGGTATTTCTAATATCTCTACCAGGGCTATAGACACCTGGCTAGTAGTAGAGCAATGCTACGAATAGAATCAAATACATCTCCGTCGAGGCTATGGATGCTTGGCTGGTAGCGAAGCAATGTATGAATCTCCTTCCACCCTCCACTCACAAATCACCTATCAAAATAAATCATTCCTTCACATTGGTTATCTTGACTTCACTTGCTATCTATCAAATATTCCCTTCAAGAAGTAATTAATTTCCACGTGCACACACTGGGTCTTTATGAGGAAATACATGATTAGTATGTTACCAAGTGTTTTTAGACCTTATTCAAACTCTTACTTTAGTCTGTATCTTGTCTCATGATTTGTGCCTTGGGATAATCACCTTTTCATTTCCAATATTCTAGCTACATTTTCCATATCCTTCCATAGTATTCACACTTTTTTTCTGCTTTGTTCAGAACATCCAGTTGTATAAGTTTTCCTTTTTACCATGTTTACGGGAACCTTTGTTCCCTTATTCTTTTCTATCATATGTTTCTTGTCCATCTTGCATTGGGAGAATTCTATCTCCTTCTAAGCACTTCATTGGTTTGAGTTCATCATGACATTGAACCTATCCTTCTTGTCCTTGATCCGAATTCTCTTCTTCTTGTATATACGTGCAAATATTTTCCCTTGTACATTCACACCTCTCACTGGGGGCATATTTGCATATTCATTTTCATAAGTTTGGAAAACTTTAAAAATATCCTAAAAATTCATAAAATAAAATAAAATCAAACAATTCGTAAATTCAAAAAATCTATTTTTTTTTTGTAAAATTTCAAAAATTGTGAAAAATCCAATTTTTTTGTAAAAATCATTTTTTTTCAAAAATTGGTAACAAGCATGCACATAGTTTAAACTTGTGTCAAATGCATCATACTGAAACATGGAAAATTATCCTATAAAACATCTTTCTTTGATTCTCGCCTATTCTTTTGCATGAATCGTGGATCATTTGGATCTACCCTCCATCAATAAAAGTTTGTTTTCTTGATCTATCTTCTCTTACATGAACACATCATTGCTTGGAGAAATTTCATTAGGCATGATTGATTTTTCACAGGACTTCTACATCCTTTTCTTATTCACCTCACATATATCCTTGCTTGGGGTGTCACTCTTAACCCTTGTTGTTAATTCGCACAGGTCAAAATTGAACCTTAATAAAAAAAATATTGGTGAAACTATCTTAAATTTTGTTTGTTTGAGTAAGTGTGTTTGTACTTGTTTCCTTGTCAGGTTAGATTTTTTACTTTCTTGTATTGCATTATGTTTTGTATGTTGCATTGAGTTGGTGTTTGCGTAATGAACAAATGTTTGTATTATAGCTTTTCATGTTATAGTACAATTTTGTTGTATGTGTATATTTTAATAAGAGCCAATGATGTAGATCATTAAGCAAAATGATGAAACAAAGTTGTTTTTACATCAGTTGGATGAAAAATATTTCCATTCCCTTGATCTTCATTTTTATTCCCTATCATTTTCTTTATCAACACTATTCTTCCCAATCACTTGGGGCAGTAGGGATCACCTTTTATCCCCCATCCCCATCACATTTCTTCTATCCATTTCCTTCATATTTTTTTTTATCATCGATTGACCTCTTCCATCACCCCATCGACACTTGAGGGGGCGTCCTTCATTCTAATAATTTTTCTTCTATCCCTTCAAAATTTATGTTTGTAATTGTCTACTATCTTTGAAGTGGTGGCGCTTCTGCCACCCCAAAGAGGAGAAAATGTAGACACCTAAAATACGCTTACATAATTTTAATACTTAAACACTATCTTCTTTCCCTTCATTTGGAAAATTGATGACACTTCCTCAAATAAACACCTCTTCTCCTCTCAATGGGTCAATTAATGACACTTCACTAATTAACAACGATATTCACTCTCTTTTGGTCAATTGACGACACTTCATCAATAAATCACCATTTTCCCTTGATACCCATTAATTAATTACATTTCGCTATTTAATCAGCCTTCTTATCACTTAGGATGTCGATTAATGACCTTTAGTTAATTAGTGTTCACTTCTACTTTGGTTAATTAATGACACTCACTCCTCTAAATCAATAAATCATCGTTTATTGGATTAAATTCCTCTAACATCCCACAAATCATGATAATTATCCTCTAATGGGCTTCTTTAAGCTTACATATGCGTATTAATTAATCACACTTGATTAATTAAAACATCCCTCAACTACCATGAGTCACTAATGATAAATTAAACTCTTCTAAATCAAGGTTACCTTTTCTAAAAAAACCTTCTTTATTCCTAATCTTGCTTTACCCTTATCCCACATGCACCAAGTTACAAATCTCACTCCACCAGGAGGGTTATATAAATAACCAAAATCCTCCTACCCTTTCTAAAACACACACTTATGCTTTGAATAGTGAAAACTATAGGAATTTTTCTTTGAGCCATTATCCATTGATTTGGAAATAGCTTCTCCATATTGCATCCATTTACTCAAAATTGAGTAGTATGGGAAGATCGAAAAATGGCCTTGTAGCCATTTCTTGGTGAGATTCCATCCTCAATTCTTGAGGTCACCAACATCAACTTTGATTGCTAAATGATCTAACTAGGTTCATGTTTAGTTAGAAATCTAAAGAGTAGGAAAGAACTTAGCATTTAGTTGTTTATGCATTGAAGAAGTTAGTTTCTATAAGCTTTTATCATGATGGTTCAATGGTATATTTTATTTTTCTTAGAAGTTATTAGGTTTTAGCTTCTTTTGATTAGCAATGTAAGTTCATTATGAACACACTCTCGAGGTTTAAAAATACAAACTTTAATAGTTGGTGGAATGATTGATATCATCGAGCCCTTTCCTGGTGACACGTGTTCCTTTCAGAGGCCGGGGTTTTGATTGAACTTTACATTTTTACATGTGTATTGTAAAAGTGCAATTTTGTATAAGTGTCCTGAATTACTGTGTCAGGGCCCAAATCTATTTTGCATTTTACATTTTTACACAACATTGCGAAAAATCATGTTGGTTCCGCCATCACGAAATATTCCCAGAGAGCGCCACGTCATTGGGTGATAAGGAAAAAATTGTATTTTACACACGTGCAGAACACAAAGTGAAAATAGGAAGTCTTTAGTGATGGATTTACATACATTCATAATTGGTTCTTTTGAGTTCAGACATGTTTACTTTGAATCAATATAATCATGGTCACCCAATAAATTGAGAAATATTTACACAAGAGTTATTGCATAAATACACCACTTCTTAGTAGGGTTTGTTTGGTCTTATGTGAAACTAGTTTCATGGACGTTCCTATGGAATTGAAAAATTATTAAAATAGAGTTTGAAAAATAGGATGGAAAATTCGAGGGGAACATTAATAAGTCAAGGTGCAAGCTCAAAGTGAGCACCAACAAGACATTTGCATCTATTGTTTCAATAGAGCATCCACCTCCTGGGTCAGTATTAAGATCATATTTGTTTCTCGTTGTATTAGTGATTCCTCTTCTTTCAGTAAGTAAATTCTGAGTTGCAAGTGCCCTTTCGTAGGGAAATTCATCCATGGGATAATGTGAAACATACAATCTCAAACATGTCTCCAATTTTTTATCCAACCTATTTCAAAGCTTTTATTTAACAAAAGATAATGCACTAAAGACCCATTCATCTTTTGTTGATCCAAAAATCATCATTTGATAAAGCTCATATAAACAAAAATATTCACTAATATTTTCTTGTAGGATGTTGTTTGGATATGGTTTTTCCATAGCCTTGTGATAGCTCTATTTTCCATTGGTTCATTTAGATATCGATATTGATCAATCATGGTAAGTGGAAAATGTGTTGATTGAGAGGTCAGTGAATGTTTTTACAAAATTACTATAATTTTAGTTGCATTTCTTTGTACAGACTTGCTGGAATTATTTATCAGAACAATTAGATACTTAAGAAATATTTTACTTACAAGTTCTTCACTTTCACCATTAACGATGTTCTAAAATATGGGATTCACTACTTTCATGGAATCTAGAAGATCGTCCCTTTTAAAATGATCATGAATTTATGCAGATAAGATTTGTTAAATCTTTCTCAATCTCATCCGTGTATCATAAATAATAGTTTTATATAAAACAGACGTTTTAGGAACTTCTTCAATTTTTGCTCCCACCAAATCAACTCTTTGTTGAAATGTATGCATTAATACCTCCTTCTCATTAATAAATATTAGAATCCTATATGCCTATTAACCTTTTCCAATTCTCAAATATAGGCCCTTTAAAATTGTCTTTGGACACATAAAATATCTAAAGTTTGACATACACGTTTCCTCAACCATATAAAATCAACAATTTATATGGACCTCTCTTGAGCATGTTTACTCAAACAATTGATTTCCTTCAACATGGGGAGAATTCCACTTAATGTTAGTAACATTTTCAAAATTGTTAAACAATACAACTAATATTTTTCCTTGTCAATTTCTCTACGATATTTATATATAAAACTTCCAAACGATGGATTTTCTTCAAAAAATATGCATGTAGGTTCATACATGGAAATCCACCTTGTATCAAAATCTTTTAGAATATTTTTACCATAAGTCACTCCAATTGTAAATTTTTGGAAATCTAGGAATCTTTTGGGACTACTAGATATATATGTGTGCAGGTCGCGGATAAGCTCTTCAATTTTTTGCAACACTCTTAAATGTGCTAATTATTTTGTATGAAAGATTCATTCTATGTGCCATGTAATGGATTGGAATCATATATGGGGCAATAGTGGTTTGTAGTCGAATGCAAAGACCATTTTTTGTCCCCTGCATTATTGACACACCATCTTTACCAATGCACACCAACTTAGTAGTGATAATATAATCATCCATTCCCGATATATCCCTCAAACTAGAAATAACCAACTTGTAAATTTTATCTACATTGTAATTTTCTATCATTTTATGGACTGTTTATAAATTATGTGTCCTTAGATGGTTCTCAAAAGTATAAAAATGAATGCAAACCCATGATGTGTTGTTAACTGTTGTGACCTCATCAATAGACAATGATATAAATCATGTACTTTTACTTTTTATTTCAAATCCTCCTTCTTAATCATTGGTATACATTTCACCATTTTCCAAGCATTGTTATTTGACCAATGCAATTTTGGAAGATTAGGGAATCCATTAATTTGAAATAAAATTTTATCATCCTAAAAAATCAGAAACAGGTCTACCCTTTTTTAGAATATGGTAAATAGTTGAGAACTGTTTATTTATGGTTCGTAGATTAGACTGAACAACCTTTTCTAGCCGAGTTTTACTTGTTCCTGCTTTCTCAATAAGCTTTTCTAGGTGTTTTTATTCATTTTCATACTTTGTTGCATATCTTACATGCTTGCATTTTTCCACCTGTGTGTCATTTGTATTTGAGCATATTTTTGTTTAACTAATACATATGTTTTATCACAATGTTTCTCAATTGTGTCCATCTTGAGTTGCGTTTTGTAATCCTTTCCAAGTTTCCATCTACAAATAATACATTTACATTATGTTGGAGTATCATTACATTTTTCTAACAGTATTGATTCAATGAATGAATACTTAACTACCCTACCAAACTTAAAATACCTTCCAATGGTGCATCTACTTATCTTTCTTCACAAATAGTTTTAGGTTGTATTATCACATGTAATAGGTGTTTGATCACTATGTGTAGAAATATCTTCAGTTTGGTGGATCTTATCATTGGGAATGTCATTTATTCTATTCCATTTCAAAGAATTTACAATAGAATTTCTAGCTGAAGTTAGTGTTTAGTGACTAAAAATGTCTTCTCCTTGTTGTATATCGTAATCATGAATTCAATTTCCACCAAGTGTAGGCACATAAATAGGATTGTCCTCAAGTGGAGGCATATCTTCTACTTGGTGCATGTATAATATAGGTACATAAAGAGGATTTTACTCAAGTGGTGGTATGCCATCTTCAGTGGGTTCTACATTAAAAGGGGATTTTGAAATTTGTATTATTAAGTATATTATTGCAATTTGTAATTTGAAAATAAATAAGAAGGCTTAATTATTTAGTTAATACATAATACCTGCATTCTTTGTGTATGGCGTTTGTATCAACATGACTCCTTTTTGTAGATGGCTAAAATAAGATAAAAGATTCCCTTTTTTAATGATTGGCCTGCAACATTTTGAGTACCATTCAAACCTTGATGAGGCACTGACAACGGTTTGGATGGTAGGTTAGGAATCTGCATGGTCCCACGTATGAAGCACACAACAAGGTGTCTGAAGTCTGTAGATGAGTGTTTGAGCTATATAATCATGCATAAAAATAAAACAGTCAGGTATCTAAAGAAAGTAACTGGGCTTGTGGAAAATGTAGTTGGTCATCTATGGTACAACCGAGCATCTATGATATAGCTGGGGTATCTAGGAAATACAAACGGGTTTCTGCGATACATCCAGACATCTAGAAAATGTAGCTAGAAATTTGAATGAGACCACACGTATGGAAATTGTTGTCATGCATATGGACTTTTCTGTTGTGTCGTGCGTCTGAACTATGCACACGGGTGTCTAGAATGTTGTCAAAAGAGCCTTATGACATTTTAATTTCATAGCTGCTTGGAGTTTTTACTAGTATATGTTGGTGAGTGTACTTGATTTTTTTTTCAAGGCATCAACGATGTACACCCATAAATATGAATTTTATTTTAAACACTAGGTGAGAAAACCTGAAATAGTAACATGCACCTAATTTTTTTAGGTGAAATGCTTCTCCATACGACTCCTCAAAACTTCCAAATGTAAATTTAAAAAATGTAAATATTTGTGAATTAACGAAGAATCACCTCTAAAATTTTCCCTGTTCATTTTCTTGTGGATTTAGTAGAGTAGAGTAATCTTTGGAGTAAAAGCTAATCTTAGGTGTTATATTAGGGGAGCTAGCTCTCTTTGGAGACTTAATACAACATACATATCACCCACAACCTATGAGTGTTTCCATTTTGTTAATTAAAAAGAGAGATTTGAAACCACTCTTTGCAAGGCACATTTCAAATTGACAACAGTTTCTAGCACACCTGGTGAGACAAGACAAAAAAATTTAGTAAATATTTGATGTTGTTCTTGAAAAGTATCAATGTTTTAAACACATTCATTTAGTATCTGGTGGATCCATAAGTTTAAAGCACATCCTAGTAGTATATCAATACATATCATCTTAAAAAAATTTCAACACATATATTCAGCATCTAATGTCTTCCCTAATCCAAAAAATGCCCATTTTCTCAGTTTCAAGCCATTTCCTCCACCCTTTCATTCATTTATGCGGTTGTGCAATCATGACTTATTTTTCCCAATGGAATTCTCAATTCCAAGAGCATTATTATTCCCCTCCACCTCATTTTACTCAAAATCCTCCTTAAAAGAATATTATTGTGTTGGGAATTTAGTATTTACGATGGTAAAAATTAAGTTAGTGAGTTATTTGTAATAACAAATCACATATTTGTTGTGTGGGTATATAATTTGTTATTAACAACTTATATTTGTATTTAGGTATATTTTTAGTAGTTAGATTTATATTCCTAAATTATAGGAAATCAATCTCTTATATAAATGTATGGTTTTCTTATATCAGAATAATATACGAATTATTGTGTTTCATCTAAAACAAATGTATCATTGGTATCAAAGTGACTATGTGATTCTAAAAATATGAGTGGAATAGATCTTTTGTTGGTCCAGTTTCCCATGTATGAAATTCATTTATATGAGAGAGTTTAGTTAGGTTTATGATTTTTTAATACAAATACTATAGGTATGGATTTCTATTATGATAGATTTTCTCTATCTTCTACCAGATGCCCATTAATAAAAGCATCAAAATTTTAGGTGTGAAGGGAAACATAGTTTGGATCATTTTATATGCATGGATCAACAAGGAGATAGTTGTTAGACCTCAAATATTGAGAGGGATCAAATATGATTAGTTATTATAATTATTCATTGAACTTGACATCATACAAGTTTTGTTCATATTCTTATTATTGGATTATTATGTAAAGATCAATTTGTAACCTTGTGCACATCGAAGAGGGCTGCACTTCTAATGGTGATGAGAACGCTTCACGTAATCAACAAGAGCATGAATCACAAAATGAGAATCAAGTAAGAAAAGACAACGGTGTGTCTAGTATGCTCATAGATCAGAAAATGAGAGGTACATATAAGAGTGCTATGTAACTCCTATGCATGACACATGTACACAACCCTATTAACCTATTCAATTATGAATTATTCTCACTAAGTGAGATGACTAACCATCTATGGTGGAAAAGTCATTGAATGATGATGAAACAAGTCATATACACCAACATCCCCCATTCATAGAAGTTGAGGTAGAGGTCATAGAAAGTCAGAAATGAAAGATAACTCCCCTAGACAACTAAAAAATATGTGTCATTGGGGCATGAATACTAACCCTGATAAGATGCCCATGTATAAACAAAATCTTCCTAGAAAAGAAGAAGAGAAGAATGGGTCCCAAAAACTAGGCTTGATGAGGCTCCCATATATAATAAAGACCTAAAGTAATGGAGGAACAATCCCTAAGGGAGAATATCCACTTATAAGAGATAAAACTCCCCTAAACAACCTAAGAAAGATGCATCAACGGGGATTTGAAACTAGGCATGATAAGGTACCCATGGACAAACATCTCTCAAGAAGAAGAATAAGAAGAGATGAGAACTAGAAATCCTGAAGAAGACGGGAACCTGCAGTAGATCGCACCCTAAGAAGAGACCTCAAGTTAAGATACTTCACCTTAGTGAAGGGCTTGGTAAAAATGACTGCACCCATATCAAATGGCTTATAGTATTGCAAGTCAATGATGTCATCATGGATCAAATCATGAATGAAATGCATATGTATCTCGATATGATTCATCCTTTGATGTTGAACTAGATTTTAAAAAATTGAGATGGTGCTCATGTTGTCATAGTAGATGATACTAGGCCATTGATAGTAAATACCAAACTCTGTCAAGATACCCTATAACCAAAAAAATTCTGTGGCAGCATTAACTACTCCTCTATACCCTTCCTCTATAGAAGATATCATAATTGCATTCTGCTTCTTGCTAAACCAACTATCAAGACTTAAACCAAGAGAAAAACTACATCATAAGGTAGATTGTTTATAATCAAGATCACCGGCCCAATCAGAGTCAGTATATCCAAATAAGTTAATGTCTTCTCCTACTAGATAGTGAATGTCATCTGTATAAGTTCCACAAACATAATGAAGGATCCAATTTTCTTCTTTCCGATACACTGCATTTGGCTCCTACATGAATCTATTCATGATCCTAATGACATATGATAGATCCAGATGTGTGTGAGTAAGGCAAATCAAGCTCCCCACCAACTGTTGATAAAGGGTGCCATCAACCAAGGGAGTAGAGAAATCAGGAATCACCTTAACCTTAGAAAGGAAAGAAGTAGGAGAAGGCTTATAATCAGACATATGAAACCAAGTAAGAAAATCAAGGGAGAAATTAGGTTGGGAAATTATAATCTCCGAGTCAGATTGTGAAATATGAGTCCCAAGAAACTAATGAAGCAATCCTAAGTTAGACATAGAAAAATTGTTGGATAAGGAAATAGTCATAGAATCGATGATAGAGGAATAAATTGTTGTGATCAAAAATTCATCAAAATACATAACAAGGATGAGTATGGAGTCATCTTGCTGAAGAATGTAAATATTTAGGTCAGAGTGACACTAAGTCAACCCTGATGTAAGTAAAAAGGAGTCCATCTTAGCATACCAAGCCTGAGGGGCTTGTTTATGACCATATAGAGACTTGTTTAACTTACAAATGAGGGATGTATCATGGAAATAATCTGGAGGTTTTTCCATATAGATATATTCCTCTAGGTCTCGATGAAGGAAGGGACTCGTAATGTTCATCTATTGGACTTCCCATCTATTTTCTGCAATGATGATGAGGGTCATTCGAATAGAACTTATATTCATAACCAGAGAAAAGGTTTTTGAGTAATCAACCCCAGATACCTGGGAGGAACCCTTAGCTATTAGTCATGCTTTAAAATTCTTGATGTCCCTATTTGCACCATACTTTATTCAGAACACCCACATACAAAAAATAATTTTTATTCCTTTCAGAAGAGGGGTGAGATCCCGAGTATTGTTTTTCATGAGTGAGGAATAATCCTCATCCATGGAAAAATCCTACTCAGGAATACACAAATCCTCCCAAAAAGACTAAGGTTCAGAAGTAGAGACAAAGAAGGAGTGAGGTCTAATGAACTATGGGTGACTTTTACTCCTGTATGAGGAATCTCTCATCTACTCTCCAACGCTCTACAAATTTTTTCTAGCCCAATGAGGACCAGGAGGATCAAGCTCAAAGTTGGAAGATTCTTCACTCAAGTGAGAAGGAACAAGGTTCCACTCAACACTACCGCCAGAAACATAAGACTTTGAAGCATGAGGGTCGAAAGGTGTAGAAGGATCAAGAGGGGGAGGAGGATGCTCAACAACATCATCATCCAAAGAGTCATATTTAGAATCAGAAATCATAAGAACCTCATAAGGTAGAGAAGTAGAAGTCAAAGAAGACACATCCAATTTAACACTTCTCTCTAAATAAAGCTCATAAGTAGTAGGATTAAATAATCAATATCCCTTCACGCCATAAGGATACCCTACAAAGATACAAGGGTTGGATTGTGGTTCTAAATCCTTACATATATTCTTGGGAATCCAAGCCATATCCTTGGATCCGAAGACTCAAAAGTGCTCAACATAAGGATTACATCCAAACCAGGCTTCAAAGGGTGTCATCCCTCTTACTACCTTATTTGGAACATGAATCTGAATGTAACAAAGCACAATTAACTACTTCATCCCAATACTATGGAAGAAGGGACTTCAAGTGAACCATACAAGTGGCCATGTCCTTAAGTATTTAGTTATTTATTTACACAACTCCATTTTGTGAAGGGATGTAAGAAACTGTACACTCTGGGGAAATCCCTTCAAAAGTAAAAAAATCCTCAAACCTATTTCTCACATACTCACCTCCATTGTTAGTTTGTATAACCTTGATAGACCATTCCACTTGTTTCTCAGCAAAAACCTTAAAGTCATAAAAATGTTCAAATATTTTATACTTAATCTTAATAAAATATACCTAAGTATATCGCAAAAACTCATCAATGAAGGTAAGTATATAAAGAGATCTATTAAATGAAGGAGATGGAAATGGGCCAGAGATGTCACTATGAACAAGATCCAAAAGATGAGTAGCTCTCTATGATTTTCCTTTGTCAAAACTATTTTCAGTGTGCTTCCTGAGATCACAACCCTCACAAAGACACTTAAAAATCTGACGTTGGGTAACCCATTGACCATTTCATTTTGGCTCAATTGTTTAAGGTAATAAAAATTTAGATGCCCGAAACGCTCATTCCATAGCTTACTAACCTCATCTACATGAGTGAGAAAGGAAGTGGGAATTAAATCATAAGTAAAGTGGGAAAAAGTATACAACCGTGAATGGTGATCCACCTTTCCCTCAGCCACTGAAGCTCATGAATAATCACTGAGTCAAGACCAGATTCTACTCACATCACTTCACCAAGGTGAGTGATTTTGTAAACCATTAGGAGTTTGGTGGAGAGATAAAGAAAACTCAAAACTTGGTTAAATGTTCTACTATCCATCTCTACCGATCCATTACTAGAAACTAACATTGTCGTGTCATCACCCAATGTGATTTGGGACATGCCACATGGCTCGATGTTAGAGAACTAAACCTGTGAAGAAGCCATGTGGTGTGAGGCACCGGAATCTCTAATCCATGTCAATGAAGGAAAAAATAAAGCTACAATGGCCTTTCCTTTCTTCTTATCAGATTTAGACTCTCTTGCAGTGGAAGAATCAACTTTTGGAGCATTTTTTTTATAGATTCAGGAACACCTATATGAATTTTCTCAAGTAAATGAGTGAGGTGATTGTTGGAGCTCAAAATTTCACCCATCCAAAATAAAAATTATCTATGAATTTGAGGCATCATGGGAATATCTCCAAGTTGTGGGACTTGAATGGATATAGACTTCTTTAGAAGGCCAACTTCCTCTTCTTATTACTACCACTATAACTACTCCTAAGAAGGGAAATGCAATTATCTAATTCTACTCTATCATTCCAAGAGACCATGGAGAGAAATAAATGCATAAAATTAAATACTACACCAAAGAGAGGTGATAAAACTAAGAACAAGTGGAAATACACTCTTAGGTGAGTGGCAATAGAAGGAAAATAAAGGAGGAGAGGGCAGACATAAGTGCCACAATCCAAAACAACATTCAAACCACAATTTCCATGGAGCACAAAAAATTCAAACCATACAAGGAGAATAAATAATGCATAATGCACTTGTAGATGTAATGAAACGTGGTAAAATGCAATAGAACACAATCTAGGGAAAATAATAACCACAAAACATGAATTTTACTGCTTTAAATAGATGCAAAATCCATTACAATGAAGGAGAAAGGAAAGGATCACCATGTAGATATCCAAATCTAAGGCTTGCAACTCAATAAAACTTGTGCAACAATTTAAAATGATACCCTTGGATTTAAAGAGTATCCAAAATTACAAATGAATATCATTTTACAATTGTAGTCACAAAATCGTGCACTTTAGACATTTATTTATCCAAGTTTCATACTATTATTTAGAAGGTTCTTGAGTTAAGAAAGTACTAATTAACCCCCATCTTTTGGAAATATTGATTTATTTTATTTAATCATTACCAACCTCTTACACCCATATGCACAATCTGTTTCTATCATTTCCCATCATTTTAGCCTCAACTGGGGCACCCAGGCTAGTACTGGTGTGCCTGTGGGTGCCCTGGTCCTTTTTGCACTTTTCTGCCACTTTTTGGGGTCTTTCTAGCCATTTGGCATCTTTATCTTTCTTGTGGTTGGCCTTTTCAGGGTTAATTCCAAAATTAGATCAAGAGAAACCTATAAATATAAAGTTATGAGACCATAATGAGGGACCTAACATCACTTACTACTATCATTCCATCTAGAGTTGCATCCATCTATTGCACTGGAGATCACTTACATCCACATAACTCCATCATCAAGGTTAGGACATACGCATCACACTTTATAGGGGTAGGGATTCTATTCTATCCAATGCACACATTCTACTACATTTTCTACACATAGTTATTACTTGCTACTTCACAAAGTGCGACTGGCACAAGAGAAACTTAGGGCATGTTCACACACACTTGTACATAGAACTACATCGGGTCTGAGATGTAGTGCAGTGTTTAGTTAGTAAGTCCACCATTGTGATAGCTGAGGTTAGTTTGATCCCTTCATATGAATTATTCATTTTGAGGGTTTGATACTTGTTTTGGGGTCTTGCAGGTCTTTCTTTCATCTTGGAGTATTGATGACATCTAACATAGGAAAATGAAGTTGATGTGACACAAAACAAAGGTTCCAGATCATCTTTCATCTCTGTGAAAACTAATTTTAGAGATTTTTCACAGACCAGGGAACCTAGATTATAGACTAGAGCACCTGTAGACACCCCAGTCCCTCTCCAGGCGCTCAAGTCTAGAGAAATAGTCCATATCCATTCTTTTCCAGACTTCCACACAGTCGTTCATACTCCTTATTCTTCCAGTCACCTCTACAAAACTCTCTGATATGCATATATTATCAACTGAGTTCTTTCCTTACTCTCTTTTACATATTAGGGTTAACATCTCCTTTTGCATAGTTGTTTAGCTCATTTACATTCTTGTTTACTACATTTATCTACTTTATTACAGTTGTTCATAGCTTAGATTAACTATCCATATACTACATATTTATTCCATTTTTAGTTAATCATTTTGGTGAACCACACTTGATCTTCCATGCTTCTAGGTCCTTCATCTATTGCTTTCTTTAATCTTTCTTTCATCCATGATCCTAGCTTGCACTCATCATGAACATTTCTATTCACATTTATCTATAAAATGACCTTGATTATATCAATAAGATTAAGAAGTATTTTTCTAACACTTCTATCCCCCTTCGTGCTTCACCCAACTATGTGTACCATAATTTCATTTCAGCTCTCCCTTAATGAGGATCAAATAACTTTCACAATAGATGATCTACCTCCTCAAGAGATACTACAATATGACCCTCCCTTGTATATCCAAGTTTGCATTAACATGGTCAGAGTCAAGCATGCTTTAGTTGACAATGGATTCAGCCTTAACATTTGTAACATCACTTTCCATCAACATATATGCATGTTATAATCATCTTTAGCCCCTTCGTCCATCTCTATTTATGGATTTGATAACATCCCCAAGCATGTTTTAGATAATTTTAATTTACCAGTCACCATTGGTCCATGTACAGTTGATATTCCATAACATGCCTAATGACCTTAATTATTATATTATCCTTGGGAGACCTTGGATCTATGCCATACATGTGGTTCCCTCTACACTACATGCACAACTTAAATTCCAGTATCAGGGTACTGTTTATGATGTGCTGATTGATCCCTCACCTTTTGAGCATTGTAATTTTGTTGAATAACCCATTGATATCCCAACTTATTTCGATATTATTCACAACTTTTCTATGTATGGCCTAGGATATGAATATCTCCACCACTGTGGCTTTGCTACTACACAGGTAGACAAACAAGAGCATCGAATTACAGAGCTTTGGGACCTCCCCGCACGGTCACACATGTTTGGGTTAGCATATCAACCTCATCCTCCCCCTCCCTTGGATAATTATGCCTCTTTTCATGTTCCTTCACTTCCCTTGCTGCACCCAAAACTCATTAGTGATGATACATATACTCCTTGGGATACCTTCAATACTTTTTATACCGATAGTGCATTGTTTGATTACATGGGTGCTTATGATCATCTCTGCTCTTTACACTATAAGAGATATCACCCTTTGTCCCTCACTAATATGATTTACCTCCAGTGATATGATATCCCCACTAGTGATGTTGATCCACCCAATACTATTCCACTGACCTATATATTGAGGATCATTCATCCCTTTTAAATGAAGAAACAATATAATACAACTTAGGAACACATGAGAAGCCACACATAGTTTTGTTAGCTGCTTCTCTCACCCCTACTAAAAAAAGGATATTAATTGAGTCCTTCATGATTTATCAGAAATTTTCACATGAGATTACAGTGACATGCCTGGTATTGATACATCAATCGCAATGCATAATATTATCCTTAACCCAGGGACTAAACCTGTCTAACAAAAAAATCATAAAATGCACCTTGAAGTAGCAATTTAAGTCAAAGAAGAAATTCAAAATTTTCTAGATGCAAGTGTTATTTGTGCCATCGACTATCCCAAATGGTACCTAATATTATACCAGTGATGAAACCCGATGGTTGGGTTCATTGTTGCATTGAATTTCATGATCTAAACAAAGCTTTCCCTAAGGATAGTTTTCCTTTACCACACATCAACGATATCATTGATTTTATAACATGATATGATATCCTTTCTTTCATGGATGTATTTTTGGGTTACAATCAAATCAAAATCAATCTAGTTGACTTATTAAAAACCTCTTGTTATCCATATTTTTCTCCCTCGACAAAATATTGGATCAGCCATGACCCCGCACAGAAGGAACCAGAGAAACCACATTCAAACCTTGCAAATAGGTTACAGAGGCACTCTACAATGGAGTGGCAGGGCCTGTGAAAGATCAAACGACCCTATGTATGAATAAATTCAAGAAATGACTCTATCGAGTGAATCAATTCCTTAAATCCGTTAAATAGATTACATGCGGGCTAGGAAATGGAATAGCAGGGTTGGGGAAGGAGAAAGTAGTGTTGAAAGAGGCCAGAGGATCAAAGAGAAGAAATGATGAAGGTTTGAAGTCTTCGGGCTCTGGAACAGTTCAGAATGAGCTCAAAATTGACTAAGTATGGAGGAGACAACGGACATTGCCAAGTGTCCAAATGATGCATCTTCAAAGTTGAATCCAAAAAAGAGAGGCTCAAACAAGCGTTAGGCATCCATGTGTCCCAGACCCAAAATGGAGGTAGATTCAAAGATAAAAGTCAAAATGTGGGTAGGGTGGGCCTCAAAAAGGCTAAGTATATAAGTTCTAGTGGAAGTCGCCATACGTTAGCTTGGCGCATCTCCAAAATTTAGTCCAAAAGTGGAGACCCAAATGAGCGTGGGCTCACCATGTTGTCTAGGGTCCGAAAAGGTAAGGGAGGCCGTTGAAAAGTCTAAAGAACCTATAGAGGCTTCCACGTGTCAACCCAACACTCCTTCAAAGTAAAATCCTAAGTGGGATTTTAAGTGATCACGGAGCCTCCATGCGTACAGTTTCATAAAGGGAAGGGGTGGGGTTGAATAGTCAATGCATTGAGACAGGCTAACAGAGGGTGCCAAGTGTTATCATGGTACTAATTCAAGATAATAATTAAGAGGGGGGTTTTTAGACAAGTAATGGGCTGCCACGTGTCCCCAGTCAGATATATGACCTCACTGAGCAAAGGACTTATCCAAAAACATAAGGAAAACAAGAAGGTCACGAAAGAATCCACGTGTCAACCCTGCACCACTCAAAAATTAAAATAAAGAGGCTTCCCTCATACATGCGTCAGCCCTCCACGTGTCCAGTTTTAAAAGGGGGCCCGTTTTCAAACTGGTTTTCCCACTATTTTATACAGATCCGATCCAAATTTCAAATGGGCATATCTTTCTACTCAGGGCTCAAAATCCAACAAATCTGGCACTGTTAGAAATATCTCAGCCTCGTCTATGCCATGAAGATCTAAAACTTTAAGTTTGGAGAAGTTAGGTGGGAGAAAAATAGGGAAACATCTTTAGGCCATTAATGCAGGATCTATTTTTCCCCAATAACCAGAGCAGATTCGATCTGATCCATTGTTTCCCCCTCCATCAACACACCGAACTAGTAATTGATGCATTCAAGATAGATTTAGGGAGGATATTTTGCAAGAGGCATTGATGATAGTGGTTGAAATTTGAACCAATTTTTTCCACTTCTCTCTCTTTCTTCTCTCTATGTTGAATCTATAAAAGCAGGGTCGGGACTCATTGTAAAGGGTTAGACATTCTTCTATTTTGTAGGCTCCCCTTTTCCTCTAGAAAATGAATTCATGGAGTTTCAAACCTTCCATTAGATTGCAACACATTTTCTTCCTTTTGGCCATTTTGTAAATGCATTGTATCAAATCTGCAGAGCAATAATACATGTTTGTGGCTGATTTTCAACCCTTTCTTGTCTTCATTTCTCTCATCTGGTCTTTCATTGAAAAACTAGTTATTTGTGCTTGATTATTGTATGCGTTTTTGGTTTTTGCATATCAGCAAAACAAATGTTCATCATTCCTTCGGTGTATCACCTAGTTAGCTGAGTTTTAATTTCTTGCATTCCTTTCATCCTTGTCTCCTTGGAAAAATTAGATTAGGTTTAGGAATCAAACCTTTGCAAATTTCACGTATGCATCTAGACAAAGGAATATGAACTAGCCTTAATCTGGAGAGTTTTCCCATTTTCAAAGTCCCACACTTTTGGGGAGGACTCAATGTTATGCAAATCACATCAAATGACAAGTTTGAAACACCAAATCTAAGAGGTCATTTGGGGGTGCTGTGATTTTTCACTAACAATTTTGGCATGCTAGGTGGGATCAAGAAGTCTCCATCTATATTACAGTACAATTGATGTGTTCTTGCTATGATTCTAGCTTTTAAGAAGATTAAAACTACACATCTGATGACTCCAAAAGAGACAAAATCCATTGGTTTCACATTCCAAGCTTTCCAAGTTCATGAGAAGAATATAAACAAGGTCACGAACCAAAGAAGAGGAATAATTTGTCCACCTGCACTTGTCTCCAGAAAGAATGAGAAGGGGAAGAAGATTCCAAAGGTCTCCATCTCTACCAAACAAAGCATTATAAATGCCTCCTAGTAGGCCATTCTTTCAATCAAGAAGGGTCCTCAGGCCAATCAAGATGGCACAACCAAATCCTTATGTCAATTTCACTGGCAGCAGCCCACTCGCTCTGAATGCACAAAATCTAGTCCCGGTGTCAGCATTAAAGAACATCCCATATTTCACAGGAGAAAACTAGAATTCTCCTGGTGACCATGTTCAAGACATTACAAATGTCTATACAATCTATGAGATCATTTATATGGACATCAAATTCAAGCTGCTAGCCTCTTCACAATGGTTCAGGAGCCTAAAAGTAGGATCTATTCAAATTGGGACCATCTGTGCAGAGCTCTTCATGACCAGTTTGGAGAAAAGGAGGATAACCTATCCTTGTTGGAGAAACTAACAACAATCAAGAGAGCTCTAAACGAGTAGTTGACAGATTTCAACCTCATATTTCAATGGACTTGGGATAGAATTCTAGCGGCAGTAAAGCCCATAGAAGAAGGTTCCTTTTTATACTTTCTTAGAGCTTTAAATTCTGATATTGCTTTAATGATTCAATCAATGGGAGGCACCACTCTACCTGCAGCCTATAGCCTCTCTATAAGAGCTGAAATTTTTTTAATTCAGGATGGCAAGCTTGCTCTTAGGCCCTCCATGCCTCTATACCCTAAATTAGGAAACCCAAGTACCATCCAGACACTCACATTACCTCCTATACCTACTCCTAGGAATCAAAGTTTAGATGAAGCCTCCACCTCATTCTCTAACACCTCAAAAGAGCTTCAGGAAGTTATGAAACAACTTTAGAACCTAGGGAATGAGATATTAAATATCAAAAGACAACATGCTCAAAGTTCTAGGCCATATCAGCCTCAAGCTCAGTATCAAGCTAGACCCCCATATCAGCAAAATAGACCGCTAGCTTAGAATGTAAATCAGAGTCAAAACCAAGGACAACCTCAAGTTGGTAGACCTTTCAGGTCATATGATCCAAATACAGCTTCAACATCAAGGGCATTGGTTCCAACATAGAACAACATGGAACAAGAATATGATTATTGTTTCCCATGTAATCAGCCACATAACATATCAATGTGTTTCAGTGGTGCACTAAATTAGGCATTGATGGTGCAAACCATTGGTGTATCACAAGAACCTAGACAAGAAGAAAATCAGAAGTAAGGAGCTAAACAAGAGACATCTCCAAGTGAAACTATGCTTGTCAATTGGCAAGATGAAGAATTATGTGGAATGAATTAGTCCCCTTCTTAAAGTGTAGTTGCCAATACACGGTCCAAAAGGAGAAATATTTGAGAAGGACAACCACCAAAATTAGTTAACCCTCAATCCTCCATTACTCCATAAGGTTTTGGCACTCCAAATGCAAATAACAACATGCAGAGCCAATCCAAGCCACCTTCTAAATCCACTTAGGCACCAGTTGTAACAACCCATGTGGAAGAGAAAAATATGCTAGGGAGGGGGCAACATAAGGAGAGCTCATTTAATATCATTGAGTAAATGAAGAAGACAAGTGTGAACATTTCACTATGGGAGTCACTGGCCATTCCAGGACAGAGGGACATGTTGCAGAATGCTATGGCCAATTGGTCAAGCTCAAATCGTCCCCCTAACCAGCAAGATAAAGTGCTTACCAATGCCGATCAACCTGAGGAGAAACATGGAAAAGAACAAGGTAAGAACCTGAGGCCTCCTCCATTCTATGTTTCATTAATCATTGGGGAAAAACTAGATCATAATTGCATGATTGATTTGGGGGAAAGTAGTTATGTAATTCCCAAACAAATAGATGATCAACTGGGTCTCCAGTATGAATTCATCTCTAGAGGGGTAGTACAATTAGATGGGACAATAGTGACAACTGTTGGAGTCATCAAGGATTTGAGCCTCACACTACATGCCTGCCCGAATGTGAATGTATTGTAGAACATATCAGTCATAGACTTGCCACCACATTTTGTATTGTGTTTGTTTAGGTACTTCATTGCCAAAATTGGAGGCTATTTTTCTGCTGACTGGTCATATATGATTTTTAGAACAAGGTATGGAGCTAAGGCCACAATAAGATCTGAGCCCATAACATATTACCACATTGAGTCTTATGTGCCTAGCCCAATCAATGCAAATTGTTTAGATTTTGATCAAGAGGACCTCCTAAACACTTGTGAAGTAGATACCAAGGTGGGGTATATCCCAGATTTGACTCTCGACGAATGGGAAAATAAAAGACATGCTTTTGACCCCTATAAGGAGATGGAAGAATTTGAGCTAGGAGTCTACTGTCTACATGAGGAGAATCATCCTCTTCCTGAAATCATTAAAACAAAACACAAAGACGAAAATGAAGTATGGCAATTTTTCTTTGATGGCAAGGAGTTAGAGGATGAGCTATGATTGTGTCACCCCCAGCTATGAAATACTACTCAACTTTCCATTTCCAATTTTCCTGTTCAAACAACACAAAAAAATATGAGGCTTTGGTTTATGGATTACATTGGAAATGAAAATGAGGAATAAAGAACTTGTAAGTGTTTGGTGACAGTGAACTAGTTGCTGATCAAGTCAGAGGAAAAAATGTTGTCAAGAATGACCTACTCAAGAGCTACAAGAATAGGGTATGATATTTCATTAAGGATTTCAAAGCCTTCAACATTGTGTCCATACCCAGGAAGGAGAATGAAGTTGCTGATAGGATTACAACAGTTGGAGCAACATTTGATGTGGTTGACATCATCAAGAGGGACAAAGGACAACCACATATCCATGTGATTGTGAGGCTAGAAGTGCCAGATAACAACATATGCTGGCAGGTGTTTGAGAATGGTCAGTAGATCATCAATTTCTTGCAAGAGGAAGTTGAATTCTCAGTAGTTATCAAGACAAATTAGAGCATAAATATGGAGATCAAGTAGTGCAGCTGCGTACAAAAAAGCTTCCCAAGGGTTTGGTGACATTGGAATCTATCTTCAATCCTAATGATCAGTTTTGCAAAGAGAAGGCTAACATACAAATCAAAGGAGAAGATTAAAAGTCAATTCTAGTTGGAGAAGGCAAAACACTTCAAATTGGCAAAGTGGCCACCGAGCAAGAAAGGTATGAATTCATGCAACTTTTCCAAGAGTTTCCAGATGTATTTTCTTGGAGCTATGAAGACCTAAGAGGGTTCAATCCGAAGCTAGCATAACACACAATTGAACTAGATCCAGATGTTAAGCCCATTAGGCAAAAGTAGAGACCAGTCAATCCACACATTGAACCTTTGATGAAGAAAGAGCTAAAAAAGCTGATAAAGTAGAGTATTATATTTCCAATCAAACACTCATGCTAGGTTGCAAACTTGGTCCCAGTCAGGAAGAAGAATGGAGAGATCAGGCTGTGTGTGGACTTTCATGATTTGAACAGAGCATCACTTAAGGACCACTAGCCACTCCCCTCAATGGATCAGATTTTACAAGTAGTGTCTGGATCAAAGAGATTCTCCCTCCTAGATGGCTACTCAGGGTATGACCAGATAATGGTGAGAGAAGATGATCAGTTCAAAATGGATTTCACCACCAAATGGGGCACCTATGCCTACAAAAAAATTCCATTTGGATTGTCTAATGTTGGAGCCACTTTCCATAGGGAAATGGATATGGCATTCAAACGGTTGATCAACAAAATAGTACAGATATATATGGATGACATCACTGTGTTCTCCAAAAATGCAGTAGATCACCTTTTTCACCTAAGACAGGTATTTCAAATATGTAGGAGATTTGAGGTATCATTGAACCCTAAAAAATGCATATTCTTGGCCCATGAGGGCAGGCTTCTAGGCCATGTTGTGTCAAAGGAGGGTTTGGCAATTGACCCAGAGAGGGTTGAAGAAATAAGAGCATTGCCATTACCAAGCCCTAAGAAAGCTCTTCAAAGATTCTTAAGAAAGATTAATTTTTTTTGTACGTTTGTACCAAACTTTGTTGCCCTTGTGAAGCCAATAACTTTTATGTTGAAGAAGAACTTGGCATTTAGGTGGACAACTGAAGGAAGAGTAAGCTTTGAGGCCATCAAAGAAGCTATATCACAAGCCCCAACTCTCGTGAATCTAGACTTCTCTAAGGACTTCATACTGTAGACACCTATAGTTTGATCAAAGCACTATTATTCCTAAATATTGCACTAACTATTCCTCTCCTCACAAATCAATGACACACCATCAATTAGACCTATCTAACTCCCTTCTTATGACACTTTTCAGGTTGTATATCCTCTTGTAAACCACTTAAATAGGTTATCATAGCCTCATTCTGACTAAATTATCTTCTTATTCCCTTCTAGTTTGTTTCTATTAGCTCCATAGACTATCAATCCATTTCATTGGATTGATTAGACCTTCTAAAACCCTTCCAAAACCTTAATTCCTCTCTAAATGAGATTAATTAGTCTAACCTAGATTAATTATCCTAAACCTAGTCAAATTCTACTTTGACTTACTAATTAACTTGTTGACTCCCTTTTTAGTCCCACATGCACCAAAAAGCCTCCCATTTCCCAAATGAAAAACTATAAATAGGCTTGACCCCTTCACTCATATCTAAGAATTCTCCCTCTTCCTAGCATACACTATAGTATTTTGTTAGGGTTTTAGATTGTATTTCTTCTATTGAGCTATTATCATTTTATAGCACAAATATGGAGTAAAAGGGAGAACCATTGGCCTTGAAGCCATTAATGGTGAGATATATTTCTCTTAATCACAAAATTGATTGCTTCGATCCTCTTAGGTTCATTATTTCAAGCTTTCAAAGAATATCAGAGAAAACACTTAGTTGAACTTGCACATAGAGTTCGCAGGCGGAAGAACAACACAAGAGCAAAGGCATGAAGGTATAGGAAGGCGTCATGCACGGAGGTGTAGAGTCAGAATTTCAGGACTTAGCTGATTTTGGAGATCAGGTCTATTCTTAGAGATTGGCGTGCGGAGCACACAAAGTGATGCCGAGACTTGTGCGCCACTCTTCATGGAGATTTTTAAAAGAGTATGTCAGATCACTCTTGCATGGGCATAATCTAAGAATATATCTGCCACTATAGTTAACTATTAGTGATCTATAGATAGCATACTTGCATGTATGGCTATAGTTATAAAAGGTGTGTGGCTATTATTAGCATGTGACCTATTTCTGGTAGAGTTAAGTGTTGGAGGGCTAGTCCCCCACCCTATATATATGTAATGAATTACTTAGTAAGAGATAAAAAAAGATACATGCTTTGAAGGATGAGAGACACATGAGTACATGAGACTGGATAATTGTAACAGATCCAGGCACACATGTCTGGTATTGTATGAAGATTTTTTTCTATTGGTACAATGAATATATAAAGAAAATTAGCCGAACAACAGTGTTCTGATATGTTTGTCAATGTATACTATTATTATCATGATGATTTACATTTAAGCACTTCTAGATCTGGTCTAGTATAATGATGAATAGATGGATTAGTTTCTAAAATATATGTTTACTACTTTATCATGCTACCATTCTGCTATAACAACTCTTAAGAGGGACCCGGTACCTTTGCACGCTTCGGGTGAGCACTCAGCCTAGGCTGAGTGATGTGCCAGTGTGACTAGGTGTTAACTAAGAATTCTAGGCTGCATCATTGGTTCTGTTGCCGGGACCTCTTTTTCAGTTGTTTCAGAATGGTTCGCGATGAAGACATACCAGCTAACTTTGGCAAGTGTTGAAGAATGGATTCATGATCTGGAGGAAGAATACGCACGGAGGTTTGACACTGGATCCGGATTTAGCGCACATACTTGGGTAGAGCAGAATCTGTATGATAGTTTATACAAAATCTTCTTTGTTATCTTTCCAGTAGAATTATACGAATGGTTGACTGCATATGCATCTAAGTGGAATTGGAGGTATCGCACACTTGTTTGGACACAAGAGGAATTTCAAACACTATATGATGCTGACCTGAGCTGGACTCGCGCGGTAGATACCTGGTTTTGCGGTGTCCTAAACAACTATATTTTGGAGTATTCAATTTCGACTTATTTGTGCCTGGAGGTAGTGGAGTTCCAGTTCCTACGGTATCCTAGAGGGACGTATTTGCAAGGTATTCCGCTGGCAATCAAAATACTAATGGTAACGTTGAACTTGGAAGCTAAACCCATGGAAAGCTAAAAAAATCTCCACGTGCGGGGGTAGGAACAAGATTGGTGAAAGATGGCAGACCTAGCGGCAGTAGCGTGGTAGAGGGAAGAGAGGTGGCTGAAGTATGATGAGGCACGTGAGAGGGAATTATGCAAGAAACAAGAAATTGCAGAATGGATGGTGTTGTGGAGAGAGATGGCTCGTGAAGGATTTGAGGCTCATGGGGAGGAAGAAGAGCAAGAGCATCAGGAACTCCCCCATCTAGGAAAGCATGACAGAGAACCCTCTTCGGCCTCACATGGAAGCATGCTAGTAGATATGACCTGGGCCGTGGGTGCGCATCTAAGCCAACCTGCTGACCTAGCCCTTGCGCTTGGTTTTCCAGTATCTAGTACAGTAGGTAAAAATAGTTTTAATTTAGGAAGTGAAAGTGTAGAAATAAGTCAGATAGCAAGTACATCAATGGCAGCACAAATAGACTCATTATTCTTTGGGGGTACATTTTCAGGCTCATCATCTACACAGAATATTAGCGCTCCGAGTATGGGATTCACCTCTTGAACTGGGACTACCTCACAGACTGTAGGGGTCTAGTATAGTACCACTGTAGGGACACAAGGGAGTGCATCCACAGGCCCTATTCCAAATCCTGGAGGAGGATTAGGTGGTATGGGAAGTACTAGTTCTGGTGGTTCGGGTGGTTTTGGAGGAAGAGGAAACCAAGGAGGTTCTGGGTCAGGTGGTCAAGGCCCACAACAACCCCAGAACATTTATATGGAGATGTCCCTTCATCTCCTAGAGTACAGAGGTATCGAGGATGCTACTGAACATGTTCATATGTGTGAAATATTGTGGCGCATAAAAGGTATCATGGCTTCTGAGTGCAAGGCAAGTCAATTTGCTACTACATTATAGGTGCGCGCGCACAGCTGGTATAGGAAGTTTGATCCCAATCAAACTTGTATTGACTATGCAGCATTGAAAGATGCTTTCTTGAAAGAGTTCCATATCCCAGAGTTTGAGCAGAAGAGTATAAGCGCACTCAAGGATATAAAGCAAGGCACTACTAAAAGTGTACGTGAGTATGATGCCCATTTTAAAACACTTCTATCCAAACTCTCTTATGACATTCATGCAAGTCAACATGCACAATGGTTTGTCAGGGGATTGATTACCCCATTTCGAAGAGCACTGTCGCATAAAACTTATACCGACCCGCGTGAAGCATTGGAAGCCACTTTATGCACTGAAGCAGTTGGGAGTATTGACACTGGAGTTAGTCCATTTTTGGAAGCTCAGATAGCAGCTATGACAAAACAGTTAGAGAAATTATTAGCAAACTCAGCTCATGAAACATGCTCAGGAATCTGGTGTACAGATTATGAAGTGGAAGGCCACACCAAGGATATTTTCCCCCGCAGAACTGTATGTTCGCTACTGTTGGACTGTGAGATTTTCCATTTGAATCATGATGCTAGTCACTACCCCCTACTACAACGCACGATTAAAAAGAATGTATCCTCCTTTTGTAAAATTTGTAGGTCCACAACCCATGATACTAAGGACTATAGATTGATTGGCCAGATCCATGATGCCATTGATATTGGGGTAAGACAGGCGAGTGTGGCTGATAATTCTAAAGGGAAGAATGAGCATCAGGATAGGGATTATAATAAAATGCGCTATGACAGGAATGACGGAAGGTTTGAAGGGGTTCGTGAAAGGGGATGAGGATATCGAGGTGGATATGGAGGACGAGGCCGAGGTGGAGGAAGGAGTGAATTCCCTCGAGGAACTTGCTATACATGTGGTTCACTTGACCATTATAGGCGCGAATGCCCGCAGAATATTTCCTGTTCATTTTGTGGAAAGGGGCATAGTTATGAATAGTGTCTAGACTTATATAAGCATCTCAGTAAGTAGCACAAGCAAGAAAACAAGGGCACAGGGATGGTTAGAATCTAGTGTGCAATAGAGAATCAGTGGATGCCCAAGTTAACACCAGAACCTGAGGTAGTAACAGTCAAGATAACCACATGAGCTGAGGCGGCACGCGCAAGAGAGGTATTGCAACAGAAGCCGACAATCACTAGGGAGGAGGTTTTGCATGCTAGGTATCTAGATCCAGCTCATCAGAAATAATTCTATCAGGAAATGATGGAGGTCCTTAGAAGCCTTCAAGGTGAGATACAGGGTTTGAAAGAGTAGTCTCGGAAATTGGAGCATAAGGATACAGAACAGGCCCCGTCAGATATTGATGACATCAGAGAGGTATGTAGAACGTTGCGCCAAGAGAATATTATTCCTTTATTAGGAAATTGGTTAAAGGGGAATAATCTGTGCATGGGAACTGAGACTAGAAGACAAATACTTCATGTGAATCTTCCCCCTGATAGCATTGATTACGACAAGGAGATCACTTTGAATGTTGTTGTGGACGGGTGGTTGTTGAGCAATATTTTGATTGACACAGGTGCAGAAGTAAATGTACTTACATTGGATGCGTGGGAACAAATGGGGAGACCCCCATTGCAGCCATCATCTAATGTATTGTTCATGGAAACAGAATGAAAGCTACTCCCATAGGAGTTTTGAAGGATGGATCTATCACTATACAAGGGGCCAAGTTCATAGGAGACTTCGAAGTGCTAGCACTTGCGGAAGCAGATAACTTCCCAGCTTTGCTTGGGTGCCCTTGGTGTTATGCAAACAATGCTGATTTGAGGTTTAACAAGGGGTATATCAGCTTCAAGAACAAGGAGGAAAGGGTTATAATACCATTGACAGATGGGAAATCCATGCCATATGTGGAACCTTTAAGCGAAGAGGACTTGAACAAAATCTATATACACGTTATTCGGGACCTAGAGGTCAATGATCCATCTAAGGAAGGAATCCTTCATTGGGAATATTCCCAGCTCAATCAATGATACTACCAGTGTTGCTTGTGATAATTAGGCTCGTGACACTTATGAACTAGTGGGGTGTGAAGTTAAGTGTGTGGTTTCTTGTAAAAAGGGTTTTCCCTCTGTTCAGTGTATAGGTCACTCAGTACCCCGCTATACTGGATCCAAAGATTTGGCTAGATTCTTACAGGCCATGGAAACAAACTGGGCTGACCAGCTTAAATGATGAGATATGTTGTCATATACTTTGGGCAGGATAGCCGCGTGTTGGTGGGTGGTCCACAGGGATAATCTCTTAGAATGGGGAATGATTGGGACCGCCTTATCAACCAGGTTTTCAAGAAGTAATGCACCTACAAAAATTTTCCCTTATCATGGTGATCAACCTGCTCAGCATCATATCCAGCAGTGTGAGAGACTCTGGACAGTAGGACAGGAAGCATTACCGCCCTCACTTTGGGTGCATCAGTTTTATTCTACTCTACAAGGTTGCCCGCGTGCTTGGTATGTATATGTTGAATTACATCGCGACACTAGCAATTGGCAAACTTTGACTGCAGGGATGATCCAAACTTTTGACTTCTTTTCATCTACACCACCAGTGAACACAACTTTAAGCTTTATCAAGCGCTTAACCATGGGAGACAGTGGGAAAGTGGAAGAACTTATTCAAGAATTATTTGGTGAGACAGAGACAAGGGCACGTTTTACGGATGAAGAAGATGATATCATATTACTTGAGCGCGCTTCTCTGGAAAAAGATAAGGGGAAGATGGTTTACATAATTGATGATGAGGAAGTTGAGCACTTGGATGTGGATCATTCACATGGAACACGTGAAGTGTTAGCCAGTGTGGATGTAGATGCGTGCGCATATCATGAACCTATGAAGACAACAAAGGTAAATATAGGCACAGAAGCTGAACCTAAGGAGGTGATAATTGGGGATTACTAGTCAGAATCAGAGGTAGCAAAGATCATAGAGTTACTTCGAGACTATGAGGACTTATTCCCAAGAGGATACCATGAACTCAAAGGTGTGCATATATCACTTGGAGAAATGAAGATAAAGCTCAAGGAAGGTGCGTGCCCTGTTAGGAAGTGACCATATCGGATGAATCCCAATTTGCACGAGAAAGTAAAGGAGGAGATTGACAAGATGTTGAAATCCAGGATCATTCGACTGTTGGATGAATCAGAATGGGTCAATCCTATGGTGATAAGCATCAAAAAGGATGGTAGGATTCAAATTTGTGTTGATTATAGAGAGTTGAATGCAGCATGTGTTACAAATCCCTTTCCTATGCCATTCACAGAGGAAATATTAGGAGTGGCTGGGCGTGAGATATATTCATTTACAGATGGGTTCTTTTGGGTATCATCAGGTTAGGATTGCCCCAGAAGATCAAGAGAAGACCACCTTCACTACTGAATGGGGAATATTTTCCTATATTGTGATGCCCTTTGGATTGAAGAATGCACCTACTGTATTTTCAAGGATAGTGGTACAAGCCTTCAAGGATTTTATTCATAACTTCTTACAGGTCTATCTTGATGATTGGACCGTTTATGGGCTAATTAAGGATCATTGTGACAATTTGCGCTTAATGTTTGAAAGATGTCGACAGTTGAGTATCTCATTGAACATCAAGAAGTGCATCTTTGCTACTCCCTTTGGCACACTTTTAGGACACATTATCTGTAAGGAAGGGTTGTTGGTTGATCCAGCTAAAGTTGCAGTCATCATAGGCTTGAAAGCGCCTTCCAGTCAGTGCGAGGTGCACAAATTTTTGGGTCATATAGGGTATTACAGGAAGTTTATTAAAGGGTATGCAAAAGTTACCACGCCCTTGGAAGAATTACTTAAGGGAAAAGGTACATTCTACCGGGGGAGTCAAAGTAGCGCGCGTTTGAGATATTGAAGAAGAAACTTACTACCGCGTCTATCTTGTGTTTTCCTTCATGGGATAAACTTTTCATGTTCATGTGGATGCCTCTGGCATAGCCATTGGTGTTGTCTTAGCTCAACCAGGAGAAGGTATTGTTGATCATCCCATTTTCTTTGCTAGTAGGAAGTTGACCCCTGTAGAACAGAATTATACCACTACAGAGCGCGAGGCCTTGTCCATGATCTATGCCTTGCACAAATTTCGTCAGTATTTGTTGGCCACACCATTTGTGTTTTATATAGATCACATGGCATTAAAGTATTTGGTGAACAAGCCCATTTTACAGGGGCACATATGTCGATGGATACTCTTATTTCAAGAGTTTGACTTTACAGTTGTGGTAAAACCAGGCAAAAGATAATTCTGGATTGGATCACTTGTCTAGAATTTAATTAGGAGAAGAGGCACAAACAATAGAAGAGACCATGCCTGATGCACATTTGTATAGGTTACAATGCACGGTGCCATCAAAATTGGAGGACATTGTTGTCTTTATAAGGACTGGTATAGCACCAGAAGGCATGAAAGCTTTAGAGAAGAAGCAACTTGTTATTCACGCGGAACCATTCATGTTAATCAGTGGTGATTTTTACAAGTTAGGTAGAGATGAGGTGTTACGCCATTGTGTATTGGAGCATGAATGAAAGGATATAATGGAAGAAGCACATGGTGGTATTGCAGGTGGCCACTATGCAGGTGATGCAACAGCGCAAGATCCTACTTGCTGGTTTGTGGTGGGAAACATTATACAAGGATTGTAAAGAGTATTGTAAGACATGTGACCATTGTCAATGTCTCGGTCGACCAGGACAAAGGGATGAGATGCCTTTACGACCAATTACAAGTGTAGAACCCTTTGAGAAATGGGAAATTGACTTTGTCAGGCCTATTTCACCAGTCGCGCGCAGGACTGGATCGTGCTATATCATCACTTGTATATATTATCTTACCCAATGGGTAGAAGCAACACCTACAAAGGACTGTACAGTGGCTACAGCAGCAAGGTTCTTATGGGAGAATATTCTTACAAGGTATGGTTGTCCTTTAAGTTTAACAAGTGATAGGGGCACACATTTTTTAAATGAGACAATAAGAATTCTTTTAGACGAGTTTATGGTTGCCCACCATAAGACTACACCCTATCACCCTCAGGCAAATGGGACTGCTAAGGCTTTTAACAAGATTTTGAGCCACACATTGACCAAGATTTGTGATGTTGGAAGGAAATATTGGGATGATAAAGTATCTGCTATTCTTTGGGCTTATAGAACAACATACAAAAGATTGAACAAAGCCACACCTTTTCAATTGGTGTTTGGCGTGGAAGTTGTTCTTCCTATAGAATTTATGTTACCTTCTTTGTGCATTGCGCGTGCTGGAGGTCTAGCTGATGAGCAAGCCTTAGAAGAATGGATTGAGAAGATGGTTCAACTAGATGAGCACCGAGCCATCGCACGCTGGAGTCAGAAACAGGAGAAAGCGTGCCAAAAGGCATGGCATGATCAACACATCAAGGATAAGAAACTTGCGGTGGGACAAATGGTGTTTCTATATGACTCCAAGTTTTTACACCATCCAGGAAAGCTCGAGGTGCATTGGTTGGGGCCGTATGTTATCACTCATATACTTGAGTCAGGTGTTGTCTTCCAGTTAGAAACAATTGATGGCACAAGGTTTCCCGGTTACTTTAACGGGAGTAGGTTGAAGCCCTACTATAAATAAGTCTTCTTGGTGTTTGTAATAAGGCAGTATTTCTAGATAAATTAGGTTTCCCCATTTGCATTTCCTTAATGTGTTTCTTTCATTTTCACTATGCTTTGTCAATTTAGCTCTTATTTGTGTAATAAGCGTGCTTACGTGCATCAAGCTGACTACAATATGAAGCATGTTGATGCATAGAGGACTACACATATTTTTTGTGTGGGGTGGATTGTTGGTGACTCTCAAGTATATGCTGCGATGATTTCATGTTGTGGGTGCTGAGAAAGAAGGTTGCTAAGGGTAACTGACAAAAGATTGCTTCTCAAGATAAGTAAGGATGAAGTGGAATGAGGGAACGTATAATGCAAGGTAAGCGGCGGCCATGTTAACTACTAGGAGATGGTGCAGTGACGAGGTACTCAGGTGCTAGAGTGCACGCTGAAGAGAAGTCAGTAACAAAGGGTAAAAAGGTGCGCTAGAAGGTTATAACATTTGGCACGGAAGGTATACCATGCGGAAATGATAAAAATGGGTAATAAATGAGGAGAATTTGGTAGGTGGAGGAGTAATTAATGCAGCAAAAAGTGGAAATCTATATAAGGATGGGATGTAATTTCATTTTTACCCTTGCGACTACGAGAAATCGACAAAGAGCTACACGCAAAGTGCTAAGTAAAGTGATTCAAGGTACGAAGCAAGTGATCCAGGCATAGAAGACATATTTATTTATTAGAAGGGCTTGAATCCCCATAGGAAAATGGTTTGAATGAAGTAGAGTAACAGAATAGAGCTAGGGTGTGTGATTTCACGATTGTAAATTAGGGCACGGTTGAATCGAGTTAGGGTTTGAAGAAAACTACTAAAAAAACATAACAAACGGTCTAGAAAATAAAAACCCAAAGAGAATAATGGCACCAAAGAAGAAAGCAACACCAGTAAAGGAAAAGAAGAAGGTGGTAGTAGAAGAAGAGGAAGAGATGGCCCTGGAAAGTAATTTTTCAAAAATGTAGTACCTTGAGGAAGTAATTGTGGGCCAGGAATGGGATACCCACATACGACAGAGTAAGATAAGTGAGTATAATCACCAAACCAATGATAACCAGAAGAAATTAGATGACTTGCTCACCTCCCGAATGAACAGGTGAACTAAGGATGGCATGCCAATACATGATCATGCCGGGGAAAGGCTACTGAAAGGGATTGGTTTCTACCAGTTGTATGAGCTCCCATACTTTAAAAAGTATGCAGCATTGTATAGATGGCTGATGATCTGAGTCCATGAGGACTTTTTTCTATTTTACAGGATGGAGGGTAAGATTGACACCCATTCTCATTGCAACAGTAACCGGATTAAGGGAAACAGGTGAAGATATTAAGACTGACCTAGCTGACAAGAGTGCCATCTTGGAGACACAGAAAGCACTGGGCTATCAGAAAGGACCACGTGGAATGGACATTGATAAACTGAAAAATTGTCCAGTAGTACAGGCAGCAGCACACCTGGTTACAAAATTGAATGACCAAGAACGTTGGTCACAAGTTAACTCTATGTGGCTACATGTGGCAAAACGCATGTCAAAAGGAACCACTTATAACATTGCCAGCTTCATTGCAAAGCAAATAGTAGAGGAAGTGCACACAAGAAATAAGATAAGTTTTGGTTGTGTTTTACTAAGTTTGGTCTTCATGGAGATTGGGGTACCAGATGGCCCAAAAGAGAATATATGGGAATACCCCATGAATCACAAGTCTCCAGCTGAACGATTCAACAAGTATCTATGAAAGGGGTCAATGAAGGAGGAGGTGAAGGAGTGAGCAGAGATGTGGTATGATAGGCTCTATGCAGCATTTGGAGAAGAATGGTGTATACCCAAGGATTTGCCTTTGGTTCTAGGGAAGCAGGCACAGTTTGTAGTCTACCAACACTTTTGTATTACACACTTTCCAATGGTAGATGGGTCGTGGAGCCCCTGGTGAAAACTACCTTACGTATTTTCTGTGCAATACTTCCAAGCTTCAGTTCATTAGTTCACCAACACACGGAGGTTAGTGTTTAATGCAGACAAGGTGGATTGTGAATACCACACCCTACGGAAAACGTATGGATATCCAGGGAGGAATGCATACAATGAGAATAATATCTTAGAGATTTTGAGCATTAAGCCAGAAACACTTGCCACTGCGAATATTGGGGCTATGCTGATATACCTCCAACTTAAGCCCAAAATGGAAAATAACAAGTATGTGGAAAATGAGTTCGTGCTTCCAGGGCCACCGAAGGGGAAGCATACCATGGAGAACATTCCGGCACCTAGGCCCTCTGAACCCAAGCAAGATGATGAGGAAGAGGATGAAGAACACGAGGATAGTGGTGGCTTGGTGCGAAGGAGGAAGCAACCATCTGGACAAGAGAATGAGCGCGTGACAACTTCCCAGGGAGGAGTTACGGGGGAGGAGCAGGGCGACCAAATATTTAAGAAGGTCTTTAAGCACACAAGGGTGCAAGGAGAAACCCAGCAAGTGAAGGAGCCATAGGAGAAGAAAAGAAGAAAACTCAGGCTAAGCGAGGAAGTAGAAGAATCTAAGGAGAAGGTGCCTTCATCTCCAATAGAAGAAGAGCCTCAAAACAAGGAGGAGAAAATAGAAGGAGAAGAAGGGGAACAATCAGAGGCTACACAGGACAAGGGTGAGGATACATCTAGTATTCCTAACCTTGATGTAGCCATTCCAAGAGGGCCCAGATCCCGTCGAATAGGTGAGGACGCCAAGGCACATACCATGGGATATGTAGAAGACCCAAAGCTGATTATTCACGCTTGGTTTGAGAGCACCATCAAGCAAAAGAATCTATTCGGATGGGTGCTCATGGACGAGGACAAGGTGACTCTACGCACAAGGAAGCAACTTTCATGGTCAATGCACATGCATATGGATGAGCCAGAATTTGATATCAGTGAAGAATCATGTGTGTCAAGATGATTGAAGAAGGCACCTGAAATAAGGCACATGACAATTAAGCCAACAGTGATGTCAGACGAGCAGGTAAGCAATGCTCTGGTAAAGGTATCTGCTGAAGTAGCAAGAAGAAACATTGATAAATTTGCTACCATTAAGGTGCTGACAGAGAAGCTGAAAGCCAAGGATGTGGAGATAGCGTGCCTAGTACAGGAAAAGGACTTGATCAAGAGAAAATATGACACTTTTGTTAATATGGCGGAGGAAATTGGAGATGATGTCCTAAAGATATGCCCACATTTGGAATCCCAAGTACCAAAAGAATTTCCTTCTGTGATGTAATATGTAAAGACAATGATAACATTAGTGTTGGAGGATGAAAAGGTGCGTATATCAACATAGCCCAAGGATCCTAGGGAAAAGGCAGATAAAGCACAGGCTGCAGTAGCAAGGAAGATTGCTACTTATGAAGGCCTACTGCAAGCCACCCATGACTAACTAAATAAATACGATCATGCGCTAATGATATGCACAGCCCCAGATGCACTGATCGCAGTAAAAACATTGGAGGAGGAAAATGAAGTCAACAAGGCTATGAAGGATGCTACCCTAGGCCGTGCTGAATGGTTAATCCTGGTGAAGCAGAAGTGCGAGACACTAGCTGCGGCACAGGCACCGTATAAGGAAAGGTTAGATGAGCTTGGAAAGGTCATTGCTCAAAAGATGGATGTATTGGAGGGGGTGTAAACCTCTATGTCAAGCGTAATGCTTATGATACAAAATGAGCAAGGAAAGCTCATTATGGAGGAGCTGCAGTCCATCATTGCAGACGTGCTAGAGATGGCAGGAAAGGTGTTAACGGAGTGGGAGAACCTGGAAGCAGATATAAAAGAAGAATATCTAGAGTTGCTACTTCAGGATGAAATGAAGGGGCCTGAGGCTTGAACAGTTTTGTTAGTTGCGTATACCTTATTCAAAATTCTTTATTCAACCATTCTTTATTTATCCATTCTTTGTGTAAGTTTTGGACATCACCATTGTCAGGGTGACAATGAGATTAGTGTGGGGTAATGTTGATCAGAGAAAACACTTAGTTGAACTTGCACACAGAGTCCGCGTGGAAGAACAACACAGGAGAAAAGGCATGAAGGTATAGGAAGGTGTCACGTGTGGAGGTGTAGAGTCAGACTTTCAGGACTTAGCCGATTTTGGAGATTAGGTCTATTCTTAGAGATTGGCATGTGGAGCACACAAAGCGATGCCGAGACTTGCGTGCCACTCTTCGTGGAGATTTTTAAAAGAGTACGTCAGATCACTCTTGCATGGGCATAAGCTAAGGATAGATCCACCACTATAGTTAACTATCAGTGATCTATAGATAGCATACTTGCATGTATGGCCATAGTTGTAAAGGCATGTGGCTATTATTAGCATTTGACCTATTTCTGGTAGAGTTAAGTGCTGAAGGGATAGTCCCCCACCCTATATATATGTAATGAATTACTTAGTAAGGGATAGACAAAGATACATGCTTTGAAGGATGAGAGACACATGAGTACATGAGACTGGATAATTGTAACAGATCCAGGCACGCATGTTTGGTATTGTATGAAGCTTTTGTACTATTGGTATGATGAATATATAAAGAAAATTGGCCAAACAATAGTGTCTGATATGTTTTTCAAAGTATACTATTATTATCATGATGATTTACATTTAAGCGCTTCTAGATCTGGCCAAGTATAATGATGAATAGATGGATTAGTTTCTAAAATATATGTTTACTACTTTATCATGCTACCATTCTGCTACAACAACCCTTAAGAGGGGCCCAATACCTTTGCACACTTTGGGAGAGTGCTCAACCTAGGCTGAGTGATGTGCTAGTGCAACTAGGTGTTAGCTAAGAATTCTAGGCTGCATCAGCACACCTGGTGGGACTATTCAGAATGGATCTCTAACATAGTCCTAGTATAGAAAAATCATGTCGGCATAAGTATTTGCACTGATTTCCATGACATTAATAAGGCATGTCCTAAGGATGAATTTCCCCTACCTAACATTTACATGATAGTTGATTCTTCTTCTAGTTATGAAATGTTATCCTTAATGGATGGATTTTTAGGTTATAACCAGATACGGATTGTAGAAGAAGATCAACATAAAAAAACCTTCATCACCCCTTGGGGAAATTTTTTCTAGAAAGTCATGCCTTTCGGGCTCAAGAACACTGGGGCTACTTATTAGTGGGCCACGACTGTTATCTTCCATGATATGATAAGTGACATCATGGAAGATTATGGTGATGACATCCTAGTGAAATACAAGAGTAGAAGAGAGCACCCTGAAGTACTGTGGCGTATTTTTCAGCATCTATGAGACTATAAGGTTCGCTTGAACCCTAATAAATGTGTCTTTGGTGTTTTATCAGGAAATCTCCTAGGGTTCATTGTTTCACAAAGAGGGATTAAAGTGGACCTTGCTAAGGTCACAACTATTATAGAAATGCCTCCGCCTACAACTCTCAAGCAACTGAGGAGTTTACAAGGAAAGATTCAGGAAATCCATCACTTCATTTCACATCTTGTGGATAAGTGCCACCCCTTTACCCATTTTTTTTAAAAATATACCACATTCAATTGGGGACCTGACTGTCAGAAGGCCTTTGCACTGCTAAAATAGTACTTGGTCAGCCCACCTGTGCTCATGTCGCCTACCCCAGGTGAACCTCTCCTATTGTACATATCTGTTACCCAATTTTCTATTGGTGCACTGCTTGCCCAATATGAACTAAAACATAAAGAGAGAGTGGTTTACTATCTCAGTTGTACCTTGATTACGTACAAATTGAATTATCCATAAATTGAAAATTCTTGTTTGGCAGTTGTCTTTACCTTCCAAAATCTTTACCATTATCTCCTAAACAACAAAACCAAACTCATATCCAAAGTTGACCCTCTCAAATACCTTTTATCCAAACCTACCCTCATAGGCCGAATGGCTAATTTGATCATTATCCTGAGTGAATTTGATATTGAGTTTATAAATTAGAAATCATAAATCCTTGAAAGGACAAGTTTTGGCTAATCAGTTGGTAAAAGTGCCTCTACTAGTTACAAAACCTTTATGTCTAGATCTACCAGATGCATCTATGATGTACATTGTAGAATCTGTAGTGTGACAGGTCCATTTTGATGGATCATTCACCTTCCATGGATCAGAAGCAGGAGTGGTGCTTATCACTCCCACATGTAATGTCATACCAAGAGTATTTTGGTTGGGATTCTCATGTAATAATAACATTACAGAGTACGAGGCACTCATTGCTAGCCTCAAGCTAGCTATTACTTGGAACATCATATAGCTACGAGTCATTGGAGACTCTTAAATTATCATTAAACAAGTTAATGATGAGTACAAGGTTAAAGATGAGAAACTCATTCCATATAATAAAATGGTTGAAACTCTGAAGGAGTACTTTACACATATCATATTTGAGAAAAATCCAAGGTCACATAATAGATCTGCAGATGCTATGGCTACAGTTAGGTCTCTGTTACGTATCCCACCTAAGGAGAGTAAAATACCTTTCTTCGTAGAGAATTTACAAATACCCACATATGATATGCTAGAGTCATGTTTAGTATGTGAAGTTGTTGGTCCATTATCCACTAGTATGACACTATCTTTCAATACCTACACGATGGCACTTTTTCACTAGACATTAATCATTCTAAAAAGAAATCCCTTATCCTCTGCATAGCCCATTATACCCTCATAGGAGGCACCCTTTATTATCATGGCTATGACAGGAATCTGCTTTGTTGTTTGGATGTTCATGATTCTATCCATGTCATTAAGGAAGTACATGGTGGTATTTTTGGAGTGCACACCAGTGGCATGGTTTTAGCTAAGAAGCTATTGAGAGTCATTTATTATTGGCCTACCAAGGAATCGGATTGTTGCAACTTTGTAAAGAAGTGTGAACTATGCCAGAAATATGGAAACTTAATACATGCACTAGCACAGGCCTTGTAGCCTATTACAATGCCTTGGCCATTCTCTAAATGGGGCTTGGATCTCATAAAGAATCTCCATCCTTCTTCTTCAGATGGTCATACTCACATCATCCCTGCCATCGAATATTTTACCAAATGGGTAGAAGTTGTCCCTCTTACTTATGTTACCGGTGCATAAATTTCAAAATTCATCATGAACCATCTCATCTGCCCTTACGAGATCCCTTCAGCCATTATGACTAATAATGGTAAATCCTTAAAAAAAAATGGTTTAAAACTTGTGTCAATGCTTCCATATCCAACTCAAGTGGTCTACCCCCTATTACCCCTAAGGTAATGGATGGGAAGAAGCTACTAATAAAACCCTTGTGTAGATTATGGAGAAAATGGTTAGTAAAACCGGATGTAATTGGCACATATAGATACATCTTGCCCTCTGGGCCTCTCGCACTTCCATCCACACTCCTACTGGTGTGACCCCATATTCATTCGTTGATGGTAGTGAAGCCATCATACCTCTGGAAGTGGAGCTTCCTTCCCTGAGAATATCTCTCAGAGACTATCTTGATAAAGACGAGGACTACAAATTTTCTCTACTGGTGGAGTTGGAACAATTAGATGAAAGGTGTATCAGAGTGCTCAATCACGTGAAGGTATATAAAAATAGAGTATCTAGAGGATATAACAAACACATAATTCATCGGGAATTTGATGTAGGTGATCTAGTCTTGAAAGAAAATCAAAAGAACACCGTCAAAGATAGAGAAATGAAAGGTAAGTTTAAGGCTAACTGACTAGGTCCTTATGTAGTAGTGGTAAAGTATGAATCAGGAGCCTATAAACTTGCCTAATTAGATGGTGAAGAGCTTCCAGAACCTATGAATGCCATGCACATCAGGCAGTTCTATGCTTAAGCATGACGAGAATATCAGATAAGGACTAAAAATAGAAAAACCAAGGAAAAACAAGATTTTTTTTTTGAGAAAACAGTAAAGAAAAAGTAGGTTATCCACATGTGAAAACCACACAATTGTGGCACAGTGGGTAGGTCTTTGGGTGAAAACTAGTTTTTGGTGCTCAAGGAAGATCTCCTAGACACAAGTCACTCTTGTAGCATGATGGGTCATCATCACCACTTTCTAGATATGATGTCCTTTTCTAGGTCTAGGAACTCTACTAAGGCCACCTTTGCTACCACTATGATCTGGTTTATTTTATCTTATATCTACATGAAGGATATTGCCTTTGTATACTCCCATCTAATGCTGAGGGCACCTGCACATTTTCATCTTCTCGTACATACACATGTGGAATTCTACCTTTTGTAAATTCCCACATCACGTTAGGGGCATCCACGCTTCTTTATTCTCATACATTACTTTCGGAACATGACCTTAGAAAAATGCAAAAAAACTCAGAAAAGGATACACAAAAAACCTAAACATTCAGAAAATCACCCTTTTTTAGGGATGGAGCTACGATAACCATGCAATGTTGTTTTAGAAAATAATGTGAACATTAGCCTTGAAAATTTATCTTTTTAGATAAACCCAAAAACATTAGAAAATATATCAATGTTGTCCCAAAAAAACAAGGTAATAATGTAATTGCCTTTAGTTGTTAGTTTGTATAGTTTTGATTGTGAATACTTTTTCGTGTAATGTTATGACTTATTTTCTTAACATGGGTTAGATCTTGTTTAAAATAATTAGGTATGGAATTTGATTCATTTGTAGCTTGTATGCATTTATTAGGGTTATGTTATCACTGAATCACAACAACCTTATGTTTACATAAGTGCATATACTTGAGCTCATGGTGTGATTGGATAACATGGGTATTATCTCTGAGTTGTGGGACTTGATACTTGAGATAGACCTCCAGAGAAAGCTGGTTCCTGCTCCTAAACTACCTGCCACAATCTACTCTAATGTAGGTAAAATTCACTATCCTAATCTAACTTTCCAAGGGACCAAGGAGAGAGAATGCATAAAAAATGAAAGCCTACACTACAACAGTGATAAACCAGAAAAGGAGGGGTGTGAGATTAGTCTTCCAACGTGTGAAAAATAGAAGTAAAATGCATACTAAAAGGGGTGATAACAATTCTCCACAATATGGAAAATGCATTCACAACAATATTTCATACATGCATAATAACAACATGAGTCCTTGCAAGAGCATAAAAATAGACATAATATTCTTATAATGAAGGTTGAAAGGGCAAGAAGAGTGCAAAAAAACACAACAGGGGAAGATGCATCCACAAACTCGTATTTTATTGCTTCATGATATGCACAGTTCAATCTATTACAAGATAAGGGCCTGGATCACCATGCAAGAAGTCCATTACACGGGTGTATAGCACATTGGCTTTACAAAGTAATTTTGATAGAGCTTTGCTATAAAAAAAACTACCTCCCTTTTACATTGAGCCTAGTATTCCAATTTAGAGAAAAAAAAGAAGAGAGAGAGAAGAGGAAAATGGAAATCCCAAAATTTTTCCTTCAACCACTTGTAAGAGGCATTAAATGGATTGAAATGATTGTATGTTACTTGAAAAATGATCCCCATACTATCCCAGGTGTAGCAGTAGAGAAAGAATGATGACTATGCCTCTTAATTGCACTCCCAACTACCAAATAAAACACTATCATGAACTTGGACATGTTTTATAAAAAATATCCATTTATTTATCATAAAATCCCAAATTTATTCATTGTTGTATGTTAGGCTCGGAAACACAATTCCAATGGTACTATTTTTGTGTGATTTTATTGAGAAATGCAAAAGTTATGACCTTCTGAGTGCAGGTAGCTATTTTGGGTCTGCCACACATTTTCTGTCATTTGACGGGACTGAGCATTTAATTTACTGGAGCTGAATATGTTTATTTTATTTTAATATATCTACCCTTATCAAAATTAAGAAATCTAGTTCTTGTGATGTAGAAGATGTCATGCTCATTCCAGAAAGTCCAATTTTATGAAAATCAGAGCTTGGAGTCAAAAGTTATGGCCATTTGAAGTTCAGGGGTCAAACGTCGACTTTTTCTCTTCATTGCGGCTATTTTGGCAAAATCGGGTCCACGTGTTCTAGCTTTCCTAGAAAAAAATATCTGCATTTCCTAATTTTAGCTTCCTTGTCCCTACACACCCACTATTGACCAGGCCGTGAGGGCCATTGAATTCTGCATTTGCCGCATCTCATTTAGCTTGGCTCCTTGTGTAGTGATTTTTCCTTTTCACGTCCTGACGTTCTAACTGTCCCATGGACCACCTGGGACAAAAATGTCTGATTTTTCAGCAAAACACCAGAATGAGCCCATTTTTTGGATTTTTCCAATTTTCTCTAACTTCTTGGGTTTTTTCTAGGATGAGGAAGTTAGAGAGAAGCCAAGGGGACCCCAAAAACATGATTTTTGGCCTTGAATCAATTCTACTTGCTAGGGACTGAAGAATCTGATGCATGTTATCAAAATTACCTTGAGGGGTGAATTTTGGATAACATGTTCATTTTACATACTTAGATTAAAGTGTCAATTTGATCTTTGTGGTATGCTTTGTCAAATCATGTGTTTACATCATAAGTAGTGTTGTGTTATATGGATACAATTGTTTAGCTTTGTTAACTTTTTCTTGTATTTTTGTCTCTTGCACAATTGTTTGTTATCACATCTATCATCTATCATTCTTCACATATAAACATCATCTACTACATCATATATACAAAAAATGCTAAGTATTACATCATGCATGTATGTTAAGCTAATCATCACATATCATATCATCAATGGGGGTAAGAGGGGTTACGCATAATCACAAATATATCCCCCCCCACACCAATATCATCTATTATCAGCCCAAGTGCTAGAATAAGAACTCAGTAACATCTCATAAATCTAAAAATATGTGGTGCTATCTATAGATATATCAAAATATGAAAGCATGAAGCATACACATCTCTAAATCTAAGGTATGTCACATACATAAAGGAAAGAGAAATCATACATCATAATCAATGCTCATACAAAGCATAATCACAATATAATATGACAAAATCATCATCAAAATGTCCATATAATACATGTATAAATGTCCAAGTCAATGTTCAAAATATACATCATCGATAAAATATGCCATCTAAAAGGGGCATGCATCAAAAAGAATCGAGCCTTCATCAAAACAATGGTACATACAACTATACATCAAAATCAACCTTCATAAGAGGCATATATATAATACATCTGTAAAAAAGGAGAAGTAAAGAGCTCAACCACAACTCTCGCCCTTTCCGAGGCTCCTGAGTCCATGACCTGGTGGATGGAAGAGTGGTGGCTGTGATGGACCAGCACCAGGGGTACCACCCTACTGTCTAGCTGGTTGTTGTCTAGCTGGATGCTCTGCAATAGGCTGTCGGACTAATCTAACTGAACAACCTGATCATCGTGACCTAGAGCCCGTCGCACTTGTATCTATCTTCTCAAAAGGAACCACTCACTACTCTATCAAGACTGCCCTGAAGTAAGCAGTCCTATAATATAAAGCCTCTTTGCTAGACCTTATGGCATCATGTATTAGATCAACATCTCTAGAAGTGATGGCTGCCTATAGGGCGACATCTCACTCACTTATCAACCTACCATTGTTAGCCTGAGCCTGTCTAGAAGCAACGACCTCTTGATCTCTATCTGTAGTAATAACCTGAACCTGGGTTTGTGCTTGATCTATCTATATAATATAACCCTGTGATTGTTCCTGGGCGTGGTCCCTCTGAGCAAAAACCATCTACACCTGAGTCTGAGACTAATGTAAAAGGCTCAATATCTGAACCCACTGTGCGGCCATCTCACTAATCCGACTTTGCCATAGAGTACTATCACTACCTTGGGTGGCCTCTGCTCTAGCCCGATCTCTCTCTCTAATGTCAAAATTTGCACCTGACCATGTGCGTGATCTCACTTTGCTGTGAGGGCATGTACATGTACCTTGGCTGCATCTCTCTCTCTAGCCACCTGTAACTAAACAACAATCACCGCTGTAACTGCTGCTTAATGGCAGCCAACTGTCCACCATCACCACCACCCCCTAGAGCATGAGGTGACGGGTCCTTCTCTGGAAATACATGCTGAGGAGGGGTGTATATCCTCGCCGGAATGCCAACTAGGGGAAACTCTATGTCAATTGCCCTAAACACCTGTCTCGGCCTAGGCTTAGGTCCATGTCCCCATGGTTGCTGTGATATTGGACCCTGTCCTCTACCCCTGACATACCAGTGTGAGTTGGGCCCACCGTAATCATCATCATCATCATCACTATCATCACCATCAATGGCTCCACCCTTGCCACCACTAGGAGGCCCCACTGGAGGAGCTCTCACACTAGTGTTATATGCCACTCTGGAAATAGTCAAACGATGTGGAAGCACACCATGGTACCATGGTGTATACTCAAGTGTAGTACTCGAATCTCTAATATGTCTTGGTGGCACGCACATAACATGTACCACCGGTCAGAAACTGGCCAGTGCTCTATCTCGGGCAATCTGTGAACCCATATCAACATACTCTTGGGCCCTGTAAGTGTACCACCTATTTGGCCCAGGAACATCCTGGGTAATTCCAAACTACTTTTGGCACCAATCCACCCTATATAACTGCTGTATATAGCTGTGGTTGCCTAATATATAATGCTCCACTATGGCAGTATTAAGCTCTAAATCATCCTCGGGCCATTGGAAATGTTTGTAAGGCCTCCAAACCATGGAATCCTGTCATAACTCATCAAGCTCGCAGTGATATTGATATGCATCCCCCATATATGGCCGCACATCTTCCCCTGTCGGGACCTAACCCATCGTAGAAGGCTCCTTGAAAGCCCGAACTCTCAAATCACCTAAGGGGCAACCAATAGCAATGTGGTCCCATGCCCAAATATGAAGCAAGTGGGCTGGTCCTTCCATCTTCTGATGGTAGTAGGTAATCAAATGAAGGTCCTAGTATAGATGTGCTAAAATGCACTGACCCCAGCAATAGGTATCTCCCTCTACCTAACCGCGTATCACTCCAAGGAGGCCAAGCAGAAATGAAGCATCTATCTTGTTAGGGAGTAAGACTCCACTAAAGAAGGCCATCATATAGACCACTACTCGGTCTAGCTCTAAGTCATTAATGCACCATGATAACCTAATGGTCATCCCACACCATGGTATCTGTTTCGCGCGGAATGTTTCAACTTTTGGGAATAGAGTTGCTTCTATCCTTTCATTCCTTTTAGAAACAGATAAGGGTTAGGGCTAGGAGGAATACCTATTGAATGTCGAGATGGTGTGCGCGTACCGTAGAGAGAGATCAGGTTGATTGCGAAGAACTCCTTTTTGTCTTGGAAGGACTACCTGCAAATAAGAATACAAGACCACAAGATTTTAATTAGAAAATAAATGAGGGAACTGCCTTGGGCCTAGGAAATATAAAACTTCCTTTCGAAGGTGGTTAGTTCCCCTGCTAATATGAATTAACACAAAAGATTGTAAAATAACAATTTAATTGCCTCGTTGAAACAAGTAGGGGGAAATGCTGGTTTTTGGTTTTGAGTCAAGGTAACCGATACCGGTTGCTGCTAACCGATATCGGTAGGTTCTATGTTTTAGGGGCTTTTGGTGAGGGTCAGTTGTCAGGTGGTTGTGTTGTTTGTAAGGCTAGTAAATGAGTGGGATTAGGTAATAGGGTGATGAAAGGGTAGAAGAATGATATTTAGATGTAATGTGTTGCTGGGTAGTAGATCTGGGAATAGATTTATGATGGCTGTGATTCAAAAGTCTAAGAAATGTTATCAAAGAGAACATACAAGATTCTACTTACTGTTTATTGACGAGAATGCAGGTCCAAGAACTGTGATGACAAAGGCAAAACTCAGATAAGACGTCCTGACGATCAGAAGATGAGATGTCTTCCCTCACGATGATCAGCTGAGTGTCACAGGGCTCTGGTTGTGCAGTTGCAGTCTTGGGCTTGATGTCCTTCTCTACAAACTCTTCTTGTTTTCTTCACTATCTATGCTTTGCCAAGAAAAATCTGGATTCTCTAGATCGCTTCTGATGATCTCAATCGATCAAAAATCCTTCCACCTTTCTTTCTGGTTAGGGGAGCCCATTTACAGGGAACCAATGGCGGTTAGGTAACCGATGGCAGTCGAGTAGGAACCACTATCGGTCAGGTCAAAGTGGGCTATTTTTAGTAAAATAGCCAACTTTCCCTCCTTTTCTCCCGAGGGATTAGTTGCGGGCTTGGTCAAGTAACTACAAGGTCAGTTTTGGGTGCGAATAAGGGGTCATTAGTCATGGGTGTGGATGTAGACTAAGTTATAGGTCTTAATTAGGTTAGTTTAGGGTTAGGACTTGGTCATGATGAGGTGGCAAGATGAGGTGGCAGGTAAGGCGATGTGGATTTATTAATTATAAGGTAATTAATAAATAATTGTGTAAGGTTTAGGTGATGAGGTTAGGTTGGGAAATGAGATGCGGGTCACAAGGGGTCGTAAGACACAAATTTGGTGTCTACATTAGCTCCTTATTGTCGTGTAGTTTGTTTTGTAAAGCTGCACGGGCAATAATATGAAGTGGTTTCCCCTATTAAGGGTATAGGTAATCCCCCTCAAATCTATCACAGATTGAGATAACGTGAGATCAAGGATAGAGTTGATAAAGAGTAAATGGTGTGGAGATGATGGTGAGATGGTGGGGTAGGTCCAAGGAAGCAGACGCGTGTTGAAATGCAGTAGTGCAACCAGGGTACATGATTTGACGAGCAAACCAACAATTCATAGGCAAAGGTCGATAGTTTATCCAAACAAGGGTGATATAATCCTGGTATCCAAGGCATAGGAAGTAGCTCCAGGGGATATAACGGGTAAGGTATAGGAACGTTTAGGCATGTTTGGCAGTACCAAATGGTTGGTTTGGTTGAGATAAATGTCACGGTCTAGGTCTAGGCAAAGTTGGTTGACTGATCAAGTCAAGTACACAAATCATGCTAAAACACGAACAGGTGAGCTCGATTGAACGAAAAGTGACAGGATGAGTGGATAAAATTGTAATTTGTTGGTTTGGGGCAAGGTATTTAAGTGGTACGGCCTTGGGTCGGGCCAAGTGGTTGGGTTGAGGCCTGGGGTCGGGCCAAATGGGTGGGGATCGGCCTTGGGTCGGGCCAAATGGTTGGGGTGAGGCCTTGGGTTAGGCCAATTAGTTGGTTGCAGCCTTGGGTTGGGCCAAATGGGTGGGTTGCGGCCTTGGGTCGGGCCAGATAGTTGTTTACGGCCTTGGGTCGGGCCAAATGGGTGGGTTGCGGCCTTGGTTCAGGCCAAATGGTTGGGGTGAGGCCTTGTGTCGGGCCAAGTAGTTGGTTGCGGCCTTGGGTCGGGCCAAATGATGTTAACAAAGGGTTTTCAGCAAAGGTTGATATAGGCGATGTTGTGAAAAAGGGCGATTAGTAAATAAGGGCAGAGTTGGGATGAAACTGGTGTCGATTGTCTATGACCGATACCGGTTCCCTAACAATAAAACCGATATCGGTTATAGGTCAAAAACCTATAAAAAGAAAAATACGGCCTGTCGTTGTCACATTGTCAATTTGAAAACCAATTTGAGTTGTCTGAGGTGGAGTGTTGAGATTGGAGCATTTTTTGGTTGAGGTGGCGCTATTTGAGTGGAGGAGTGAGTGGTTAGTGGGCTCGAGTGAGTAGGAGGAAGCAGTTGATTGGTGGAGGACCTAGTAGAGGAGAGGTGGAGCTATGGCATAGCTAGGAGGAGTAGGAGGTGCTGGACCAGCTGGACCACCACCACCCATCCCACCACGACGACGTGTCGTCGTACCGGTAGGTTCGAAACCCCTCATTGTGTGGATTTGAGTGTATTATGATGTATTTGGGTTTTGGGTAGGAATGCTAGATTTTGATAAAATAATTAATAAATGGAAGTTATTTGAAAAAAGGAGAGGGTAGATAAGTTAAATAGGCCAAGGCGGCTGGGTGGGTAGGTTTTTAGGGTGTTTGGGTGGGTATAGAGGGAGAAATAGGAAAAAAAGGGAATGGGGTAGCCGCGTCGGGTTCGGCTCGGGTATTTTCTAGTGACCGATGCCGGTCACTGAGTGACCGGCATCGGTCGCGAAATTCTTGGGTAGGTCAGGTTTGTGGGTGGCCGGTGTCAGTCGGGAGTTGACCGGCGTCGGTGGAAAGGGGACCGGGGTCGGTTAAGGGTGACTGGTACCGGTCCCTGGGCAGGATTTTCGATTTTGTTGCGTCATTTTTTGGTGGTTTTGGGTGTTAAGTTCTTGTTGGGGATGGCGTGTTGGGTTGTGTGGTGTTGTTTATGATTGGGTTTTGTGTGTTGGGTGTGAAGATGTTGGGGGATATTGTAGAATATAGGTGGGTAGAGGGGTTTGTTAGAGAGTCGGGGTGTGGTCGGGGGGATAAAAAAGGGGGTATAGAGGGGATAAGTAGATGTTGTGATAGAGAGTAGGGCTAATGTAGTGAGTTGATTTTACAAGCACGTCAGCAGCTGACGATGCGGGACAGGATGCCCCCACTGTTGAAACGGATGTGGCCACACGTGTCCGCAGCGCAGTGGGGTGTCATGCGCGAGGTAGGACTCAGCGGAGTCCAGCGATATAGAGCGATCAACAGGGATCACAGTTTGATGGTCGCCCTCATCGAGAGATGGGATCCGGTGACCAATGTGTTCCATCTCCCGACTAGAGAGATGACCATTACATTGGAGGATGTGTATCGCATCCTTCGATTACCGATTGATGGGGAGGTAGTCTTTCAGGTGGACGTAGAGATAGCCATGGACAACATCCTGCACGTATTCGAGGATGCAGCCACGCTACTGATGTATCATAGCGCGAGCATTACGTATGGGGATATGTACCGGGCCCACCGACATGAGACATGGCTTGCCGTGTTGATGATGATCGGGATCACCTGCTTCGCCCTCCCAGACTTAGAGGGAGGCCGCTTTCCATGGGCGCTGATGGGGGTTTTACATGAGATGGTCGAGGAGCATACGTGTTATGCTTGGGCACCAGTATACCTGGTGCAGTTATATCGAGAGCTGTGGGGCTATCGCCGGATGAGGCGATTCGGGATTTGCTCTACATTTTTGCTACACTGTTGGGCATATGAGCATATCATATGCATTAGACTAGTAGGGCTGCCCCAGCAGCCAGGGCCACAGGTGATCTACAGATATGGCTTTCAGAGGTGGTTGGTGGTCGTGGGCCAGCCACGAGCAGTTCTTGCCAGATGAGATGTGGCATATTACCGGCATGTATTAGAGGGCTTGACAGCGTTAGACATTGTTTGGAGACCTTATAGAGGTCATCACCCCCGCGAAGGAGCCCGAGAACAGTTGCAGTGGATCCAGTATACATTCTGGATAGCGAGACGGAGGCCGGGAGAGTACGAGTGGATACCCCTGGAGAGGGTACAACGACAGCTGGGGCTATAATAGGATGAGCCACCTCCCTTCCCTCAATACCGAAGGGATGATGTAGAGGCTCCACTGCCTGCACCACAGCCTATGGACCCAGATTGGGTAGCCGAGAGGCCTGTAGATGATACCGTGGATGATGCCGGTTGTACGGGAGCATTTTTGGTATGGTGGGCAGGGGAGAGAGCCGCGAGGAGGGCACATCCTGCACAGCCAGACTTAGTGGCGGTTAGAGCAGAGAGAGACCAGCTCAGAGGGTAGGTACAGTTGTTACAGGGGCAACTTGCTGCCGCATAGGCACAAATAGGTGTCTTACAGGGGCAGTTAGCCCAGGCACAGGTACAGGTACCACCACAAGTACAGGTACCAGCACAGGCACCACCAGCGGCACCAGCACAGGGGGCACTATTATTAGGAGTCAGGGGACCAACCCCAGTAGCGATGGTGACACGGGCCCGCTATATGGAGGCGAGAGCGGAGGCCCGGTACTATCAGGATGTTCTTGATGGTACCGGGGCTGACTATCAGCCATATGCGACATATAGAGCAGAGACCTCTCGGAGTCAGAGATCTCAGGGAGGTGCAGCCACAGCCGGTGGGTCTGTTACAGGCAGGAGGCAAAAGGCAGCACAGGGACCGGCAGGGAGAGGTGCTAAGGGCGGTGGGGAGAGCTGAGGGATCCTTGCATATTTTTGTGTTTGTACAATAGATATGGGCACCGGTCTGCGAACCGGTTATGTTTATAGAGGCCTGCGTGCCCACATATGATTTATTCATTCATTTATTGATTCATTTATTGTATATACCGGCCTACGAGCTGAGTACAGGTTGTACAGTTGATACCGGCCTATGAGTCGAGTATTTATTTTTTGATATGAGAGACCGGCCTGCGAGCCGAGTCGAGATTATGATAGTTATTGCGGCCTGCGTGCCGGATTTGTTGTATTATGAGATCACAGAGGCCCCTATGCAGGACACATTGTATATTTGAAACTTTGGATATATAGATATGATGATTTTGACCCACATGTTGTGTTTAAAATGTGTTAAGTGTTTTGTCGATGGTTTGTGATATTTAATGTATGATGAGTTTAATTGACATGTTGTGTATATTGATGGTGTTGATGTCTTTTGTTGATGGGATGTATGTATATATAGATGATGATTTTAATTGACATGTTGTGTTTATGAAATGTAGGATGTGTTTTTTCGTTGGTTTGTGAAATTGAATGTATGTAGCTGCTGAGTTGGATCCAAATAGTGTATAGATTGATGGTTTTGATATTGTTTATTGATGGCTTGTTTGTTTTGTAATATAGAGAAATGATGTTGATGAAATGGTGATGAGAGATAGATTTGATGAAAAATATGGATAATGGTGTTGTTTATGCAGGAAAAAGGGGCGGGCGCAACAGGGGGGACATGAGCGATATCGGTTATGTAACCGATGTCGGTAGCTATATGACCGATATCGGTTATGTAACCGAAATTGGTTATGTAAGAATTATTTTCCTAAAAATAGAACTGCTTGGTTGGCAACTTAAGTTCTTATTTTTAGCATTCTTATTTTAGAGTCATGCAACAAGTTAAATATGCGAACGCGACACTGTTTGACAACTGCCACAGGTAATTGCATGAAAGATTTTGAGTGATAAGGAGGAAAGAGACAGGTGAAGTGAGCGTGGGCTGAGATTCAGAAGGTAGAAAGACAAGTTATATTTGAAGAGGGTGGTGAACATGGCTGAACGAGGAGAAACATCCAGCAGGCAGGGACGAGGGGGAAGACATGTTCCGCCCCCAGCTGCTACATCCTGAGAGGTAAACTGTTTGGTTGTAATTTGATTCTTGTATGTTTTGTGAATAAGATGAGAGAAGTGTAAGTGGGGAAAGATGAGAAAGAAAAGGTGATAGGCAAGGGTTGGGGATGGGGTGAGTGCTATGGGGTAGGTAAACAGGGTGGTCACGCAGGTTTTTAGGTAAAAATAGGAGTAAACAGGCAAAATAATTATCGTAGGTGTATTTTTTAAGCAGGGTAGGTATATTGTTGACAGTGACCGGTATCGTTTATAAATAATCGGTATCGGTTAGCAAACCGGTATCGGTTATTCATAACCGATATCAGTCACTATAGGAGTTTCCAGAATGTGAGAAAAAACCCATGGAGATTCGTTCTTTTGAATAATTATGTGTCGTTTTGATGTATGCAGGTAGAAGCAGGGTTAAGGATGAATGATACTATGCCAGCGTTGTTGTCACGAATTTGAGCGGATGTAACACTAACTGAATGGGCATTGATAAATCATTTGGGGTTAAGTGGAATTCGTTGTTATTCAAGAATCACGCGTAACCATGCTATGTTGTAGGCGTTGATTGAGAGATGGAATCTAGAAAAGAATACCTTCTATCTGCCAATAGGGGAGATGACAGTGACTTTGGAAGATGTGTTCCATATTTTGAGACTCCCAATGATAGGAAAAACAGTGTATCAGGCGTTGCCGAGTGCGGGGCGGGTAGCGATAAAAGCAGTATTTGATTCAGCTGTGCGAGATTTGACACAGCGAGGTTTATCATTTACGTATGGTACAATGTATGCAACACATCCTGAGGAAACAAGGTTGGTCGTGCTATTAATGATAGCAGTGGGGTATTATGCATTATCGAGGGTGGAGGGTGGAAGATTTCCCAAAGCATTGATGAGTGTTATTTGGGAAATGATAGAAATGAGCATGACTTTTGCATGGGCACCCCGCATATCTGGCAGAGTTATATAGGGGTTATATGGGCCCTGCCAGTGAAAACACGGGATGACACTGCATTATTCATACTTATTACATTGTTGGGGCCTATGAGCATATTGTTTGTGTACATCCAATAGGCCGACCCATTGAGTCGGGAGAGGCAGGAGTGCAAAGGTTAGGATTCAGATGATGGGTCCAAACAGAACAAGAATCAAGATACCAGGCCGTGATAGATGACATTGAGTATTATAGACAGGTATGGGAGATGGTGATGATTGCGGATATTTGTTGGAGGCCTTATAGGAACTATATGGTGACGGAGCACATAGCTGAGGAGTTGAGGGGTGTAGAGCGATTGAGATGGATTGCAGGGCACAGGCTGGGTGAGTACGAGAGAATTCCTCTAGATCGCGTGCGGCGACAATTTTGGGTTCATTCAGGATATACTGATGACATATAGACCATACATGAGGATCGATGCCGAGGCAACATTCTCCACCTCCCCGGCCTACACCTCCAGAAGGGCCAGAAGAGATAGCAACCGATCGTAGGGTAATGGATGTGGGAACAAAAGAGGCCTATAGAGTATGGGTGGGTAGTAGAGCTGCGAGGGTGCACGTGAGTGCCCAGACATAGTTGTGATTACAACGGAGAGAGATCATTTGCAGGAGTTGGCTCGCTAGCTTCAAACACAGGTGAATGAGACAATGGGATTGTTAGAGGTTTCTCAGTTACGAGTGGAGAGACTGGAGGCAAGATTCCTCCACGCGAGAGGATGTATTCGTATGTTACAGGAGATGTTGGCGGATCAATGGGAGGAACCAATGGCAGGTGGCACCTTTGAGGATAGAGAGGCCAACTAAGGGGCATCAATGATCACGATCACCACCTGATTCGGGAGGAGGTGCAAGGGTCTAAGTGAATTTCATAGGAATATAAGAATAAATAAGGATGCTGACCTGCGAGTCGATGATAGAGAAGATGCATTTGTTTAACATCTAAAATAAAACTAAAGATGTATGTGGTTTTGAGTGATGATTGTAACACCCTGAACTGTTGTTACTTTCTCCTAAGCATTCAAGTGTTGATATGTGATTTCTAGTAAATGGATTGTGTACCTCGATTCGGAAATCATGCTTGATATGTATTAAATTTCTTGCAGATTGCAGATCTTGACTGAGTCAAAATATTAATAGACTCTTTTATTTATTTCATTTTGTGACTGAATATTAATCTGATCACGGAATGAATTATACAGGTATTCATCAATAATATCTAGACTTGGACAAGAGGAATTGATCCAAGTAATGATTTAATTTTGTGAAGTGATAAAATTAGATCACGAACCTTGAACAGGTTGCAAGGTATGGAAGCATTTAGTAAGCTGGTCAGGAGTATGACTCAGGCTGATCTTGAGAAATGAAATGGTTCCCGATATCTAGTATATCTGGAAGGTCTCGATTAAAGACCAGGTAATAATTCATTGACATACAATTCTGTAATAAGAACAGGAGTGGCTCTGTTCTAGAAAGTATGATATAGGTCTCTCCGAGTTTTCAGGAGAAGGACCAAACTGAATTACTAAGGGTTAGTAACCTAAAACAATAACCTAACCTAGGGGTTAGATTATTGTTAGTCTAACCTAGACCTAGGCTATGTGTTATGATCCTAAAATAATAACTAAGTGTAAAATGGTTAGCATGGTCATTACCCTAAAACTCTAACCTAAGATACTAACCTAGCTAACTAAGAGTTTTTGGGAAGGGGCCTTTGAAGGGTGGCGAACCATGGGCGCTATTCTCTATGGCAATAAATGGGAAGGATAAGGATGAGGGACAGGCATATGGCGGAGGCTTAGGCGGCGGCTAACCTTGGCAGACTTGGCAATTACTAAGTTTGGAAATGAACTTGAGTTTTTGGATGGACTGTCGCCAATTTCGGCGGTCGGTGGGAGTTGTGATTAAGCGGGAAAATTGGTTTAATGGCATTTAATGTCTAGGGAGTCGAGCCGGAGCTCGCGGAACAACATGCAAACAAGAAGTTGGAAGGTTTGTTTGGTGTATCGCGATTTTCGGTCTTCTTCTCTCTCTCTCTCTGCTAGTTCACTGTTCTTAGCACCAGTTCTCTTTGAGTTGCATGGCGAGAATGAAATTCTCTGGCTCTTTTCTCTGCCATGGAGGATATATTGTAAATGGGACAGTGAAATTTTGTTGGTCGCTGTATTTGGGAAAAAGAAAAGGAAGTTTGAGCTCTTCCTCTGGTCTTCTTCGGAAATTCGATCAAAATACAGGCATGCTAGGCCCTAACCTTTAAATATCTTGCTGTTTTTCAAGTGCTTTCATTAAAACAACTCTGTTCAAATGTTCTGTGAAGATTGGATGAATTTTCTATGAGATCTAGTTTGATTATTGGCACTGTATCTCGTCTGGTTCAATTTTTCAATTTCTTCTTGATGGGTGTTTGTTTAAATCAAACTTCGACTCTATTTATTTGAGTATTCATTCTGGCTTATACATGTGTGGTATTTATTCTAAGTTTGAATGTTCGGCCTGTTTGGCGTGAGCCCTTAGAATATACCTGTGTGTAGTATAGGACCACTGTATGTCTTGATTCGTGGTCGCTGTTTCTTGATATAGAAACTGTATTAATGATTTGAAGGAATACTGTAAGAATGATTAGTATTATCGCTTCTTTGGGTGCTCGGTCGTGGGATTTGTTGACAACGACTAGTGATACTTTCGGGTTTCATTTTGTTTTCAATTTTTGGCTTGGAACAGGTAACTGTAGTGTTACCATAGTCTTTTCGACCTAGCGGAAGTTGTTTTCCCTGTTATTAGGTTAGCAGGATTATTTGTGCACTGTGTATAATATAAATACACCTGTACTTTGTTGTATTGATCCAATGGAGTCGATGATTGAATCGTAATTGCCTAGGAAGGTAGATTCATCCATAAGATTTGTGAATGGTCTTTTCATGAAAGCCTGGTAAGATGAAACAGGGCTTTTTGATTACTGTTATAATGAAATAATTGAAGGATAAAGACTTCCTGTGTATGCATTTTTATTTCATGTGAAAACTCTTCGAAAGTTTCGAAGCGGCCCAATAGATTCCCTTGCTTGATAAGGGTATTCGACTTGTTTTACTTGGTTGATGTTGATTGTTAACCATGAGTGGCGTCTATTGATTTATCGGCCAATTTCTTGTACGTTGCTGTTGGGTTCAGTGGTTATGAGTGCAAAATCCTAAACAGTTACAGTGCGAATATATATATATATATACTAGTGTGATTTGGACGACTCTGAGGAGTCGATTGAATAATTCATTGTATATTTTGAACCTAATATAGTTAAGTTGTAGTGACTTAATGGATGAACATGCATTTCGATCTTGTTGAACCATTGGGATCCCTTCGTGTTTTTGGGATTTTGAGTTACAGATGTTTATGTAGACATGTATATCTTCAACCTGTGCAAATTAGTATAAAGCGACTGGCTGAGAGTAATTTATTGGCTGGTTATTGTTATGCTTGGTTGATGAATGACAGTATGAATTCTTATGCATTCGCTTGAATTGATACATCCGTTTGAATCATAGAACTTCTGGAAGGGTAACCAGTACTTCTGTCTCTTTCTGAATTCGACCCTGGACACTATTTTTTTTGTCATTGTTGGGATCCTTAGTTTGGATGACTGTTTCGTGTTTTGACCTTGTTAGGGTAAGTCGCGAATAACGCACCAAGACTTGCATGCTGCAAGGTAAGGATCGTTTGGTTGAATTCCTTTCCTTCACTTCAGTCCGATTTTGACTGAGCAAGAGTATGTATGCTATGTTTCCTTCCATTTTGATCTGTCCGATCGACTGTGCATGATTTGGAAGTACCGTGTGGGCAACATAGCATAGTCCTTTGGGAAACCTTAGATTGTTGATGCAATAGTTGTTGTTTTCAGCGATACGCTTGTAGCTCTTGTTTTCAACTGGTGATAAGCCTTACTGTGTAAAAGGAACTAGCATTGGGCTTAGGATAGATACATGATTTGTTGATGTGTTAGTTGCTGTACAAGAGTTTGCTATGTTTCTGTTCTTAGTTAAACAGTGATCTTGCTTGCGGCTTGTCTAACTTGTTCATTTATATACTGATTGACTGTTTACATGTGTGAAGGCAGTACAGTGATGAACTTATGTGAAAGGAAGTATGAATGGTTTGGTTCTTTCTCTTCCTTTATTTAATATTATTGATAATGGACTATCAGTGGAAAATTGTTTGTAACATATTGGTGGAATCCCGAATTGTTATGTTATTTCCTTTTTGGAGAATGAAACAATCTGACCAATGTTGTGATTTTGGGTTTAATGATTGTTGTGTGCTTTCGTTCCTTGTTTCTTAATATTTGATGAAATATTAGAAAGTGATTAAGACTATTAGTAACAATGATAGAGTTACATATTTGTAATCATTTTGTGTTACAAGGGCATAGTCTGATTATGTTTACTTATGTGAATATCAGATCTCATTTAAACAGGGTGTTTAATGAAAACAATTGATGGATTGCAATTGTTTTAAATGTTAGTGCTTATCATGCTCAGTTCATTGAACTGACTCATGTTGACTATTTTTGCAGATGGTTGCCGTAAGAGGGTAAAAGCAATGCAGATCTGAGAGGCTGATCAGATTGTTTATTTGATTTATTATGAATTACAGCTTGATTTTATGGATGTACTATATGAGAAAAGATGCTTCTTTTCCGTTAGCATTATATCAAGTATGCTGTTGCATAAAATGTAATTGTACGAGTTTCGAAAGGAATGAAAATAAGTGTTTGATACTTATGTGTTGTCTATTCTGAATGATGAACTTCTTCGGTTTACGTAACGAAGGGGCATAGTTATCTTTGTATAATATGGATGCTTTTGTGATTGACAATGAAAGCTTGTAAGTAATTAGAATAAATTCTTATGAGTATTTAGTAGTTCTAGTTTGCTCTGGCAAAAGCAATATTATAATTTAATTATTGTCTCTCTTGAGGATAGGTTAAAATTGAGCCTAAAAGATAACGCTAAACAAGTTGGATTGAATTACTAATCCCTAGTCCTAAGTATAACAGGACAATAGTAAATTGGATTCTAAATCATTTATATCTTTAAACTAAAAAGTATGATATAAATTAAGTTAAGAGAACTGATAGGCAATCAATGGAGATCAGATGGCAATCTCAAGCATTGGTTATGAGATATTGTCTGAATCTGTTGCTTAGAATCAGATGTATTCTAATGACTCCTTGATAGAAGCTAGACCTTAATACCTCTACCAAGTAATGGGATTAATGGAGGAGGGTCGTCTTAAGAAAATGAATCCAGGGATTGGAAAGGCTAACCTTAGGGAAAAGTCTTTAAAGTAATTTAATCTCTAGTGCGTAACGCTTGTTTTTGGGTAGATCTTCTCGAGGCGGATTTAAAGGATGACGACATAAGGTCGACTGCAGGGCTGTACCTCCGAGAAGATTAGGATCTTCTCGAAGTTACAACAATGCAGGTGACTTATGGCGACACCCTTTGCATTGATCGCTAAGATTTACACTTGATTTCGCACGAGTTACCTTGGGACCGATTAAGAACGTGGCCATGTTATAAGACTGCCTCGGAGATTTGGGGTATCATGACACACTGGTTGAATTGCAAGGTTGAACCAGTATGTCCTCATATCCCTAATCCTCATAGGCATCCATATAACATTATCACCTTGTTAATCTGCCTCCGAGTGATTCAGCTGTGAAAGAAAGGACTGACAGTAGTCAGTATAAGACATTCTATATAACATATGAATGGGGTGAAGGACGTATTCCAGATTGACGAGTATGCCGTTAAGGAATACGAGACATGAACAGTATGTTTCAAATCTTTGGCCAAAGTATCGCAAGCTGCTGATTGCGTTGTCCTAATTCACCTAGTCTAAGGGATGAGATGCCGATGAATAATGGTAACAGTTATTCAGTTAGATTCCTTGGACAGAGCATTCTGAATCCCAGATTAGGGAAGAGAACCGCCAGAGTAATGTGTTAAATAAAAACACTAACTCTTTTTACTCATGAATAGATCGGTAGATTACCGAGTCATGGAATGAATAGATCGGAGGTATTCCGAGTCATTACAGCTGCATATGGTTGTCTGTTATATAAATGGTTATTTGAATTGTGAGTTCTAAATTATGTATTTAGAACCAGTATGTAATTATCAAAAAAAAAAAAATTGACTTGTTCTATTGTCTAAAATGAGGATGTTACAATGATAATAATAAGAATGGTTGTGTGTTGAATGTTTTTTTTGATTTATTTATAAAAAGGATAAAGATGAATGTTGGCAAATAGAAATACACAAAAAATATTTATATTTACAACACATGATAGGTATGGTAGGGGATGGTGGAGCTAACCTTGGGAGACCCCACGTCTCCTAAGTGTTGCCTATATAGCCCATTGCATAAAACAAGGAGGGGCCTCAGACCGATGTAGTTCTCCCTTAGGACCAGGGAGAGGTGAATTCAGGCAATTTGGTTGTGGTTAGGCAATTTGTTGGTTGGTAAAAATGTTGATATTGGTAGGGTAATGTTGTTGGTGTTGGTGCGGGTATAGGTGGAGTGAGGTTGAGCTTACCCAAGTAGTAGGGAACCGTATCCTGATTAAGGTCAACACATAATCCTAGATTCGAGTAAAAGAGGCAAAAGTTTCCCGTAGTTGAAAAGAGCTAAACAAACCACATATTAACGTAGGATGAGCTTGAATCCCTAGGTACCTTGCATAGGCGAGAAGTCGATAGGTCAAAAGAGTTGTATAATCACAATATATCGGATATACGTCACATCCCTTGAGTTTTGTTGCTTTGACGAATGGTGAGGTGAGGTGAGGTGGCTGGTAGAGCTGAGGGTGCAGAGAATTTGATTATAAGGTGATTATGCTAACAAAAGAGAACCAAACCTAAATAGACAAGTCCATGACTCAAAAGTGCTTTTGAAGTACTGCTTTTATTTTTATTTTATTTTTCCGGATATAGACTGATTGATGTGGGAAGTCTACATGGGATATGTATTTTATTGTTCTTGAGGTCTTCACGAAGCTGAGCAATGCGAGAAGCTTCTGATAGAGGTTGACTTTGTATAGCTGTCCTTCAAGGGAGTAGTCTATTTATAGTAGCAGATGCGGCTATTTGTGTATAGCTGTCCTTCGAGGGAGTAGTCTATTTATAATAGCAGCATGTGGCTTTGGCACATAGCTATCCTTCGAGGGAGCAGTCTATTGTATAACTTAGAGGTCTAGATGTCCATTTGGTATGAAGCATCTAGTTTTGTAGGAAGTTTGACTCAAGAATATTCCATAAGTGTATAACTGAGAGACATGTGTCATTTTGATACGTTTGAAGTCATGGACTAGACTAAAAAGGGGAAGCCATATTTTAAGAGGAGGTGATGACCAAACCACGTGAGCTTGATTCTGATTTTGAGATGCATGAAAAAAAGTGTATGAGGTGGTAAATGAGCTCAAGGGACGAGCTTAAGGTAGATAAAAAGTGATATAACACTAAATTTCAACAGTAGAATGGCCGAAGATGTAAGGCAATAAGGGGTTCAGGATCAGGTTTACCATTAAGGCGAAGCTAAATGGTAAGTGTCTGATCCGTAAGTGTGAGTGATAATGTAAGACCCAATCCAATTAGGAGCAAATTTTCCACGTTTGCTCTTTTCTAGTTTGGTTACATGTTGATTCTTTTTTAGGACAAGATCACCAACCTTAAAGGTATGCTCATGAAGTCGCTTATCATAAGCACGCTTGATGCATGCTTTGATATATTTGAAGGTGGTTAAGAGCTATAAGATGAAGCTTGTTAAGGAGCTTCCAATTGGGCTAACGGCTCTTGGCGGAAATCATCATTGGTGAGAATATCCTGAAGAGATATTCTTAGGGAGGGTATTTGTATTTCGAGAGGCAAGATAGCCTCGGTACCATATACCAAAGAAAATGGGGTGGCATTAGTGGAGGTATGAATGCTAGTCCAAAAAGCCCAAAGGGCAAAGGGGATGTGATCAGGCCAATTTTTTCTAGAATCGTTGACATGACTTTCATGAGAATTTTGGTCAGGGTTTTGTTAGAAGATGCGGCTTGACCATTTTCTTGTGGATAGTAAGGTGATGAGAAACTAAGTTTGATACTAAAGTTGTCAAAAAGGTCTTGTAACAACTTATTTTTGAAAGATATTTCCCATTATCTGTTATCAGGCGATGAGGAACACCAAAACGACAGATAATGTGATGGATGATGAAATCTACAATTTTTTATTTTTTGGTTGAAATGAGTGGAATGGCCTCCACAAATTTAGTGTAATATTCAGTCACTGTGATTATCCAATGGTGACGTTGTGAAGAGGGTGGGTGAATCTCACTCAATAAGGTCTAAACCCCATTGTGAGAAAGAGCCAAAGATCTCATGCGACCTATAGCGGATGGCTAGGAGTATGTTGAAGGTTGGCATGTTGTTGACACATAATACAACGCTTAACATATTCTTAACAGTCATTATTAAGAGTAGGCCAATAATAGCCTAGGCAAAGGATCCGTTTGGCCATGGCAAGGCCACTAAAATGTCCACCACAAATGTCTTCATGGACTTGTTGGATGATATAGGTGACCTCCGCGCCAGTTAGACATTGAAGGAGGATGCCATGCCACGTTTATAGAGGAGTCCCCCCATGGTGACGTAACAAGAAACACTTTTAACAAAAGCACGTTTTCCATTACTCGTAAGGTCAAATGGGAGAACATAGGTTGTAAGGTAATTGTGAAATTGGTGATACCAAGTATCCTGCGAATCAACGGATACATTATTTATCAGACCAACATCCTGGGCTGAGTAAGATGGGGCAAAGAGTTGTTGGACCTGTTGGCCACGTCGGAAAATTCCCCGCTCTGATAAGAGTCCCAAAATTTCAAAATTTTGAGTTTTAAGAATTGTTCTCTGAAGTGCCTAAGTCGTGAAATTAAAAAAATCATGTGTTTTGGGTCGTTTTGTGTGATTTTCGGGCCTGTCGGAACTTTCCTGTCCCAACTGTCCCAAAGTTACAAAAGTGCATACGGTTCCCCGACCGGCCGAAATCCCTAAAGCTGTCCCATTTTCAGGCCCGTTGGAAAATTTTGTCCCAAGTGTCCCAAAACTTTCGTGCATGTTGTTCCAATTTCGGCCGCAATCATCCTTCCCGCGTACTTCGCAACTTTCCTGTTCCAAATGTCCCAAAGTTAAAAAGTGCGAGCTTTCCCAATTTCGACCGAGTCGGTTGAGTCGCGTACTTCAGAACTTTTTGTCCCAAATGTCCCAAGTCCAAACAGGCCCACTGTCCCAATTTCAGCCAAAACACCCGAACCGCGTACTTCGCACATTTTCGTCCCATTTGTCCCAAATGCATTTGTGCGTCCTCTCCCTGTTTCACCCGAACCGGCCGAGCCGCGTGTTTCGCGCATTCGCGTCTCACATGTCCCAAGCGTACCTAGTGTCGTTCACACTTAGTTTTTCCCGCTCACTCTGAGTATGATGCTATTCAAATTGGTGGTTGTATATTCAATGCGCATTAAAGTCATTTCTCTCTCCAAACGACTATATAACGAGCATTCCCCTTTGCATTTTTCGCATTGCTTCCATGCTATCTTTTGCTCGAACCCTTGCGATTTGAAAACCTACGCGATCCCCCCCTCCATTTGCAAATTCCTTCCAGAAGTCTAGGTTGCAGCTCCGAGACTATCACTATGAAGATCAAGTTCCAGGGACAGGAGCAAATTTCTCCGCTTGAGTCTGCCGTTAGCAATCTAGGGGATAGCAAAGCTCGTCATCTCGACTTCAGTGATTTTTGGGCAAGAATGACAGATGTTAACCCTACACCGATGGCACAGATGATTAATGATAGTGGTTTAGCTTTTGCCAGAGGATTCCCAATCTCAGTAAAGTGTGCTGATACAGTGCTTTCATGTGGAGCTCACTTCGACCCCCGCTTCGAGTGAATTGACCAACGTACATGGAGAACTCATTGCCAAGCTGGACGCTGCCCGCCATTGGCGCTGCTCTAAGGATTCCAGAGATGGACAATGCTATAGTCGTCTCCCGGGATCAAGCATAGGCTATGTTCGACCAAGACAGTGACAAATACAAGGCGCGAGTGGCGAAGTCTTGGTTGAAGAACCCTAAGAAAGGTGCTTCTCGCCTAACCAAAACCCTCTTCCGAGCAGATTTCAATGAAGAACTGTCAGACTTCATAATCCTGCTGGCTTGGGTTATGGGTTTGCCCTCCACCAATGAGTTTCATTTCTGGATGTGCCCACTCATCAGCATGGTGTGCGAGGGAACACAAAATATCAACTGGGCAGAGATCATCAGTATGAATTTGGCTGAGCAGCTATCCAACATCCAGCAAACAAAGAAGTTCTACATGACTTCATATCTGATGTATACCCTAGCAGCATCCAGGCAGTGGTTTGGTTTCTCCTATATAGATGCACACAAAGATGATCCAGTATATGCCTATTGCCCGCAGTTTACCTTGGAGACCAGCAACCGTAATTTCAGAAGGGTCAATGATGCTTTCACCATGTACGTAGTCAGATTTCTCGAAGGTGATACTGCAAGAAGGTTTTCAGATGAAGCCATGAACCTGATATCGCAGTATGGAGCCTATTTCATTCAATTCAGGAAATTTTCCTATATCAGGCTTGCTGGCTATGAAAGCACTCCTCTGCGGCTTCCCATGTTCTGCAATGACAAAATGGCACTGATAGAAGTATGCAGGAAACTAGACAAGCTGCACAGAACTTGCAGAGACAAGAAGATTTCTGGTTTGCACTTTCCTATCTCTCTGGGAAACTACACATGCAAAACAGCTCTGGATGCTCAGAACATAGAAAGAACCCTGGTCCCTATCACTGTTCATTTCTTCAAGCCCAGAACCTATTTTGATCTGAAGAAGTTTATCGAACAGAACATCAAGATAGTCTATCATCACAGGGCAGACACAGAAGACTACTGGGCTGACTGTGTAGATGATTTTGAAGCCAGAAGGAGGCATTATGGCAGGTTCTCCCTGCAATTAATCAAAGAAGTCAGTCTGTACCAAGTTCCTGAAGGTCTCCAGGATGACGATTTTGAGCTATAATCATATGAGTATGAAAATGTGATTAAGCACACCCCTCTGGAGGACCTGGATTGGAACAGGAAAGAGAGAGATGATCTGGCTGAGATCCTTTCCCCAGTCTTAATCAGGACTAGGGTCTAGTTCAGTAAAAAGATCCGGGAATTCAAGAGGCACTCAGGAGAATCCAGCTCCAAGGATGATTCTACACCCATAAGAGAGACATCAGTTCCAGAGTCTGGAACACCAGTGAAGACCCCTCCTGCCTCAACAACTCCAGGGACCCACAGGATCTACTCCTTCTCCATCTACCCAGGTATAAAAGAAGAAACTCAAGGAGGTAAAGAAGGAGCCTGCAGAGAATGACCCCCCAAGAAAACAGGCAGAGCTACCTATAGGGCCAGAGAACATCATTGTTCTCAGTGAAAGTGAAGAAAGTGAGATGCCAACTCCTGCAAATGTTCCTGAAGATCCAGTAGATAAGGATAAGGAGGTCCAGAGCACTGAACTTCCGGGGGCTATTGATTCTTCTACTACCATTGCCTCCAGTGCTCTACTCACGTTCCCTCAGTTTGAGTCAACAGCTGCACAGACCCCTGAGTGTCATGAGCTCCCTGTCTCTTGGTCCCCTTGCCCCTCCTGCAGATTCTTCTTCCTCTTTTGCTTGGGTGCAACCTCTGGTTGACAAAAGGAAGAGGAAATCCTCCTCTCAAAGCTTGGGACCAAATTTTGATGCTGTAGCAGCCTTATTGGGCACCACTCCTTCTCGTGCCAAGAAAGCCAGAACCACCTCCAGAATTGTGTCTGATGCCCAAGGTCAGCAATTCTTGGAGATTGCTAAGCCTACAGTAGACAAATCAGAATCAGACTTGCTGACATCTGACTTAGAGCTTTCAAGGATCCCTATGGGAGAGTCTACTCCTGAAGGTGAAATTCACAACCTCCAGGAAACAATCACAAGAGTCATTGGAAGGGTAGAGAAAGGGCAGCAGACTATTGAATAGCTGGAAGAACAAGCCCAAGTTCTCACAAGTTTTATCAAGTCACTTTTGTCTAAGGACAAAGTTTTGGACCCTACCCCCTTGACTGCTCTACCGCCTCCGGTGATTCTAAGCCAAGATGAAGTGCAAAGTATTAAAGATATGCACAAGTATTCTGTCTATGGCAGAGCTATTGAAGCCATGGTAGATGACATGCTTGTTGCTGGGCTAAACTTCATCGATGAAGCTTTTAAACTACATGGAAAGGTAGACAATTTGCAACAGAAGCTATCCTTTGCTATTGGGGTTATGGATAAAGAGCTTAAACTCTAGGGCAGTTGCATTGTAGACCTTCGCCTCATGGGACAGACAGATGAGAACATCTTACTGGCGAATAAGATTTTCAATGATGCCAAAGACAATCTATCAAAATCCTGGGTCTACAGCGTATAGTGGAAAATCAAAGTCCTGGAGGAATCTGTGGGACAAATGAAGAACAGCTGGCAGAAGGGAGAAGCTTTCAAGACACTGGCAGCTGCTACTTTCAAAGATATACATTGTCATCTTCAAGATGAAAACTCTGGTGCTTCCTTGTCCTTACAAGAAATCAAAGCTCAGTTCAGAGCTTTTGTCAAAGATCATCTATTCAAGGAAAGCTCCATCTCTAAGGAAAAGATGAAGGAAATTTGTTCTCTTCAGTCTGCCATTGAAGAAGCAAACAAAGATTATCATACTCACGTCGAGTTCGATAAAGAGATGGAGAAATGTCTGGGATTTTGGACTCAGTCTGCACCCAACACGTCAGTCCCTCGTGGTAGAGATATAGCTGAGTCATTGAAGAAATTCAGACAACGGATTCTGAAGACAGTGGGTCCCTCCCAATAGCTGGCCACCTATCTTCTTCTCCTTTCTTTTCTCTTCTTCCCATTCTTTTCGTATTCCTTGTAATTAGTTAAGGTATCGCAATAGGCGATCTTTAACTATTCTTTAATTAAAAGAAACAGTTACGAAGAGTAACTGACTTGTAAGCTATATAATGGCCTTTCCACACCATTTTGAGAGGAGGAAGAACTTGGAATATTTGCTGAAAGTGTAAATAGATCTTAAAGAAATCAATACAAAAGGGCTTTTCATTCTTTTTCTATCTAATTCTTGTTATCTCTGTGTTTTCCTTTAATATTGTGGAGATCATTTTGTTCCTAACTTGTTAGTCTCTTTGATTGCATACTGTTCAGTTTTGCAAATACAGTGATCTTGTACAACCAAGAAGGAACTTTGTGTCCTTGATTAATAAATCTGAAGAAGGTTATTTATGGAACTTTGTGTCTTTAAATTTAATCTCATTCAGCCATCGCAAATGATCTTGTCTTAAATTCTTTGAAGCTTTGCATACACGAGGAATTATTCTGCTATCTATAATTCTGAATGTTGTTGTTCTGCTCATCTTCTTATTCCCTTTCCTCAATCCTTGTGTAATTGATGATCCTTGTGGAAAATACTTTCGTAAAATCCAAGTTTGACCATAAAACAATGTTCTGTACATTTGTAAATAAGTTCGTTTCTGAATAAGGGAACCTCTCCCATTAAAGAGGAGGGACTTCTTGTCCCCTGACTGTTGCTCTTCTAAAAAGTCCTATTTGACGACCAACATGATGTTGCGAAGAAGGTGAATGAATCTCACCAATAAGGTCTAAACCCCATTGTGAGAAAGGCCAAAGATCTCGTGCGACCTGTAGCAGATGGCTAGGAGTATGTTGAAGGTTGGCATGTTGTTGACACATAACACAACGCTTAACATATTCGTAGCAGTCGTTATTAAGAGTAGGCCAATAATAACCTAGGCGAAGGATTCGTTTAGCCACGGCAAGGCCACTAAAATATCCTGCCACAAATACCGTCATGGACCTGTTGGATGGTATAGGTGACCTCTGCACCGGTTAGACATCGAAGGAGGATACCATCAAAGCCACGTTTATAAAGGAGTCCCCCCATGACGACATAACGAGAAACATGTTTAAGAAAAGTGCGTTTTCCGGTACTAGTTAGGTCAGGTGGGAGAACAGAGGTTGTAAGGTAGTCGTGAAATTGGTGGTACCAGGTATCCTGTGAATTAGCAGACACATTATTTATCATACAAACAACTGGGGCTGAGTAAGATGGGGCAAAGAGTTGTTGGACCAAGACGAATATGTCAAAGTCAGTTGGTGAGGCAAGAATTTGTGAGGCTAAGCAAGCCATAGTATCCGTAAATTTGTTAGTGGAGAGGGGAATGGTCTGGATAGAATAACGAGTAAATGAGGTCAAAAGTGAATCCACGTAATGTTTGTACTTTTGAAGTTCCTCATTTTTACATTGGTAGATGCCCATAACTTGATTGACTACCAATTGAGAGTCGCCAAAAATATTAATAGATTTGACACCTAAGTGTAATGCAACCTGGAGACCCAAAACAAGGGCCTTGTATTCCGCTGTATTATTAGTGCAGGGGAAATCAAGCCGGAATGAAATAGGCATAGGTTCGGCGTCAAGAGGGATGAGAACAATGCCGGCTCCTCTGCCGCGCTGGCATTTGGATCCATCGAAGAAGAGGGTCATTGGATAAGACTCTTTCTTGTGTGAAAGAGTGGCAATGAGTTCATCGGGGAAATTAAAATTGGTGAATTGTTCCCTAGGTAAAGGGGTCTCCGCAAGTTGGTCCGCAATAGTTTGTCCTTTGATTGATTTCTGGTGTATAAATTCAAGGTCGAGGTCAGTGAGGAGCATAAGCCATCGGGCAGATGCATTGGTTTAGATGTGGTTTAGCATACATATAATGAATGGGGTCCGCGTTGGTGATGATAAAAGTTTTGTGATTCAGGAGGTAGTGTTGGAGTTTGGTGGCTACGAATGATAGGGCGAGGCACAATTTTTCTACATGTGTATACCTAGTCTCGTAATCCACGAGAGTACGACTTATATAATAAACGGCTTGTTCTCGACGTGCTCAGAGTCACTGATGTGCGAGCATGGCTCCTACGGCGTGGTCGGTGGCGGAAAGGTAAAGGTAGAAAGGGCGATCGTCCTGTGGTGGGATAAGCACGGGTGGCTGCAAGAGATAGGATTTGAGAGCTTCAAAGGCTTGGTGACATTCTTCGCTCCATTGAAAGGCAATGTCCTTTTTAAGAAGGTGATGAAAAGGTTGACATCGATCTGAGAGTTGGGAGATGAAACACCAGATGGATTGAAGTTTACCCTGCAAACTACGCAATTGTTTGAGGTTTTTGGGTGGGGGCATTTCTAGGATAGCTTTGACTTTAGATGGATCAACCTCAATGCCACGCAAAGAGACGATAAAGCCAAGAAGTTTTCCCGAAAGAACACAAAAGACACATTTCTTTGGTTGAAGCCGGACCGAATATTGTAACAGGCAATCGAAAATAATGGTTAAAACATCGAGATGTTCACTGCGATGTTTAGATTTGCCAAGAAGATCATCGACATAATCCTCAAGGATAGTGTGCATAATGTCATGAAAAATGTAAGTCATAGCCCGCTGATAGGTCGCACCAGCATTCTTAAGGCCAAACGACATGAGACGATAACAGAAGCTTCCCCAAGGAGTTATGAAGGCAGTTTTATGTTGATCGGCCGGTTGCTTACCAAAATTTGATTGTATCCCGAAAAACCATCCATGAGAGAAAGCATTTCATGGCCTGCAGTGAGATCAACAAGTTGATCAATACTTGGGAGGGGGGAAGTCATCCTTGGGGCAAGCGAGGTTAAGGTCTCATAAATCCGTGCATATCTGAAGTCCCCCCGTTGCTTTAGTGACAGGTACGATGTTAGAAATCCATTGAGGATAGTCAATAGACAAGATGAAGGAAACAGAAAGGAGTCGTTGAAGCTCTTCTTTGACCAAGAGGGCAATGCGTGGATGCATTTTTCTCAGTTTCTGTTTAATTGGCTTGGAATTGGGTTTCAAGGTAATGTTATGGACAGCAATGTCAGGATCAATTCTTGGCATGTCAGCGTAGGACAAAGCGAAAGCTTGGTTGCGAGCACGGAGAAAGGTAGTAAAGGTGACTTGTTCTGATGCATTAAGGGATTGTACGATCTTCAGAATGTGAGGATCTTCCTCTGTGTGGATGTTGATTTCTATAGTAGACTCGTTCAGCATGGTTTGAGTTTCAGATGGTAAGGCGCATTGAATATAAGAGTCATCCACACCAAGGTAAGTGAGGATGGAGTCATCATCCTGGCACTCAACAACATTAATTGAAGGTGAGTCCTCTTCAATCATGTCTGGATATAGAAGAGGCATAGAAGAGGGGTCCTCATTATCACGTTGATAAGTGAGAGGACCTAGGAAGATAGCATTTATGAAAAAAAAAAGTTAGGAGGGATAGATTCAGGATCTATCGACTCTGTGGGTGACGAAGGCAAAATGGGTGATGATGGTTCGGTAGGGGTGATGTCATCATCTTCCAGGAGACAACTGACACGAGGTTCCTTCGGTGTAAGTATTGCAGGAAATCCGAGACCACTACGATCATTGTGCTTGCGTGTAGTTACGGGGATGATTGTATGTCGGCCTTGTTCATAAAGACCAAAACCAAAGCCTTTCCAAGCACAGCGAGTCAAGAAGGTAAGGGCGAAATGACGATTTGTCAGGTATTGAAAATTGGATTGGAAAGGAACCACACCAAGAGGAGGTTTAGGGTTTACGGAAGGTGCGTCGACACCCCCATATGTTAGGTTGGTGCGGCAATGAGGTGGTCCATAGGGGATTACTTCTCCCACACGACGGTCATAGGTAGGATGTGCATGTACCTTTCCGTACTCCTGTGGGGTATGGAAGGAACTAACGTTATATAGGTGATACTCCCCCAGAGTAAGGTGTTGAAAAACATCTACTAAGGGGTCGGAGGTTGGGATGTTATCTGCGGGAAAGGAAGTGGTATTTGTGACGGCGGTTTCATTGGTTGAAGGTGTAGGTGCGGATTGAAGTGGATGGTTGGGTTGGATGAATGGGTGTCTTGACTGGTACAAGTACATCATTAGGGCGATACAACATATTGCAGGTTTTGAAGGGGGGAGGATCAGCTTTTACGGTGTAGGACTTCCCCTCGTACTCAAATTTTATGCATCTATGTAAGGTGGGAAGGAACGCATCCCATAACCCGGATCCAAGGGCGGCCTAACAACATATTGTATTGGAACTCTCCCTCAAGGACATATAAGAGTTCAGGTAAAGTGCGTGGCCCTACACGAATGTTAAGGATCACGGTGCCTAAGGTAGAAGTAATAGCATCATTGAATGACCGCAACATGATGGGGTTGGCACACATGCAGCTAGACGGGATATTCATTTGTTGGAAAGCTTTTGAAGAGATGATGTTTAGGCTAGCACCCCCGTCAATCATAACACGATGTACCCGAATGTCTCGGACATAAGTTGAGATGAAAAGAGCAGGGTCAGGATCTTCAACACCAAAGTCGATAATTTCGTCTTCAGAGAAACTGACAGTAGCGGCTTGCTGTACAGAGACAGAAGTGGTTGGGGAGATAGATTGTTTGGTGAGTGAGGCAACGTGATTGGGTGTTAGAATAGAGGTAACAGGAAAGGTTTCATTAGGTAAGACCTCTAATCCCTTGAAGGATTTCAACAAGAGCTTATCAATGAGATTCAGAAGTCTGAATGAGATCATACAATGTCATTTTTATAGGCGATTGGTGAAGCTGTTTGATCATAGTTCGGTGGGAAATTCCATTAGAGACGGGATAGGCGGGTCTGCGAATAACCACTTTAGGTGGTGGTGCAATCAGGATGGTGGATGGAGAAAGAGATGCCGCAGGTGTGTTTTCTTTTGCTTTCCCATTGTTTTTCTGCCCTCGAGTAGCAACACTAATCATATTGATCTCGTGAATACGAGAGGAGGAAGACGGTAGGGATAGGTCATGGTCTTCGAGAGGTGGGGCTGTAATAATGATAGATCTTGGTGAGGTGGGGACAGGTGGTATAGGAGATGGAATTGAAGCTAAAGGTCTCTCTCTTCGTAAGTTGTCTTTCTTAACTTTTCTATCTGAGAGAGGTGACTGACGAAGTATGGCTTTCAATGCTTTGCATCCCTCTACGTCATGTCCTGGTGTGCGGTGGTAAGCGCAGATTTTAGGACTCATCATAACCTATAGGTCAAGGTTTAGATGGATCATAAGGTCTAAGTGGGGGTAGGGAAATGGTCGCATTCTCTACCAACATAGCAAGGATTTTGGCGTAAGACCCTTTGAGTGGTTCAAAGTCAGAGGAAGAGGAGGCTATTGACTAGAGTCAGATTCTCGGTGATGATGTGGGTATGGTTGGTTTTGTATGGGTGGTGGTTTAGCCAAGGAGTTTTGATAATGTGGTTTTAACTAAACGTGGATTCTTTGACGCAGAAGCTATGTTTAGCTGGTTGGATGATGAGGCTCACAGATGATGTGGTATCAGAAAACAACGGCGACGGAGAAATAGGAGTGACAGAAAACAAATCTTTTGATGATGGAATTTGTTTAGGGTTGATAGGTGGACAGGATACACGTGGGATGACGGTGTTGCTATACCCATGGATCTCTGTATGGGTGCCGAAGGCTGTAGGTTGCTTTAAAGAAAACGCAGGAGGTATGATATATTGATGCAAGGTAGAGGGATGGGGTCCCAATATGGAAGGTAGGTGTGACGATGAGGGTATTTAGTTGTGATAGCGGCATAGATTGAGGAGATTGAGTCTATCTCCTAATGTGGATGGACGGCTTTATTTTTAGATAAATCAAGCCGCTTAGGTGGGGTGTGTTAGACTGGGTATTGGTGCAGGTCCCAAGAATAGGGGGAAGCTTTGGTTAGGTTAATAAAAGTGGATGAGGTACTTCGATAGAGATGAGGGAGGGTGAAGACAAGGACATAGGCATTTTAAGCTTTCTGTAAACACTTCGGGTATATGGTAGAGGCATCTGGATCAGTCATCTACATTTGAGTAGAATATGGCGTACTCAAACGTTCCCATAGGACCTCGTCTATCTTCTGGGGAATGACAGTCCTCACGTGTGAATAGGAACTTTTGTATGGAAGAAAGGTGGGTTGTGATTCCGGTCCACTGTGGGTGTGATACAGGGGGTAGAATGAGGCACTGTATCAATGGGCGTTAAGAGGTCAACGGGTCGCTGAAAAGATTTAGGCGATGAAGAACTAATAGGTAGGAGGGCGTGTTTGAGAGGATCTGTCATGTTTAAAGAATGTGGTGATGTCAGTTCAAGAGGTTTCTCATCTAAGGATGACAAAAGAAGTGGCGAGCCTTCCTCCTGTACAGCAAGAATGGTAGAAGGAGATGTTTGGGAAATAGATAAATTAGATAACATCCGCTCACAGTCTTGCATAGGGATGTGGTGTAGGAAGGCTCATTTGTTGAGAAGGGAACTCTGGGTGGTTAATTCCTTGTATGGGTAAAGGAACGGCAAGGATTTCAGTTTGTCTTGATGGTGAGTGAAGGGGGTTCAGGATTCCTGCATGTCAGTGAAGAGGCTTGATTTAGAATTTTGTTCGATAGAGGTTTTTGGTTGGGAGTCGAAGACTGCATGGATCTTGTGAACGCTCTCCTCGGGTAAGATATCTTGGTTTAGATTACTGTTAGAAGAGTGGTTCAGGAATGGTTTGTTGAATATTTTCAAATTTCGGTTAGCAGGGGTGCATTAGGATTATCGAGGGCTATATCTCCCACATCAACCATTTCCTGCAGTATGTTTTTCAACATCTTGCAGTTTTCATGACTGTGTCCCTTCACGCAGTGGAAGTTACAGAAGTCATTTTCTTTGTACCAAGAAGGTATGGCACGAGTGGAATCAAACCTAGAAGTGAGGTTTAACAAGAGGTAAGGTAATGGCTCCTGGCTTTAAGAAATTTTTCCAATATCACACCATATGTTTCTCCCAAAGGGAGTGTAGTTGATGGGCTCTGCTTTATACTTATAGGTGGTTTTTGGCGGGGTATTAGACAGTGGTTGGGATTTGACCATCACCGCGTGCACGGCTCCTTTTGATTTCGAAGCAGTCGATGGGTGAGGATTGGTGGTGTTAGGTTTGTTGGTGGAATCTTGGGTTCGGAAATTGGGGTTTTTGTTGCGCAACCCCAATTTCTCTTCTTCTAAGGCTCGAATCTCTAGTTTTCTGAGCCATAGTAAAGGCCTCGTCAAATGTACGGAAAGTTTGAATTTGGAGGGTAGGAGAGATGTGCTTAGCACAGGCCCGCATAAAGAGTTCAATAAGGTTCAGCCTGAGGTAAGGCATACGTAAGTTGGTTGATAAGGCCCCGCCATCGTCCAATGAAATCTGCAATAGATTCGTCTTCAAATTGTCGGATGGCATAGAGGTCAGTGATAGATACTTTCTTGGCAATGTTAATGGAGAAATGATCCAAGAAAGATTGGGCTAGCTGGTTAAAAGAGAAGATTGAGTGCTGAGTTAAAGCACTGTACCACTCCAAGGCGGGTCCTGATAAGGACATGGGAAAGGTGCGGAGTAGTAAAGCGTCATCATGAGCAATCAGATAGCAGGCATGTCTAATTGATCGCAAGTGTTGTTGAGGGTCCTCCTTACTATTAAAACGAGTAAATTTTGGTAATTCCCATTAAGGAGGATATGAATGAAGGGGGATTGAAGGGTGGATAGGCTCCCGACAAACTTGCTCGTATGTCAAGGCGCTACGACTTCCTGAAACATAAGCCTCCAGATTTTGCATTTTGTCCATCATTTGTTTAATTAAATCAGTAGTTGGATGAGATGATGGTGTGGTTATGGTAAATGGAGGAAAATTGGGCCAAGGGCCACCGCTAGACAATGGTGGGGTTAAATGTTGATAAGGTATGGAGGACGAATGTGTTGAGGCAACCGAATAGGGATGTCCTATATAAGACTGTTGAGGTTACCGGATATGTGTGTGGAAATGAAAAGGTGGGCGGAGCTTGAGAAGGAAAGCTCATGTGGATAGGTGGTAGAGAGCAAGTCATGAACGGAACAGTCTGCAAGAGAGACGAGGTAGGAGCAGTCAGTGGTAATGACATGTTGGGCCCAAGATTAACCAAAGGAAAGCTAATCTGTGCCATATGAACCCCTGAAGCTGCTGAGTTAGGAGATGGGACTAAGGATGTAGAAGGCAAAGCAGAGGTATCAGGCGGAGAAGGAGCTAAGTGAGTAGCTATACTGATAGGCATGCCAACAAGGAGTTGACCGTTAGGTGTACGGTCAAGGGCATGAGACAAATAGTATTGTACAGCGCTAGGATTAGCATCTAGAAAATTTGGCAAATTCTTTATCTCCTACAGGAATTTTAGGAACCTCACTGGTATCCGTAGGATTCCCTATAGAATGTGAAGGGGGTGATTCAGGAAAAGGCACAGAGAAAGCATGTGAAACCATGGCGGCGGCTTGCTTTCGAGTGATAACAACCATGGATAGGAGTACACAGTAGGGTTTCTTTCTATCAGGAACAGAAACAGACAAGAAGATGTTTTGAAATTAGTAGGTTATTGGTTTGTCAGGAAACTGTGAAAGACAGTAACCGATATCGGTCAGGTAACCAATGCCGGTCAGGCTATAGCCGACGTTGGTAAAGCTAACCAATGTCGGTATAATATAACTGGTGTAAGAAGCAGTAAGAAGTTGTTGATTTGGTGTTAATAGTAATTAATATGCCTACCAAACTATTCTGTAGTGATCACAGAAAACAGTGTATGACAGAGAAACAGAACGGAAAACAAGCAAGAATGCACAAAAAAATTAATAGACTAACCATAGGGTTAATTTTAATCAATTTGGGCTTATGCCTTTAGACGCAGAATGATGTCAATCCTAAACAAAAGACTTAGGGGAAATGTCAAGTTTGTTTTGGCTTATAAGGTTACCTCAATCGGGCGGAGGAATACCACGGAAAAAGGGGGGATGTTTTGAGCTGTTGTGTTAATTATGAAGTGATTCAGTATGTGTTGTGTAGTGAAAGTAAGATTAATTTCCTGTCAATACCGTGGAAATCACCCCCACATGTATGACTTATTACTTAGTCTATGTTCACTAGAATTGAAAACGGTAAGCAAGAATGTAATGCACGTGTTTTAAAACCCAAATCAAAAATAATATTCGATGAAGCAAATAGGGATGACTTTCACTAATGCAAAGACTAGTAAAAGCAAAGCAAGTTCTTTTACCAAATAAACAAAATACCTTGTGAATATCTTTAGAAGAAGAGCAACAGCAAGTATGCTCCCTATATGAAAGCAAGCAAGAGAAGACAGAAACCCGAAATGGGTCCCACCGGGCGTGCCAAAATGTTTCGCACGGAATGTTTTGGCTCTGTGGGAATAGACTTGCTTCTATCCTTTCATTCCTTTGAGAAACAGATAAGGGTTAGGGCTAGGAGGAATACCTGTTGAATGTTGAGATGGTGGTGCACGTACCGTAGAGAAAGATCAGATCGAATGCAAAGAACTCATTTTTATCTTAGAAGGACTACCTGCAAGTAAGAATACAAGACCACCAGATTTTAATTAGACAATAAATGAGGGAGCTGCCTTAGGCCCAGGAAATATAAAACTTCCTTTCGAAGGTGGTCAATTCCCCTTTTAATACTGAATTAACACAAATGATAACAAAGTAAAGCTATTGCAAACTCACGATTTAGGTACCTCGTTACAAAGCAAGTATGAGGCTAAACTATCAATAATAAAGAGTCACGTTGTAGTTGTTCGAGTTAATGGTAACGTTGATACATTCAGGTTGAGTTTACAGGGATAAACCAGACTAGATCTGAGGTCGTTAGGTGACAAAGAGGCGAGAGGAAGGTTTTAGGGGCTATAAGTCACAGTGACCGATGTCAGTCACTGGATAACTGACCGCGGTTGGGAGAACCACTGCCGGTAGGGGATAACCGACACCAGTAGGGTCAGTAATCTAGGTGCTTATGGATAGAGGTTGGTTGCAGGGTGATTGTGGGGTTATTAAGACTGGTGGATGGCTAAGGGGAATAATGAGAGAGCAGGGAAGACTCAGAGTGTGATAAAATGATCTTCTAGGCATGTACAAGGATGTATGGATGAAGGTTAAGTGCAGGGTGCTGGTAGGTAGTAGATCTAAGAATGAGCTTGTAATTACTATCAATCCGCAAGCTCTAAGAAATGGTATCTTAGAGAACATACAAGACACTACTTACTCGTTCCTGACGAAGAATGCAGGTTCCAAGGACTATGATGACAAAGACAGGGCTCAAGATAGGATGATCCTGACAATCAGAAGATGAGCTATCTTCCTCTTCACGATGCTCGGATGAGTGTCACTGGGCTCTGGTTATTCAGTTGCAGTCTTGGGCTTGATGTCCCTCTCTGTAAACTTCTTCTTCTTTTCTTCACTTGTCTCTGCTCGGCCAAGAAAAATCCGGATCCTTTCAATCGATTTCTCCTCCTTTTTTTTTAATCAAAATGCAACCTCCCATCCTTTCTTTTTTGGTTAGGAAGTGAGTCTATTTATAGGGAACTGATGGCGGTTACGCAACCGACGGTGGTCGAGTAGGAACCGGTATCGGTCAGGTCAAAGCGGGCTATTTTTGGTAAAATAGCCAGCTTTTCCCTCCTTTTCTCCCGAGGGATTAGTTGCGGGGTTGGTCAAGTCATTATGAGGTTGGTTTTAGGTGCGGGTGAGTAGTCATTAGTCATGGGTGTGGATGTAGACCAAGTTATAGGTCTTAATTAGGTTAATTTAGGGTTAAGACTAGGTCATGATGAGGTGGCGAAATGAGGTGGCAGGTATGGCAATGTGGATTTATTAATTATAAAGGTAATTAATAAATAATTGTGTAAGGTTTAGGTGATGAGGTTAGGTTGCGAAATGAGATGTGGGGCACAGGGGGTCGTAAGACACAAATTTGGTGTCTACAAGCTATCATCAGGACATTTCCATAGGAGCTCCACGATATCATCGCTTAATATCATGTCTAGAAAACTTGCTAGGTAGGATGACCCATGCCTCTAGGACCTGCATAATTAGGAAACCACAAGTCACTAGCCAGAGTACCCACAGTTAGCTCCTATACCTACTCCTAGGAGTCGAAAGTTCAGCTGAAGCTCTTGTTGTGCCATCGCTCATCCTCTAACACCTCAAAAGAGCTTTAGGAAGTCTAATGTGAAATAGGGCATCTCAGCCACCTGAGCCAATGTGTTAGTAACCATCAAAAAGATAGGCTAGACTCAAAGTTCTATGCCATATCAGCCTCAGGCTCATTGTATCAGGCTAGTCCCCCGTATTAGCAAAATAGACTGACCATACTCAGGCTATAAATTAGAGTCAAAACCAAGGACAACCTTAAGCTACTAGTGCTTTTAGATCATATGATCCAAACACAACATGTCAACAGTTAAGGGAATTGGTTCTAGCTACAAAATAACTATGGCACAAGAATATGATTGGTGTTTCACCATTCTGCAATCTTATTTCCTACATAATCAATTCAATGTGCATCTAATGGTTTGTCTTCTTTTCTCCTTGGCCTTGATTGTACAAACCATTGGTGATGTCATCAAGAATCTAGCCAAGAAGAAAATTAGCAACAAGCCTCCTCTGACGCCAAGAGGGACCAACCCAAGTGCATACACTATGCTTGTCACTATGTGTACGCAATCGCTTAAGACTTCTTTGGAATGAATCAAGCTGCCTAATCTGCCAAATCTGATAGCTGGTACGTCTGTTTACACGTGTGCGCAAAAAGAGAAATCCTTGGAGAAGGATGGTCACCCTGAACGTGTAGGTAATCCTTTTCATGGACACGCGTCCATTGCTCCACAAGGTTGATTGGCACTCTCCAATGCATACTCCTAGCATGCAGAGTCAATCCAAGCCACCTTCGCAAATCCACGTCAAGCACCGGTGGTAGCGACCCATGTGCACATGCACAGACATCGAAATGTCCCCTAGGAAAGGGGGCAGTAGAAGGATAGCTCATTTAATATGCATTAAATGCATAATGAATAAGAAAGGATAGTGAACATTTCACGTATGTGAGTCACTAGCAATTCCAGGACAAAGGGATCTATTACATGAACTACTATGGCCAATTGGTCAAGTTCAAATCAATCTCCCCATGCCAGTTATTCTCACCAGTGCTTACTTCAGGGTTGTCACTCTTGCTCGTGAGTAGAAATTCATGGAGAACAATGAGATAAAAATCTGAAGCCTCCTCCATTTTATGTTTCATTGATCATTACCCCCCAAATTGGTCTATAATTAGGCATGATCGTGATGCCCTAGGGGCAAGTAGTTCTGTGTTTCCCAAAAAAATAACCGATCAACTGAGTTTCTTCAGTACGAAGTCCATCTCCAAAGGGGTAGTTCAATTGGATGGGACAGCAATGAATTATTGTTGGAGTCATCAAATATCGCAAGCCTCAGCACTGCAGTGTCTTCCCTAATATGACTTGTTTGTTACATTGAACGTATCAGTCATAGACATTTGCAAACCATCATTTCTTATCATTGTGTCTTTTCTTAGGGACTTCTTCTACCAAAATTGTTTCCTCTATTTTGTCTACCTGACTGGTCACATGATTAATTTTTAGAACAAGGTATATTAGCTAAGGCTTGTAATTCTTCTCACTAAACCACATAGTATGATTACCACATTGAGTGCCTTATGTTCCTTAGCCCAATTAGTGCAAATTGTTCAGATTTTGATCAGAGATTTGACCTCCTAATACACTTGTGAAGTAGATACCAAGGTGGGGTGTAAATCCCAAACTTGTAAAACTCATCTGATGAATGGGAAACCAAAAAGACATTGATTTTGACCCCTATAATGGAGAAGGAAGAATCTGAGCTAGGAGTCTCATCTGCCTAGCATAAGGAGAATCATGTGTCTCTCGCATGGAAATCATCCCATAGTCTGGAACTACAAAGATGACAATGAAGTATGGAAACCATGACTCTTTGATGGCATCGAGAAGTAGGGAAAGGATCCACCAAAGCTACGCTGCTTAGCTTCATCTGTACTCTGTGTCACTCCCAAGGTATGAAATACTACTCAGCTTTTCATCATTCTACATTTGCCTGTTCAAACTAGACACATCAGAATATGAGGCATCTTGGTTCATGGATTGCACTATGGGAAAGAAGACTTGAGGAATCAAGAACTTGCACCCTGTATCATGGTGATAATGAACTAGTTAGGACTAATCAAGTCTTGAGAACTAAATATTTGACAAGAAGGACCTACTCAAGAGCTACAAAAATAGGGTATGGGATCTCATTGAGGATGTTTGTAAGCCTTCAACAGTTGTGTCCATACCTGAGGAAACAGAACGAAGTTGTTGATAGGCTTGTATTAGCAGTTGGAGCAACATTTGATGTATGTTGAAAACAGTCAAGAGTCATTTTTAGCAAAGGATAGTTTTTTATATCCATGTGATTGTGAGGCCATTTTAGTGCCAGCTAACAATACATGATCACATGTGTTTGAGAAGAATCAGCAAATCATTCAGATTTCTTACAAGAGGAATGTTGAATTCTCAACTAGGAATCAAGTTTCAAATTAGAACAACAATATGCGGATAGATCAAGTAGTGCAGCTACATACAAACAAGCTTCTCCAAAGGTTTGGTGACATTAGAATCTCCTGCTCTCAATCCTAATCTTTGATCAAGTTTGAAAAGATAACCACTAACATACGACAATCAAAGGAGCAAGATTCAAAGCCAATTCTAGTCCTAGAAAAGGAAAAACACTTCAAATTGGAAAAGTGGCCACTGAACAAGAAATATATGAATTCATACAAATTTTCCAAGAGTTGTCTAGATTTCTTTGAAGTGACTTGGAGCTATGAAGTCACCCCTAAGAGGGTTCAATCTAGAAAGCTGTAGTTTTATCAACAGCACAATTGATTCCTAGATATTGCACTAACTGTTAATCTCCATCAAGCAAATCAACGGCAGACCAGTCAATCCACACCTATCTGAACTCTCTTATGAAGAAAGAGCTAAACAAGATGATAGAGGAGAGTATTATCCTCTTCTATCAAACACTCAAGCTGAGTTGCATAACTTGGTCCTAGTCAGAACTGGAGAGATTAGGTTGTGTGTAGACTTTCGATTATGTTTGAAGAAAGCATCTCTCAAGGACCATCTACCCACTCCCCTTGGATGGATCAGATTTTGCAAATGGTGTTTGGATCAAAGACCCTATTCTCCCTCTCTAGATGAGCTACTAAGGAGTATAACCAAATAATGGTGAAAGAAGATGATCAGTTCAAAATAACTTTCACCACCAAATCGGTCACATATGACCTACTAGAAAAATTCCATTTGGATTATCCCTAATGTTGGATTCCCACTTTCCACAGGGCAATGGATCCTCCCAATTCCCAAAGGGTTGATAAAAAAGATAGTATTGATATAGGCTGGATGACATCACTAATGTTCTCTAAAAATGTAGCGGATCACCTTTTTCTAGCCTAAACTATAGGTATTTCAGAGATGTAGGAGATTCGAGATTGTCATTGAACTTCTAAAAAATGCATATTAGCATTTGTCCCATGAGGGCAAGCTTCTAGGCACATATTATGGAATCAAAGGGAAGAACCATTGGCAATTGAACCCATTAGAGGGTTGAAGCAATAAAATCATTTCTCATTACCAAGCCATAAGAAATGATTGCTTCAAATTTTCTTAGGTTCATTAGATCAAGATTTCAAAGAATCCACAGGTTAGTTGTACCATTTGACTTAGCTACCCTTGTCCAAGCTTCAAATAACGTATGATGTTGAAGTAGATACCCTTTGGCATTTCTTATATGGTGGTCCAAAGACTAAAGGAAGAGAAAGATCCTTTGAGGCCATCTTTAGAAGCTATATCTTACAAGACCCATATCTATGGCTTTTGAATCCAAACTTCTCATTTAAGGACTTCATACTATATGCCTTTGGTGTCAGTGACATAATTTCTTTAATCTTAGTACAGCAAAACAAAGAGGGTACAGAGCATCCAATTGCCTTCTTCAACCAAATTTTGGAATATTATGAAGTGAGATACTCCTTCATCAAAAATATAGTCCTAGCAGTGATCAGAGGGTTAACGAAGTTTAAGCATCTGGTTTCAAACAATAAAATCCAACTAATGGTCCTCCCATGTAGGAGATAAAGACTTCCTTCTCAAGTAAAGATCTAAATGAAAAAACGTGCAGGATGGATCACTCATGTCATGGAGTATGACATTGAGATCAAGGTTACTAAGCTAGTCCATGAGAAGGGATTTTGTGAACAACTGGCCTCAAGCCAACAAGATGAAGCAAGCGGTGAAAAGGAATTTGTTTTTGTCCTACAGAATAGTCAAGAAGAATAAAATGATGATGTGCCCACTCCTTGTTAGACTCATAACATTATGAACTTCCTACAAACATGCATGTGTCCTCTAGAAATGAGTAAAACAAAAAGGAGACACTTCAGACTACAGGCCATCCCATACGTGCTTATTGATGGCATCTTGTTCAAAATAGACATCAATGGCATGTTCTGTTAAGATGCATTGTGGATAGATCAGATAAATACAGTGTTACGAAGAGTTCCATGATGAAGCAGGCTGGAGTACTATTTTTCTCCATGCATGATAACACTCAAGATCATGAAGGTGGGTTATTATTGGCCTATGGTGTTTTGTGAATTTTATGTATGGATCAAAAGGTGCATGAGATATGCATTATTTAGAGGCAAAGAGAGGCTAGCAACACTTCCATTGCACCCAATTTCAGTTGACCAGCCATTCATGCAATGGGGATTGAACTTTATTGGGGTCATCAATTCAAATTCGAGCCAAGGACACTAATGGATTATGGCAACAATAGACTATTTCACCAAGTGAACTAAGGCAATGGTACTCAAAGAAGCTAATGAGTGTAGCATACTAGATTTCTGTGAAGGGATAGTGACAAAATTTGGAGTGCCAACCACCATTATATCGGACAATGCATTGGCATTCATAGGTTCTAAAATCACATAATGGGATGTTGGGAATGGGATTTACTTGAGCACTTCATCAAACTATTATTATCAAGGTAATGGCCAAGCCGATTCCATAAACAAGAACATGATAAGGATTGTCAGAATAACTCTTGATGAAAATCAAAGAACTTAGTACACAAAACTCAAATCAGCCTTATGGGCTAATAGGACAACACCCAAGAGGTCTACGGGCATCTCTCCATTCAAAATTGTCTATGGGAAAGAGGTAGTGTTGCCTATATCACTTGAGTTTCCAGCATTAGAGCTCATGAAGAAGCTGGGGATGTCTAAGTTTAAGCCAATAGAGGACAAGTATGTAGAATTGATGGAATTGGAAGAAATCAGAGAGCATGCACTTCGAACAATGTAGAAGGATCAGGCTTCAATCAAGATATGCTTTGATAAGAAAGAAAAAATAAGGAATTTTCAAGAAGGAGACCTAGTTTGTAAATGGGATACAGATCATGCAAAACCAGGAAGGCATTCCAAGTTTGATGCCATTTGGAGTGGCCCGTACATGGTCACAAGATGTAAAAGTAGCATTGCTTTCCAATTTTCTGCATTAGATAGTGAAGAGTTGCAGATTCCAGTGAATGGAATCTATCTTAAACATTGTTACTAGGAGGAAAAGTTCTCACCGTGTACATAATAGTTTAATTTCTCATTCCTCTAAGTGCTTGTGCACATTTCCTTGTTGTAGTTTAGGTTACTTTTTTACTAAGTGCCTTGCACACTCTACACGTTCTACTTGGATCATGTATGATTTCAAGTTTTGTACATAGTTGTGTGGGTCTATTTTATTGGTCTTGCACAATCCATTTTATGGCAGTTGGTGAAGCTCAGCTCCAGTTTCAGTGGTTTTCCAAGTAGCTCGGGGATCATTTTTTAAAGTTTAGATCAATTTCAGGCTATCACTCATGACTTCATGCCCAATGGATATAACAAGGCAACTGTTCTTTTCATCAAGCAGGTAGATACCCCTGCAAGTTGCCAAATTATTATCCATATTTTACCCCCTCGGAAAAATATCAGATCAACCACGACCCCACATAGAAGGAACCAAAGAAACCACATTCAAACCTTGTAAACATGTTGTAAAGGGAATCTACAATGGAGTGACGGGGCCTGCGAAAGATCAAATGACCCTTTACATGAAGAAATTCAAGAAACGGCTCTGTCGAGTGAATCCATGCCTTAAATCCATTAAACATATTACATGCAGGATAGGAAATGGAATAGTAGTGTCGAGGAAGGAGGAAACAATGTTGAGAGAGGCCAAAGGATCAAAGAGAAGAAACGATGAAGCTTTGAAGTCATCGGGCTCTGAGAATAGTTCGGAACGAGCTCAAAATCGACTAAGTATGGAGGAGACAGCGGACGCTACCAAGTGTCCAAACGACACATCTTCAAAGTTGAATCCAAAAAATAGAGGCTCGAACAAGCACCAGGCCTCCATGTGTCCTAGGCCCAAAATGGAGGTAAAGTCAAAGCTAAAAGTCAAAAGGCGGGCAGGGCATGCCTAAAAAAGGCTAAGTATAGAAGTGCTAACAGAAGCCGCCACACGTCAGCTTGGTGCATCTCCAAAAGTTAGTTCAAAAGTGGAGACCCAAATGAGCACAGGATCACCATGTTGTCTAGGGTCCAAAAAGTTAAGGGAGGTCATTGAAAAGTGCAAATAACCTGCAGAGGCTTCCACATGTCAACCCGATGCTCCTTCAAAAGAAAATCATGAGTAGGATTTTAAGTGAGCATGGAGCCTCCATGCGTATAGTTTCATAAAGGGACAGGGTCGGGTTGAATAGTCAATGCATTGAGATAGGCCAGTAGAGGGTGCGAAGTTTCAGCATGGTGCTAATTCAAGAGTAGAATTAAGGGGGGGGGGGGTTCATACAAGCATCTAGCCACCACGTGTCCCAGGTCAGATATATGACCCCACCGAGCAAAGGACTTAGCCAAAAACATAAGGAAATCAAGCAGGTCACGGAAAAAGCCACGTGTCAACCCCACACCACTCAAAAAGAAAAATATAGAGGATTCCATCAGACATGCACCAGCCCTCCACATGTCCAGTTGCAAAAGGGGCCCCATTTTCGAATTGGTTTTCCCACTATTTTATACAGAACCGATCCAAATTTAAAATGGGTATATCTTTCGACTTGGGGCTCAAAATTCAGTAAATTTGGCACCGTTAGAAAGATCTCAACCTCTTCTATGCCATGAAGATCTGAAAATTTAAGTTTGGAGAATTTATGTGAGAGAAAAATGGGGAAACATCTTTGGGCCATTAATGAAGGATCTATTTTACCCCAACAACCAGATTGGATTTGATTTGATCCGTCGTTTCCCCCTCCTTCGAGGTGCCAAACTAGTAATTGATGTAGTCAAGACAGATTTGGGGTAGATATTTTGTAGGAGGCATTGATGATAGTGGTTGAACTTTGAACTGGTTTTTTCCACTTCTCTCTCTTTCTTCTCTCTGTGTTGAATCTATAAAAGCAGGGTCGAGACTCATTGTAAAGGGTTAGACATTCTTCTATTTTACAAGCTCTCCTTTTCCTTTGGTAAACAAATTCATGGAGTTTCAAACCTTCCGTTATATTGCAACATTTTTGCTACCTTTTGGCCATTTTGTAAATGTATTGTATCAAATATGTAGAGCAATAATACATGTTTGTGGCTGATTTTCGACCCTTTCTTGTCTTCATTACTCTCATCTGGTCTTTCATTGCAAAACTGGTTATTTGTGCTTGATTATTGTATGCATTTTTGGTTTGTGCCTATCAGAAAAATGAATGTTCATCATTCCTTTGGTGTATCACATGGTTAGCTGAGTTTTAATTTCTTGCATTCCTTTCATCCTTGTCTCCTTGGAAAAATTAGATTAGGTTTAGGAATCAATCCTTTGCAAATTTCATGTATGCACCTAGACAAAGGAATAGGAACCATCCTTAATCTAGAGAGTTTTCCCATTTACAAAGTCCCACACTTTTGGGGAGGACTCAATGTTATGCAAATCACATCAAATGACAAGTTTGAAACACCGAATTTGAGAGGTCATTTGGGGGTGCTGTGATTTTGCACTAACACCTCCTTCACCACACCATGGGGTACATTTTTCTATACAGCTATGCCCTTTGGCCTTAAAAACGTCATGGTTATTTATGAATGGGAAATGATACATAAATTCCATGAATACATTCACAAGATTATAGAGGATTATGTAGATGACATATTGGAAAAATCTAGGTGATGATCTTCCCATGTGAAGGATCTACGTATATTATCTGAATGATTATGACAATACCATGTGCATTTACGTCCAAAAAAATGTGTTTTTTGGTCACAACAGGTAAAATTCTTGGATATATTATCGCCCAACGTGGTATCAAGATTGATCATAAAAAAATTAAAGCCACTATCAATATGCATCCGCCCAAGAACCTCCATCAATTACGTTCCTTACAAGGTAAAATTCAAGCTATTCGACGTTTCATTACACAACTTGCTAATAAGACTCAACCGTTCACACTACTCATGAAGAAAGATACCAAATTTGTTTGGGATGAGCATTATCAACAAGAATTCGATCATATCAAATCCTACTTATTAAATCCACCTGTTCTAGTCCCTCATATAGCTTATCGACCTTTCTTGTTATATATCTCTGCTACGTTTCATGCCTTGGGCACTGTATTGACACAACATGATGATTCTCAATGAAAAAGAGACATATATTATATCAGTCATACTCTAATCTCTTACAAATGAAAATATAGCTACATTGAAAAGTTTTCCTCATTCTTGTCTTTCTTGCAGACAATTTACAACATTATCTCCTTAACAATAAAGTACATATTATCACAAAATTCAACCCATTGTGTTACCTCCTCTCCTGTACACATCTACTAGGACGTTTGGAACGTTGGATCATTCTCCTCACCGAATTTTATTTTAATTTTATACCACAAAAATCAATCAAAGGACATGTTATCACTGATCAATTAGCCATGGAACCCCTCTTGGATGCATCCCCCATTTCTAATTCCTTTCATGATGCTTCTAATACCTACACCATTGAGCCACATACATGGAAAATGTAATTTTATGGATCTCATTTTCAGTCTGGCATTAGGGCTGGGATAGTCTTCATTACCCCACATGGTGACCTACTCCCCTTCACATATCAATTATGGTTTTACTACAAAAACAACATTGTTGAATACAAGGCTCTTATTCTAGGCTTGCTTATCGCTCAAAAGCTTCTCATTCACAATTTATGCATAGACAACAAATCTCAATCAATCATCAATCAGGTTAATGATACATATAATACAAAGGAGGAGAATCTCATTCTATACAATACCCTTGTAAAGGATCGTTTAGCTAATTTTGAGTCTTACTCCATTAAAAATATTCCTCGCAAGGATAATCATCATGCAGATGCTATGGCTAGTGTCACGTCAATCATCCCACAATACATCGTAAAAAAAAAAGATACTTTCATCATTACACACTTACAAAATCCCTCTATCTCTGCATTACCTCTTGTAGCTTGTGCCATCACGCGCAATCAAGACAACACAAAATAGTTCATACCTATTTATAATTACTTATATAAGAAAACTATTGCTGATGCATTATAGCCAAATGAAGCTCGTTGGTTACGTCGTGAGGCTACTCGTTATGTTATCGTTGGGACCAAATTTTTCAAATGTGCTATTGACGGTCATCTTCTCCATTTTATTTCACTCGTAGATGATCCCATATCCATCTCAAAAATTCATGATATCATATGTGGTGGTCACTTCTCGGGTAAAGCTATGTCACAAATTTTTTTTACAACAAGGGTATTATTGGCCTACAATGGAACAAGATTTCCTCAAATATGCTGCTTGTTGTGACAAATGTCAAAAAAATGGCAATCTCCATCATGCACTCGTATACGATTTCCAGCCAATTGTGCCTACTTAGCCTTTTTCCCTTTGGGGAGGCAATCTCATTGGTATGATTAATCTTGAATCAAAAGACATGCAAAATACATCATTATGACTACTTAATACTTTACAAAGTGATTCAAAGTGACTCTTCTATGAAACACCATTCGTTCATACATTTGTAACTTTCTCACTACACACATCATCACCCATTTTGGGGTTCCCTCTACTCTCATCACCAATAATGGAACCTCCTTTAAAAATAAAGTTGTTAAGAATTTTTGTGCTAAACTCAAAATTAAACTATCCTTCTCCACCCCTTTTTATCCAGAGGGAAATGGCAAAGATGAGGCCACTAAAAAAACTATTTTCAAAATATTACATAAGACCATTGACTCTAGTTATACTGATTGGCATAACCAAATCTTCTACGCACTATGGGATTATTGTACTAGTGTTTGTACACCTACTAACGCCACCCATTTTCATTGGTTTATGGTGTTGAGGTTGTTATCCCACTTGAACTTGAGATACTGTCCTTATAAATCTCTCTCAAAGGCATCCTCAAAGATAATGAATATTGTGAAAAGCAATTACATGAACTAGAAATTTTGGACTCATGTCATGTATAAGCACTTGAACATCTCTAAGCATATCAATATTGCATCGCTCATGCCTAAAATCAAAATACTTATTCACGCGAATTCAATGTCAGTGAAATCATCTTGAAAGAAATAAAAAATACAATGCTGAGGAACCTCTCAAAGGAAAATTTAAGCCCAATTGGCTTGATCCATACATTGTCACTAATAAAATTGGTGGTGGAGTATGTCACCTCGCCACCCTTTTAGGTAAACCACTAAAAAATCCACTTAACATAATGCATCTTAAGAAATAGTACACTTAGATTACCTTAATTTGACCATTACTCGATGACACACTCCTGTGTTTTGGTTCACACTTGACTGTTGAGGGATTATTACTATACTAAACCCCACACATTGTACTATATGCATTATACATCATGTTTCATCACACATCATACATCATACATCATACATCATACATCATACATCATACATCATACATCATACATCATACATCATACATCATACATCATACATCATACATCATACATCATACATCATACTAGTCGTCATTAGGCATATAACATACTAGCGTTGCATGTTATTCATCATACTAGCCATTATACATATCACACACTTATTACTGTTAGGTTGCATACACATATTACCTTTAATTCTACTCATAGAATCTCTACACGGCATCTAATGACATATGCTTTACATCATACACTGTGCATCTTCACCTCACACATTTTCTATATACTATACTAGTCTTCATCACCTATGAGTCTAGCATCATTTCATCCTACATAATACATACTTAGTCTACCTACACATGTTATATCACACACTATACATTATATTTTATACATTCTACACACTGCATTTTCAAATATTCTATTCATCACATGGTCACATTTCATCATTGCATATACTACATTGTCTTCTACGCACTGCACTCTCTACCTGATGATAAAATTTAGTTCCTTGGTCCATACTTGACTACCGAGGGTTTACCAATCAAATAGACCTTACACTAATCTATTTGACCTTTCATCATGTGACATGTCCAACCTAGTGACATATGCTTTAGGATAAATCGTCACCTATTCTATCATTTTTTAATGGTATTCACCTCAGGTTACATCGTCACTCCCTCCTTTCATCTTGTAGTGATATACGCTTAGGGCTAAATCATCACTCTTCCTTTCATCTTATAGTGATATACGCTTAGGGATGAATCATCACTCATCCATTCATCTTATAATGGTATACCTTTAGGCTAAATAATCACTTATACATCCATCTAGTTGTGATATATGCTTTAGCTATAGGGTTCACACACACACATCATTTCTAGGTTGCATCTCATCACTACACCTACACACTCATCATAGCACATAAGACACAACATCCTACTTGACCATTTCCTGATGACACACTCTCGTTTACAGTTCATTATTGAATGCTGAGGGGGAAAATAGAATGAACCTCATTGCATACACTTCCATTCACTTGAAGGGCATGTGTCTTCTTTCACTCCATCTTGCATTCCATCCCATCCATCCACAACATATTACATTATTTTGGGGGCATTTACTCTTATTTACTAGTGTTCTAGGGGATCACTTTACTAGTTATGTTAGATTGGTTTCTTATATGTCATTATCTATACCATCTAAACATGCATTTTTACACCTTTTTCTAGTTATGGGCATTCACATTTATCACTCATAGGTGTTATTGTTTCATTTTGTACTTAACAGTTTACATTACCTGGTTATTCATGCTTTGGCATATTGGTTATTTCTCTAACATGCTAATGGTTGTTCCATGTCTAGCACTTATTTTTTAGGATTAAATGTTTCCATGACTACTTCTATTTTTTGTACTTTTCTACCATTTTTTGTTTCTTTTATGCAGGCCTTTCGCTATGTTTGGTGTGCACACTTGTTTGTTGATTTCAGTCGTGATGGCCTTGCATGTCTTACGACATCGTGAGTGATGTCCCATGTTTGTGACCTAATTTTTGTGTCTTACTTATCTCCTTACATGTTTACACTACTATGCTTGGTAGTTTTTACATTATCTTCATACTTTACACCTTTTTTCCACATGTATGTGTTTTTATACTAACACTTTTCTTTGACTAACCATCCTTATTTGTGTGCGCCTTGGTTTTTAGCAAGCACATTCCTTTCCCCCCGAAAGGAAGAGTTATTGAGTACATGTGGTTGGTCCTCTTTTGGGGCTGAATTATCCTATCAATGATGTTGCATGCTGCCCCAAAGACGGGGCATAATTTGGGGATTTTATACATACTAACACAAAGGTTCTACACCAGTTCAGTTTAGTTACATACAACGAGTGGGTTCAAAATAGTCTACAAACCCCATACACAATGGCTCTTACAGGACATATTGTCCTTAGCATTCTCAAAAGCATTTATAGGCTTAGAAGTTATAATGGGTGTGCCTCTCTACACTCCTTTGACCAATGATGTCGAATTGCCCAAAAAACCAAGACAATACAAAGATCTCTTCACATTTAGGGAAGCAATTAGATCTTAGAGGAAATAAAGCATTTCCTCCCTACACTTCTTTGGACAAAGTGGTGTGAGATGGCTAGAAAAACTTGTAGTATAGAATATCCTTCTACACTCTTTCTCTTGGCATGGATCAGGTGCACATGTTCCATTTACATTTGCGTATTTTACATTTACATACTTTCATATACATGCACCTTTTACATTACATTTTTACACATACATACATACATATTTGACTACTTGATCATTTTCTCCTTGCAGGTCTAGCTGTATGAGAAACAAACAGTCAAATTGGGGGCAACAAAAACACTTCACAACATCACACACTTTACTAACCATGTAGGTACATTACACACTACAGAAACTACACACGTGTTCCACCCTAGGTTCACTCTCATCACTTTTTCTTTACACATTTTTCATCTTTAGTTTCCACGCTCCTCCATCATTTTTGTCATTCCACTCTTTTGTCTAGTACTTTGGCACGTTTCTACTACACTCTTCATAGACATTAGGTACACATCTCTATATACTTTATGTTATAAATATTTCTTCTCACCAACATAAAGTGGGGGAAAAATGTAGTCACAAAATCATGCACTTCAGAAATTTATTTATCCTGGTTTCATACTACTATTTAGAAGGTTCTTGAGTGAATAAAGTACTAATTAACCCCTGTCTTTTGGCCATATTGCTTTATTTTATTTCATCATTACCAACCTATTGTACCCACACGCCCAGTCTATTTCAGTCATTTCACATCATTTTATCCTCAACTAGGGTGCCCAAGATAGAACGGAGGCACATGGGCTAGTACTGGAGCGCCCTTGGGCGCCATGGTCTCAGGGGTACCCCGGTCCCTTTTACACTTTCTTGCTAGTTTTTTCGGCTCTTTCTAGCTGTTTGACATCTTTATCTTTCTTGAGGTAGGCCTTTTTGGGGTCAATTACAAAATTAGATCAAGAGAACCCTATAAATATAAATTTATGAGACCATAATGAGGGACCTAACATCACTTACTATTTTCACTCCATCTAGAATTGCATCCATCTATTACATTGGAGATCACTTCCATCCACATAGCCCTAACGTAAAGGCTAGGAAATTTGTATCACACTTCATAGGGGGAGGGATTCTATTCTATTCTATTCCATGCACACATTCTACTAAATTTTCTACACATAGTTATTTCTTGCTACTTCACAAAGTGTGAATGGCACAATATCAACCTAGGTCATGTTCACACACAATTTCACATAGAACTACATCAGGTATGAGATGTAGTGCAACGATCAATTAGTAAATCAATCATTGTGGTAGGTGATGTCAGTCCAACCCCTTCATATGCATTATTATTTTTTATGGTTTGATGCTTGTTTTTGGGTCTTGAAGGTATTTCTTTCATCTTGGAGTATTGACAACATATAGTGTAGGACAAGAAAGTTGTTGCAACACCCAGGGAAGGTTATAGGTCATCTTTTGTCTTTGTGAAAACCAGTTTCAGATATTTTTCATAGGCCAAGACACCTAGATTACAGAACAGAGCACATGTAGGTGCTCTGATCCTCCTCCAGGTGCTCCAGTCTAGAGAAATAGTCTAGATCCACTCTTTTTAGGACTTTGGCACAGTCATTATTGCTCCTAATTTTTCTAGTCACCTCTGCGAAACTCTTCAACATGCATCTGTTATTAGCTGAGTTCTTTCCTTGCTCTCTTTTGCATATTAGGGTTAGCATCTCCTTTTACATAGTTGTTTAGCTCATTTACATTGTTTTTTACTATGTTTATCTACTTTATTATAGTTGTTCATAGCTTATATTAACTATCCATATACTACATAGTTAGTCCACTTTTAGTTAATCAACAGTTTATAGAAAATGGGAGAGAGAGAGAGAGAGAGAGAGAGAGAGAGAGAGAGAGAGAGAGAGAGAGGAGAGGAGGAGGGAAAAGAGAGGGAGATCAGATTTCCTCCTTCAACCACAAAAAACATACATTAAATGTATAAAAATAGGTATGAGAACCCTTACAAATCCATTCCCTATGATAATTTTCTTTCATGAGAAATAATGGGCACCATACTTCATCAAATGTGGTGGTTGAGCTACCTAGGACTGCATATTAATGCTGGAGATTATTTTGTACTTTTTACCCACCTACCCTCACATAAATTGAGTTATCTATTTTCCATGGTGAATTACATGTTGATACCTTTCTAAAAATACCAACTTTGTGAAATTTTGAGCAATTGGGTGAAAGTTATGTCCATGCAGATTTCTGGGGCTTGAGAAGAACACATGGTTCTCTACACTTCTCCATAGTCCACAATAATGAATTTTATGTTTGTGGTGTGGGTGGATTGGATGATAGGGGAACCAAGGGAAGAGAGGAACCATTCCATTTGTTCCTGTCGGGCTCGTTTTTCCCACAAGGGTCACATGTATTGTGTTGTGTGGAGATTCAAGGGTTGGGTGGAACTGTGGAACAACTCCACCCACTCCACTGGTTCCCGAATTATCTCTCACCCACACCCACACTGCTTTTTCTTCACACATCGGCCAAAATTCCTGTATGGGGAACTAATGACCTGACATAACTATTCCTTTGGGACCTATAATTCCTGCAATACACTACCCAAGACACTTGTTCTGTATGTTCCACCAAAACCTGAACTACCCAAAAAACACTATTAAATCACTTTATGTGACCGAAAGGTTCATGCAGAGAACTCAAAGTCCCGAGGAACAATTTACCCTGTAACCCAAATAGTCTAAATACACTCAAAAGACCCATATTTTTCAATTTTTTGACTTAGTGTTGAATTGAGGAGCTTGGAAAGGGGGAAAGGAACATCCCAAAAATTGAATTTTCTCCATTTTTCATCACTTTATACCTGTCTAATTTCAATAAAATCATGTAAGTTATAAAAATGTCTTGGGGGAAATTTTGGATAACACTTTGGTGACTCAACAGGGTAGTCTTCTTGCTAGATGAAGAGATCAATGACCTTAAAGCATATGTTGGGAATGGAGTCAGCCTAATATTCTTGAAAATTGATCTAAAACTTGAATATCTTACCTCTGAATTCACTTGAAGTGTTGCTTGGACTTGGATTTGATCCATCATTCTTGAATTGGTCCTTCTCATTATGAAATTTGTTTTGAGTTAAGTTTAATGAGAGTGGAAAATTGTATTGAATTGATCTTTTCACCATGTTTTCCTAGGAGCTATGATGGAACTAAGTAGTAACATCCCTAATCTCAAATGTATGCCATTTTTATATGAAATTTGTTTAGATTACCCTTGAAATACTCTTAAAAGTTGATTTTAGTTACTCTGCATTTGATTCTTTGAGATATTACAATTGATCCTTACTCTGAAACTCTTCTCACCACATACTCCCTCTAGAATCCTCCACTAAACACTTTGCAATGGCAAGGCCACCCAAAGACAACAAAACATTGTGTAAAGCACTTAGGGAAAGGAAACCTATATTACCAACAAGGCAGTGTGCTACAAACACTTAAAGTAATTGAAAAATAATCTATTATGTACAAGATGTGATGAAACAACTTAATGGGAATGCTTGAGATAAATCCCATTGACTGAGATTTGTAATGCATTTCCATCAAGGCCAGACAACTCAAAAGAGTTAGCTTCTTTGCAAGCAATAATAACATAAGGCCCACTCCAAATTGCATCAAATTTAGAGTGTCATCATGGTTTAGCTCTGTCTGCATCCCACTTCAAAACTATATCGCCAACTTTGAATATCTGAACTCTATACCTTTTATCAAACCACTGTTTAGTTAATTTTTGATGTTGTTTTAACCCGATCATGGAAAAATTTCTTAATTCTTTAAGCTCAACCAATTCTGCTATTCTGATTTCTTTTTGATATGCACCCTCAAATTCCAATTGTTGATCCAATTCGAGTGAAGGAAATTCAAGTGATAAAGGAAACATGGCTTATTTACCAAAGGCACGTTTATAAGTGGAAGTAACAATTGCCCTTTTCATTATGATTTTGTTATTCTAAAGAGCATTTCTCACCTTTGTATGCCATTTCCTTTGGTTGATATCCATTTTTCTCTTCATAATTCTAATCAAGTTCTTGTTAGTTGATTTTTCCAAACCATTACCTTGAGGGTAGTAGTTGGAAGAAGTACTCAAATAAATTTCAAGTCCAAAATCCCAATCATAAATTTTAGATCCTTAAAAATCCTCTGCATTATCAAAAATGATAGTTTGAGGAATACCAAACCTTGTCACAATGTCCTCAATGAAGTCCAATATAAATGATTCAATTTCTTTCTTTAGTGGTACAACCTCTGTCCACCTGGTAAAGTAATTTTTTGCTATCAAAACCCATTTGTGAATAAAACTTGATGGAGGATTGATCATGCCAATGAAATCAAGGCCCCATTAGGCAAAAAAATAATCCTCTTGAATTGGATGAAGTGGAAGGGAAGCCAAACTTTTATTACTAGTGAAGAAAGCACATTCCCTACATTTTCTGATCCATTTGTGAGCATCAAAAAATATCATGGGCCAAAAGTATCCTGCCTTTGAGATTTTCTTCACAGTGGCTTTAGCAGAGAAATGTCCACTAGAGAAACCATCATGGAATTCTTCCAAAACCTTGTCTACTTGTTCACCTTCAATACACCTTAGCAAAAATCCATCAATGTTTCTTTTTATTATAATCCCCTCAATTAGTGCATAAGGAATGTATTGCAACCTTAGATGTATTCTTTTTATTTTGGTTAGGCCAATAGGATATGCACCATTAAATAAGAAGTTAGTCATATCACCAATCCAATAGTGATCATTAATTGCATCACCTTCATCGTGTTGAATTTCAGTGTTATGTGTAAATTTCTCATTCATGAAGGAGGCCTCTTGGTCATTTTGATCATCCAAAAAAAAAACTTACAAAGTGCTCTACCTCTTACCAATTTTTTGGCTTTAATAGTCACATCATATTCCATTATTTTGGTCACCCATCTAGCTCTTTTCTCACTAATTTATGTTCCCATGATATTATCTCACACTGGAATGTGAGACTAGAACTTAGTTATGATTAGTGGCAATATTATCTTAAATTTATGTCAATCCCTCATGATAGTGAAAACCTATTTTTCAATGTGATTGTACCCCAATTCATAATCATTCAGTGTTTTACTAAAGAAAGCCACTGGTTTTTCTAATCCTTGATCATTTTTTTGAATCAAAACAAAAACAATGCTAGCTTCATCTCCATATTCATATAAGATAAAATATTTGGCTGAGTTAGGATTGACAAGTGTAGGAGCTTGAGAAATTTCTTGTTTAATCTTGGAAAATCTCTTTTTTCCTTCTATTGTCCATTTGAAAACTAAATCCTTCCTCAATAATAGAGTGATAGGCCTGACTAATCTTGTAAAATTAGGAATGAATCTACTAACAAAGTTAATCTTTCCAAGGAATGATTGCAATTCTTTCTTTTGAGTTAGTAAAGAAAGAGAGAATAGTTAAGATTCTTTCTCGATCAATGGCAATTCCATCCTTTGAAACAATATTCCCTAAGAGATTTCCCTTAGGGAATACAAAGTTACATTTCTTGGGGTTAAGAGGCACTCCATATTCCCTACCTCTCAAATGCCTTCTCAAGATGATTGCTATGATATTTACTTTACTTTGTGAAAATGGTAATATAATACAAATAGAAAAGGATGAATTCATTGATGTACCCCTTGAAAGTAATGTCTAGTGCTCTTTGGAATGTGGTACCTGCATTTGATAAACTGAAAGGAACTTTCTTATAAGCATATGTTCCCTATTTTTTTGTAAATGCAGTCTTGAAATGATCCTCCTCCCTAACCTTGATCTAATTGAAACCTGAGTATCCATCAAGCATAGAAAACCTTTCAGCTCCTACTATCATTTTTAAAATTTGCTCCATAGAAGGTAGAGGATAGTGATCCTTTAGGGAGACTTTGTTTAAATCTATGAAATCAACACAAAGTATGATTTCTCTATTCTTTTTTTTATCGGAACAATATTTTCCACCCATGTAGAGTATTTGATAGGAAAAATTATTTTTTCATCAATATGTTTGGATAATTACTTCCTCATGAGGGGCTCTATCTTGGGGTTAAATGGTATTTGTTTTTGTCTAAATAGCTTGACATTAGGATCAATATCAATGAAATGTTGGACAATGTTTAGATCAAACACCTTAAGGTACATTCATAATCCCATGAGAATAAATCATTGAATTTTTGACACAAGGAGATAAAAGATAGCTTGTCATTCTCATCACATACCTTTCCAAGCATAAATTCCTTACCTTTTGTAATGGTGACTGGTTGACAGTGTTATTTCCTTATTGCTATGTTCTTCTCTTCACCTTTGAATTCATCATCAGGACTGAAAATATGATGCAAAGTGACCAATCCTTTTGGAAATTTTTTTGTCTTTAGCTGAATAATTTTATCACCATAACTATCATGCAAATCATATTTCATTCTTGAAGAAAATTCAGCTTCATTATGGATAAATTGAATAATTTGTTCATCTTTGTCAAATACTTTCTAGCTTATTTCATTATCTGGAATGGATGGTCTAACCAATACCTTGATGTGTTACAAATTTCCTTTAAAAAGATCCTTAGTAGGTGAGAATTGTGAACTAAGATCTGCCATATGATCTGCTTCTTTGTTTAATTTTATAGGCACCACTTTTAGATCAAGAGCATCAAAAATATCTAGAAGATCCTAAAATCTGTATTTATAATCCTTCAAAATATTATTCTTTGTAGCACACTTTCATTTAACTTGGTGGATGACCAATTCAATATCCCCAAAGATTTGCAATATTTTCCTCTTTTTAGTAATTATAAAATCATGCACTAATTCCTCATACTTTGTTACATTGTTAGAACATGTAAACTACAATCTATGTGCAATGAAGAATATCTCCATCAACCTACCCTAGCTCCATTTATGCTTCTAGAAAAATCAAAGAACATCTTCCATAATCTAGAATCACTATCCTTTTTCTTTCTTGAGTGGTGTGGGAAAAGTAGACCCTTCTTCAATAATGCAGTAGGTTCCAAGTCCAATTTCCAGTTGTGTCATAAAGATCAAACTCATAGTTTTCTTTAGACCATTCATCTAATAAAATATCAGTAATTGAAGGAGGAATAGGCCGCTCTTTTGAAACTGACTCTTTCTCCTGATTGTCTTGTACTAGGAAATTTTATTAGAGAGGAGTGGGATCATAATACTCAATATGATAATAAAATATAGTCTCAACTTGTATGGTAAATATTGTACCATATCTAGTTCTTAGGAGCATATGATACCAATATAAAGACAATTAGCCACCTACTTTGGCCATGAAATCTCTTAATAGGAACTTAGCAAAGAAGGGAGATAAGTCAATTACTGATAGATCATGAGTTATAGTTAGAATCAGATATTCATGAAGGGTTAACTCAATGTATTTTATCACTCCTAAGATGAAAACAGTTAAGCCATAATGTTGTAGAACACCTTTAGAAATAGGAATGTACTTAAGACCTAGGATATCAAAAATATTTTTGGGCATTACAAAAGTACTAGCCCCTGAATCAATCATGTAATTATGAACCAAATGTTTTCCCATAATTAAGGACATATAAAAGGGCGGGGTATTGAAAAAATTACTTACCTGAGCTTCTTTTTCTTGGCACAAATTGATAGTAGTATGAGTGTTTTGAAAAATTGAATCATCTTGAGTAATTTTCTTGAGAGATTCATGTAGGAGGTCACTTTGTGATGGAATAGCTAGAGGATCCCACATTGTCACATTAACATTTTTTTCTTCATTTACTTAACAATGTTGAAAGTAAGTCCCATGGAATTGTGCATTTGAGGTACAATATTCTCCTTCCTTGATTTCTACAACATTGGGATAAACATATTTTGTTGGGAAATAACTTATTTGTCTAAAACAAGTTTGCTAGGAACCTCAGGTAATCTATTTTTACTTGCATCTATCCTAACTTCCCTTTCCTTGTTGATAGTGTTGCCTTGATTAGAAGAATATGAAGGTTGAGGATCCAACATTATTTTATTAAACCTTGTGTTATCAGAAACATGAGTATAAGGCCTTCTGGAACTACCCATTACTTGATTCATTGCACAAAAATTATCATCCCCGAGGAACATAAGATTGGTGTTAGGGGTAGCTTCTTGAACTCCTTCTAAATTAGGATTAATTGATTCAATAAATGGTTCTTGATAATTGGAATAATTTTGAACCATAAATTATTGTGCTTGCAATGCATTTACACAAATATACTGATTATTTAGCTGGTTACACAGGAAACACCATTATGTTTCTTTTATCACATTGGTTTTCATTGGAGCCAATGATTTACTTGAGCTAGCAATAGGAAGTGACTGAGTAGGAGAAATTTTTTGAAGTGGAAGATGTGCATTTTGACCTTTCCACCTATCATTTTGTTGATTTTTCCCATATCTTTGGTTAGGGTACTGGTTTCTATAGGGATAGTAACCTTGGTTGAATCCCTGGTTAGAAGATTTCCCCTTATTAGGATAATTTTTATAAGATTAGGATTGTTGTTTCTCCAAGGATATAACTTTGTTTGAAATTTTTTTGATCAAGGATTTCATTTCATCATCATCCTTTTTATTTTGGGGAGAATAGGATGTGGAGGGGGTGGTTTGGGAAATTTTCTCAGGAATTGGAGTAATGGTAGGTTATGGAGCTTGAGGCAATTGAGGGGACAAAGGCATAGGAAGCCTAGGGGCTATTTTTCCATCATGTATCAGAAAATTCTTAGCCCTAGTGGCTATTGGATAGGCATCATGAAATTGAATAACACTCATAGATTGTATCATAATTCAATGCTCTTAAAAAAAAGGAAGGAAATTTATAGAATTGGTCTCAAGAGAGTTAGAATTCTATCCCGTGTCTTCTAAAATATGGAATTGAAATCCTCCATGAGCTCATTAGGATCCCTCTTAATAGTTTTCAATATTTCTAATAAGGAGATATTGTCTGCCTTTTCCCCAAATTGATTACAAAATGATGTTCCAAGATCATCTCAATTGTGAATGAAGGTAAGTGCCAAGATTATATACCATTGAAGTGATTTATACTTAAAAGAAGAAGCTAAAAACCTAATTGCAACATCATTTTTAATAACAAAATGAGCTGAACAAACATTAACAATGTCCTAAACGTGATAAGATGGAGTAGTATAATTTTCACCAGTAAATAAATGGATAATTTTATAGGATGTTACTGGAATGTCATGTTGTGCATTAAGAGTAAGAAGGCTACCACCAGTCAAGTTGATAAATGGTAAATTCCTCTGTTGTGTGATCAATGCAATAGGTCTTAAAAATATAGAAGACAACAAGAAAGGCCTACCAGGAGGTGGAGTTGAAAGAGTTCTATTTGGAGGAGATGGTGATATCTGAATTGCTCTTGCTCTTATTCTTCCCCTTGGTGATAATTGTAGATATTCAAAATATCCTTCTTCCACTGTTCTAGACTTCGTTTGAACTATTCTCATGAAATTAGATACTTTGACTACTAAAACTAGTTGAAATGAAAATTGGAGTCACCATATGTGTATAAACAAGCCTCAAAAGGCTAAAAATTACTAAGCCACACACCAAAACTTAGAAAAATAATAAGAAAACCTCAGGATGTCCCACCAAGTGTGAAACGACTATTGGAGCTCAAAATTACACCTATCCCAAATTAGAATGATCTAGGGATTTGAGGCAACATAGGACTGTCTCCAAGTTGTGAGACTTGAACTGAGACAGACCTCAAGAGTAGGCCAACTTCCAATATTTATTCCTACCTCTAAAACTATTCCTAAGAAGGGAAATGCAACTATCTAACTCTACTCTATCATTATAATGGACCAATGAGAGAGGTAAATGCATAAAATGAAGTCCTACACTAAAGAGAGGTGATAACACCAAGAACAATGGGAAATTCACTCTTAGGTGAGCAGAAATATAAGGAAAATAAAGGAGGAGAGGGTAGAAATGAGTTCCAAAATCCAAAATAATATTCAAACCACCATTTCCATGGAGAAAAAAATATTTAAACCATGCAAGGAGAATAAAACATGCACAATGTACCTATTGATGCAATGAAAGGAAAGAAAATGCAATAGAACACAAGCTAGGGAAGATAATAACCACAAAACATGAATTTTATTTCTTCAAATAGATGCACAATCCATTATAGTGAAGGATAAATGCAAGGATCACCATGTAGATACCCAAATATAAGGCCTAAAACTCAAGAAAACTTGTGAAAAACTTTTAAATGATGCCCTTGCATTCTAAGAGTATCCAACATTACAAATGAACATCATTTTACAATTTATAGAAAATGAGAGAGAGAGAGAGGAGGGAAAAGAGCAGGAACTCGGATTTCCACCTTTAACCACTAACAACATGCATTAAATTTCTGAAAATAGCTATGGGTACCCTCAAAAATCCATTCCCCAATGATAATTTGTTTGCAAGAGAAAGAATGGGCACCAAACTTCATCAAATGTGGTGGTTAAGCTACATGGGATTACATCTTAATGCTAGAGAATATTTAATATTTTTCACCCACTTACCTTGACCTAAATTGAGATATCCAATTTCCATGGTGAATTACATGCTAAGAAATTTCAAAAAATTCCAACTTTGTGAAATTTGGAGCAACTATATGGGGCTCGGGAGAAATATGGGGTTCTCTGTACTTCTCCATAGTCCACAATAATGCATTTTATGTTTGTGGTGTGGGTGGATTGGATGACCAGGGAACTGAGGGAAGAGAGGAATTGTTTCATTTGTTCCTGTTGGACCCACTTTTCCCACAAGGGTCGCATGTATTGTGTTGTACAGAGATTTTGGGGTTAGATGGAACTGTGGAACAATTCCACATACTCCATTGGTTCCCAAATTCTCTCTCGCATGTACCACACTTCTTCTACTTCAAACTTCATCCGAAATTCCTCTGTGGGGAACCAATAACCTGATGAAACTATTTTTTCAATTCCATTGGGACCCATAATACCCATAAATACACTACTCCTGCTTCGTTATTTAGCTCGAATGGGAATGTAGAGAACCCGAGGATCCAAGACACTTGTTTCGTCCATTCCACCAAAACCTAAACTACCCACACAAAACTATCAAATCTCTTTATGTGGCCAAAATATTCATGCAGAGAACACGAAGTCTTGGGGAACTATTCCTTCGGTGCCCCAAATAGTCACAATACACTTAAAATACCTAGATTTATGATTTCTTTGACTAAGTGTTGGAATGAGGAGCTTGGAAAGTGAGAAAGGAATTTCCTAAACATTGAATTTTATCCATTTTTCATCACTTTATACATGTCCAAGTTCAATACAATCATGCAAGTTATCAAAATGACCCGAGGGATAATTTTGGATAAGAATGATTGATTTGTTTTCTCATACATTAATGCTCTTCATGACCAATATTCTTATAATAGGAACACTCACACTTTTCTTTCTTTACTTTAGGCTCAAAAGTCGGAGCATTTATGTTAGGTTTGGTTTTGGCTTGGTTGGTCTTGGTTTCCTTCTTAGGTTGGTCCTTTTTCTCTTTCTTCTTTCCAGTCTTGAGAGACCCCATTTGAATGAGTTTTTCCTATTCTAAAATGAGTTGGGATGAAAAAATGTCAAATGAGGGAATATTCCAAGCACTGTCCAGAGCGGCTTTCGTAGTGTGAAAATTTGACACAAAGATGGAGTATGTGGGACCTAACTTAGAGAGAATCAACAAGATCAACTGAGAAAATTTCTTCTCCACTTTACATTCCTTTAACAATAATCTAGTGTGGATGATCTTCGAGAAGAATGCATGTAGATTTTCAAATTCACTAGGATTTAATCCTATTAGTTCATTTTCCAACTCATGCGCTCTCATGTCATATTATTTTCCAAACATACTTTTTAACATTTTCCATGCAAAACTAGGTGTTTCAAATGACTAAATGTGGAAGAGCAAGTCGAGAGAAACCTACATACAAATAAGACCTAGGGATTTGTCACTTCGGTTCAACCACTTATATTTTTTAGGCTCATCATCACGTTTAGTCTCAACTCCCATGGTGATGTAAAATAACCCTTTACCCCTTATTTTCATTACCATTTTCAATCTCCATTCAAATAAATTGAATGGAGTAAGAAAAGGAATTGAAAGTGCATCTATAAAAAAGAGAGAGAAATAATAAATGTAGAAAAGAAAAACAAGGAACACAACCACCCAAGGCAATATTATAACCCCCTGATTTGAACACTTTATAGTTTAGTATGTTGGATACAATATTGTGCAAGTGTATGTTGTGAAACAAGTGGTCACTTATGTTGCAATAAAGTTTTGTTTATTGTAACAAATCATTACCATAATGTAACACGACAATCTAAAAAATAAGAGAAGGGGTGAAATCAAGTCCTGTTGTGAGAAAAAATGTCTCATGTCGCATAAAAAACCCCTTACTATAATACAGTGGCAGACACACTCACCAGTCTACAAATAATAATAAGGGTATTACAATGTAGAAAATGAGCTCAAGGCGAGTCTCGGGGACCTCCAGGATGCCAAAAATGTTCCCAAAAGGAAAAATAAAACATTATAAGGGAATTACACACTTCAACAAAGGATTTTAAAAACAACCAATAACACTTGAAAATTACCCTTTTAGAACATCATATTCGGCTAATTTTAAAGGAAAAAGGACTAAAATACGACAAAAACGTTAAATAAATGACTATTTTATTCAACTAATCTAATTTAAAATCAAATGCTTAATTTAAAATATTAAAGCTCTAAGAAAATTATTTTAACCACCTTATAAAAGGTTTATTAGATCCTAAATAATTATAATGTAAGACCTAACTTACAAATATTTAAAAAATTACCTTATAATAGATATTACATTTGAACTAATATATAAATCCACCTTATATATTAGAACATCAAACCATTTATATAACCCATTTTCAATTAAATAATCATCACCTTACTTTTAGAAGGCCTGACCCATACAGACCCACACTTTTAATTAAACTAAGCACCGCTTAGAAAAACCACCGACCCTAATGAATATATAAACTGATGATTTAAAATAGGTTTTGTTTTTAAAAAACAAGGGTTAAAAAAAGGGAGAACCAAGTCAAGGTGGGCGAGAAGAGTGGGATATGTAGACCAGGTCTATGGGAAGGTTCTAATGAATGCATTGAATGGGGTGGGTTTTCAATGGAATGATGTGGATGATAGAAGCATAAAATAGTGACTGAGGTAATATACAGAATAACTAAGATTCGGGTAAAAATCCACACGTAGGTAAGGAGAAACTGCACATAGTTAAGCAGGCTTCACATTTCAAACGGCCAGAGAAAATGGTGAGAAAAATCTCCAACAATGCCACAAACCAATGAAATAATGACCAAGGAAAAATAAAGAGAGAGAAAGGATGCAAGGGATAAGCTCTGCGAAGGGTACAAACCATCAACTCAACCCAACATGAATGCAAAATATGAAAATGAAAAATCAATGAATAATGAAAGGTAATACATAAGTCAAGGTAAATGGCTCGATCAATGAGGTAACCCTAAGCAAAAATAAATGCAACCAACATAGTTCAGCCAAGGAAAAGGGAAATACAAAACCAAGGTTAACAACCAATGCAAACAAGGAGAGCTCAAACTTAAAGCAAACCTGAGAAATGTTACCCCACAACACAACATGCAAAGCCATTCGAGACCAAGACAGGAGTAAAATAATGCAAACAACATAGACAAAGAGAAAAATAGGCCAGAAATTCAGATTTTCTATAAAAATTCAGTTGCTTTTAAAAAATCCTATTAAAAAACATATATGAAGACCCAACCTCTAAATTTAGTGGTGCCTCCAAATTTGGCTACAACTTGTTAGATTTGGTTGTAAAATCCCTAAAACTTGCACATGCAAAACTGAAAAAAGTAACACAAACTCCAAGAAACCATATCTTTAAACCTGTTAATAAGATTCCAAATAAAATGAATGAAAACCTTACATGAGAAGCTATAAAACCAAAAATAAAGTAATCAATAACTAGATTCAAACGAGTGCATCTTTAAAGAACATCCACTCTGATACAATATCATATTTTTCTATGAGGATCAATGCATAACCTTGTGTACATCGAAGATGGTTACATTTCTAATGGTGATGAGAATGCTTCACATAATCAACAAGAGCACAAATAAAAAAATGAGAATCAAGTAAAAAAAGATGACAAAGTTTCTGACATGCTCATAGATAAGAAAATAAGAGGTACATATATGAGTGTTGTGTAACTCATGTGCATGACACGTGTACAAAACCCTATTGACCTATTCAACTATGAACTATTCTCACTACGTGAGATGACCAACCATCTATGGTGGAATTTTTTTTGAATGACGATGAAACAAGTCATATACACCAACAATGCAACTATATGTCTCCACAAAAAATGCATTCCTAAGAACTACAATCTATTCCTAAATAAAAAAATATGCATGTCCTAATCTTAACGCCCATGACCTGATCCAGGATCTAAATATCTCTATCTATAATTCTGCTGCAACTCTGCATGTGTTGTACCTTATATCAACTAGTTTCAAGGTGTATAAGATATTATCTAACTTGACTCAAGCTCCACATATTGCTACAGGATGTTCAATATTGAATTTGTTTTGATCTTCATATCATTCGGTTCATGTTCCCTTTGGCCATTCACTCTAAGCCACGTGCCTCTGAATGTTTATGCTTTCAAATACAAACTTAACATTTAAGGTATATTCTTGATGTGTTTACATCGGTTAATTTATGGTTTTGCAATATAAACCCTCAACTATTGTGTTCTTGCCTCAACTATGAAGATCTAGATATTGCACCAATTTCTCCATATTTGATTTTGTTTTGCAAAGAATGATAACTTTATCCACGTTGACATGTAAGTTTTGCAAGTTCCTTGCCACAATGCCAACAAGTAAGGCTTTGAATGTCATAAAGATTAAGATAAATAAGGAAGAAAGGTTGTATTTTTTGTTAAAATGTAGAGTCATGGTCTCATAATTTTTTGTTTATTATTTTTTAGTCCCATATGTTATTAAAAGTTGTCTTGTGTTATATGGGTCAAGTCTATATAGAAATGTCATCGTAGGTTTAGATGTCTATTTACATTGTTATATTTTTTGGTTTTTTTATAGGTTGTGTCAATTTGTAGAGTCCTCTCTTTTCTATCAAAATATTTATTATTGTAAAAAAATCATTTTAATAGTAAAAAATAGTGCCATATTATAAGTATGTCATGTTTTAAAGAAAATAGTAAATTATTTTAAACTATTTTTGTTGTCGGTATATTATCAAAGTTATTATTGTCTTGTCAATGTAAAATTATTATTATTATTATTATTAAGAGTTGAGAATCATAAATTTTTTATTATTTTGTGTTATACATCCGTAAAATTTAAAATTGTTGTTAGTAGTTAAGTCATCAAAATTGTGTCATTATAAAATTTTTAAGAATTAAAAAATTATTTTACAGACACATTTTCAGTGTTACTCGACTTTCAAAACATTTAAATTTCACATCGTGGGGGGAATAATAAACAATGTGAAAATTATCGAGTGACATGATCACATTTTGCTAAGTTAGCAACACGTATACTAAAGGATGGAGGCACACGAGGCTGGAGGTCAATCAGTGACCACTTGTCAATCACCAATGACATGGCCACATATCAACTGTGGTGACATTTTTGTGGAGTAAGTACTTGATTTTCAATTTTGCAATGTTCTAGTTCTAGTTTTGTAGAGTGAATTTAATTTTTTTATCTTGTCATCATGGAGTGAAAAATAAGAGAAGAGGTTCATTCCTATTCATGTGTATTTGTGGATATTCCTACATAATTCCCTGATGTAATAATATAGTGAAGAACAAATAACATAGTGAAATACAACATCATGATTCTTGAAGAGGTTTAACAGTCAGATGTGATCCTATTCATGCCTAAGTTTATGGTAAACCTTTATAAAACCATTGAAGGCTGTGTAGATGTTTCCTGTTTGAGTTCCCACACTGAGTAGGTCAAATGTGTTCCCTATAGTGATTGGTTGATAATCAGATGGTTCCTGTACATATTCCCATACTAGTTTGGTCAGATGTGTTCCCGATAGTGCATTGTTGATAAGAAGTTGATGTGTTCCTTCTTCTACCTTTAGTTCGAGTGTGTGCCAATATCATAAGCGAGAAGAGGTGAGAAAACTACAGTGGAAGTGTGAATTTTTTTCTTCCATGTAAACAATAAGGTGGGAATGTCAGGAATTTATTATTTACTATGGTAAAGTTTTTGGTAGTGAGTGATTTGTAATAATAAATCACGTATTTGTGGTATGGGTATATAAGTTGTTATTAACAACTTATATTTGTATTTAGGTATATTATTAGTGGTTAGAACTATATTCCTACATTATAGGAAATCAATCTCCTATATAAATGTATGGTTATCCTATATAAGAATAATATACATTTAATTGTGTTTCATTTGTTTGATATGAACCAAATATATCATATTAGCCATATCAAAATGAATATGCCCATGATCCAAACCCTAATAATTCATATGGCTATCCTATTAATCATAATGTTTTTTTAGGATTAGGAATATGCATATTATGGAGGCCATTTCATGTATAATGATGACATTCAAAGGAAGATCTAGAATGTGGAGACAATCACACAACTAATAACGAAGAAAATCTAAACCATAGTAGCTAAAATAAAAGCTTATCAATCTCTAGAAAACGTGCATGATTTAATCAATAAAAAATAAAACATTGCATAGTAAAATAATAAAACCAAAGATATTGTATTTCATTCGGGACATATTTATTCAATATTTGATATGCCTTTATACAAGTAGCTTGATCCTATTGATTAGGATCAAATCTTATCATGTATAACTCACACACAATCCCACTTATCTCTCTAAGAGACTTATTCTAACTTCTAGATCTCTACGAGTTGTTACGAACAACTCATTTACACACATAATTAGATATTGTTCACACTAATATATATATATTTCCTAACAATCACCCCCTTAGTGTGAACATGGGGAAAAATTATCTTGAACTGTAACTTGTCGCCTGATGCTGACTCATGACCTAGATGATTTTCAAAGTGGTTTATCATCAACCAATGAAATGGTTTTTCAAAGTGGTTTACCATAAACCAGAAAAGGGTGGTTTTCAAAGTGGTTTACCACAAACCAAGTAGATCATGATGTTTACAGTTTATTTTTAGCCCTCATCATATTCCCATTTTAGGAGATTACATATAGGAAATTTATTACAAATGTGAACATGAATAATCCACTGTTCATTATTACAGCAGAAAGCAAACACACAACTGAAAAAAGAGGTCACCAATACACTTGAATCAATCTCTTTGTTGGTGACTAACAAGAGACGTTGATCAGCCTCCTGCCTCTAATGCCTTCATTTAGAACAGGAAGTCATATGAATTGTAGTCAGGGTCTTCTTTCACTTGTTCTTATTCTTCATTTTCTGATTCCTCTTTGACCGCTAAATTTGCTTCATTTTTTTTAGACTTCCATTGAGTATATATTTAGCTCGAATCCTACAATACAACATTATATGTCATGTTTTCTTACAATAGAAGCATTTAGGTTCTTCTTTATTTTTAGAGAAAATTTTGTATCTCTTTTTAACAAACAATGCAGTTTCTTCTTTTACATTTTCTTTTGTTCTTTTCTCTTCACTACAGATATCATGTCTTCAAGTGATTGCGTGGGCATGTGTCTAAAAGTGAACACAACATTACTGTACTTAGGTGGAATACTGTTTAGAAGTATGGCTTTAGCATCTTCGTCTTCTATTACAACTTTTACTTCTGCAAGTTGCCTTATGAGTGATCTTAGTTAATTAATGTGGCTTGACATTTTCACATTTTCAATCATATTGAGTTTGAATAGTTGAAGTTTTAGTGAAAATTTAGCACTGACCGCATTTGAGCCGAATGTTTTGCTGAGTAGTTCCCAAATTTTTTTTGAGGATTTTTCCAGATCCACATAGTGTATCTCAGTATCTGATAGGGAAAGTCCTATTATTGCTTTTGCCTTATCATCCCTTATTTCCCACTCTATTAGTTTTACAACATCTGTGGTTTTTGATTCATCTCTTGATACAATCCTCCATAGATTCTTATGCATTAATTGCATTTAGATTTTGATTTTCTAGGTGTGAAAGTTCAATCCATTGAATTTGTCTAGTGGAATGTCCATTATACCTTAGAACATTGGTTTTAACCGAAAATGCACTCTTATTACAAGGATTTTTAGGGTGTTGTCTTCAACTGATAATGCACCCCCTCATTATGGACGTTGCGTACAAGTGAAAGTGCGTCCAAACAAAAGTGAGACAAAAAAAATTTAATTTTTTTTTTGCCAAAAATGAAAAATAATTTTTTTTATCCAAGAGAAAAAATAATAGAATCAATGCGTGGAACTTGAAAAAATACACATTTAAAAAAAAACGATACCTCAATCCGAGTTATCAGCTGAAATTTATCGTGCTTACAAGTTCTAAATTCAACTTCTTTCCGGACCCTTTCCAAAAATGGCAATTTTCTTTTTCTTCATTGTGTTTTTTTCTTGTATGTCCATAAATGAAAAAAATAGAATATAGCTAAAATCAGATTGCCAGATGACTGCGGATTCACCCAAGAAAGATGTCGACACATCTAGACACCTAAAAAGTTGTGGATTCACCCGAGAGAGATGCCAACATATCCAGACATCCAAACAACTGTAGATTCACGTGAGAGAGACCTCGTCGAACTTAGACGATCTATTTTTTTTTAAACTCAAACACAAACTAGATTTATTCCCAGTAATGGCACCGGAAGAAAATTACTTCCATATCAAAATACCTCACAAACTCCTACATGAAATCATCACAGTCTAATCTGCTCTGATACCTAATCTAGAAAATGCGCATGATTTAATCAATAAAAATAAATAAAACATTGCACAGTAAAATAATAAAACCAAAGATATTGTATTTCATTTGGGACATCTTTATTCAATATTTGATATGCCTTTATACAAGTAGCTTGATCCTATTGATTAGGAGTCAAAGCTTATCATGTATAACTCACACACAATCCCACTTATCTCTCTAAGAGACTTATTCTAACTTCTATATCTCTATGAGTTGTTACTAACAAATCATTTACACACATAATTAGATATTGTTCACACTAAAATATATATTTTTCCTAACACAATCTAGTGTTAAGGAACCCTGTCAATCAGGTACACCTTCACTACCATCATGTAGTTATCACATTCCTCCTTTTTAACCTACACAATCTTAGCCAAAATTTTAAGTCCCTATCTTTCTTAAAGCTTATCCTTTCATCCCTTCTCCTCCACAAGAATATATTACACCTCCCCTATCATTTCAACCATTGCAAAATCATTCAGAACCCCAACCCCCTCCTCTCAAATTCCTAAATCCATTTTTGGATTAAACTAATAAAAAAATTAGTTTGGGAGGGAAGTTAACTGAAGAAGTAAGTAATGAAGTTCTCATGAAAAATATGAAAGATCGGAAATCAAAATTTGGGTCACAACAAATCCCACAACTGGTTAAACCTACAATAGAGGCTGAGATTGAAGAGTAAAAGAGGGAGTTTGAGGTTCGATAACATGTGGAATAAGATCATCAATAATATCTATGTTCTAAATATAGTATCCTTGATGTGCCTATGTTCTTAAGGTTGTTAATTGTTATTAATATTTTCAAAAGGAAGAGTTACTCCCCATGCAAACTCATATAGTTGTCTTGGGTATTTTTGATAAACAAGTTAAGTTTAGACAATTTTTTCTCAAATATCTTAAATTACAAAGTAAGGAGAATGTTTTTGAAGATCATATGAGCGTCTCCAATGATCAGATCAACAATCTTGAGCCTATATCATCTTTTTTTTGGAATTGTACTTAAATACCAGTGTCTCATGCCCTTCTCAAATCAATTTTAGCAAAGGAAATTGTTCAATAACAAATGATGATTTGCATAATTCTAATTTTCAAGATGAGATTATTTTAACCATGCAAGAAGAGCTATCTATAATAGAGAAAGATAAATCAGATCCAGATGAATACCAACTTGAAATTAGAGATGAAGAAGGGTTATCAAATGAGGAGATGAATGAGGGGCTTGTTGTTCAAATTTGTCTTCATGAGGAATAAGAGAATGAGTTTTACATGTCAAACTTTATGCTTGATGATGAAGAAAAAATGAGAACCCAAATTCTAAATTAGAAATAATCATGGAGGAGGTTTGGTTTTTTGAAGAATCAAAACAAAAACTAGATCAGGTTTTAAACTTCCTTCTTATTAAGGAGGACCCAAGTATGGAATTTGAGTTGTTTGCAAAGGATGAAGAGGAACAAGTTTTATATTATCTTGCATAGACCCAATATGAGGAGGGAAATGTTATCAAAAAATACATTTATGGGGTTAATCTTGAAACAAATGGGAAAATTAGAAGGATTCGTAAATCATCTACAAAGAACAATTTCCAAATTAGATATTTGACTAGACTAGAGCCACAAGAAGACTTGTCATCATTTGTGCTTACTTCAGAGCACGAGGAAAAGATTCAAGTTACCAAAAATCATCCCCAACATCTACAAAGAATAAGTTAAAATCATATAGAGGTGTTTATTATTTTCTTGGTTGATATCTTGAGTAAATCATAGGTGCAGACCATGAATTCATCTCCACCATGTGATCTAGTTGTAAAAATGATCTCATGGCACCATTTTGTGTGAAAAGGAAGTTATTTCTGCCAAGTAGTATTTGTTTTTTTTAGTTTTTTTTTTAATATTAGGAGTATTTTAGGTTTGTTTCTTGAAAAATAAGTGCTTAATCACACTCTACATGCTTCTAGTTGGATCATGTATGATTTCCTAATTTTTGTGATGTTTCCTTCCTTTTTTCATTGTTGTTTGAGGCTACCTCTTTTTGTTGTGTAAATAATTGTTGATTAATCCTTTTGGGGATAATTTGAATAAGTGAATTAGATGTAGAATTTTTGGTTCCTCTTTTTTTAGGGTGAAATACAACTTGATCTCAGAAGTTTCAAAGTGAATACTTGAATCCATGCCCAATGGATGCTTCAAGGCTACTAGTTCTTACATCTAGTAGGTAGATATACGCTAAAAGTCAACAAATTATTATCCAAATAAGAACCCATGCTTATTTTTATAACTTATTCAAGTTCCAGAATTAGAAAGCTTTGGATGGAAGACCGCAGACCAAAGGCCTGAAAAAATAGTGTTCCACAGACTTGGAGGATGAATATATTTTGCAAAGTTGATAAAATCCATGAAATAAAGCATGTGAACAAAGAGGAGATGCTGCCATGCAAGGAAAAGTGACTGTGTGATGCCGCGAATCAAAGGGGAAAATTTATAGCAGTTTGAATTTTCTAAACAATGTCACTGAACAAAGGAAACTCATTTTTAGTGTTTTGCGGGTTTTCACAAGGAATGTATACTATGGAACAAAGGAAGATTAGTTTTAGTGTTCCACAGGTTTTCAAGAGTTTGTATGCCATGGAAAAAATGAAACTTGTTTCTAGTGTTCCTCAGGTGTTTAAAAGGATAATTTGTCATGGAAAAAAGAAAAAAACATAACACAATGTTCCACATGTATGTGAAACCAAAGTGTTAGTGAACTAATTTGTCGATAGGACAAATTAATAGATTTTCAAAAAATCTCTGGGACTAGGTCCCTCTGCTTGAATGGGAATCTCCATTATTATATGTAAAATAAAAACAAATCTATCATTGGCACAAAGGCTGAGGATCCAATAGGAACACTCCACTGTACCTATGGAAAATTCTTGCAATTTTGTGAAAGGGAGGAATTTTCTAGGAAGGTGGGAATGTGGGAGTGAGAAATTAGGAGGGGAATTAATACTGCAAGTAAGAAAAAATCAGATTCTTGCAAGGATTAACCATAGATATCAAAACACACAATTTGGAAAGAATAACAAGCTTTCTAGTTATATCAAGACAAGATGAAACCATGAACATAAAATTTCACTTATTCACTCATCTAGAAAAGCTAAAATTCCTTTTTTTATTGACATATTTGCAAAGCTATACAATAAGAGAGATAGAGGAAAACATATGAGAAGGAGAATGGAATAATTTTCTATATTTTTCTCATTCTTGGTAGTTATCTACTTATTAACATACAAAATTGACAACCTCTTGGAATGAGAAATTCATTTCAATATATAGATTTTGAAAATACTCTTCACCTACCCAAAATATGACCTTTCATTTGTTTTTTACAACATGTGACTCTTTGTAATCCTAGGAAGATAATTAAGTCCCTTTTTTAATTAATTGAGGGTGACTTATTACAATGTCAACTATAGTCACATTTAAATGAATAAGATGAAAATGAATAAGACAAAAATGAAGTGTAACCCCTTAATGAAGAAATAGAACATGAAGGAAGAAAGGGTGGGGGAGGGAAGAGAGAGAAAAGAAGAGAGATTACTACTTAAATGGAGACGATGCCCTTGTTGATTTTTCTTTAATCTATGATGCACCTTTGTTGAGTACCTCTGGGAAGATCTCCACTCCTTTGAATTCTCTTCTATATTGAGCCTTCATAGATGCAAATTTTTTTGGCATGGGGAATATGAACAAAATTCAAGGACTTGAGCCAACTATCTGAGATGACATTAATGTTTTTACATTTTTTGAACCAAGACTAATGTTTCTTCCTGGTGCTTGATATTTCAGACCTTATCTCTATGAGAGACTACAATGTGTCCTCATTAAAGGAAAAGGGATGCCCAAATTCTTTCTTAATAAGTTATTTGAATTGATTCAAGAAGTCATCCGATGAGGTATTGTCATCAATTACGTGCACTCCAAGATTATGTATCTTAGATTCACATCATCTTGCATCCTAAAATCATGTTCCTCATTTGACTCCAACTCATCCAGAGCATGTTTCAGTATCCCATACCTAAAAACAAGGGTTTTATCCCACACATGTGACAAATAATTGGATGGAGAATTAAATACCTTCTTGTCTGCCAATATGTGAGAACAAAATTTCCCCATTTCTGTCACCAGTGGAAACACTTGATTCTAGTTTTCATTTTATTTCTGGATTTCATATATTTTCATTTTGACCTTTGTGGCTATTTTTCCCATGTATTTGAACAATGAAATCATCTTAGGAATAATCACTTTCACTTTTTCCACAATCATGTTCACCCATTTATTATTTTCTCACCCCTGTATGGTTAAGCCTTCTGTATTCCAAAAAGACTCTGGATCAAAGTTGTTGATGGGAGTAACTTATTCAATTGGAAGGGATGAAGCAGTATTTAGATCCATGAAATTTTGAACATACGAGGTGATTTTTCTCACATGATCTTCAACCTAATTAATTATTTTCATGAACTCTTGATTCCTCATGAGAAGGTGACTGGAATATTCTCTAAACAAATGTACATATAATTTGTGAGTTACTGGGGCTAGGGGATGGTGGTCATATCATAGTTAGTTGAGGTCATTTATTTAATGGGTTTGGTCACCTTTGGCTAGACTAATTCTACATATTGGTTTCCCAAAGCACCGCTGAAAAAGTGTGAAGATGCTTGAGCTAACTTTCCCTCCTTTCCTTTAACCATTGAGTCTATAGCTGAGAAGTCATGTACTATAACTTGTTGAATTGTGTGGGATTCCTTTATGATAATTTAGTGCACCCATGGAAAAATCCCGTTCCTTTCAGGATCAACATTTGACATGATTTCTTGATCTTTCTCAGAATGAGAAGGAATATCTTATGCAAGATGGGTCGGTGTAGTAGGGGTGAGAATATTTGGGACTGAAGGATGAACTAGATTAGTTTCCCCCTTGCTCTACTCAACCACAGGGTCATTTTTTTTCCTCACCTTTTTTTCAACCTTAAGTAGTGAGGAGAATCTGATTATGTTGAATTTCTCTTTGAATGTTCTCCCGAGTGATTTGAAATGGAAGCTTTCTCAGTGGCCTTCAAAAAGGGATGATGAGATGCTTGCCTTTGGAGAGTTGGAAAGTTTCTTGATGCAATGAGGGAAGCTCTCTTCTTTTTGAACCACTCTTTTGATCTTCTGATGACTGCTTTGTTCCACTCATTCATATCCCCCAATTTGTAGATGCTCTAAGACACTTGCAGAATGGGTGAGGATTTCAATGTATGATATTTTAGATCGTACATCTCTGTGCCATCATCTTCGATGCCATTTTCATACCAATAAAACTAGAATCAACTCATTTTCCTTATTTTCATCCTCATGTGATCTCCTTCTCTGACTTCAAAATCATCTAGACAATTCACCATGTAGTCTTCAATATATGGAACATGACACAAGTAGGGAAGTGAAATGACTTCAGATCTATTCGAATATCAAAGTCAGCTCTTGAGGTGTATGAATATATGTTCAGGGGAGAGAATATTGTGAAGGAGAAGATCTGAAGAGAGATGGGGAAAGTAAAAAAATTATTCTTTCGGTTCCTTAGCTTATTATTGACATGGACAAGCTGCCTACACAGCTTGAAAAATACAATCCTGACCTTGAGATACCGTGGAAGCTTCTGTGGAGAAAGATCAAAAATAGGAACTTAGATGTAGGAAAAGGTTGAGAATTTTATGAAGAAGGATCCATACCTTTTGATTAGATAAGTTTCTTACGGTGACAACCTTGGGTGAGGGTTTCCTTCCAACAATATGATGACAAACATCGTGAACACATCATTCCCTCTTGTAAAATGTTGGTTTATTTCTTTCAAGATCAGATGTGGATATTTCTCATATGTAGGAGCTTTCTGAGAAATGTTTTGGGAAAGTTTCAAACCTATGAATGGTCTCATGCTTGTAAGGTGTAGACCAAGTATGAATTCATTGAAAAATTCTTGGAGACCAGAACTTGAAGTAGTTGGTGATGCAAGTTATCACTAATTATTTTCCCCCAATCTATCATTTATTCACCCTTGATGATGGTGCGTATGAAAAAGTCCATCCAATCATGGAAATATTTTTTGGTTTCTTCTCCCATTATCCAGCTTAGGATGATGATCACATCAGAGAATCCCTCATGAAATTCACTTTGGGAGAGAGACTTTGGCATATGGGATGGCTTTCTACCCTACTTCAACAAGCAACACAATGCAAGGCCTTAGAGTTGGGAATATTTCTTGGACCATTAAACTAATGCAAAGTCTTTTGTAATGAATACCATATTATTCTAGGATGGAATTTTCATATACTAAGAATAATCCCTGGAAGTGAGTACCACCAGAATCAAGTTGTCATCAAATATTATCATTTAAATCTCTAACTCATAATGATGGGAGAATTCCAATACTAACTCATTACTTTGAATGACCACGTGATGACCACCCATAAGATACAACCCACTTGCATATATTTTCTCTTCCACATGTTCCTTAGGCGCACCTATCTTGTTATTGAGATATTCTAGATCCATGTGGGTGACATCACTGTCACCCACACCTAAGTATTCTAATGACATAGATGAAGTGGGCTTGAGACCATAAAATTTGAACTTCATTTTTGTCAAAATAAACAAGATGAGCCAAAATGGATATGAAAGAAACGGGAACTTTATATTTTTAGCAATTGGGGTTCAAGAGCTTCTATTTTGGGAAATAATATTTTTACTTGGAATCAATTTTTTAGAACCCTAACATGCTAGGAAAAATTTCACAGATAATTTTTTGACATTCTTGGACATTTTCTATTTTTATAAAGTTACTTTTTTGCCTTTTGGTTTTTGGTTTGAGTTGCTGGGTTTGTCATCTCTGTTGTTTTCTTAGTCCACTATCTTAAAAGGATTTTCTATTTTGGGAAGGTTTATATTTATAGTAAGTGAGGGAACCAAAGAATTACTATTTTTTTGAAAATTCCCTTCCCCACCACCTTGGGTTGTGATGAAAATAGCTTCACCGGAATTGGTTTTCCTTCTAGACTCTGTGTTCAAACTTTTTGCTTGATCCGTTTGCATGAATGGTGGGAAATTGAAAAAAAAGATAAGTTAGAAAACTAGGGGGTTTTTCCATTAAAAATCCAAGTCACATCTGATTTTTACTTCACTTTATTCTTGAAGGAACTTGGGAAAGAGGAAGATTGAAATTTTCATTCACCAGATTGTGAGATATGAATGTTTCTTGTTTTCGGGCATTTAGTCATTCTGAAAATATTTTGACATGGTGTTTGGAAAAAATGCAATTTTCTTGGATATTTTAAAAAAAAATTCATGAGGGAATAGAGGAAATATGGAATTGAGATGAGTTGCAATGGGTTTTCAAAATTTTCTGCCAACACCTCTCACGCATGCACATGGAAGGAAGAAATAACGATAGTTAAACAAATTAACAATTTTTAGTTTTAAATCTTCTTGGGAGGGAGTGGAATTTTTTGTCCCAAATATACCAAAGGGATGGGAAAATTGGGGTAGAAATTTTATCCCTCATCTAAGAGTGGAAATTGGTGTACAATGATTATTTGGCAGAGGAAAGAGAAAAAGCAAGAAAAAAGCATCCGGGGGCTAAGACTGGGTCATATGAAGAACCTGGGAAAGGCTTAGACCTAGGTGCATTTTTGTGTCCCAACTGTTCTAAGGGGATGGGAAAAATTGGGTAGAAAAATTCACCCTCATCTGGGAGTGATAAGTGGCAGAAGGTGATTTGACGAGGTGGAGAGGTGAAGGGGCTGAAAAATGGCTTGTGGAGCCTTCTTGAGGTCATGTGGAAAACAAAGGGCTAAGATGGGCATGGGGTAAATTTTGTTGTCCCAAATAATCCAAGGGGAAAAGAAAAATGAGACAGAAATTTTTTCCCTCATTTGAGCATGCCAAGTGTCACTTTTTGGTTACACGATGGGAAGGGCTAGGATGAGGTGAGAAGGTGCTTATCTGACATCATCAGGCTTCATTAGGGTCATGTGATGGAGCAGGGGGCTCAACTAGACATGGGATTTTTTTTGTCCCAAATTTACTAAGGGGATGGGATATATGGGAAAAGAAATTATTCCTTCACCACAGTTTGACATGTGTCCACTTGTGAAATTGACTAAGTACCGAAAGCTTACCTTGAGGAGAGCCTTGAAGAAGAGGTTTACGAAGCTTAATGAGGAAGTTTTTAGAACTTATTTATATGATTTTAAATCCAAACATACTTTTGAGAATAATTTTATATATTCCATGATCTAATTATTCCTGTAACTCCCTAAAAAATATCCTTTTTTTTTGGGACCACAGATTGTGCCTGCAAAAAACAAATTGTGGAAAGAAGAAATTTGTTCTTGTGAAAAATATGAAAACACCATCATTTATATAATTGAATCATATTTCTAATGGTATATTTAGTTAACTATAACTCTTTATGGAGCTCCCAGAATCATCTTCTGAAGTTCAGTAACTATTTTGAACTGCAAGCTCCTTCACCTTCAAAAACCCAATTTCACTGAACTTTTCCCTAAAACTTAAAATATTCCATAAACTTTCCTAAATAATTTTCAATATGATATTATATATTAAATAACACTTCTTGATGAATTTTATCCTTCAACTCTATCTCGTAGGGTACATACCTATCCTAGAAAGGCAAGAAATAACCATCTTTAAGTCTACTAAAGAATTTGCCTTGAGAATCGCTGAATTAGAAGAACTTCAATAAATTATTTTCATATAAAAAATACTTAGGAAATGGTATTAAAATACATATGATAAATTTTAGGATGGGTATAGGCATGACACAAAGGGATAAATAATCCAGAGAACTGATTTGAAGGGTTAAGGAGAAAATTTTTTGGCACTAGGGTAAAGTTATCATATTTTCAACTTGAATTTTATCCTTACAAAATCACATGAAAACAACTGGATCTCACTTGGGGACTTATTTTGGATCAAAAAAAGTGAAGACAAGATGAGCATGAAATCCAGAATCTTGATACACAACTTGGACTAGTGCCTTTTCTATTAGGCTATATAAAGTCTCAACTTAAGCAAAGATAGATTGAAAGAGAGAACACATAAACACAACAGAAGGGAAACATACCACGCACAGAAAGGGAAAAACATACACAATGGGAAAGGGAAACACACATCCTAAAATCACATATGGTACATGTGGGGGACAACCCACTTTCACTATTTATACAACTTCAAATATTTCTCACTATGAGGCAATTCCGAATATGTGCCATCCAGATATGAGAGGTAGAAAGTGTTTTCTCCACAGGATTCTCGAATATATAATGGTCCTAGCCACAAGGAATCAAAATTTCCATGGATTCCTTTTGGTACTCTCCTTTTCTTGCATAATAAGACAAGATCTCCAAATTTTAAATCCTCGGCCTTTGATTTCTTGTCAAAAATATTCTTGACTTTCAACTTATGTTATTTTATTCCATCAACCACCTTGAACCTGTCTTCATCAATATTTGCAAGAAACAAGATTATCTTGTCAAGGGATTCATGATACTGGCCATCTTAAATTTCTTTGACTAATTAGAGTGATGGAAATTCAACAGTGACTAGAATATTTGTATTGATCACGTAGAGAAATTGGTATGGTGACGTATTGATTACATGTTTAGGAGTAATCATGTCCACCCATAGTGCATCATAGAGCTTATTATGTCATTTTCTATGATTCTCATCAACTAGCTTGTGGAAAATGGTCACAATATTTTTTTTTCTTGACTCAGCCTAACCATTCCCTTGTGGGTAGTAGTTTGATGCATGAGAAAGAGAGATTCCATAACCATAGTGGAATTCGATCAACTCCATGGATGAAAAATATGTAGCATTATCAACTACAATCTTCTGAGGGATCCAAAAATGGATGATAATGTTCCTTTTGATAAAGTTACCTACCATTTCAGAATTGACTTGTTTAACTATAATTGCCTCCATCCACTTTGTGAAGTATTCAATTTCCATGAGCACATAGATATGCCCTGCGCTTGAATGAGGATTGAGAACTCTGATAAATTCCAAGCCCCATTGTTGAAAAGGTTCTTCAATCACCACTGGCCAAAGAGGAAGCACAATGAGTTGTGGTCTTCCAAAAAATTATTGGCAAGGTTCACACTTGGAGACCTATTCTTTAGCATCAACGAACAAGGTAGGCCAATAATACCTACCACAGAGGATTTTGTGAGAAGTCACCATTGGCAGAGAAATTCCCACCACAAGCCTTATTATGATATGCTTTTAGCAACTTCTCTTGTTACTCTTTGTCCACACACCTCAGAAAGCATCCATCTAATCCCCTCTTGTATAACACATGATCCCAGATGACATACCTTGCTGAATTGATCTTGATTGTTATTCTTTTCTTATAATCAAGATGATTTGGGCACTCACCATAAGTAATAAAGTAGGTAATTTCCACGTACCACTCATTAGTGGTATTTACAAAAATTACTTGGGGAAAGTTTTTACTTACACATTCGTAGCACAGACATTTTTCTGTATCATTTTGAGTCGAGAGAGATTCATCCTTTGCTATTAGCCAACATAGTCCATTTCCCCTAAAAAAAATTGAAGGTCGGATTTCCAATTCATACTCCTGAATCCACACCACCCAATTTTCTCTCTTGGCTCCTTGATCTTGCTGAGTTAGGATTGAATTGATTGCAGAGCCAAGGAAAATCACCATGGTATGGGAGTTGAGGATGTAGAATCTACAATTATTCATGGATTTAACCACAACATATTCATGCTTCCCCATTTGATTGTATCTCAACTCATGATTTTTGAGTGGACAAATCATAAAATCAATAGGTGCTTCAATGCCTTATTTGTTTTTCAGAAAAATAATGGTTGAAAGAACGTGTTCCAAAGCATAACAATACAAAATTAACTCTTTTTAAAAATTGGTACATACCAGAGTAGGATCCTTGGATATTACTTATTTGATTTCCTAAAATGATAATTTTCCTCCATTATTCCATTTGAATCTTTCTTTAGGCTTCATCATACTGGTGGTGTGCTTTGTCATCTCAGAAAAATCAGGGACAAAGCAACAGAGGAATTTTACCTTGCTGAAGAAAGAATGAACACCCTTATTGCTTGTGGGTAAGGACAATGCTTAGATTTACCTTATCCTTTCTAGATCAATTCTATGACCCTCCTTGTTCACAAAGTGTATAAGTATTTTCCCATCAATAACACCAAAGATGTACTTTTTGGGATTTAGAGAGATTTTATGTTGTCAGCACATGATCAACACTTGTTATAAATGTGTTATATGATCTCCTCTCTTATTTAAAAATACCACGAGGTCATTGATATAAATGGAGATGAAAGTATTGGGGTGTTTGAAGGAAATATCCATTTCCCATTGAAAATTTTATCCCGTGTTGATAAAACCAAATGGTATTCTTCTTTAGGAAAAAGTGCCCCATGGATCTGTGAAAGTCATTTTGTGTCTATCTTCTTTTGCTACCTCAATCTGATTGTACCCAGAGAAGCTGTCAAGAAATACAAGAATATTTGATCTCGTGACAATCTGTAGGATGTGATCCATGATAGGAAGTGGGTAGTTATCCTTTAGTAAATCCTTGTTCAAATTGCCAAAATCTACACAAATCCTTATTTCTCTTTTCTTCTTCTGCATTAGAACAATATTTCCTACCTAAGTGGAGTGGTGGATAGGGAAAATGATCCTTGCACTGAATATATTCAATACCTCTTCCTTGATTTTATCTACAATATTTGGGTTATACTACCATTGATTTTTCCTAAAAGGCTTGGCTTCAAGATTCGACAGGATTGAATGATGCATCTCTTTGGGATGGAATGACTTGAGCTCATCATAGGAATATGCCAAAACATCAGAATATTTTCTTAACAATGAGACAAATATTATCTCCTATTTTGGTGAACAACACTTCCTAACATTTAACATCATTGGCTTCTCTACGGTACCAAAATTTTCCTTCTTAAAATCAAGAAGACACTAAGAGGAATCTTTATCTTTCACCTTAATAAATCTATCATGTTTTTCAAAAAATTCTTCGAGAGACACAAGACCTTTTGGAATCTTGTTTCCTTTCAATCTGATGACACCTTCTAAGTCAAATCCATCTATCCATTCTTTGTCTTTATCTGACACATAATCTTGATTCAAATTATCACTTCCCTTGGAGAAAATATTTCTAAAGTTATCTCCTTTTTCCAAAAAAGTGAGAAGTTGAGTTTCATCATTGAATACCTGCCAATGATTTACATTATCTAGCACACTCGGCCTGAATACCATTTCAATAGTCACTTTTTCCTTATTTAAGGACAAGTGTGGAGTCATCAAGGAAGTTGAAACTGTAAGAGACTCATATTTTTCATTTTTCTCGTGGGGAACATCTTAGATTGAGAAAGCATCAAAAGAATTGATACAATCCCATACTCGGTTCCTATAATGCTTGAGCCTTAGGTTCTTAACCTGGTATTGATTCCTTACTTTCTTGACAATTACCTCAACATCACCATAGCAACTTTATCTTCTTGATGCCCATGGGTTTAGAAACATTCATTTCGAGAAGAAGGGCTTCATATTTCATGGTGTTGTTGGTGTTATCGAATTGTAATTTGTAAGCAAATGGGAGTGACTCACCTAAAGGAGAAGTCAGAACAATGTCAGCTCCATATCCTACACTAGAATGGATTCCATCAAATTCCATTTTCCAAAACTGGTCTTCTTCATATTTTGAGAGGAAAGGAAGATTCTCTTCCCTTTCAAAAGTAAAGAAGTAGTTACCCATTCCACTATCTTGAAACAAAATATCAACTTTTGGATCTTCATATTTTTTGAAAATATACTTCATCTTTTGCATAGGAAACAACTTCTTCATTTCACCCTTCACTGGAATGGTTTTAGAATACCAATCCATTTGTATCTTTCCACCAAAGTCTCTCTAGAAACTCCTACTCAACAACATGCCAAAGGATGTTGGGATATCTACCACCAAAATGGTTAGCAAAACCTTCTTTTCTGGGAAATCTTTAAGGGCCACTTGAGCATCTTTGATTCTTCCTACCATGGGACCTCTTTAGACTCCATAGAATAGCAAGATATAATTTCTCATGTCAAGGTAATTCCTAGGCATTAGAAACTTTGATTGGCATTAGATTATCTGAGGTACCTGAGTCTATTATTTGTTTATTCAGTTGGTGGCCTTTAATCAAGAGGGAAAGGTAGAATGGTTCTACTTTGTTGGTTTTGGATGTGCTCGGTGAAGCACATGTTTTGTATTGGAGGGGTGGGTGGTGTTGGTAGTAACCCATTGGAATTAGAATTTATAGTATTGGGATTTGGGTTACCACCATTGATGTAGCTGATGAGTATTTAAAATTGCTCCGAGTGTTTTTGTAAAAATTTAGATTTGAAAATTTGGACCTTAGAATTGTTCACATGTTCAATGATATCAAATGGAGTAGAGGTGAATGGGCTTGGTGTTCCCAAGACAAAAGATGTTTTAAAAGGTGGAGGAGGTGTTACTTTTGAATTTTGGGTATTTTTAGCAGATGCAGTAGTAGATTGGGAAGGAGTGGCTGATTTTGATTGAGCATTTGAATATTTTGCAAGATTGGCCTTAGATACAAAATTAGAGCTCAGAGAAGTACTAGATGACTTACTTGGCACGACAACTTTATTCTTGCATACTACTGGGTTTGGTTTCTCCTTTGAATATTCCATTGAAGGTGGGAGTGATAATCCTATGTTAGCTATCTTGTTTTGTGGATTTTCCACTTGAGGAACATCTCTCTTCTTCTTTTTCATAGCATCTGCAGAGGAAGAAGCTCCCTTTTGATATTGAGAGTGAGTAAATACACATATGAGAAAATTGGTGCTTCCTCATACATCATATTATTCTCCTAAATGAAGATTACTCAAGGAAATCAATCTGTGCATCATATTCTACTTCTTCAATTTAAAGAATGTTTCCATCTTCATTCTCTTCTTCCAGCTCCTTGATTTCTTCTTCTTCTTCTTCTTCTTCCACATCACAGGTTGAGTTTATTAGTGGTTCCTCAAGAGAAAGTCTGTGGGGAGGAGTTCCAATCATTTGTCTGTTTGGAAATTTCTTCTTCTTTGGATCATCCCTCAAGGTACTTTGTGTAATTTGTTTCTTGAGATAAATCACATGATTTGTAACTTCTAAACTAGGGGGTTTGTGGAGGTGGAATTAGAACTTTGACCTTTTTGTTTTCCACTTGGATTTTTCACTTTTCCAGAAAGGATTAAATCATCTTCTACTTTAAGAACATATTCTCGAGCTTCTCTGAGATACCTAGGAAAATATTTTCAGAGGATGAATCTTACCTCAAGAAATTGAGCATTGGTGAAGAATATCTTCACATTGTCATAGGAGGGAAACACTTCAAAGGATATGCTCTTGAGAAACCTATTATAATGAGCTATGAAGTCCCTCATAGTATCATTGGATTCCTTCTTCATCTGAACTAACTGAACTAGGAGGTCTTGATAGTCTTCAGCAAATTTAAATATTTCTTCAAACATAGTTTTGATGTCTTCCCAGTTAGTGATGGAACTAGATGGTAGGAGGTAGAAAAAAATTTCTTCCTTCTCTTGTAATGATTATACAAACAAATTTACTTAAACATATTTGTGTTCTACTCCTAACAATCCACATGATATGACAAATGTTGCCACGTGTTCCTTTGGGATTTATGATTCGTCACCTTTTAATTTAGGAAAAATATTTCGAGACCCCTTTGGAAATTAATGGATAGGTGGAGGGAGGGTAAGTGGACCTATGTTTCTACCCAATGGCACAATTTTTGGAGGCCTCTCTGCTTCTTCCACCATTATTTCTTATGTTTTCACTTTTGCTTCTTCAAAGTCATCTCTAAGGTCTGGAAATTATGTCCAATGGATTAACACCACTTGTACTACTGATGAGATAAGTCTTAGGAGGAAGTGACGAGAATTTGTAATTTGTTCTTGCCACCTTTAGAGCTCTTCAAAGACAGGGTCAAGATTTCCCCTTTTCTACTCATACCTGGTGTATCTAAAATCAACTAGTTTGTAGACTTTAGATGAACTCAAATCTGAAATTTATCAAGCTCTCATTTATTGTATTTGATCTTGCCTCACTCTTTATAAATTATCTGAACTTTTTTCTTCAGAATATAGGACTCTCGTAGAAATTAAGTAGTGAGAGAATTTTTCTCTGTTATGCCAAATAGCCTCCCTCAATTCTCATGCAATATATTCTTGGATATGGAAAAGAAGTCCAGGTCTTAAGACTAGGGGATTACTAAGAATAGCCATTGTTATAAGACACAAGGCTTAGAGACTTTTCAAATTCAATGTTTTTTAAGGAATATTTTATTTTTATTTAATTTTTTGGAATATATTGTGGTGTAGTAACAACAAAATATACCCCACAGTGGGTGCCAAAAATTATTGGTGAAATAATTTGTCAAGGAAAAATTATTTGATTTTCACCAATGCTCTGGGACTAGGCCCCTCTACTTGAATGGACAACTCCATTATTGTATGTGATAAAAAATATATTTTTTCAGTCCAAAGGCTAGGGATACAACATGCACACTCCACTACACCTGCAAAAAATTCTTGCAATTTTATGCAAGAGAGGAATTTTCTAGGAGGTGGGAATGTGGTAGTGAGAAATAAGGATGGGGATTAATAGTGCAAGTAGAAAAATGTTTGATTCTTGCAAGGATTAACTAGAGATATCAACACACACAATTATGAAATAATAAAAACCTTGCTAGTTATATCAAGACAAGATGAAACCATGAACATATTTCACTTATTCAATCATCTAGAAAATCTGAAACTCCTTTCTTTATTGACATATTTGCAAAATTATATAATAAGAGAGATAGAGGAAAACATATGAGAAGGAAAATGGAAGACGTTGCTATATTTTTCTTATTCTTGGTAGTTATCTACTCATGAACATACAAAATTGACAACCTCTTGGAATGAGGAAGTCATTACAATATATATAATTTTAAAAGACTCTTCACCTACCCCCTATGAGCATTTAATTGTCTTTTACAACATGCGACTTTTTATATTCCTAGGAAGATAATTACATCCACTTTTTATAAATTGAGGGTAACTTATTACAATGTTAAAAATAGTCAAATTTAAAAGGATAAGACAAAAATGAAAGTGCAACCCCTTAATGAAGAAATAGAAAATGAAGGAAGAGAGGAAGGGGCAGGGAAGAGAGAACTACTTATATGGAGACAATGCCCTTGTTGATTCTGCTTTACTCTCTGATGGACCTTAATGGAATTGATGTTTTTTATATTTTTTGAACCAATACTAATGTTTCTTTGTGGTGCTTGATATTTTATCCCTTGTCTCGGAGAGATACTTCAGTGTGTCCTCATTGAAGGAAAAGGGATCCTTGACTTATTTCTTGACAATTTCTTCGAATGGATTCAAAAATTCATAGATTGAGGTGTTTTAATCAATTACGGGAACTCCAAGATTTTGTATCTTAGCATTGACATCATCCTGCATCCTAGAATCACATTATTCATTTTAATATGACTCATATAGAACATGTTTTAGTATATTGTACCTAGCAACAAGGGTTTTATCCCACAACTGTGACAAATCTTCAAATGAATAATTGAATACCTTCATGTCTACCAATATGTGAGAATGGACTTTACACATTTATATCACCAGTGGAAACACCTGATCCTAGTGTTCCTTTCCTTTCTCAATTTCATCTCTTATCATTCTAACCTTCGTGGCTATTGCATCCATGTACTTGAACAATGAAATAATCTCTCGAAGTAACACTTTCCCTTTTTCCACAATCTTATTCACCCATTTATCATTTTCTTACCCTTGCATGGTGAATCCTTGTTTCTTTTTAATGGAATCTAGATCAAAGATACTGATGGGAGTAAAAAAATTTATTTTAAGGGATGAAGCAATATTCCTATCCATAAAAATTTTATGTACGAGGTGAGTTTTCTCACATGATCTTCTAAATGATAATTTCTTTCCTTGTACTCCTTATTCCTCGTGAGAAGGCAAGTGGAAGATTATTTGAACAAATGTACATCTCTCTCATGATTTTTTGGGCCTATGAGGATGGTGTTAATCTCATATTCATCCGAGGTCATTTCTTCATGGGTATGGTCACCTTTGGTTGGAATACTTCCACATATTGGATGCCCGAAGCACCGCTAAAAAAACATGAAGTTGTTTGAGCTAATTTTCCCTTATTTCCTTTGAACATTGAGCCTATAGCTGAAAAGTTAAGGAATCCCACTTTTTGAATGGTTTGGGCTTACGTTTTGAACATTTATTATAACCATGGAAAAATATTATTCATCTTACTCGACATTCGACATGATTGCTTGCTCTTTCTCAAAAGGAGAAGGAATATCTTGTACAGGAATGACCGATGTAGAAATGGAGGACGAAGAGCTTTGAGACTATTGAGGGACTAAAGGATAAAAAGAATCAATTTCCCCTTGCTCCAACTCAACCACAGGGTCATTTTTTGTCCTCACATTTTTTTGTAACCTTCTATAGTGAGGAGATTCTGATTCTACTGACTTTCTCTATGAACCTTCTCCCAAGTAAGTAGATTTGTATCAGTGGCCTTCAAAGAGAAATTATGGTATGCTTTCCTTTGGAGAGTTGGAAAGTTTCCTAATTTAATGAGGGTAGTTATCTTCTTTTTAAACCACTCTTTTGATCTTCTGATGAATTATTCGATCTACTCATTCATATCCCTTGATTTAGAGATGCTCCAAGACACTTATGGAAGGAGTGAGGCTTTCAATACATGATATTATAGATCATACATATTTTTTCCATCATCTTCAATACCATCTTCATACCAATCAAACTAGAATATCCTCGTTTTCTTGATTTTCATCCTCATGTGATCTCATTCTTTGACTTCGAAATTGTCTGCAAAATTCACCCATTAGTCTTCAATTTATGGAACATGATGCAATTCAAGGAGGTAAAATGACCCCGAATCACTCTAAATATTGAAGTCAACTCTTGAGGTGAATGAATAGAGGTTCAAGGGAGAGAAGGAAACTTCCACATTGACAGCCTCATGAGTTCTTTTTAAGAGGAAGATCCTGAGAGAGATGGGGAAATAATTTTTTTTTCTTTTGGTGCCTTAGCTTACTATTGACATGGACAAACTACCTACACGACTCGAACAATACAATCATGTTGCTGATATAATATGGCAAATTTTGTGGAGAGAGATCAAAACAAGATACTTGGATGTAGGAAAAGGTTGAAAAATGAATGAAAAAGGATGTGTACCTTTTGATAAGAGAATTTTCTTATGGAGACAACCTTGATGAGGGTTTCCCTCCAACAATCTGATGACAAACATTGTGAACACATCATTCACACTTGTAAATGTTGGTTACTTTATTTTAAGATAAGATGTAGATATTTCTCATATGTAAGAGCTTTCTAAGAATGTTTTTGGGAAAGTGTCAAACATATGAATGGTCTTGTGCTTACAAGGGCATAGACCAAGTATGAAGTCATCAAAAAAATCTTGGAGATTAGAACTTAAAGTAGTTGGTGATGCAAGTTATCACTGATTATTTACTCTTAGTCTATGATATGTCTACCCTTAATAATAGTGAGTATAAAAAATTACATCCAATCATGTAAATATTTTATGGTTTCTTCTCCCATTAGCCGGCTTAGGAGGATGATCACATCTGAGATGCCCTCGTAAAATTTGTTTTAAGAGAGAGACTTTGGCATATGAGATGGATTTATATTTGCTTCAACCAAAAACCCATTGAAAGGCCTTGGAGGTAGGAATATGTCTCATACCATTCAACTAATGTAAACTCTTTTGTAATGATGACCATGTTGTTCCAAACTAGACATTTCATATACCGATAAATTATCTTGGGAGTGAGTACTGTCAGAATCAACTTGTCATCAAATTTTATGGTTTGAGTCTCTAGCTCAAAATGATAAGAGAATTCCAATAAAAACTCTATTCTTTGAATGGAAATAGGATGACCATCCGAAGCATACAACCCACTTGCATAGAATTTCTCTTCCATTGGTTCCTTGGGTGCACCTATCATCCTGTTCTTGAGATCTTCCAGATCCATGTGGGTAACATCACTGTCACCCACACCTGAGTATTTTGATGACAGAGCTGAAGTAGGGTTAAGACTAGAATATTTGAAATTCATCTTTGTGAAAAGAAACAATATTATCCAAAATGGAGATGACAATAACTTTCTGCACTTAAAATGAGAACTTTCTATTTTTAGTAGTTGGGGTTCAGAAGATGCTATTTTGGGAAATACTAATATTTTTTACCTATAATCATTTTTTTATAACCCATAACATACTAGGAACACTTTAATATAATTTTATTTGAAATTATTTGACACTTTATATTTTTAGAAAGTTACTTTTTTTTTTCTACATTTTTTGCTTTTTTGGTCCGAACTACCTAGTTTGCCATCTCTGTTGTTTTCTGAGTCCACTGCCTTGAAAGGAATTATTATTTTGGGAAGGTTTCTATTCAAAGTAAGTGATGGTACAAAATACTTAATATTTTTATAAATTACTATTAGTGTAAATCAGCAGCACCCCTGGATGTTTTCTCAGATTTCTAGTTTGATAATGGGAATCCAGTGTGATTGCACAACATTGAATATTTTCCCCAAGTGTGGGACATTAAAAATTGGGAAAAGAATCTCCAGATTAAAGGTTGGTTCCTCAACTCCTCTGATCAGATGTATGCTTGAAAATTACATAGGTTTAAACTCAAAATCCTAATCTAATTTTGCCAAGGAGACAGGGATAAAAAGAAAAGGATAAAACTAAAACTAGCAGGGTGATACACCAAAGGAGTGGTGAACATTTACTTCTGTAAATTGACACATATTATAAAGAATACAACATATATCATGCATAGATTGCTAAAATGTAATGAAAGATTAGGATAAAGTAAACAACACAAGAAAGGATTGAAAACTCATTCACAGAGATTGCATTGTCATTTCCATCTTTTAAATACAGTGCATTACAACAACAAAGAAGTAAATCATATTGCAATCTTTAAAAAAGGTCTGATATTCCACAAATTCACTTTCCAGGGTGAAGGAGGGAGTCTACAAAACATAAAAATGTCCAACCCTTTACAAATGAGCCAAATCTAGATTTTTACAATGAAAACCCTAGCTCAGGAAGGAGAAAACGTGGGAAAAGTAAAAGGAATCATTCAACCACCGACCAAATCCATAAAAATAGCATGGGTACCCTTAAAATTTCATTCCTCAAGATTTTTGATCATGCTAGAGAAGAATGGAAGCCATACTACATTAAAAAAGGTGGTTGAACGTCAGTTCTGCTCTTTTGCCCATGCCAGAGGCATTTTCTCATTTTTATCTCTTCAAAATCCATCAAAACACAAAATTGAATATTTCATCATGTAGAGGACTTTAATATCTTTCCAATGACATCAAAATTGAGAAAAAATGAGCTCTAGATCGAAAGATATGCCCCTCTGAAGATTTAGGGCAAAACAAGGGCAAAAATTGGGTCGGTAGGCTGAAACCCAAAAAATTTCCCCTTTTTTGAATTTGGGAAAAATTCCCCAAAAAAATCTGCCCCCCGCCGTTATGATGCCACGTGACACATTCCTGTTAGTCCGCGGGTTCAAATGGACATTTTATACTTTTTGTATTTTGGAAAATTTTCCAAAATTCCTCCATTGCCCTGTCGCTCCGCGCACACATGTGTCATCGTCTTATTCGCTTAGGCGCGTGCTCCAAACTTCCCTTTGATATTGCCGATCACTTTGGAAAAATTACCAACTTCTCCCCATGCCCCCAACCTCTAATGAGACTAGGACACATGTTGTCTTCCCATTTGTTGCGGGCCCTTGTAATTTTCTCCTCCTCCTCTGCTCGGGCTATTGGGCCAAAATCTTCCTTTTCACCCCTTAACAATTTTGGTGAAAAGCCAAAATTCACTCCACTTATCTACTTTTTTCCAGTCCATAGATACATGTGTTAGCCTCCTATTCACATGGGCCTCAAACCAATTATTCCTTTGTGGGCTTGCAGGTAAACGTTTTCCTTTGCGCCCTTTGGAAACACTTCGGTAAATTTCACCAAATTTCTCTGCGCCCCGCCGCTCCGACAACACAGGTCACACTTCTATTCGTTGCGGGTCTTAAATCACTTTTTTTTCCTTTGTGGACCCATGGAAAAAAACATTCCCTATGCCCCCACTATTTCCTTACCAAAAATTTCTAACTTGCTCCGGCTCCCCGCCATTCTACCGCCACATGTCACGTTCTGATTGGTCTGCGGACCTTCCTAGGGAAAATTTCCCTCAAAAACTCCTGTCGAGCCATAACTTGCAAAATACAAGGAGTTAGAAGGAAAATTTTACCTTTCTGGAAAGGTGAGAAAATTCTCTATCTGATGAAGCCATTTATAGAAAATTTTGAGTGCTTGAAAAGTGAAAAAAATTGACTGAGGCACAAGGAAGGAAGAAATGAAAGAGAGTTAGCCAAAAAATAAGCAAGGGGCTTATTTTGGATAACAATTTTGGCAACTCAGAGGGGGAATCTACCTACTGGATGAAGCTACCAGTTGCCTGAAACAATCCATTGGGCATGGAGTCATCAAATTAACTGCTTGGTACTCCCAACTCATTAGAAATTTTCAAGAAGGAAGATTGTGAGAGAAGAACATCACTTGATCTGGAACATGGCCTGTAAAATTACATCGTTGGGAATGCAATCTTATGCCAAAGCACTTAGGGAAATGTAAAACTAAGCTATGATAGAAGAATGTGCACACAGCACTTAGAGGAATGAAAATCTAAGCTAATATGTACAAGGTGGAGAGTTTCCCTTCTAGTAGAAATGCTTTAGATGGATTCCATTAACTAGAATTTGTAGTTCTCCACCATCCAATGTAGACAATTGGAAGGCATTGTTGTTCTTACATTTTGTGACCATGTAGGGGCCACTCCAAATGGCATCAAACTTTGAATGCCTTCTTGGCTTTGCTCAGTCTGCATCCCATTTCAACACTAAATCTCCAACTTGGAAGGTTCTAGCCTTAGCTTTCCTATCAAAGGTTCTCTTGATCAAGGCTTGGTCCTTCTCCATTGTTTGGGCTGCATGCTCTCTGATTTCTTGAAGCTCCATCAATTCTTCATATCTAACCTCCATGGGTTCAAACTCCAACAACTCCAATCGCTTCTTGAGTTCCAACATTGGCAAATCAAGTGACATGGGCAAGATTGCCTCTCTTCCATAAACAAGTTTGAATGGAGGGTTACTTGTGGATCTCTTGGGAGTTATCCTACTCAGCCCACAAGGCTGATTTCAATTTGGTGTGCCAAGTCATCTGATTTTCATCAAGAGTCCTCTCAATGATCTTTAATAAGTTCTTGTTGGTAGACTCGGCTTGGCCATTACCTTGAGGGTAATAATTTGATGAAGTGCTAAGATAAATCCCATTTTTAACATCCCATTTAGTTACCTTTGATCCTATGTATTCCAAAGCATTATCTGATACTATAGTGGTAGGTATACCAAATCTGGTTATTATTCCCTCATAGAAGTCTAGAATGCTAGATTCATTTGCCTCTTTGAGTGCCACCGCCTTAGTCCATTCGCTGAAGTAGTATGTTGCTGTTAGAATCCACTTGAGTCCTTGGCTTGAGTTTGGGTTAATGACTCCAATGAAGTCCAAACCCCATTGCATGAATGGCTGGTCAACTGAAATTTTGTGCAATGGAAGGGCTGCTAATATCTCCTTTCCTGTGAAGAATGCACAACTTTTTCACATCTTCATCCATGCATAACAATCACCAAACACCTTGGGCCAATAATAGCCAACCTTCATGATCTTGAGGGCTGCCACTCTTGGAGAAAAATCACCCCCAGCTGATCCACCATGGAACTCTTCTAACATTATATTAATTTGATTTTTCCCAACGCATCTCAATAACACTCCATTTATATCCTTTTTGAACAAGACACCATCAACAAGTGCATATGGAACAACCTGCAGTCTGAAGTGTATTCTCTTGGTTTTGTTCATATCTTGAGGGCATAGGCCTATTTGTAAGAAGTGCACTATGTCTTTGGTGTAGAAAGGAGGGAGCACACCATCATTCTCTTCTTGAATGCTTCTTGGTTCTTGGTTATCCTTCCCATTTCTTGCTTCCATTGATTTTCTCAAGACTAGCTACTCACACAATACCTTTCCTTGAACCAGCTTGGTGACTTTGATTTCAATGTCATACTCCATGACATGAGTAATCCACCCTACATGTTTTTCATTTAGGTCTTTGTTGAGGAGGAAGTCCTTAACTCCTACATGAGAAACCAGCAGTTGAACCTTGTTGTTTGAAACTAGATGCTTAAATTTCTTCAAGCTCCTAATCATTGCAAGAACATTCTTCTCAATGACAGAATACCTCACTTCATAGTCCTCCAACATTTGGATAAAGAAGGAAATTGACTGCTTTGCATTTTATTTGTTTTGTTGTACTAAAATTGCAGAAATTGTATCATCACCCCCAAATTCATAAAGGATAAAATCCTTAGAAAAATTTGAGGTTAATGAGAGTTGGAGCTTGTGAGATAGCCTCCTTGATTACCTCAAAATATGCCTTACCTTTAGCTATCCATTTGAAATCCATACTTTTCTTCAACATCATAGTTATTGGCCTGACAAGGGTTACAAAATCTTGAAAAAACCTTCGAACAAAATTGATTCTTCCCAAGAAATTTTGAAGGGCCTTCTTGTGACTTGGTAATGGCAGTGATTTTATTTCTTCAAACCTCTTTGGATTAATTACTAATCCTTCTTTGGAAACAATGTGGCCTAGGATCTTTCCTTCATGAGCTAAAAAAATACATTTTTTGGGATTCAAGGATACCCCAAATCTTCTACATTTTTGGAACACTTGTCTCAAATGAAATAGATGATACTGCTGCACTTTTAGAAAATACAGTAATACCATCTAGATATATCAGCACTCTTTTGTTGATCAATCCCTTGAACGCCATATCCATTGCCCTTTGGAAGGTAGCTCCGGCGTTAGATAGCCCAAATGGCATTTTTCTATATGCATAAGTCACCCATTTGGTGGTGAAGGTTGTTTTGATCTGGTCATCCTCCTTTACCATGATTTGATTATACCCTAAATAACCATCTAGCAATGAAAACCTCTCAGAGCCAGCAACAACTTGCAAAATATGCTCCATAGAAGGAAGTGAGTAGTGATCCTTGAGGGATGCTCTATTCAAATCTCTAAAGTCTACACACAATCTGATTTCTCCACTCTTCTTTCTAACTAGAATCAAGTTTGCTACCCAGCTAGAATGCTTAATGGGAAATATGATACTTTCCTCTATTAACTTATTCAATTCCCTCTTCATGAGAGGCTCCATGTGTGGATTGACTAGCCTTTGTTTTTGCTTGATGGGTTTAGCACTTGGATCTAATTCAATTGTGTGCTGAGCTAGCTTGGGATTGAAACCTGTCAAGTATTCGTAGCTCCAAGAAAATATATCCGGGAACTCTTGGCAAAGTTGCATGAACTCATACCTTTCTTGCTTGGTTGCCACTTTACCAATTTGAAGTGATTTTCCTTCTCCCACTGAGATGGGTACTGAATCTTCTCCCTTGACTTGGATGTTTGCTTTCTCTTTGCTAAAATGATAATTAGGATTAAAGATGGACTCCAAAGTGACAAGTTCTTTTGGCAGTTTGTTAGTTCTCAGTTGTACTAGTTGATCACCATACTGTTATTCTAACTTTCCCTGATTTTTGGCTAAGAACTTAGCTTCTTCTTACAAGAAATTGATGATCTATTGGTCACTTTCAAACACTTGCCAACTTACATTATTGTCTGGCACTGATGGCCTTATAATCACATGAATTCTTGGTTGCACTTTATCTTCCTTGATACTTTCCACAACATCAAAGGCTTCCCTAACTGTTGCAAGTCTATCAGCAACTTGGTTTTCTTTCCTAGGAATGGAATTGATGCCAAAGCCTTCAAAATCCTCAATCAGGTCCCACACCCTATTCTTATAACACTTGAGCAAGTCATTTTTGGCAACATTATTCCATTTAACTTGATTAACAATTAGCTCACTGTCATCAAAGACTTGTAATCTTTTGATACCCCTTTTCCTTGACCAATGCAATCCTTGTATCAAAGCTTCATATTCAATAGTGTTGTTAGAACATGCAAACTAAAATCTAAAAGATGAATAATACTTAATGCCTTGAGGTGAAACAAGCATAGCTCCCCCACCTGTACCTTATCTACTTCTTGATCCATCAAAGAATAGCTGCCATACCTCATTTTCATCCTTATGGTCTGGCTTGGTGATGCTAGGAATAGGCTGATTTTCTTCATGCATGCAATAAAATCCTAGTTCAGATTCCTATATTTCCTTGTAGGCATCAAAATTCAAATTTAGGATGCTTCCAAATTTTGTGTCAACTTCATCTGTGCTTGAATAATCTTCTTGATCAAATGTTGAACAGTTGGCATTGATTTGGCTGGGAGTATGAGGCTTAATGTGAAATTTTGTAATAGGTTCAGACCTGATTGTGGCCTTAGTTCCATATCTAGTTCTAAACAACATGTGTGACCAATCAGCAAATAAGTAGCCTCCGATTCTAGCTATGAAATTCCTTGACAAACATAGGGCAAAAAGTGGTGGTAACTCTATCACTGAAAAATCTTACAATAAGTGACATTGGGGCATGCATGTAAAGTGAGGCTCAAATCTTTTATTACCCCAACTATTGTCAATTCTGTCCCATCCAGTTGCACCACCCCTTTGGATATGACTTCATATTGGAGACCCAGTTGATCATCTATTTGCTTGGGCATTGCAGAACTAATTTCCCTATAATCAATCATACAATTGTGTACTAGTTTATCTCCAATGATCAATGAAACATAGAATGGAGGGGGCTTCAAAACTTTACCTTGCTATCCTCCATGATTTCCTTCAGGCTGAGCAGCATTTGTGAGTACCTTCTCTTTCATATGAGCTTGCTGATTTGAAGTTGACCAATTCTTCATTTCAACTTGTAGTAGATCCATTTTGGCCTAGGATGGATAGTGATTCTCACATAGATATATTCACATTTGTCTTCTTAATTTTTTCAATGATGCTAAATGGGGATGAAACATCTGTTTGCTTCCCCCTAGCCTGCATACTCTTTTCTTGTACATGGGCTGCAATAGCTTGCATTTGAACTGGTCTAGAAGGTGGCTTGGGCTGTCCTTGCACATTTGGAATTACATTTTACTTGTCAATACTTTGTGGAGTGATGGAAGGTTGTGGATCACCTGGAGTTAATGACTACCCTTCACCAATATTCCTCTTCTTTGACCTTGTGTTAGCTACTACATTATGAGAAATTTCTTGATTCATACCACAAAAATCCTTAACCTGTAAACTCACAAGTGTAGTCTCATTTGGAGTTGTATTTTGCTAAGATGTTCCTTGTTATTAGTTTGTTTCTTGGCTCACCTCACCTTCTACGCCAGTTTTTGTCACCATGAGGGCTTGGTTCAAATCACCATTGAAGCACATAGACTGGTTGTGAGGTTCGTTGCATGGGAAACACCAATCATACTCTTGAGCTATATTATTTTACACTAGCACTAAGGCTTTAAAGGTAGATGCAACATTGGGGTTATATGGCTAAAATATTCTATTGGTAGGAGACCTTACTTGATTTTGATTTGCGGCTGTATTGGGTGGCCTATTAGGCTAAGTTTGAGGCTGATAAGAAGGTCTAAATTTCTGCCTCTTGAGTGTAACTAGCTCATTGCCTTAATTTTGTAATTGTTTCATGACTTCTTGAAGTTCATTTGAGGCACTCGAGGATGAAGTAGAAGTTTCATTTGAACTCTGATCTCTAGGAGTGGGAATAGGAGCTAAAGTAGGTTCTTGACTAGTGCTTGGGCTTTCCAAGTTTAGATACAAGGGCATGGGAGTCCTAGGAGCCAGCTTACCAGCCTGGATCAAACAATTTTTAGCCCTAATGGCAATGTTATAAGCTGCAGGTATATTTGCACATATCATGGATTGAATTAACATAGAAATATCATAATTTAAAGCTTTGAGATATTATGAGAAAGAACCTTCAGCTGTTGGCCTTACTGCCACTGAGATTCTATCCCATGTCCTTTGAAATTTGAAGTTAAAGTCTATTAGCTTCTCATTGGGAGCTCTCTTGATAGTTGTTAGTTGTTCCAATAGAGACAAATTATCTCCCTTTGCTCCAAACTTCTCATGGAGAGCTATGCACAACTGGTTCCAATTTTTGATAGAGCCTACCCCAAGGCTCCTAAACCATTGCAAGGCTTTCCCATTGAATGAATATTCCAGCAATTTGATAGCAATTTGCATCTCAACAATCTCATGGATTGCACAAACATTAGCAATGGATTTGACATGATCACCAAGAGTGGTATGATTTTCCCTAGTAAAGTATGGGATGTTCTTCAATGCTACAACTGGAACTAGATTTTGTGCATTGAGAGCCAGTGGGTTGCTGCTAGTGAAGTTGACATAAGGGTTGTGTTGTGCCATTCTGATTGGCCTGAGAATCCTTGTTGATTGGGTGAAAGGTCTACCAGGTGGAGGGGTTGATAGAGTTATGTTTGGTGGAGATGGAGACCTTTGAATCCTTCTTCCCCTCTGTCTTATTCCTAGGGATAACTGTAGATACTTAGACAATCCCTCTTCTCTAGCCCTTGACCTTGTTTGGACCATTGTCATGAATCTTTAGACTTGGGCTGTTAAAACCAGTTGATTTTTCCTCTTTGGAGTCACCAGATGTGTAAATCAGGGCTTTTTCAAGCAATAAATTACAACAAAAGCACATCAACTTTGTTGCAATGAAGATGAAGACCTCTAAGGTCCCACCGGGCATGCCAAAACTATTAGTGCAAATCAGCAGCACCCCTGGATGTTTTCTCAGATTTCTAGTTTGATAATGGGCATCTAGTGTGATTACACAACATTGAATCTTTTCCCCAAGTGTGGGACTTGAAAAATTGGGAAAAGAATCTCTAGATTAAAGGTTGGTTCCTCAACTCCTCTGATCAGATGTATGCTTGAAAATTACAGAGGTTTAAACTCAAAATCCTACTCTAATTTTGCCAAGGAGACAGGGATAGAAAGAAAAGGATAAAACTAAAACTAACAGGGTGATACACCAAAGGAGTGGTGAACATTTACTTCTGCAAATTGACACAGATTATAAAGAATGCAACATATATCATGCATAGATTGCTAAAATGTAATGAAAGATCAGGATGAAGTAAACAACACAAGAAAGGATTGAAAACTCATTCACAGAGCTTGCATTGTCATTTCCATCTTTTAAATACAGTGCATTACAATAGAAAGGAAGCAAAACATATTGCAATCTTCAAAAAAGGTCTGATATTCCACAAATTCACTTTCTAAGGTGAAGGAGGGAGTCTGCAAAACATAAAAATGTCCAACCCTTTACAAATGAGCCAAATCTGGCTTTTTACAATGAAAACCCGAGCTCAGGAAGGAGAAAACATGGGAAAAGTAAAAGGAATCATTCAACCACTGACCAAATCCATCAAAATAGCATGGGTACCCTTAAAAGTTCATTCCCCAAGATTTTTGACCATGCTGGAGAAGAATGGAAGCCATACTGCATTAAAAATGGTGGTTGAATGTCAGTTCTGCTCTTTTCCCCATGCCAGAGGTGTTTTCTCATTTTTCTCTCACCAAACTCCATAAAAACACAAAATTGAAGATTCCATCATGTAGAGGACTTCAATATATTTCTAATGACACAAAAATCAAGAAAAACTGAGCTCTGGATCGAAAGATATGCCCCTCTGAAGATTTAGGGAAAAACAAGGGCAAAAATCGGGTCGGCGGGCCGAAACCCAAAAATTTTCCCCTTTTTTGAATTTGGGAAAAATTCCCAAAATAAATCTGCCCCCCTCCACTCCAATGCCACGTGGCACATTCTTGGTCTGCGGGTTCAAACAGACATTTTATGCTTTTTTTAAATTTTGGAAAATTTTCCCTTATTCCTCTGTGCTACGCCGCTTCCGACCGCCACGTGTCATCCTCCTATTCGCTCGGGCTCAAACATGCTCTTCCCTTCCCTTTGATACTCCTTTGTGATCACTTTGGCAAAAATTAAAAACTTCTCCCCACACCCCTGACCTCTGACGAGACCAGGACACGTGTCGTCTTCCCATTTGTTGTGGTCCCTTGTAATTTTCTCCTCCTCCTCTGCTCGGGCTATCGGGCCAAAATCTTCCTTTTCGCCCCTTAACAATTTTGGCAAAAATCCAAAATTCACTCTGCTGATCCACTTTCTGCCAGCCCATAGACATGTGTTAGCCTCCTATTCATGTGGGCCTCAAACCACTTCTTCCTTCGCGGGCTTGCGGGTGAAATTTTTCCTTTGCACCCTTTGGAAACACTTCGGAAAATTTCACCAAATTTCTCTGCGCCCCGCCGCTCTGACAACACGTGTCACACTTCGATTCGTTGCAGGCCTTAAATCACTTTTTTTTCCTTTGTGGACCCATGGAAAAAAACATTCCCTTTGTCCCCACCACTTCCTTAGCAAAAATTTCTAACTTGCTCCCGCTCCCCGCCATTCCACCGCCACGTGTCACGTTCTGATTGGTCTGCGGACCTTCCTAGGGAAAATTTCCCTCAAAAACTCCACCGAGCCATAACTTGCAAAATACAAGGAGTTAGAAGGAAAAATTTACCTTTCTGGAAAGGTGAGAAAATTCTCTATCTGATGAAGCCATTTCCAGAAAATTTTGAGTGCCTGAAAAGTGAAAAAAATTGACTGAGGCACAAGGAAGGAAGAAATGAAAGAGAGTTAGCCAAAAAATAAGCAAGGGGCTTATTTTGGATAACAATTTTGGTGACTCAGAGGGGTCATCTACCTGTTGGATGAAGCTTACCAGTTTCCTGAAACAATCCATTGGGCATGGAGTCATCAAATTAACTACTTGGTACTCTCAACTCATTAGACAATTTCAAGAAGGAAGATTGTGAGAGCAAAACATCACGTGATATGGAACATGGCCTACAAAATTGTGTCCTTGGCAAAGCAAGCTTGTGCCAAAGCACTTAGGGAAATGTAAAACTAAGCTATGACAGAACAATGTGCACAAGCACTTGGAGGAATGAAAATCTAAGCTAATATGTACAAGGTGGAGAGTTTCCCTTCTAGTAGCAATGCTTTAGATGGATTCCATTAACTAGAATCTGTAGTTCTTCACCATCCAATGTAGACAATTGGAAGGCATTGTTGTTCTTACATTTTGTGACCATGTAGGGGCCACTCCAAATGGCATCAAACTTTGAATGCCTTCCTGGCTTTTCTCAGTCTGCATCCCATTTCAACACTAAATCTCCAACTTGGAAGGTTCTAGCCTTAGCTTTCCTATCAAAGGTTCTCTTGATCAAGGCTTGGTCCTTCTCCATTGTTTGGGCTGCATGCTCTCTAATTTCTTGGAGCTCCATCAATTCTTCATATCTAACCTCCATGGGTTCAAACTCCAACAACTCCAATTGCTTCATGAGTTCCAATGTTGGCAACTCAAGTGACATGGGCAAGATTGCCTCTCTTCCATAAACAAGTCTGAATGGAGAGTTACCTGTGGATCTCTTGGGAGTTATCCTATCAGCCCACAAGGCTGATTTCAATTTGGTGTGCCAAGTCCTTTGATTTTCATCAAGAGTCCTCTTGATGATCTTTAATAAGTTCTTATTGGTAGACTCAGCTTGGCCATTACCTTGAGGGTAATAATTTGATGAAGTGCTTAGATAAATCCCATTTTTAACAGCCCATTCAGTTACCTTTGATCCTATGAATGCCAAAGCATTATCTGATATTATAGTGGTAGGTATACCAAATCTGGTTATTATCCCCTCATAGAAGTCTAGAATGCTAGATTCATTTGCCTCTTTGAGTGCCACTACCTCAGTCCATTTGGTGAAGTAGTATGTTGTTGTTAGAATTTGCTTGTGTCCTTGGCTTGAGTTTGGGTTAATGATTCAAATGAAGTCCAAACCCCATTGCATGAATGGCTTGGTCAACTGAAATTGGGTGCAATGGAAGGGCTGCTAATCTCTCCTTGCCTGTGAAGAATGCACAATTTTTACACCTCTTGATCCATGCATAACAATCACCAAACACCTTGGGCCAATAATAGCCAACCTTCATGATCTTGAGGGCTATCACTCTTGGAGAAAAATGACCCCCAGCTGATCCACCATGGAACTCTTCTAACATTCTATTAATTTGATTTGTCCCAATGCATCTCAGCAACACTCCATTTATATCCTTTTTGAACAAGACACCATCAACAAGTGCATATGGGACAACCTGCAATCTGAAGTGTCTTCTCTTGGTTTTGTTCATCTCTGGAGGGCATAGGCCTGTTTGTAAGAAGTGCACTATGTCTTGGGTCTAGCAAGGAGTGAGCACACCATCATTCTCTTCTTGAATGCTTCTTGGTTCTTGGTTGTCTTGCAACGCCAAAACAACATCCTTCCCATTGCTTGCTTCCATTGATTTTCTCAAGACCAGCTGCTCACACAATCCCTTTCCTCAGACCAGCTTGGTGACTTTGATCTCAATGTCATACTCCATGACATGAGTAATCCACCCTGCATGTTTTTCATTTAGGTCTTTGTTGAGGAGGAAGTCCTTAACTCCCACATGAGAAACCAATAGTTGAACCTTGTTGTTTGAAACTAGATGCTTAAATTTCTTCAAGCTCCTAATCATTGCAAGAACATGCTTCTCAATGAAAGAATACCTCACTTCATAGTCCTCCAAGATTTGGCTAAAGAAGGCAATTGGCTGCTCTGCATTTTCTTTGTTCTGTTGTACTAAAATTGCAGAAATTGTATCATCACCTCCAAATGCATAAAGGATAAAATCCTTAGAAAAATTTGGGTTAATGAGAGTTGGAGCTTGTGAGATAGCCTCCTTGATTGCCTCAAAACTTGCCTTACCTTCAGCTGTCCATTTGAAAGCCATACTTTTCTTCAACATCATAGTTATTGGCTTGACAAGGGTTGCAAAATCTGGAACAAACCTTCGAATAAAATTGATTCTTCCCAAGAAACTTTGAAGGGCCTTCTTGTGACTTGGTAATGGCAGTGCTTTTATTGCTTCAAACCTCTCTGGATTAATTGCTAATCCCTCTTTGGAAACAATGTGGCCTAGGAGCTTTCCTTCATGAGCTAAAAAAATACATTTTTTGGGATTCAAGGATACCCCAAATCTTCTACATCTTTGGAACACTTGTCTCAAATGAAATAGATGATCTGCTGCACTTTTAGAAAATACAGTAATATCATCTAGATATATCAGCACTATTTTGTTGATCAATCCCTTGAATGCCATATCCATTGCCCTTTGGAAGGTAGCTCCGGCGTTAGACAGCCCAAATGGCATTTTTCTATATGCATAAGTCACCCATTTGGTGGTGAAGGTTGTTTTGAACTGGTCATCCTCCTTTACCATGATCTGATTATACCCTGAATAACCATCTAGCAATGAAAACCTCTCAGAGCCAGCAACAACTTGCAAAATATGCTCCATAGAAGGAAGTGGGTAGTGATCCTTGAGGGATGCTCTATTCAAATCTCTAAAGTCTACACACAATCTGATTTCTCCACTCTTCTTTCTAACTGGAACCAAGTTTGCTACCCAGCTAGAATGCTTAATGGGAAATATGATACTTGCCTCTATTAACTTATTCAATTCCCTCTTCATGAGAGGCTCCATGTGTGGATTGACTGGCCTTTGTTTTTGCCTGATGGGTTTAGCACTTGGATCTAATTCAATTGTGTGTTGAGCTAGCTTGGGATTGAAACCTCTCAAGTCTTCATAGCTCCAAGAAAATATATCTGGGAACTCTTGAAAAAGTTGCATGAACTCATACCTTTCTTGCTTGGTTTCCACTTTACCAATTTGAAGTGATTTTCCTTCTCCCACTGAGATGGGTACTGAATCTTCTCCCTTGACTTGGATGTTTGCTTTCTCTTTCCTAAATTGATCATTAGGATTAAAGATGGACTCCAAAGTGACAAGTCCTTTTGGTAGTTTGTTGGTTCTCAGTTGTACTACTTGATCACCATACTTTAGTTCTAACTTTCCCTGATTTTTGGCTAAGAACTCAACTTCTTCTTGCAAGAAATTGATGATTTGTTGGTCACTTTCAAACACTTGCCAACTTACATTATTGTCTGGCACTGATGGCCTTACAATCACATGAATGCTTGGCTGCACTTTATCTTCCTTGATACTTTCCACAACATCAAAGGCTACCCCAACTGCTGCAAGTCTATCAGCAGCTTGGTTTTCTTTCCTAGGGATGGAATTGATGCCAAAGCCTTCAAAATCCTCAATGAGGTTCCCACACCCTATTATTATAACACTTGAGCAGGTCATTTTTGGCATCATGTTGCCCTTTAACTTGATTAACAATCAACTCACTATCACTAAAGACTTGTAAGTTTTTGATACCCCTTTTCCTTGACCAATGCAATCCTTGTATCAAAGCTTCATATTCAGTAGTGTTGTTAGAACATGCAAACTGAAATCTAAAAGCTGAATAATACTTAATGCCTTGAGGTGAAACAAGCATAGCTCCCCCACCTGCACCTTGTCTACTTCTTGATCCATCAAAGAATAGCTGCCATACCTCATTGTCATCTTTATGGTCTGGCTTGGTGATGCTAGGAATAGGCTGATTTTCTTCATGCATGTAATAAACTCCTAGTTCAGATTCCTCTATTTCCTTGTAGGGATAAAAATCATGTACCTTGCTTTCCCATTCATCAAGAGTCAAATCTGGGATGCTTCCAACTTTGGTGTCAGCTTCATTAGTGCTTGGATAATCCTCTTGATCAAATGCTGAACAATTGGAATTGATTTGGCTTGGAGTATGAGGCTAAATGTGAAAGTTTGCAATAGGTTCAAACCTAATTGTGGCCTTAGTTCCATATCTTGTTCTAAATAATATGTGTGACCAATCAGCAAATAAGTAGCCTCCAATTCTAGCTGTGAAATCCCTTGACAAACATAGGGCAAAAAGTGGTGGTAAATCTATCATTGACACATCTTGCAACATAATGACATTGGGGCATGCATGTAAAGTGAGGCTCAAATATTTAATTACCCCAAATGTTGTCACTGATTTCCCATCTAGTTGCACCACCCCTTTGAGTATGACTTAATATTGGAGACCCAACGGATCATCTATTTACTTGGGCATTACAGAACTACTTGCCCCAGAATCAATCATACAATTGTGTACTAGTTTATCTCCAATGATCAATGAACCATAGAATGGAGGGGGCTTCAAAAATTTACCTTTGCTATCCTCCAAATGATTTCCCCTCAAGCTAAGCAACATTTGTGAGTACCTTCTCTTACATATGAGCTTGTTGATTTGAAGTTGACCAATTCTTCATGGCAACTTGTAGAAGATCCTTTTGGCCTGGGATGGATAGTGATTCCCACATAGATATATTCACATTTGTCTTCTTCATTTGTTCAATGATGCTAAATGGGGATGAAACATCTCTTTTCTGCCCCCTCACCTACACACTCTTTTCTTGTACATGGGCTGCAATAGTTGGCATTTGAGCTAGTCTAGAAGGTGGCTTGGGTTGTCCTTGCACATTTGGAACTGCATTTTACTTGCCAACACTTTGTGGAGTGATGGAAGGTTGTGGATCACCTGGAGCTAATGACTGCCCTTCACCAATATTCTTCTTCTTTGACCGTGTGTTAGCTGCTACATTCTGAGAAATTGCTTGATTCATACCACAAAAATCCTCAACCTGCCAATTCACAAGTGTAGTCTCATTTGGAGTTGTATTTTGCTGAGATGTTCCTTGTTGTTGGTTTGTTTCTTGGCTCACCTCACCTTCTATGCCAGTTTTTGTCACCATCAAGGCTTGGTTCAAAGCACCATTGAAGCACATAGACTGGTTGTGAGGTTCATTGCATGGGAAACACCAATCATACTCTTGAGCTATATTATTTTGCACTGGCACTAAGGCTTTAGAGGTAGATGCAACATTGGGGTTATAGGGCTGAAATGGTCTATTGGCAAGAGGCCTTACTTGATTTTGATTTGTGGCTAGATTGGGTGGCCTATTAGGCTGATATGGTTGCCTATTAGGTTGAGTTTGAGGCTGATAAGAAGGTCTAAAACTTTGGGCTTACTGCCTCTTGAGTGTAACCAGCTCATTGCCTAAATTTTGTAATTGTTTCATGACTTCTTGAAGTTCATTTGAGGCACTAGAGGATGAAGTAGAAGTTTCATTTGAACTCTGATCTCTAGGAGTGGGAATAGGAGCTAAAGTAGGTGCTTGACTAGTGCTTGGGCTTTCCAAGTTTGGATATAAGGGCATGGGAGGCCTAGGAGCTAGCTTACTAGCTTGGATCAAACAATTTTCAGCCCTAATGGCAATGCTATAAGCTGCAGGTATATTTGCACCTCCCATGGATTGAATTAACATAGAAATATCAAAATTTAAAGCTTTGAGATAGTATAAGAAAGCACCTTCAGCTGTTGGCCTTACTGCCACTGGGATTCTATCCCATGTCCTTTGAAATCTGAAGTTGAAGTCTGTTAGCTGCTCATTAGGAGATCTCTTGATAGTTGTCAGTTGTTCCAGTAGAGACAAATTATCTCCCTTTTCTCCAAACTTCTCATGGAGAGCTATGCACAATTGGTTCCAATTTTGGATAGAGCCTGCCCCAAGGCTCCTGAACCATTGCAAGGCTTTCCCTTTGAATGAAGATGCCAGTAATTTGACAGTAATTTGCATCTCAACAATCTCATGGATTGCACAAACATTAGCAATGTCTTTGAAATGATCACCAGGAGTGGTTTGATTTTCCCTAGTAAAGTATGGGATGTTCTTCAATGCTGCAACTAGAACTGGATTTTGTGCATTGAGAGCAAGTGGGCTGCTGCCAGTGAAGTTGACATAAGGGTTGTGTTGTGCCATTTTGATTGGCCTGAGAACCCTTGTTGATTGGGTGAAAGGTCTACCAGGTGGAGGGGTTGATAGAGTTCTATTTGGTGGAGATGGAGACCTTTGAATCCTTCTTCCCCTTTGTCTTCTTCTTGGGGATAAATGTAGATACTCAGATAATCCCTCTTCTCTGGCCCTTGACCTTGTTTGGATCCTTCTCATGAATCTTTAGACTTGGATTGCTAAAACCAATTGATTTTTCCTCTTTGGAGTCGCCAGATGTGTAAATCAGGGATCTTTCAAGCAAAAAATTACAACAAAAACACATCAACTTTGTTGCAATGAAGATGAAGACCTCTAAGGTCCCATCGGGCATGCCAAAAATGTTAGTGCAAATTCAGCAGCACCCTGGATGTTTTCTCAGATTTCTAGTTTGATAATGGGCATCCAGTGTGATTGCACAACATTGAATCTTTTCCCCAAGTGTGGGACTTGCAAAATTGGAAAAAGAATATACAGATTAAAGGTTGGTTCCTCAACTCCTCTGATCAGATGTATGCTTGAAAATTGCAGAGGTTTAAACTCAAAATCCTACTCTAATTCTGCCAAGGAGACAGGGATAGAAAGAAAAGGATAAAACTAAAACTAACAGGGTGATACACCAAAGGAGTGGTGAACATTTACTTCTGCAAATTGACACAGATTATAAAGAATGCAACATATATCATGCATAGATTGCTAAAATGTAATGAAAGATCAGGATGAAGTAAACAACACAAGAAAGGATTGAAAAAACTCATTTATAGAGCTTGCATTGTCATTTCCATCTTTTAAATACCGTGCATTACAACAGAAAGGAAGAAAAACATATTGTAATCTTCAAAAAAGGTTTGATATTCCACAAATTCACTTTCTAGGGTGAAGGAGGGAGTCTGCAAAACATAAAAATGTCCAACCCTTTACAAATGAGCCAAATCTAGCTTTTAACAATGAAAACCCTAGCTCAGGAAGGAGAAAATGTGGGAAAAGTAAAAGGAATCATTCAACCATTGACCAAATCCATAAAAATAGCATGGGTACCCTTAAAAGTTCATTCCCCAAGATTTTTGACCATGTTGGAGAAGAATGGAAGCCATACTGCATTAAAAATGGTGGTTGAACGTCAGTTCTACTCTTTTTCCCATGCCAGAGGCGTTTTCTCATTTTTCTCTCACCAAACTCCATCAAAAACACAAAATTGAAGATCCCATCATGTAGAGGACTTCAATATCTTTCCAATGACACAAAAATTGAGAAAAACCGAGCTCTGGATCGAAAGATATGCCCTATTTTGCAAAATTTGGGTTAGCGGGCCGAAACCCAAAAATTTTCCCCTTTTTTGAATTTGGGAAAAATTCCCCAAAAAAGTTCCACCCCCCACCACTCCGATGCCACGTGGCACATTCCTGATTGGTCTGTGGGCTTCAAATAACCATTTTACACCTTTTTGAAATTTTTGGAAAATTTTCCAAAATTCCTCCGTTGCACCCCACCGGCCACCAAAATTTCTCCTATTCACTTGGGCCCACACTCCAAAATTTCTCCTTGGCATATTTGCCTGATCACTTTGGCAAAATTACCAACTTCTCCCTGTACCCTTGACCTCCAATGAGACCAGGACACGTGTCGTCTTCCCATTTGTTGTGGTCCCTTGTAATTTTCTCCTCCTCGTCTGCTTGGGCTATCAGGCCAAAATCTTCCTTTTCGCCCCTTAACAATTTTGGCGAAAAGCCAAAATTCACTCCGCTGATCCACTTTCTGCCAGCCCATAGACACGTGTCGGCCTCCTATTCATGCGGGCCTCAAACCACTTCTTCTTCCGGGCTTGCGGGTGAAATTTTTCCTTTGCGCCCTTTGGAAACACTTTGGAAAATTTCACCAAATTTCTCTACGTGCCCCGCTGCTCCGACAACACGTGTCACACTTTGATTCATTGCGGGCCTTAAATCCCTTTTTCCCTTTGCGGACCCACGAGGGAAAAATATTTCCTGTGTACACCCCCACTACTTCCTTAGCAAAAATTTCTAACTTGCTCTCGTTCCCCGCCATTCCACCGCCACGTGTCACATTCTGATTGGTCTGCAGACCTTCCTAGGGAAAATTTCCCTCAAAAACTCTGCCGAGCCATAACTTGCAAAATACAAGGAGTTAGAAGGAAAACTTTACCTTTCTGGAAAGGTGAGAAAAATTTCTATCTAATGAAGCCATTTCCAAAAAAATTTGTGTGCTTGAAAAGTGAAAAAATTTGACTAAGGCACAAGGAACGAAGAAATAAAGAGAGTTAGCCAAAAAATAAGCAAGGGGCTTATTTTGGACAATAATTTTGGTGACTCAGAGGGGGCATCTACCTGCTGGATGAAGATACCAGTTTCTTGAAACAATCCATTGGGCATGGAGTCATCAAATTAACTGCTTGGTACTCCCAACTCATTAGAAATTTTCAAGAAGGAAGATTGTGAGAGAAGAACATCACTTGATCTGGAACATGGCCTGCAAAATTACATCCTTGGGAAAGCAAGCTTGTGCCAAATCACTTAGGGAAATGTAAAACTAAGCTATGACAGAACAATGTGCACAAGCAATTGGAGGAATGAAAATCTAAGCTAATATGTACAAGGTGGAGAGTTTCCCTTCTAGTAGCAATGCTTTAGATGGATTCCATTAACTGGAATCTGTAGTTCTTCACCATCCAATGTAGACAATTGGAAGGCATTTTTGTTTGTACATTTTGTGACCATGTAGGGGCCACTCCAAATGGCATCAAACTTTGAATGCCTTCTTGGATTTTCTCAGTCTGCATCCCATTTCAACACTAAATCTCCAACTTGGAAGGTTCTAGCCTTAGCTTTCCTATCAAAGGTTCTCTTGATCAAGGCTTGGTCCTTCTCCATTTTTTGGGCTGCATGCTCTCTAATTTCTTAGAGCTCCATCAATTCTTCATATCTAAACTCCATGGGTTCAAACTCCAACAACTCCAATCTCTTCATGAGTTCCAACGTTGGCAACTCAAGTGACATGGGCAAGATTTCCTCTCTTTCATAAACAAGTTTGAATGGAGAGTTACCTGTGGATCTCTTGGGAGTTATCCTATCAGCCCACAAGGCTGATTTCAATTTGGTGTGCCAAGTCCTTTGATTTTCATCAAGAGTCCTAACGATGATCTTTAATAAGTTCTTGTTGGTAGACTCAGCTTGGCCATTACCTTGAGGGTAATAATTTGATGAAGTGCTTAGATAAATCCCATTTTTAACAGCCCATTCAGTTACCTTTGATCCTATGAATGCCAAAGCATTATCTAATATTATAGTGGTAGGCATACCAAATCTGGTTATTATCCCCTCATAGAAGTCTAGAATGCTAGATTCATTTGCCTCTTTGAGTGCCACCACCTCGGTCCATTTGGTGAAGTAGTCTATTGCTATTAGAATTCACTTGTTTCCTTGGCTTGAGTTTGGGTTAATGATTGCAATGAATTCCAAACCCCATTGCATGAATGGTTGATAAACTGAAATTGGGTGTAATGGAAAGGCTACTAATCTCTCCTTGCCTTTGAAGAATGCATAATTTTTACACCTCTTGATCCATGCATAACAATCACCAAACACCTTGGGCCAATAATAGCCAGCCTTCATGATCTTGAGGGCTATCACTCTTAGAGAAAAATGACCCCTAGCTGATCCACCATCGAACTCTTCTAACATTCTATTAATTTGAGTTGTCCCAATGCATCTCAGCAACACTCCATTTATATCCTTTTTGAACAAGACACCATCAACAAGTGCATATGGGACAACCTGCAATCTGAAGTGTCTTCTCTTGGTTTTGTTCATCTCTGGAGGGCATAGGCCTGTTTGTAAGAAGTGCACTATGTTTTGGGTCTAGCAAGGAGTGAGCACACCATCATTCTCTTCTTGAATGCTTCTTGGTTCTTGGTTGTCTTGAACCACCAAACCAACATCCTTCCCATTGCTTTCTTCCATTGATTTACTCAAGACCAGTTTCTCACACAATCCCTTTCCTCAGACCAGCTTGGTGACTTTGATCTCAATGTCATACTCCATGACACAAGTAATCCACCCTGCACGTTTTTCATTTAGGTCTTTGTTGAGGAGGAAGTCCTTAACTCCTACATGAGAAACCAGCAGTTGAACCTTGTTGTTTGAAACTAGATTCTTAAATTTCTTCAATCTCCTAATCATTGCAAGAACATGCTTCTCAATGAAAGAATACCTCACTTCATAGTCCTCCAAGATTTGGCTAAAGAAAGTAATTGGATGCTCTACATTTTCTTTGTTCTGTTGTACTAAAATTACAGAAATTGTATCATCACCTCCAAATGCATAAAGGATAAAATCCTTAGAAAAATTTAGGTTAATGAGAGTTGAAGCTTGTGAGATAGCCTCCTTGATTGCCTCAAAACTTGCCTTACCTTCAGTTGTCCATTTGAAAGCCATACTTTTCTTAAACATCATAGTTATTGGCTTGACAAGGGTTACAAAATCTGGAACAAACCTTCAAACAAAATTGATTCTTCCCAAGAAAGTTTGAAGGGCCTTCTTGTGACTTGGTAATGGCAGTGCTTTTATTTCTTCAAACCTCTCTGGATTAATTGCTAATTCTTCTTTGCAAACAATGTTGCCTAGGAGCTTTCCTTCATGAGCTAAAAAAATACATTTTTTGGGATTCAAGGATACCCCAAATCTTCTACATCTTTGGAACACTTGTCTCAAATGAAATAGATGATCTGCTGCACTTTTAGAAAATATAGTAATATCATCTAGATATATCAGCACTATTTTGTTGATCAATCGCTTGAACGCCATATCCATTTCCCTTTGGAAGCTAGCTCCAACGTTAGACATCCCAAATGGCATTTTTCTATACTCATAAGTCACCCATTTGGTGGTGAAGGTTGTTTTGAACTGGTCATCCTCCTTTACCATGATCTGATTATACCTTGAATAAGCATCTAGCAATGAAAACCTCTCAGATCCATCAACAACTTGCAAAATATGCTCCATAGAAGGAAGTGGGTAGTGATCCTTGAGGGATGCTCTATTCAAATCTCTAAATTCTACACACAATCTGATTTCTCCACTCTTCTTTCTAACTGGAACCAAGTTTTCTACCCAGCTAGAATGCTTAATGGAAAATATGATACTTGCTTCTATTAAATTATTCAATTCCCTCTTCATGAGAGGCTCCATGTGTGGATTGACTAGCCTTTGTTTTTGCCTGATGAGTTTAACACTTGGATCTAATTCAATTGTGTGATGAGCTAGCTCTGGATTGAAACCTCTCAAGTCTTTGTAGACACCAAATTTGTGTCTTACGACCCCTTGTGACCTGCATCTTATCTCGTAATCTAACCCCATAACCTAAACCTTACACAATTATTTATTAATTACCTTATAATTGATAAATCCACATCACCTTACCCACCACCTCACTTTGCCACCTCATCATGACCTAGCCCTAACCCTAAACTAACCTAATTAAGACCCATGACTTGGTCTAGACTCACATCCATAACTAATGCCTCCTTACTCACACCCAAAACCGACCTTCTAGTCACTTGACCAAGCCCGCAACTGATCTCTCGGGAGAAAAGCAGGGAAGGTGGGCTATTTTACTAAAAATAGCCTACTTTTTCCTTACCGATGCCGGTTCCTACTCGACCGCCGTCGATTACGCAACCGCCATCGGTTCCCTGTAAATGGGCTCCCCAAACCAAAACAACGGATCAGAATTTCATTTTTGGAGATCAGTCAAAGGATTTCTGGATCAACAGAGAGCATTGCGAGCGAGGAACAGAGTCCAGATCTTCACTTGACAGAGCAGAGACGAGTGGAAATACCAGAAGTGTTTACAACCAAGGAGATCAACTTGCATCTTTGTCAAAACCAGTAGTCCTTCCAAGACAAAAAGGAGTTCTTCGCAATCAGCCTGATCTTTCTCTACGGTACGCGCACACCATCTCGACATTCTACAGGTATTCCTCCTAGCACCTAACTCTTATCTGTTTCTATAGTAACGAGTCATTCCGAGTGAAACATTTTGGCACGCCCGGTGGGACCCATTTTGGGTTTCTTTCTCTTGCTTATTTTCATTTTAGGAAGCATACTTGCTGTTGCTACTTTTGTTATATATTTCGTAAAGAATTTGTCTTGCTTTCCTAGTTTCGCATTAGTGAAAGTCATCTCTCTTGCTTCATCGAACATAATTTTCGATTTGGGTTTAAAACACATGCATTGCATTCCTGCTTGTTGTTCTTCAATTCTAGTGAACATAGATTAAGTAACAGGTCGTACACGTGGGGGTGATATCCATGGTATTGACAGGAAATTAACCCTAGTTTCACTGCACAACACATACCGAATCACTTCACAATTAACACAACAGCTCAAACATCCCCCCATTTTCCGTGGTATTCCTCCGCCCGATTGAGGTAACCTTATAAGCCAAAACAAACTTGACATTTCCCCTAGGTCTTGTTGTTTAGGATCTGACATCATCTTACGTCTAAAGGCATAAGCCCACGATAACTAAAATTAACCCTAGGGTTAGTCTCTGGATTTTCGTGTGCATCTTGCTTGTTTTCAAATTCTATTTTCTCTGTCATACTTTGTCTTCTGTGATCAATAAGTTGACAAATATACTCAACGTTGCTAAAAATCAAATTAGCAGCCTTTTATATCTTCTTATCCTAGACTTTTGACACCGGCATCGGTTAAGGGACCAACATCGTCTGCTCTATGACCGACACCGGTTATTAAACCGATATCGGTTACTGTCTTCATCAGCCCCTGACAAACCAGCAACCTACCAAATTCATCATTCTGAGGTTGTTTTTGTTCTTGATAGATTGAAACTTTCCTGTGTGTTCTTGTCCATGGTTGTCATCACTCAGAAGCAAGCCGCCACCATGGTTTCACATGCCTGCTCTGTGTCTTTGCCTGAATCACCCCCTTCACATTCTATAGGGAACCCTACGGACACCAGTGAGATCCCCCAAATTCCTGTAGGAGACAAGGACTTTGCCAAATTTCTAGATGCTAATCCCAGCACTGTACAATACTATTTGTCTCATGCCCCTGACCGTACGCCTGATGGTCAGCTCCTTGTTGGCATGCCTATTAGTATAGCTGCTCATTTAGCTCCCACTCCTCCTGATAACACTGCCTTACTTCCTGCATCTCTAGCCCTGTCTCCCAATCCAACGGCTTCAGAGGTTCATACGACCCCGATTAGCTTTCCTTTGGTTAATCTTGGACCCCACGCATCGTTACCACCAACTGCCCCTACCTCATCTCTCTTTCAGACCACTCCATTCATGACTTGCTCTCTGCCACCTATTCACACGAGCTTTCCTTCTCAAGCTCCGCCTACCTTTTCATTCCCATACACGTATCCAGTAACCTCAACACCTTATATGGGACATCCCTATTCTGTTGCTCCAACATACTCATCCTCCATACCTTATCAACACTTAGCCCCACCATTGTCCAGCGGAAGCCCTTGGCCCAACTTGCCTCCGTTTACCACAACCGCACCATCATCTCATCCAACCACAAATTTCATCAAACAAATGATGGACAAAATGCAAAATCTGGAGGCTTCGGTTTCGGGAAGTCGTAGCGCCTTGACATACGAACAAGTTTGTCGGGAGCCTATTCACCCTATTGTTCCCCTTCATTCATATCCTCCGCAATGGGAGTTGCCGAAATTTACTCGTTTTAATAGTAAAGAGGATCCTCAACAACACTTGCGATCATTTAGACATGCTTGTTATTTGATTGCCCATGATGACGCCTTGTTACTCCGCACCTTCCCCATGTCCTTATCAGGACCCGCCTTGGAGTGGTACAGTGCTTTAACCCAGCACTCGATCTTCTCTTTTAACCAACTAGCCCAATCTTTCTTGGATCATTTCTCCATTAACATTGCCAAGAAAGTATCTATCACTGACCTTTATGCCATCCGACAATTCGAAGACGAATCTATCACAGATTTCGTGGGACGATGGTGCGGCCTTATCAACCAACTTACATATGCCTTGCCTCAAGCTGAACTTATCAAACTTTTCACGTGGGCATGTGCTAAGCACATTTCTCCTACTCTTCAAATTCAAACTTTCCGCACATTCGACGAGGCCTTTACCATGGCTCGGAAACTAGAAATTCGAGCCTTAGAAGAAGAGAAATTGCGGTTGCGTAACAAAAACCCCAATTTTTGAACTCCTGATTCTGCCAACAAGCCAAACACCACCACTCCTCACGCGTCCACTTCTTCTAAATCAAAAGGAGTTGTCCACGCGGTAATGGTCAAATCTCAAACACCGTCCAATACTCCGCCGAAAACCACCTATAAGTACAAAGCCGAGCCCATCAATTACACTCCCTTGGGAGAAACTTATGGCGTCATCCTGGAGAAATTGCTCAAAGTTGGGGCTATCACCTTGCCCCCTGTTAAACCTCACTCTGGGTTTGACTCCACCCGTGCAATACCTTCCTGGTACAAAGAAAATGACTTTTGTAACTTTCACCGCGTAAAAGGACATAGTCATGAAAACTGCAAGATGTTGAAAAACATAGTGCAGGAAATGGTTGATGCGGGGGATATAGCCCTCGATAATCCTAACGCCCCTGCTAACTGAAATCTGAAAATTTTCAACAAGCCATTCCCGAATCACTCGTCCAACAGTAACGTAAACCAAGATATCTTAGCCGAGGAGAGTGTTCATGAGATCCATGCAGTCTTCGATTCTCAGCCAAAAGCCTCTATTGAAAATTTTTTGAATCAAGCCTCTCCACCAACACAGGAGTCTGAACCTCCTTCACCACCATCAAGCCAAAGTGAAATCATTCCTTTACCCATAAAAGAGTTAACTGCCCAGACTTCTCTTCTCATCGATGAGTCTTCTTACACCACATCCCTACAAGACTGTGAACGGATGTTATCTAATTTATCTATTTCCCAAACGTCCCCTTCTACCGCTCTTTCTGCACAAGAGGAAGGCTCGCCACTCCTTTTGACATCCTTAAACGAGAAATCTCTTACACTGACATCACCACATTCTTTAAACATGACAGATCCCCTCAAACACGCCCTCCTACCTATTAGTCCATCATCGCCTAAATCTTTTCAATGACCGGTTGACCTCTTAACATCTATTGATACAGTGCCTCATCTACCTCCTGTGTCACACCCACAGTGGACTGGGATCACAACCCGTCGTTCTTCCGTACAAAAGTTCATATTCACACGTGAGGACTGTCATTCCACAGAAGATAGATAGGCCCTATGGGAATGTTTGAGTACCCCTTTTTCTACTCAAATGCAAATGACTGATCCTGATGTCTCCACCATATACCCGAAGTGTTTACAGAAGCTTAAAATGCCCCTGTTCTCACCTTCACCCCCCTCACCTCTACCAAATGCCCCGTCCACTTCTATCAACTTAACCGGATCTTCCCCTACGCTTGGGACCTCACCAATGCCCAGTCTAACGCACCCACCTAAGCGACTCGATCTATCCAAAAATAAATCCGTCTCGCCACCTAGGAGACAAACTCAATCCGTGCCCCTATCACAATCAAAACCATCATCGTCATACCTACCTTCCATATTGGGACCCCATCCCTCTACCTTACATCAATATATCATACCTCCTGCGTTTTCTTCAAAACAACCTATGCCTTCTGCACCCATACAGAAATTCCAGGGTATAGCAACACCGTCACTCCACGTATCCTGTCCACCTATTAACCCTAAACAAATTCCATCATCAAAAGATTTGTTTTCGGTCACTCCTATTTCCCCGTGGTTGTTTTCTGATACCACATCATCTGCGGCCTCATCATCCAACATAGCTTCTGCGCCAAAGAAATCACGTTTAGTGAAAACCACGTATCAACACCCCTCGGCTAAACCACCACCCGTGCAAACCAACCACGCCCAAACATTACCAAAACCCGCACAACCAATACCCTCATCCTCTTTCGATTTTGACCCACTCAAAGGATATTATGCCAAAATCCTTGCTATGTTGGTGGAGAATGCGACCATTTCCCAACCTCCACTTAGACCTTATGACCCGTCTAAACCCCGACCTATGGGTTACGATGAGTCTAAAATCTGCGCTTATCACCGCACACCAGGACATGATGTGGAGGGATGCAAAGCTCTAAAAACCATCCTTCGTCAGTCACCTCTCCCGGATAGAAAGATTAAGAAAGACAACTTACGAAGGGAGAGACCTTTAGTTTCCATTCCCTCTCCTATACCATCTGTCCCCGCCTCACCAAGATCTATCATTATTACAACCCCACCTCTTGAAGACCATGAGTTATCCCAACCATCTTCCTCATCTCAGGTCTACGAGATTAATATGATTAGTGTCGCTACTCGAGGGCAGAAAAACAATGGGAAAGCAAAAGAAAACACACCTGCGGCATCTCTTTCTCCGTCAAACATTCCGATTGCACCACCACCTAAAGTGGTCATTCGCGGACCCGCCTATCCCATCTCTAATGGCATTGCCCACCGAAATATGATTAAACAGCTTCACCAATCACCCGTAAAAATGACACTGTATGATCTCATTCAGACTTCTGAATCTCATCGACAAGCTCTCGTTGAGATCCTTCAAGGGATAGAGGTTTTACCTAATGAAACCCTACCTGTCACCTCCATTCTAACACCCAATCACATTGCTTCTCTCACCAAACAACCCACTGCTCCAACCACTTCTGTCTCTGTACAACAAGCTGCTGCAGTCAGTTTCTCCGAAGACGAAATTGTTGACTTTGGCACAGAAGATCCTGACCCTGCTCTTTTCATCTCAGCTTACATCCGGGACATTCAGGTACGTCGTGTTATGATTGATGGGGGTGCTAGCCTAAACATCATCTCTTCAAAAACCTTCCAACAAATGAATATCCCTTCTAGTTGCATGTGTGCCAACCCCATCATGTTGCGGTCATTCAACGATGCTATTACTTCTACCTTAGGCACCGTGATCCTCAACATTCGGGTAGGACCACGTACTTTACCTGAACTCTTCTATGTCTTGGAGGGAGAGTTCCAATATAATATATTGCTGGGTCGTCCTTGGATCCGAGCCATGGGATGCGTTCCCTCAACATTACATAGATGCATAAAATTTGAGTACGAGGGGAAGTCCTACACCGTAAAAGCTGACCCTCCCCCCTTTAAAACCTGCCATATGTTATACCACCCCAACGATGTGCTTATACCAATCAAGACACCCATACATTCAACCCAACCATCCTCTTCAAATGTACCTCAACCATCCACCTCAAACGTGCCTACGCCTTCAACTGATGAAACCACGATCGCAAAAACCACTTCCCTTCCCGCAGCTAACATTCCAACCTCCGACCCCTTAGTAGATGTTTTTCAGCGCCTTACGCTGGGGGAGTACCGCCTATATAACGTTAGTTCTTTCCCTACCCCGCAGAAGTACGGACAATTACATGCACATCCCACCTACGACCATCACGTGGGGGAGGTAATCTCTTACGGACCACCCCATTGCCGCACTAACCTAACGTATGGGGGTGTTGATGCATCCTCCATTACCCCTGAACCTCCTCTTGGTGTGGTTCCCTTCCAATCTGATTTTCAATACTTGACAAATCGTCGTTTCGCCCTCACCTTCTTGACTTTCTGTGCGTGGAAAGGATTTGGTTTTGGCCTTTATGAACAAGGCCGACATACACTCATTCCCGTGACTACCCGTAAACATAATGATCGTAGTGGTCTCGGTTTTCCCGAAACATCTACACAGGAGACACCTCCTGTTAGCTATATCCTGGAAGAAGAAGACATCGCCCCTACCAAACCATCATCACCCACTTTGCCATCATCACCCACAGAATCTATAGACCCTGAATCCATCCCTCCTAACTTTTTTTTTTCATAAATGCTATCTTCATAGGTCCTCTCACTTATCAACGCGATAATGAGGACCCATCTTCTCTTCCCCTTCTGTATCTAGACATGATCGAAGAGGATTCACCTTTGATTAATGTTGTTGAATGTCAGGATGACGACTCCATCCTCACTTACCTTGGCGCGGATGATTCTTATATTCAACGAGCCTTACCATCTGAAACCCAAACCATGCTGAACGAATCTACCATAGAAATCAACATCCACACGGAGGAGGATCCTCACATTGTGAAGATTGGACAATCCCTTAACACATCAGAACAAGCCGCCTTTACTACCTTTCTCCGTGCTCGCAACCAAGCTTTCGCATGGTCTTACGCTGACATGCCAGGAATTGATCCTACCATTGCCATCCATAACATCACCCTAAACCCTGATTCCAAACCAGTCAAACAGAAATTGAGAAAAATGCATCCACGCATTGCTCTCTTGGTCAAAGAGGAGCTCCAACGACTCCTCTCTGTTTCCTTCATCTTGCCTATTGACTATCCTCAATGGATTTCTAACATTGTACCTGTCACTAAAGCGACAGGGGGACTTCGGATATGCACAGATTTCTGGGATCTTAACCTCGCTTGCCCTAAGGATGACTTCCCCTTACCTAGCATTGACCAACTTGTTGATCTAACTGCAGGTCATGAGATGCTCTCTCTCATGGATGGCTTTTCAGGATACAACCAAATTTTGGTTGCCCCTGCCGATCAACACAAAACTGCCTTCATAACTCCTTGGGGAACCTTCTGTTATAGTGTCATGCCATTTGGCCTTAAGAATGCTGGTGCTACCTATCAGCGGGCTATGACCTACATTTTTCATGACATTATGCACACTATCCTTGAAGATTATATCGACGATCTTCTCGGCAAGTCTAAACATCGTAGTGAACATCTTGATGTTTTAACCATTATTTTTGATCGCCTGTTACAATATTCTGTCCGCCTTCAACCAAAGAAATGTGTCTTTGGTGTTCTTTCGGGAAAACTTCTTGGCTTTATCGTTTCTTTGCGTGGCATTGAGGTCGATCCATCTAAAGTCAAAGCTATCCTAGAAATGCCCCCACCCAAAAATCTCAAACAATTGCGTAGTTTACAAGGTAAGCTCCAATCTATCCGACGTTTCATCTCCCAACTCTCGGATCGGTGTCAACCTTTTCATCACCTTCTTAAAAAAGACATTGCCTTTCAATGGAGTGAGGAGTGTCACCAAGCCTTCGAAGCTCTCAAATCCTATCTCTTGCAGCCACCCATGCTTATCCCACCCCAGGACGACTGCCCTTTCTACCTTTATCTTTCCACCACTGACCATGCTATAGGTGCTATGCTCGCACATCGGGATTCGGCACGACGAGAACAGGCTGTTTATTATATAAGTCGTACCCTCATGGATTATGAGACTAGGTATACACATGTAGAAAAATTGTGCCTTGCCCTATCATTTGTAGCCACCAAACTCCGACATTACCTCCTGAATCACAAAACTTTTGTCATCACCAACACAGACCCCATTCATTATATGTACGCCAAACCGCAACTAAACCAACGTATCGCTCGATGGCTTATGCTCCTCGCTGACCTTGACCTTGAATTCATACAACAGAAGTCAATCAAAGGACAAACTCTTGCAGACCAACTTGCGGAGGCCCCTTTACCTGGGGAACAATTTACCAATTTTACCTTCACCGACGAACTCATCGCCACTCTTTCACTCCGGGAAGAGTTGTATCAAATGACCCTCTTCTTCGATGGATCTAAATGCCAGCGCAGCGGAGGAGCTGGCGTTGTTCTCATTCCTCTCGACGCTGAGCCTATGCCTCTTTAATTCCGACTCGATTTCCCTTGCACTAATAATACAGCGGAATACGAGGCCCTTGTTCTGGGTCTCCAAGTTGCGTTACACTTAGGCATCAAATCTATCAACATTTTTTGGCGACTCTCAATTGGTAGTCAATCAAGTTATGGGTGTCTACCAATGCAAAAATGAGGAACTTCAAAAATATAAACACTACGTGGATTCACTTCTAGCCTTATTTACTCACTATTCTATATAAACCATTCCACGCTCCACTAACAAATTTGTGGACACTATGGCTTGCTTAGCCTCGCAAATTCCCGTCGCACCAACTGGTTCTGAATTATTCATCGTGGTCCAACAACTTTTTGTCCCATCCTATTCAACCCCAGTAGTTTGTATGATAAATATTGTGTCTACTAGTTTGCAGGATACCTGGTACCACCAATTTCACGATTATCTTACAACTTCTATTCTCCCACCTGACCTTACTAATACTGGCAAACGCGTGTTTCTTAAACGCGTTTCTCATTATGTTGTTATGGGAGGACTCCTTTATAAACACGGCTTCAATGGCATCCTCCTTCGATGTCTCACCGGCGCGGAGGTCACCCATACCATCCAACAGGTCCATGACGGTATTTGTGGTGGACATTTTAGCGGCCTTGCCGTGGCCAAACGAATCCTTCGCCTTGGTTATTATTGGCCTACTCTCAATAACGACTGCTATGAATATGTCAAGCGTTATGTTATGTGTCAACAACATGCCAACCTTCAACATACTCCTAGCCACCCGCTCCAGGTCGCTCGAGATCTTTGGCCCTTCTCACAATGGGGTTTAGACCTTATTGGTGAGATTCACCCGACCTCTTCACAACGTCACCGTTGGATAATCACAGCAACCGAATATTACACAAAATGGGTGGAGGCTATTCCACTCATTTCAATCAAAAAAGAAAAAAATGTCGAATTCATTAACCATCACATTATCTGTCGTTTTGGTGTTCCTCATCGCCTGATAACAGATAATGGAAAATATTTTAAAAACAAGTTGTTGCAAGACCTTTGCGACAACTTTGGTATCAAACTTAGCTTCTCATCACCCTACTATCCACAAGCCAATGGGCAAGCCGAGTCCTCTAATAAAACACTAACCAAAATCCTCATGAAAGTTGTCAATGAATCCGGAAGAAATTGGCACGATCACATCCCCTTTGCCCTTTGGGCTTATCGCACTAGTATTCGTACCTCCACTAATGCCACACCTTTTTCTTTGGTATACGGTACCGAGGCTATTTTGCCTCTCGAAATACAAATACCCTCCCTTAGAATATCTCTTCAGGATATTCTCACCAACGATGATTTCCGCCAAGAGCGGTTAGCCCAATTGGAGCTTCTTGACGAACGTCGTCTTACAGCTCTTGATCACCTTCAAATCTATCAAAAATGCATTAAACGTGATTATGATAAGCGACTTCATGAGCGTACCTTTAAGGTTGGTGATCTTGTCCTCAAAGAGAATCAACATGTAACCAAACTAGAAAAGAGCAAACATGGAAAATTTTCTCCCAATTGGATTGGGCCTTATATAATCACTCACACCTATGGATCTGGTACTTATCGTTTAGCTTCGCTTAATGGTAAACCTGAGCCTGAGCCCCTTAATGCCTTGCATCTTCGACCATTCTATTGTTGAAATTAGTGTTATATCACTTCTTATCCGCCTACTGCTCGTCCCTTGAGCTCCCATACCACCACATGCACTTGTTTCCTACATCTCGAAATAAAATCAAGCTCACCTGTCACCTCCCCTTAACGATGCCTTCCCCTTTTTAGTCTAGTCCATGACTTCAACGTATTAAAATAAGCCGTATTTTTATGGGATTTTCTTGAGTCAAACTTCCTACAAACCTAGATGCTTCACGTCACAAGGACATCTAGTTATCTATAGACTACTCCCTCGAAGGACAGCTATATGCCAAAAACTATTGATGCTATTATATATATAGACTGCTCCCTCGAAGGACAGCTATGCATTTAAATCATATTTGCTACTATAAATAGACTGCTCCCTCGAAGGACAGCTATACACAGTCAGCCTTTATCAGAAGCTTCTCGCATTGATCAGCTTCGTGAAGACCTCAAGAATAAAACAATCAATATCCCTTGTAGACTTCCCGCATCGATCAGTCTACATTCAATAAAATAAAAGCCTCATTCAAAAGAACTTTTGAGTCATGGACTTGTCTATTTAGGGTAGGTTCTCTTCCGTTAGAACACTCACTTTGTAATAAGTTCTCCGTACCTCAGCTATACCATCCACCTCACCTCACCATTTGTTTCAACTCAAGGGACGTAATGTACGCTCGATATATTGTGATCACACAACTCTTTTCACCTACGGAGCACTCTTTCTGCTTTGCCTCGCATCTAGGATTGTGTGTTGACCTTAATCAGGTCATGGTTCCCTACCACCTAGGTAGGCTAACTTTCCCTTCCCTTATACCTTTTACAACATCACCAATTCATTACCAACACCATCAACCTTACCTTTACCAATCTTAATATTTTTACCAACCAACCAATTACCTAAACCGTACCAAATTGCCTGAATTCGCCTCTCCCTGATCCTAAGGGAGAACTACATCGGTCTGAGGCCCTTCCTTGCTTTGTGCAATGGGCTATGTAGGCAACACTTAGGAGACATGGGGTCTCCCAAGGTTAGCTCAACCATCCCCTACCATTATCTATCATGTGTGCTATAATAAATATTTCTGTGTATTTCTATTTAATCACATTCCTCTTTATCCTTTTTCAAAACACCGAAAATCAAAACACAAACATTCTTATTTTTATCGTAACAAAAATCATCATACAGATTCAGTTTTATTTAGATGTTAAACAAATACATCTTCTCTATCATCGACACGCAGGTCTGCATCCTTATTTATTCTTATACCTTGTTAACATTTACTCAGACCCTCACGCCTCATCCCGAACTAGGTGATGATCGTGATCGTCGACCCCTCTCGCCGAGCCTCTCTGTCCTCAAAGGTACCACAGCTATTGGTACCGCCCACTGATCTGCCAATCTCTCGTGTAACATATGAATACGCCCTCTCGCATGGAGGACTCCAGCCTCTAGTCTCCCCGCCCGTGACTCCGCAACTGCTAACAATCCTCTTGTCTCATTCACTTGCGTTTGGAGCTGCTGAACTAAACGCTGCAGACGATCCCTCTCTGCTGTAATCATAGCTATGTCAGGACAATCACGTATACCTCACAGCTCCGCTGCCCACCATAATCTATAGGCCTCTGTCGTTCCTGCGTCCATTACCCTGCGATCGGCTGCTACCTCTTCAGGACCTTCTGGAGGTGTTGGCTGGGGAGGTGAGAGTGCTGCCTCTGCGTCGATCCTCATATATGGTCTATAAGCCAGGGGTATATCCTACACAAATCCAAATTGTCGCCGCACTCGATCTATAGGAATCCTCTCATATTCACCTGGCCTGTGCCCCGCGATCCACCTCATTCGCTCTACACCCCTTAACTCCTCAGCCATGCTCTCTGTTACCATATAGTTACCGTAAGGCCTCCAACAGATGTCCGCAACCATCACCCTCTCCCATACCTGCCTGTAATACACAATATCACCCGTCACGGCCTGGGATCTGGCCTCTTGTTCTGTCTGGACCCATCGTCTGAATCCCAACCTCTGCACTCCGGTTTCTCCTAACTGGATGGGTCGGCCTATTGGTCACACACAAACAATGTGCTTATAGGCCCAACAGTGTAATAAGTATGAACTATCCAGTGTCATCCCGTGATTTCACCTACAAGCCCATAAACCCCTGTATAGCTCCGCCAAATATGCAGGTGCCCATGCAAAAGTCACGTTCCTTTCTATCATCTCCCAAATAACACACATCAATGCCTTTGGAAATCTTCCCCCTTCCGCCCTCGGTAACGCATAATACCCTACCACTATCATTAATATCACTGCTAACCTTGTCTCCTCAGGGTGTACTGCATACATTACCCCATATGTGAATGACAAACCTCGCTGTGTTAAGTCTCATGCATATGGACCAAACACTTCTGTTATCGCTGCCCGCCCCGCGCTAGGTAACGCCTGATATACTAGTTTTCCTGTAATGGGGAGTCTCAAAATACGAAACACATCTTCCAATGTTACTGTCATTTCACCTGTTGGCAGATAGAAGGTATTTTTCTCAGGATTCCATCTCTCAATCAACGCCTGTAACATAGCATGGTTACGTGTGATTCATGAATAATAGTGGATTCCACTTAACCCCAAATGATTTATCAATGTCCATTCAGCTGGCGTTACATCCGCTCTGATTCATGACAACAGCACTGGCACACTATCATTCATCCTCAACCCTGCCTAAGCCTGCATACATCAAAACAACAAACAACCATTCAATCCATCAGGGTTTTTCTCACATTCTGGAAATTCCTACAGCAACCGGTATCGTTTACAGCTAACCGGTACCGGTTGAGTAACCGATACCGGTTATCCCTAACTGATATCGGTCCCTGTTACTTTCATACACCTTGCCTAAACAACCACCTACAACAATAATTTGAGCGTCTGTTCCTTTCTATACCTACAAACATACCTGAAACCCCTGATTACCTACCCTGTAACACTTATAACCCTTGCTATCATGTTTTCTTTTTCATATCTACCCACTTAATCTCTTATTCATAACACATGCAAAAGTCAAATCATAACCAAAACGTTTACCTCTTGGGTTGCAGTAGCTTGAGGTGGCCCTTGTCTTCCCTCTTGTCCCTGCCTGCTGGATGTTTCTCCTCGTCCTGCCATTATCACCACCTTTTTCAAACCTGCCTTTCTGTCTTCTGAATCTCATCTCACAATCACTTTCCCTGTCTCTTTACTCCTAATCACTCAAATTTCTCATGCAATTACCTGTCTCAGTCGTCAAAAAGCGTCGCGTTCGCGTATTTAACTTCTTGCATGGCTCTCAAAATTAGAATTTAAGTTGCTACCCTAGCTTTTTTATTTTTAGAAAAGCTCATACCTAAATAACCGGTATCGGTTATGTAACCGATATCGGTCTACTACCTACCAGCGTCGGTTACCTAACCGATATCGGTTACGCACCTGGCCTTTTGAAACATGGTCTTTTCTTCATTTTTTTACCAATTTTTTGTCGCGCTCGCCTCTTTTCCTACATCACAACACCATTATCCATATTTGTCTATCTACCACACATATCATTACAATTTCATTAACATCATCTATTTTACAAAAACAAACAAGTCATCAACTAAGGATACCACAACAAAACAAAAAACTATCTATCTATACAACATTTGGATCCAACTCATCAGATACATATATCACAATGTCACAAAACCAGCCCACAACATGCAACATTTCATCAGATAACATGTCATCCTTATATACATTCAAAAACAAAAACATCAACATCATCCATATATCAACATGTCAACTAAACTCATCCTACATTCTATATCACAAACCATCGACAAAATACTTAAACACATTTTTGAACACTGCATGTGGATCAAAACATCATCTCTATATATATATACAAATTTTCAAATATACAATGTGCCTTGCATCGGGGCCTATGTGATCTCATCATATAACTAAGCTGGCACGCAGGCCGCAATAACTATCCAAAATCTTGACTCGGCTCGCAGGCCGGTCCCTCATATCAAAAAAATACTCGACTCGCAGGCCGGTATATAATGAATAAATGAATCCATACATGAATAAATGTAGGCACGCAGGCCTCTATCAACACAACCGGTTCGCAGACCGGTGCCCATGCCTATATACAAAAACAATACAGGGATCCCTCAGCTCTCCCCACCACCCTTGGCACCTCTCCCTGCTGGTCCCTGTGGCACCTCTCGCCTCCTGCCTGTAACGGACACGCCGGTTGTGGCTGCACCTCCCTGAGATCTCTGGCTGTGAGAGGTCTCTACTCTATGAGCTGCATAAGGCTGATACTCAACTCCGGTACCATCAAGAATATCCTGATAGTATCGGGCCTCCGCTCTAACCTCCATATAGCACCCTCGAGCCACTGAAGGAGCTGGGGCTGGTCCCCTAGCACCTAATACTAGTACCCCCTATGCCTGTGCTGGTGGTGCCTGTGGCTGTGCCGCTGCTGGCGGTAGTATCTATACCTGTGCCTAGGGCTGTGGCTGTGCTGCTGCTGGTGATGGTGCTGGTACCTGTGCTACTGCTGGTACTGCTGCCTATACCTGTACCTGCACCTCTGGCTGCGCCGCTGGTGGTGGTGCCTGTGCCTGTACGTGTACCTGCACCTGGGCTAGCTGCCCCTGTAGGACACCTATCTGTGCCTGTGCAGCAGCCAACTATCCCTGTAATAGCTGCACCTGACCCCTGAGCTGATCTCTCTCTACCGTCACAGCTGCCAAGTCTGGCTGTGCAGACTGTGCTACCCTCGCCGCTCTCTGACCAGCCCACCACACCCTGTATGCTCCTGTACACCCAGCATCATCTACCGTGTCATCTACTGGCCTCTCAGCAACCCAATCTGGATCCAAGGGCTGTGGTGCAGGCAGTGGGGCCTCTACATCATCCCTCCTGTACTGAGGGAAGGGAGGTGGCTCATCCTGTCGTAGCCCCATCTGCCTGCGTACCCTCTCTAGGGGTATCCTCTCGTACTCTCCTGGCCTCCGTCCTGCTATCCAGAATGTGTACTGGATCAGACGCAACTGTAAGCGGGCTCCTCCGTGAGGGTGATGACCTCTGTAAGGTCTCCATACAATATCTACCGCTATCAGGCCCTCTAATAAATGCCTGTAGTAGGCAACATCTCTCCCCACAAGCACTGCTCGTGGCTGCCCCGCGACTCTCAACCTACCTATTTGGCCCAACCCAAGGCCTCAACCTACCTATTTGGCCCGACCTAAGGCCTCAACCTACCTATTTGGCCCGACCCAAGGCCTCAACCTACCTATTCGGCCCGACCCAAGCCTCGCCCTAACCATTTGGCCCGACCCAAGGCCTCAACCTACCTATTTAGCCCGACCCAAGGCCTCAACCTAACCATTTGGCCCGACCCAAGGCCTCAACCTACCTATTTGGCCCGACCCAAGGCCTCAACCTACCCATTTGGCCCGACCCAAGGCCTCCACCTATCTATTTGGCCCGACCCAAGGCCTCAACCTACCTATTTGGCCCGACCCAAGGCCTCACCCTAACCATTTGGCCCAACCCAAGGCCTCAACCTACCTATCCGGCCCCACCCAAGGCCTCGCCCTAACAATTTGGCCCGACCCAAGGCCTCACTCTACCCTTATGGCCTGACCCAAGGCCACAACCTACCTATTTGGCCCGACCCAAGGCCTCAACCTACCTATTCGGCCCGACCCAAGGCCTCGCCCTAACCATTTGGCCCGACCCAAGGCCTCAACCTACCTATTTGGCCCGACCCAAGGCCTCACCCTAACCATTTGGCCCGAACCAAGGCCTCAACCTACCTATTTGGCCCAACCCAAGGCCTCAACCTATCTATTTGGCCCGACCCAAGGCCTCAACCTACCCATTTGGCCCAACCCAAGGTCTCAACCTATATATTTGGCCCGACCCAAGGCCGTATCACTTCAATACCATACCCACAATCAACGTTTTGTTTTATCCATCCATCATGTACCTTTTGTTCAATCGAGCTCACATGTTCATGTTTTAGCATGATTAGGGTCCTTGACTTGATCTGTCGACCAACTTTTCCCAGACCTAGACCGTGACGTTTATCTCAACCAAACCAACCTTTTGGTACTGCCGAACATGCCTCAACGTTCCTGTACCTTACCTGTTATATACCCTGGGGCTACTTCCTATGCCTTGGATACCAGGATTATATCACCCTTGTTTGGATAAACTATCGACCTTTGCCTCTGCACTGCTAGTTTGCTTGTTAAATCATGTACCCTAGTCGTACTATTGCATTTCAATATGCGTCTGCTTCCTTGAACCTACCCCACCATCTTACCATCCCCTCTACCCCATTTCCCTGTTATCAACCCTATCCCTGATTTCTCGTTCACTCAATCTGTGATAGATTTGAGGGGGATTACCGATACCCTTAACAGGAGTAACCACTTCATATTATTGTCCGTGCAGCTTTACAAAACAAGCTACACGACAATAAGGGGCTAATGTAGACACCAAATTTGTGTCTTACGACCCCTTGTGACCCGCATCTCATCTCGCAATCTAACCCCATCACCTAAACCTTACACAATTATTTATTAATTACCTTATAATTGATAAATCCACATCACCTTACCCGCCACCTCACTTTGCCACCTCATCATGACCTAGCCCTAACCCTAAACTAACCTAATTAAGACCCATGACTTGGTCTAGACTCACATCCATAACTAATGCCTCCTTACTCGCACCCAAAACCGACCTTCTAGTCACTTGACCAAGCCCGCAACTGATCTCTCGGGAGAAAAGCAGGGAAGGTGGGCTATTTTACTAAAAATAGCCTACTTTTTCCTTACTGATGCCGGTTCCTACTCGACCGCCGTCGGTTACGCAACCGCCATCGGTTCCCTGTAAATGGGCTCCCCAAACCAAAACAACGGATCGGAATTTCATTTTTGGAGATCAGTCAAAGGATTTCTGGATCAACAGAGAGCATTGCGAGCGAGGAACAGAGTCCAGATCTTCACTTGACAGAGCAGAGACGAGTGGAAATACCAGAAGTGTTTACAACCAAGGAGATCAACTTGCATATTTGTCAAAACCAGTAGTCCTTCCAAGACAAAAAGGAGTTCTTCGCAATCAGCCTGATCTTTCTCTACGGTACGCGCACACCATCTCGACATTCTACAGGTATTCCTCCTAGCACCTAACTCTTATCTGTTTCTATAGGAACGAGTCATTCCGAGTGAAACAGTCTTCATAGCTACAAGCAAATATATCTGGGAACTCTTGGAAAAGTTGCATAAACTCATACCTTTCTTGCTTGTTTGTCACTTTACCAATTTGAAGTGATTTTCCTTCTCCCACTAAAATGGGTACTGAATCTTCTCCCTTGACTTGGATGTTTTCTTTCTCTTTGATAAAATGATCATTAGGATTAAATATGGACTCCAAAGTGATAATTCCTTTTAGTATTTTTTTCGTTCTCAGTTGTACTACTTGATCACCATACTATTGTTCTAACTTTCCCTATTTTTGGCTAAGAAATCAGCTTTTTCTTACAAGAAATTGATGATTTTTTGGTCACTTTCAAACACTTTCCAGCTTACATTATTGTCTGGCACTAATGGCCTTACAATCACATGAATGATTGACTACACTTTATCTTCCTTGATACTTTCCACAACATCAAAGGCTGCCCCAACTGCTGCAAGTCTATCAACAGCTTGGTTTTATTTCCTAGGGATGGAATTGATGCCAAAGCCTTCAAAATCCTCAATGAGGTCCCATACCCTCTTATTATAACACTTGAGCATGTTTTTTTTGGTAGCATGTTGCCCTTTAACTTGATTAAGAATCAGCTCAGTGTCACCAAATAGTTGTAAGTTTTTGATACCCCTTTTCCCTGACCAATGCAATCCTTGTATCAAAGCTTCATATTCAGCAGTGTTGTTAGAACATGCAAACTGAAATCTAAAAACTGAATAATACTTAATGCCTTGAGGTGAAACAAGCATATCTCCCCCACTTGGCAAACCTTTTCACTTCTTAATCCATCAAAGAATAGCTGCCATACCTCATTGCCATCCTTATGGTCTGGCTTGGTGATGCTAGGAATAGGTTGATTTTATTCATGCATGCAATAAACTCCTAGTTCGGATTCATCTATTTCCTTGTAGGGATCAAAAGCATGTACCTTGCTTTCCCATTCATCAAGATTCAAATCTGGGATGCTTCCAACTTTGTTGTCAGCTTCATCTATGCTTGGATAATCCTCTTGATCAAATGTTGAACAGTTTGCATTGATTTGGATTGGAGTATGAGGCTCAATGTGAAAGTTTGTAATAGGTTCAGACCTGATTATGGCCTTTGTTCCATATCTAGTTCTAAACAACATGTGTGACCAATCAACAAATAAGTAGCCTCCAATTCTAGTTGTGAAATCCTTTGAAAAACATAGGGCAAAAAGTGGTGGTAGCTCTATCACTGACACATCTTGCAACACAGTGACATTGGGGCATGCATGCAAAGTTAGGCTCAAATATTTAATTACCCCAACTGTTGTGACTACTATCCCATCCAGTTTCACCACCCCTTTGGATATGACTTCATATTGGAGACCCAATTGATCAGCTATTTACTTGGGCATTACAGAACTACTTGCCCCAGAATCAATCATACAATTGTGTACTAGTTTATCTCCAATGATCAATAAAACATAGAATGGAGGGGGATTCAAGACTTTACCTTGTTGTCCTCCATGATTTCCTTTAGGCTGAGTAGTATTTGTGAGTACCTTCTCTTACATATGAGCTTGCCGATTTGAAGTTGACCAATTCTTCATTGCAACTTGTAGTAGATCCCTTTGGCATGGGATGGATAGTGATTCCCACGTAGATATATTCACATTTGTCTTCTTCATTTGTTCCATGATGCTAAATGGGGATGAAATATATCTTTGCTGCCCCCTAGCCTACACACTCTTTTCTTATACATGGGCTGCAACAGCTGCCATTTGAATTGGTCTAGAAGGTGGCTTGGGCTGTCATGGCACATTTGGATTTGCATTTTACTTGCCAAAACTTTATGGAGTGATGGAAGGTTGTGGATTACCAGGAGCTAATGACTGCCCTTCACCAATATTCCTCTTCTTTGACCTTGTGTTAGCTGCTACATTATGAGAAATTGATTGATTCATATTATAAAAATCCTCAGCCTTCCAATTCACAAGTGTAGTCTCATTTGGAGTTGTATTTTGCTGAGATGTTCCTTGTTGTTTGTTTGTTTCTTGGCTCACCTCACCTTCTACGACAATTATTGTCACCATCAAGGCTTGGTTCAGAGCACCATTGAAGCATATAGACTGGTTTTGAGGTTCATTGCATAGGAAACACCAATCATACTCTTGAGTTATATTTTTTTGCATTGGAACTAAGGCTTTAGAGGTAGATGCAACATTTGGGTTATAGGGCTGAAATGGTCTATTGGAAGGAGGCCTTACTTGATTTTGATTTGTGGCTGGATTGGGTGGCCTATTAGGCTGATATGGTTGCTTATTAGGCTGATTTTGAGGTTGATAAGAAGTTCTAAAACTTTAGGCTTACTACCTCTTGAGTGTAACCAGCTCATTGCCTAAATTTTGTAATTGTTTCATGACTTCTTGAATTTCATTTGAGGCACTAGAGGATGAAGTAGAAGTTTCATTTGAACTCTGGTCTCTAGGAGTGGGAATGGGCTTTAAAGTAGGTGATTGACTAGTGCTTGGGCTTTCCAAGTTTGGAAACAAGGGAATGGGAGGCCTAGGAGCTAGCTTACTAGCCTAGATCAAATAATTTTCAGCCATAATGGCAATGCTATAAGTTGCAGGTATATTTGCACCTCCCATGGATTGAATTAACATAGAAATATTAGAATTTAAAGATTTGAGATATTATAAGAAAGCACCTTTAACTGTTGGCCTTACTGCCACTGGGATTCTATCCCATGCCCTTTGAAATCTGAAGTTGAAGTCTGTTAGCTTCTCATTGGGAGCTCTCTTGATAGTTGTTAGTTGTTCCAGTAGAGACAAATTATCTCCCTTTTCTCCAAACTGCTCATGGAGAGCTATGTACAACTAGTTCTAATTTTGGATAGAGCCTGCCCAAAGGCTCCTAAACCATTGCAAGGCTTTCCCTTTGAATGAAGATTCCAGTAATTTGACAATAATTTGCATCTCAACAATCTCATGGATTACACAAACATTAGCAATGTCTTTTACATGATCACCAGGAGTGGTATGATTTTCCCTAGTAAAGTATGGGATGTTCTTCAATGCTGCAACTGGAACTAGATTTTGTGCATTGAGAGCCAGTGGGCTACTACCAGTGAAGTTGACATAAGTGTTGTGTTGTGCCATTCTTATTGGCCTGAGAACCCTTGTTGATTGGGTGAAAGGTCTACTAGGTGGAGGGGTTGATAGAGTTCTATTTGGTGGAGATGAAGACCTTTGAATCTTTCTTCCCCTATGTCTTCTTCCTGGGGATAGCTACAGACACTCAGATAATCCCTCTTCTCTAGCCCTTGACCTTGTTTGGATCCTTCTCATGAATCTTCAAACTTGGACTGTTAAAAACCAGTTGATTTTTCCTTTTTGGAGTCGCCAGATGTGCAAATCAGGGCTTTTTCAAGCAAGAAATTACAACAAAAGGACATCAATTTTTTTTAATGAAGATGAAGACCTCTAAGGTCCCATCAGGCATGCCAAAAATGTTAGTGTAAATTAGCAGAACCCCTGGATGTTTTCTCATATTTCTAGTTTGATAATGGTCATCCAGTGTGATTGCACAACATTGAATCGTTTCCCAAAGTGTGGGACTTGAAAATTTGGGAAAAGAATCTCTAGATTAAATGATGGTTCCTCAACTCCTCTAATTAGATGTATGCTTGAAAATTGCAGAGGTTTAAACTTAAAATCCTACTCTAATTCATCCAAGGAGACATGGATATAAAGAAAAGGATAAAACTAAAACTACCAGGGTGATACACCAAAGGAATGGTGAACATTTAATTTTGAAAATTGACACAGATTATAAAGAATGCAACATATATCATGCATAGATTGCTAAAATGTAATGAAATATCAGGATGAAGTAAACAACACAAGAAAGGATTGAAAACTCATTCACAGAGCTTGCATTGTCATTTCCATCTTTTAAATACAGTGTATTACAACAGCAAGGAAGAAAAACATATTAGAATCTTAAAAAAATGTCTGATATTCCACAAATTCACTTTCTAGGGTGAAGGAGGGAGTCTGCAAAACATAAAATGTCCAACCCTTTACAAATGAGCCAAATCTAGCTTCTTACAATGAAAACTCGAGCTCAGGAAGGAGAAAATGCGGGAAAAGTAAAAGGAATCATTCAACCACTGACCAAATCCATAAAAACAACATGGGTACCCTTAAAAGTTCATTCTGCAAGATTTTTGACCATGCTGGAGAAGAATGGAAGCCATACTACATTAAAAATGGTGGTTGAATGTCAGTTCTACTCTTTTACCCATGCTAGAGGTGTTTTCTCATTTTTATCTCACAAAACTCCATCAAAAAACAAAAATTAAGATTCCATCATGTAGAGGACTTCAATATCTTTCCATTGACACCAAAATTGAGAAAAACTGATCTCTAGATCGAAAGATATGCTCCTTTGAAGATTCAGGGAAAAACAGGGGAAAAAATTAGGTTAGCGGGCCGAAACCCAAAAATTTTCCCCTTTTTCAAATTTGGAAAAATTCCCCAAAAAACTCCACCCCCCACCATTCCAATGCCACATGTCACATTCCCATTGGTCCACGGGTTCAAACGGACATTTTATGCTTTTTTTAATTTTGGAAAATTTTCCAAAATTCCTCCACTGCCCCGCCGCTCCACCGCCGCGTGTCATCCTCCTATTCACTTGGGCACATGCTCCAAAATTCCCTTTGATACTACTGATCACTTTAGCAAAATTTCCAACTTCTCCCCATGCCCCCGACCTCTGATGAGACCAGGACATGTGTCATCTTCCCATTTGTTGCGGGCCCTTGTAATTTTCTCCTCCTCCTCCGCTCGGGCTATCGGGCCAAAATCTTCCTTTTCGCCCCTTAAAATTTTTGGCAAAAATCCAAAATTCATTCCACCGATCTACTTTCCACCTCCCTATAAACACGTGTCAGCCTCCTATTCACGTGGGCCTTAAACCACTTCTTCCTTCGTGGGCTTGTGGGAAATTTTTTTCCTTTGCGCCCTTTGGAAAAACTTCGGCAAATTTCACCAAATTTCTCTACGCCCTGTCGCTCCAACAACACATGTCACACTTCGATTCATTACGGGCCTTAAATCAATTTTTCTCCTTTGTGGTCCCATGGAAAAAAACATTCTCTACACCCCCGACACTTCCTTAGTGAAAATTTCTAACTTGCTCCCACTCCCCGCCATTCCACCGCCATGTGTCATGCTCTGATTGGTCTGCGGACCTTCCTAGGGAAAATTTCCCTTAAAAAATCCATCGAGCCATAACTTGCAAAATACAAGGAGTTAGAAGGGAAAATTTACCTTTCTGGAAAGGTGAGAAAATTCTCTATTTGATGAAGCTATTTCCAGAAAAAATTGAGTGCCTAAAAAGTGAAAAAAATTGACTAAGGCACAAGGAAGGAAGAAATGAAAGAGAGTTAGCCAAAAAATAAGCAAGGGGATTATTTTGGATAACAACTACCCTTACGACCCTAATATTGAGATGAAAACAGCTTCACCGGGATAGGTTCACCTTCTGGACTCTGTGCTCAAAATTTAATTTGATCTGTCCGCCAAAATTATGGGAAATCGAAAAATGTAAGTCATGGCATAAAACTAGGGTTTGGTACCACTAAATTGTATGGAACCTCTGAGTTTTATTTCACTTACTTATTTAAGGCACCTCAGAAAGAGGAAGACCATGAAAATTTCATTTAATTTCGTTCACCTGATTGGGAGATATGAATTTTTCTCGTTTTCAGGCATGTAGTCAATTTGGAAAAATTTGGCATGGTGTTTAGAAAAAAAGTATTTTATTGGATATTTTGCATCTGTTTTCATGATGGAATGGAGGAAAAATGGAATGGAGATGATTTTTAGTGGTTTTTTGAATTTTTTTGGCAGCACCTCTCACTTATGCACATGGAAGGAAGAAACAATGACAGTTAAAATTTAACAATTTTTAGTTTTTAAGTCTTCTTGGGAGGGAGCAATTTTTTTTGCAAATGTCCCAAAGGGATGGGATAAATGATGTAAGAGTTTTTCCCCTCATCTAATTATGACAAGTTGTGTACAATGATTGCTTGGTGAAGGAGAGAGAAAAAGCAAGCAAAAAGCACCCGAGGGTTGATATTGGGTCACATGAAGAACCTGGGAAAGGGATAGACCTAGGTGAATTTTTTTGTCCCAAATTTCCCAAGGGGATGGGATAAATGGGGAAGAAAAATTCACTCTCATATGGGAGTGAAATGTGGCGAAAGTAGATTTGACGAGGCGGAGAGGAGAAGGGGCTGGAAAATGGCCCATGGAGCCTTCCTAGGGTTATGTGGAAAACCAAAGGATAAGATGGGAATGAGGCACATTTTTGTGTCCCAACTGTCCCAAGGGAATGGAATAAATGGGATAGAAAATTGTGCCCTCATGTAAGTAGGAAAAGTGTCACTTTGTGTTTGCATGACGGGAATGAATAGGATGAGGCAAGAAGGGGATTATCTGACATCATTGGGCTTCATCAGGGTCATCTGATTGACAAGAGGGCTCAACTGGAGATGGGAAAATTTTTGTGTCCCAGCTGTGCCAAGGGGTTGAGACATATGGGATAAGAAAGTGTGCCTTAACCACAGGTTGACAAGTGTCCACCTATGAATTTGACTAAGTTCTGAAAGCTTACCTTAAGGAGATCCTTGAAGACAAGGATTCCAGAGCTCCAGGAGTAATTTTTTGGCACTTATCTATATGATTTTGAATCCAAATGTGATATTTAGAAGAATTTTATAGGTTCCATGATCTAATTAGGCCTATAATTCCCTAAAAAATATCCTTTTTCTCAAGACCACATAGTGTGTCTGCCAAAGTCAGACTTTAGATAGAATCACTTTAGTCTTGTGAAAAATATGAAAACACAATCATTCAAAGCATTGAATAAAATTTCTAGTGGTATATTTTTTTACCTCTTACTCTTTATGGAGCTCTCAAAATCATCTTCTAAATCTCAAGCACTATTTTGAAGTATAATCTCCTTCATCTTCAAAAACCCACTTTCACTAAACTTGTCCCTAAACCTTCAAATATTCTCTAAAATTTCCTAAATCACTTTCAATATGATCTTTTATCATCAACACTACTTCCCAATGAATTTTAGTCTTCAAATCTATCCCGGAGGGTACACACCTATCCCATAAAGGCTAGAAATAGCCATTTCTAAGTCTACTAAAGAATTTTCCTTGAGAAGCACTAAATCGGAAGAAATTAATGAGATTTTTTTGATATCTCAAACACTTGGGAAAGGGTATTACAAAACATATGATAAATTTTAGGATAGGGATATGCATGACATAGAGGGAGAACTAATACAGAGAAGTGCTCAGGAGGGTTTATAAGATTTTTTTTTGACACTAGGGTAAAGTTTTCATGTTTTTAACTTGAATTTTACCCTTGCAAAAAAACATGACAACACAAAGTAAAGTCCATAGAGGTATAGAAAATATGTGATAGAATTTATAAAGCAAAACTCACTTAACAAAGGATTCACCAAACTAAATCCATATAAAAATTTTAAAAAAATAAGAAATCTGTGGTTGGTCAGGAAAGTCACGAAAGACTTCAGAAAATATAGAAACCCATGGTATAAGGCAGAAAACTTAGAAAATACTCATAAAATAAAAAATTCTGAGTGACATGGGATGACCATGATTCTATTTTTATCTTTATGTTTTTGGTTAAAATTTTAATTTTAAAGCATGTAAAATCTAAAAGAAGATCAAAACATGCAAGAAGGCATTAATTGGAACATGCATATGTCGACAATTTTAAGAATAAAGCATGTGTATGGGTCATCTATTTATAAATATGTATTGATTTTATGAGCACATGTTTTGGTATTTTTAGCATGTATTTCTATTTATGAGCATGCATTTTGGATTTAGTGACTATTCTTCATGCATGCCCTCATGTATTCTGTTATTTTGAGCATCAGACTTACATATCTATTATTTTACTCTTATTTTCTCTCTCAATTCTCTATAAAACTCCATGTAATTCATTGTAAAAATATCTTTGCAATTTTTGTTCATTATACTAGATTTATTTAGTGTTTTGAGTGGGAGAGTGTGGGTCATGAATTATTCTTTGTACTTATTTAACCACCTATATATTGTGTAAAATAGTTTTAAAGATGATTTTATCTCGTGATTTTTTTTAATCCTTGATTTATTGTTTAATCTCCATGACTTTACATATTTTAATATTAATTTGCATGTCATATATTTTTTTGAACCAAGTTTTGTACATGATCTTGTTGTGGAGCTCAACAAATTTCCTTCAAATCCTTTCATTCCTTTTTTATTCTACCAAAAAATTCAAGCCCTTATTTGAAACAATTTCTCACTGACATATCTATTTGTAAGTTAATTATGGTGTGTACAGTTCCCATGGTCCATATTTTTAATTCAAATGAGTCTGAGATCCTAAATGTTTTTGGTGTATCACCATGTTTTTTTTTTTTTCCTTTTTCCCTCCCCCTTTTCCTTGTGGATTTAGTAGAATAGAGTATTCTTAGGAGTAGAAGCTAATATTAGGTGTTACACTAGAAGATGCAAACCTATCTAGAGACTTACTCAAACATAAAAGTCACCCACAAACTATGAGTGTTTCCATTTTTTGAATTGAAAGGAGAGATTCCACACCACTCTTTGTAGGGTGCATTTGAAAGTGACAACAGTGACCAATAGTACTCTTGACCCATTTCTAAATAAACTCTCTAACCCAATTAGGAAGCACTATTGTTTTAAGGAGGTGAATGAAATACCAGGCCAAGAAAGAAGAATATGATAGAGAATAAGAAGAGGCTTTATCCACCTCCATGGCACTCGATTGACTATGTTTTACATCCTGAGTATTTAGAACTTAAAGATCGATTTCTACATCATTCCTCTTAATTTTTTCTAAGGTGGAGTAAATAACATTAAGGATGGCATCCCATGTAACTAGATTAGTAGGCTGAGAGAAAACCAACAACAAAGGTTTCCTATAACTTTCTTCACATTCCAGACCCTCGTCACGAAACCGAAAAAATAGGTATTCATAAGCATATTCCAATCCTCTTAAGAAGTATTCTTAACAAAATTACCATCTTCACGAACATACCAAATAGGAGCCAAATTTATTCTTGGGAAATTTTTTAGTTCCAACAAGGTATTCAAGACAAATTTTTAAGAAACCCTACTTGAAGATCTTGTTTATCTCATTTTAAGATATATTCAGTTAAACATTAACCTACACATACAAGATTTTCATAATGAATTCACAATTGAATTTAGTAAGAGATCTACCCTTTCCTTGAAAAATTTCATCATTCTTATCTTTAAAAATAAACCTTATAATCTCAGTAGATGTTAGGAGACGTAATTTTTAAGAAAGAGAGGCAATTTATTATCAGTACTAATGATGCTGAAAATAATATACAACCAAGAGATATCCTTGTTAACACATTTAAACCATGCTTCAATACACATTTTCCAAATAAATATAGTATAGGAATGATAATAAAATATGAATGATAGACTTCTCTTTACGAAAAAAAGACTACAACTAACTAACACCAAGTTTGGATAACATAAAAGCAATAAAATTTTGATGCAAAATAAGGCATCTAAAACAAGCTTTCTTATGTTCAATACACGAAGACTAAATCATAGTTATAGGAGCCATAATTTTTAATCAAGAGAGGAAATTTATTATCAGTACTAATGATGCCAAAAATAATATCCAACCAAGAGATATCCTTGTTAACACATTTAGACCATGCTTCAATATATATTTTCCAAATAATTTTAGCATAGGGATAATAGTAAAATATGAACGATAGACTCCTCTTTATGAAAAAAAAGACTACAACTATCTAATACCAAGCTAGGATAACATAAAATAAATAAAAAATTGATGCAAAATAATCCATCTAAAACAAACTTTCTTAAGTTCAATACACAAAGACCAAATCACATCCTATCAATCCATATATGGTAAGGATCACACTGATCCCTTTTTTTTGTTTAAGCTAAGGGGGACTTAAGGGAGAAGGAAATTTTCTCATAAAAATCCTTCATGATTATATCTAGAAGAGGGGACCCTCATACCCATTTCACAAGCTCCTAAAAAAATCATCAGATTCCACTCAATGCCTTAAGGAGGTTGTTTTTAAGGCCTTAAAGAGAAATGAATATATTTGAAGTCAAGTTTTAGGTAAATTAAATTTATGTTTGACATATTTATAAGATACCCAACTACCATTCTCATATAATTCAAGAAAGGTGTTTATTAGAGTTTTCATATCTCTGATGAAAAATAAATGCACGATCAATTGCAAAAATTGAAATAACTAACAATAAGATGCATTATGATCAAGAACTCACAAGTGCATGAAATTTCTCTAAAATGAATTCAAAAATCAAACCTTATCCATAAGATTGAATGATGTAAGTGATGTACATATAGGAAGTGAATGTGTAACCTCCTCCTAGAATAATGGAAGTGCCCACTTAGAATAGTGGTAATTATTAGAGCTCAAAATTGTACCCTATATATGATCGTGAATGACCAAGAATTCTGAGGCAACATGGGACTGTCTATCAGTTGTGGGACCTACAAACTAAGACAAAGCTCTGGAGAAGGCCGACTTCTTGAACCTATTTTTGACGCTAACACTATGATTCCAAGATACTAGGGTGAGAAGGAGATGAATAAGGGAAATCCTAAGCTAAGGGAAGGTGATATCACTAGAAAGAGGGTCGATCACTCTCCACGAAGGTGAACAAAGGAATTAAAAATGTGGGTGAGAGGGAAGAAAATATGTGCCACAGAAAATAACCACACAGATAATGCATCCCCACATGCAAACAACACATGAAATGGAGCTTGCAAGTAAGGAGAACACACAACATATAAAGAAATGAAAACAAAGAGGCAAGGAGAAATAAAACGTGAGACCAGGGTAGAGAAATAGCCGTAAAATCTAATTTTATTGCTTAAAGGATGCACAGGCATTTACATTCATCGAAGAAGGTGAAATACAATGTAGAGACCAATCCAAGGTATGAAACCTATGGAAAGTCAACCACCATTTTGACATGGTGCCTTTACAACAAAAGAGGATTTGTTTTATGAGTAGAGCTCTTACATTTATATAAAAAGGAGAGAAGAAGAGAAAATAAGAGGGAAATCAGATTTCAATTTCAACCACCAACATTAATTTCTCTAAGAAAATAGGGCACCTCTAGTTTGTCCATTGTAGCACACCATTTCATTGATTGGAGAAAATATGGGGCACCCATGGCGCATTAAATGTTGGTACTTGTATCACCTGGACCTGTACCTTTTTTGCGTGTTGGATAAATTTTTCACCTTTCCGTATATCTATCGTCAACAAAATTAAGAAATCCAATTTCTATGGCGTAGACGACGCTAAGAGCTTTCCATCAATATAAGGTTTACAAAAATCATATCATCACATCAAAAGATATGGCGATTTTAGTCTCTTGTGAAAAATTATTGTTTTCCTTCAATACGTGGCTCTCTCCCTTCAATCTTGTGTGGTTTTTACCTTCACGGGTTTATCTTCTTCAATCTACAGTTCTACCATCTCTTCCACTTTGACCCAAGGTCTTCCAAATGGTGCAGATCTGATCAACATCCATGAAAATCTGCTCCTTCATCCCATGGATTTTCTATTTTTCCTTTATGTGTTGTGGCTTTTTCAACATCCACAGAATGCTTTTAGATTTTATTTTACCTGTGGTTATTTGTTTCACTGTATTGCAGCTTGCTAAAACATCTGTGGCTTTCTCATACTTCAATGACATCTCATCCTTGGCCATGACATTTTATTCTCACTTGCGGCATACTCCAACTCTTCGTGACCTTCTTTCTTAGTCTGCGGAAATCCAAGTTGTTCTATTTTTGAAAGGGTGAAAAAATAGACAACAATAACCTCCATGTCCAAAATAGTAGTCCACAGAGAACTGGTCAAGGGTAGTAATTACTACTAGCTAAAATAGTGTGCTCAAGTGTATACCTAAGAAATAATATACCATAAGTGCAAGAAATCTCCAAGTAAATAAAAAATACGAGGAAAACAAATATCCTACACTAACACCCCCCATAAGTAAAACTTAGGTGGGTAGTGAAAAAATAAAGTGGGTCCTAGAAACAAGGCCTAATGATGTACCCACGTAAAATACATCTTTTTGGTAAGTGCACCAAGTTGGGGGGCTAAAAAGGGGTCATAAGTGGATGTCATATTGCAAATAACAAAAAAATATCAACTTGTAGGGATTATTAGCAATGCGTGCACTCAAAATTAGAAAAAATATATAAATATGAATCGTAGCATCTAGAATATAGTTTCTAAACAACTAATTTTTTTGAAAAATAGACAAGTTTAGCTATATTAAACAATCAAAATTAAATGACTTGGTATTTTTTTAAAAATCCTATGAGATTGTAGTGCTTTTGCCTGTGATTTGGATGACCAAAACTTGATATTTTTTTTCCTTTGGTGAAAAGTTAGATGCCACTGTCTATCTTAGGATAGATTTTATTTTTTAATTTTTTTAGCAATATTATTTTAATAAATATTTTCCATTAAAGTGGTCTGAAAACATAAAGAAAATGGAGCACTTTCCGTTTTCCCTCCATAAATTCATTAAAATATATCGAAATCAAATAATTTTTTTTGAACGTGTATAGAATTTTTCCACGCTCGGGATGGTATAGGTTTTATCACATTCTAACAAATGAAACAACAATTGCAGTCTTAAATGTAGACATGAAAATTCATGGGAAAAAGTTTCTTAAAGACCTACTATTAGTAAAACATTCTAAAATGATATTTATCATATTCTATTCACTTTAAAATCAATATTTATACAAAGCTAACAATCTCCCCTACGTGATGGTACCATTTTTGTGACATGTTTTAAATTTTTCGGAATGTTTCAAGTCCGCGGAAGAGAAAATTTGATTTTTTTGGCCTTTGACATGCCATAATGACCTCTCAAAGCTCAGGTTTGAGAAAAATAGAGGTTTCCTGAGCCTTGAGGGTCAGATTTGATGATACAGTTAGGACCGTGATTGTGGTTCTAAATTTACCTATTGGTAAAAGAACCGAGATCACGGTTCTTAGAATCATATTTAATAAATACCAACATCCAATTCACTATGTGCTTTTATTATCTGACCTAGCTGTAGTAATTTTTGTGAAATTATGTCACCTTCTACACTTTTTTTAGTGATAGGAAGCTACTTTTTACTATTTTTAAGGTGACCTACATCATTTGGATTTTTCCTACATCGATTGAAGCATCATGGGAGACACGAAACAAAGTTCAAAAAGGAAATCAATAAGTAAAAAACACTAGAGGAATTAGAGGTAAAAAAATTGCAAAATTCAGAGCGAATGCAGAAACTTCGTGAATCAAGAAGAGTTTCATATTCAACCCCTACTATTGTAAGCAATGAGGAACCAACTAATGTTTTTACCATCAATGTTGAAGATGAATTTAAATAATACTCATGATGTAGTTGATGTTGAAATTGAAGGAGACAATGAAAATGTGAATTGGGAAATTCATTTTGAAATTGTAGATAACCAAAATTTGGCAATAATACCTCTTAGGATTTTATGAAAAAGACCTAATTATTTTATTAAAATTGATAAAAAAATTTTAAAACCATTTTCTAACAAACTTTCTGAATGGAAAATTAGAAGAAAAGCCACTAAAATTTGGGATAATCACTTTGAAATCTTAAATGATTCTCAAAGATGTCAGTTGTTGGTTAGTTTGATGAAATTGAATAAAATGAGACCTAAATTAAACACCTTAGGATTGACAACATATAATATATATTGTCAAACCTATGCAATTATTGAAAACCTACATGATGCATATCACACTGTTGGTGTCAAGAGACACACAAGGGATAGTAATGTCATGCATCATGTACTTACTACTAGTGTTGTAAGTGAATCAACAAAAAAATAACGTTTGACTAGGAAAATAAGCCGAATGTTGAAGTTAATCAAAAAAATATAATGAAAGCAATTGAAAGGCGTAATATCCTTCAATCACCCAATAACATTGATTTTTGGGCATTTTATGCTAGAGCACCACGTAAAGAGAAAGATATATCTGATGTTATAAGAGAATTTATTGTTCAATTTTGGCATGGTAACACTAGAGTTTCACCTAATACAACAGATGTTGTAAAACAAAGAGTTGGTTATACTAATTGTGAACCACATCCAAAGCATTTCTTAGATATGACTCAAACTCATTTTTTTGTAAGTTTGAACAGGAGCATCCAAAAATTAAAATTATTCAACGTTTTTTTGAAATGTTGAAACCATTCTATGTGAAAATCAACCACGCTCACACCACTTGTTATTGTAGGCAACATGTTGAATTTTTAATGTATTTGTTCTTATTTACATTCTAAAACTATGTTACCGGAATGTGGTGTTCAAGCTCCACCAATATCTTCCAGGGATTTCATTCCTATGATATTTTGTGAAAGAGAAGTTGGACAATTTTTTTATAGTTAGGATTGTTTAGATGGAAGTTGTGGTACATGAAGTAGATTACCTAAATTGGAAAGTTTTATCCATGAGAAATTGTACGTGTAATAGGACATAATTTAGTTGGGTTTAATAAATATAAATCGATACCATACCAATTAAAATATGGAAATGAGTCTAAGCAGTGTGATCTAGTTACATAACATATACCTATTTTTTAATTTATGAGAAAATTTAAAGATGAAATTATTTATGAGTATGTTAGGCATACACATAGAGCTCGATGGTTGGATGAACAATTCAAGTTATGCAAGGACACATTTCCTATTAGTACTATTATTTCAGTGGTCGATTTTGTAGATAATTACACATTGTAAACATAAATGGAGGTTTAATCACAATATTACAACTCAATACAGGTTGCCATTTTTGTGCATATAACATTTATACATTCTCCTAACAGTACAACGAATGATCAATATTTTTTAAGAGAATACCACTTTCATATCAGTGATGATCAGACTCATTCTACTGAATTTGTGCAAGGGTGTTTCTAATTATTTTATGAAAACTTGTCTTATATGGACATCTACTTCAATCAACATTATATATGGTTAGATAATTACACGTCTCAGTTTAAGAATGCATGAATGTTTTATTGGATGAGAAGGATGCACATCAAGATGGGTGTGCAACATATTTTAAGTTTCACTGAGGCTGGAAATGGAAATAGAGAGCATCATGGTGCAGGGGCATGTGTGAAAATATCTCTTGCAAGAGAAGATTTGAAGTACAAAGATGGTGCTAAATTGAAAGATGCATAGAGCAAAGTGGAATGGTGTATTGACAACATGGCTCGTGGTTCTCAAGAAAATTCCACAGTTCGTAGTTTTTTTTGGTTGATAAAGGAACAAAAAATTGCTAACTATGAGGATTGTATAACACTCACAGGGTCTAGTGATCTACACTCATTTTGTAGCTCAAACGCTACTTCGCAGGCCACACAGACAAGAAATTTAGCATTTTTTATGCATCTTGTATCAAATTTTCCATTTTTGAGTGTGATTCACAAGAATGGGTGGATGGATGGATTTGTAGGCCTCTAACTCTACTTCCCAGTTATTAGCTTCCATAGGCATCATGACTTTTTTCTCCAGATTAAGTTACAACATCTAATGACTTTGATGACATTTTGATTTTAGTGCCACAAGGTAAATGGTTATTTACAATTTTTGTATTGAGTTTTCCATTGAAATTAATATGTAATTTAAATTTGAGTTGAAACCTCTATTTTTTTCTGGGACATGTGTTTATAGTTATTGTGATAAAAGACAATTAAGAAGGAACATACTATTTCTTATGTCATTGCATCAAGGAAAGAAATAATTTTCCCTCTCCTATTATAGATGATGAAGATATTGAGTACCCTACAAGGTCAGTGATAGTTACTAGAACTTGGCTTCGATGGTATCCATTAACAAATTCCTTTGTTTAAGTGTTTGAAGACTCTGAGATACATAGGAAATACTCTTATATTTGCATCTAGTTATAGCGACAAATATTCAACTATATAGATATCGACGAAGACCTAATAACAAGATTCTTTATAAGGTTTGAGAGTCAAATCATGAAGCAAACATGTCTGCTATTCAAAGTAGATCTGATCCTGATGGTTCATTGTAATGAATTTACATGCTCTTCTGGTATGTATTTCTTTGAAGTTTTTAAATTTGTATACTAGATTCAAGCTCATATATTTTATTAAATTTGTTTATTGTGTATATATCTAGTATGGTTTTGCTTCAACTTAAATTACTTTGACTAACAATTTTATGCAGGTTAGTGGTGCCATAAAATCTTCTACCTTCATATGTTTGGCACTATTAGTAGATGATTTTATATTCTCGAAGCTAAGAGAAGAATTCATTGTTTTCCAAGAAAAGATAAGTAACTAACGACGACTAATATACCTGTGAAGGGGGTTCTTATCTTTGAATCGAGTGGTCTAACTCTAAACTGGGCCAACCTGGAGCCCACCATAGCACCCAAAGCTGTATACCCCCCAACTAGATGTGCTAGTGGTGGCAGTTTTCTCCCACGACGTACTGGGGCATGAATTCTCACTACTCAACTCCATTCATTGCCTAGGACTGCTTAAAAAAGGTAGTTTACAAACAATTATGCCACGAAGGATCAAGCAATGCCATGGACCTGAATTCTTGGGTGAAATTAGAGGCCTCCTTCACTCAATTTTTGGCTCAGAAGGTTCTTGGTTTGAATGACCGAGCACCAAGTTGTGACTGCCAGAAGTTTGTGCTGAAAACATGAATTGGGATCAATAGGGAAGGGGTTCTTGGCTCTGGATCGGGTGGTCTGACTCTAAACCAAGCCTACTTGGAGCCCACAATAGCACCCAAAGGCATATACCCCCCAACTGGATGCATTGGCAATGGAATTTTTCTCTCATGACATCCTGAGGCATGACTTCTCACTACTCATCTCTGTTAATTTCCTAGGATTTCCTAGAAAAGATAGTTTACAAATAATTATGCCATAAATGCTCAAGGAATGCCATAACCTTGAATTTTTAGGTGCGATTAGAGGCTTCTGTCATGCAAGTTTTGGCTCAAATGGTTCTTGGTTTGGATGACTGAGTGCCAAGTTGTGACCATTAGAAATTTTCACTAAACACGTGAATTAGGATAAATAGGGAAGGGGTTCTTAACTCTAGATCGAGTGACCCGACTCCAAACCAGGCCTACCTTGAGCCTGTTATAGCACCAAAAGGCATATACCCCCCAACCAGACATGTTGGCAGTGGTATTTTTCTCCCACAATGACCCGAGGCATGAATTCTCACTACTCGACTCTGTTCATTTCCTAGGACTGCCTAAAAAAGGTAGTTTGCAAATCATTATGCCACAAAGGCTCAAGGAATGCCAAAGACCTCAATTATTCGGTACGATTAGAGGCCACCTTCACTCAAGTTTTTTCTTAGATGGTTCTTGGTTTATATGACCAAGCACCAAGTTGTTATCGTCAGAAATTTACGCTAAAAACGTGAATTGGGATCAATAGGGAATGAGTTCTAGGCTCCAAATCGGGTGGTTCGACCGCAAACCAGGCCTCCCTAGAGCCCACCATAGCACCTAAAGGCATATAACCCCCTAATCAGATGTGTTGGAAGTGGTAATTTTCTACCACAATGTCCTGAGGCATGAATTCTCACTACTCGGCTCCATTCATTACCTAGAACTACTTAAAAAAGGTAGTTTGTAAACAAGTATGCCATGAAGGCTCAAGGAATGCCATGAACCTAAATTATTGGGTGCAATTAGAGGCGTCCTTTTCTCAAGTTTTTTCTTAGATGGTTCTTGGTTTGGATGATCGAGCACCAAGTTATGACCGCTAGAAGTTTGCGCTAAAAATGTGAATTGGGATCAATAGGGAAGGGGTTCTTAGCTTCGGATCCAGTGGTCTGACTCCAAACCGTTCCTGCCTGGAGTTCACTCCCATGAAATCTTGTGGCATGAATTCTCACTACTTTTATCCGTTCTTGAATTCTTAGCATGTGTCCTATTACTGATGTTTCCATTTTCTCATTTCCCTCTAAAAAAAAGTTTCAATATTTTCAATCTTACAAGTATGGAAAAATGAATGTAGTCACTAATTATTATTTTGGAATAATCCTTCATGCATTCCAAGACGTAGTTGGAGTCTCCACTAAGTATTAGGTGGAATGAGCTTCTCATGTGCAACTACCTTTAATTGAACAAAAACCCAAGTAATTTCACTATATTGCAAATCAATAAGTACAAGGAGATGTATATCCATGTGGGGGGAGAAATACAAGTCTTGAAAATTTTGAGGAGACTTTAGGCTCTATGATAAATTATTGACTGCAAGAAGGACATAACACCATTCATTGCTAAAGAAATGAAGATTGGAAATCAATAATAAATATTCCCTTTCAAGTTGGTGTTGTAATGAATATCCAAATAGGGTGTCATATAGATATTTTTTAATGTAATTACTTATTAAGTTTGGATTTTATTCCTATTATTGAAGGTGACACATAGTTGTGGTGTTAGAAACTTGAAAAATTATATCATAAAATGTGAATAATTATTTGTATGGCATGAAAATAATTCCCTATAATTTGAATTGAATAAGGGCACATTAAGTAGATTGCAACAAGGTAAACACACTACAATTTTGTGTGAATGGTTGAATTTAGAATATCCTATCATCATCCACCACATGTAAAGAGAAACAAAGACACCGATTACATGAAGAGTGCGCGCGCTGCGCGCGCGCGCGCGTGTGTGTGTGTGTGTGTGTGTGTGTGTGTGTGTGTGTGTGTGTGTGTGTGTGTGTGTGTGTGTGTGTGTGTGTGTGTGTGTGACAAAGTGAAACAAAGATGATTATGATTACATATCAAGAATGTCCATTGTTATGCAATCTTTGAAAACACAAGATTTATTATTCACCGCACCAATAGTGAACTTTATAAATGACAAGCCTTCAAGGAGATTGAATAAGGTCATAACAAAGACATGATTGTGCATGAAGCATATAAAGAGAAACAAAGATATGATTACATGAAGCATATGAAGAGAAACAAACACATGATTACATGAAGCATATATATGAAATTACAAAGACATTTCATATGTGTGAAAAAGTGAAACAAAGATGATTATGATGTCATATCAAGAATTTTTCCATTGTTATGTGATCTTCCAAAGCACAAGATGATTATTATGTCATATCAAGAAACAAATATGCTTATAATGTCATATCACTTGAATGGACACATTACTATGTGAAAAATTCCTATCTTCATCCACCATAAAGAGAAACAAATATGATTATGAAGCATGTGTGTGTGTGTGTGTGTGTGTGTGTGTGTGTGTGTGTGTGTGTGTGTGTGGAAAGAGTGCAGCAAAGATGTCAGATCATGCCATTACATCATCACAGTACATGTCAGTACATGTCATTTAATGAAATCATGTTGTAACACATGATCAAATATGATCATATGTAAAATATGAGTACAGAAAAATATCAACACATGAGGTCTTAAGAACATCATAAAAATTATATCATAGTGGTCCGGGAACAAAATACACACATATCTAATATATCTAGTACACAAGGAATACATGCATATGCTTTCAAACCAGTGCCATGTCTCTAAAAATATAAGAATAATGTATCAAACTAATCATGTCATATATATAGGATCACACGGTCCCATAAGATTATATACACGTCTCCATGGAATGTCCAACGCAAGATAATATATATCAAGCCATATATAGGCATACAAAAAATGTATATATCACATGTCCAGATGGCATATATATCTATACATCCTATGATGAATCATGAAACATCCTCCCTCTCTTGGCCTTGCTAGTACACACGTCTATTACCTGTGGATGTAGTGGAGGGAGATGTCATCATGAATTTCATCTGTATGGTCCTAGGCAAGTAAAAGCCATAAAAGTTAGCCTGGAAGTTCATAAACATCAAGTTTTTAACACCCAAAAATTTAAGAAGTGGATATATTGAAAATACATTCATAATTTAGAAACTTATAAATTTTAATGCATGTGAAATCTTATTGCAATCTCATGATCCCTATCAATTTTTTATTGACGCTTTGTAAGGTCAAGGTTAGTCTCATGAGGGGGAGTGTCTAGGGGTCGTGACAGTGCACTCTGACTCGTACCAGGATGCATAAAAAAAAAATCAAATTAAATATTTCATGTACAATTTGATATTGTAGATTTAGTAAGAAAACATTCATTCAAAATTTAACAAATTTGAAAAATTATACCTGCTTGAGTGCATCTACAAATGCTATGGCAACATCAACAACAACCTCCATAGTCTGCACAAAGGGAGGAGTCTATGTGGAATTCATAAGTTGTACAAACAACATGTAGATCAACATTAATTGAAAAATGTCCAAGAGAGTGGTGTAAGGAACTAAGGCTCATGTATATATATTAAATTCTAGAACACATATAGATATGTATGTTAATAATATTTAAACAATCTTGAACATTAAATAGTAAAATCTATGAAACTAACCTACGTAAAAGTAATGTGAGGCATGTTAGTAGCCTCAGTGCCCACAGTAGATGATGTCTTGCCTGACTCCTACTCAAAAAATATAAACATATTAATATGTATGTACACATGAAACACATATAAGAACATTAATGTGTATTTAATAATAAAAGTGCAATCAAATGAACTTTGAAATTTAAGTAACTTGAAACTTACGTCTGCGCACACTGTAACATGGGCTGCAGTAGCTAGGATGTCCACAAGTGATGTGTCATTGACCGGCTCTTGCTATTTATAATAAAAAAATATTAGTTTTTACACAAGTATGACATAATAAAGTATATATATTAAAATCTCAAATGAAATAAAATTATATATATGCATATTATTTATGTGACATTTACTAGTGAAAGACTAGGGATATTTGTAACACTTCTAAAAAAATATGCCATAATCTCATATGTAAAAAGGAGTTCCTATGACCCAACAAATGATGTCTCGCCCATAATGCATATGGAACCACATGACCAACAGTGGTGTGGTGTGCTAGAACTGCCTCCTCCACTAACATTGCTAAATGCAATTTGGCTACTATGTTGGGCTAGAGTGTCAGTGAGAGACCTAAATGCATGTAGTGTGTCAATCTCTACAACCTCCTTCACTGTAAGAGGGATAACTAAATGTTGTGGGGGTTTTTTGGTGTGGTTCATCCTAGGTTGACTAACTATAATACGTGTACCTGGACTAGTCTGTGCAGAGCCACCTCCTCAACCATAAAACCTAGAAAAGTCAAAATAATTGGGGACCTCACTAAGTAAAAACTCACAATACAATTTCTTCAAAAATAAAGAGGAACCTTGTTGTTGTTGCATGGTGGACAATAAAAAACCATCCACCATTGGTCCCAAAAATTATTTTTAATCCGGTCTTCATGACACCAATGGATAGGGAATCGATTGCAATTAGTCGGGAGGGGGGAATTGGTTATGGGTCTATAAATAGTGCACAAATGTGGTCTTTTCCATTTTTTTTTCTTTCACGGCCGCATGTGATAATTTTTTTGCATACCAATGCCTAAAATCAGCTCTAAAAGTATTCCATCTATCTATTTGGTTTATTATAGAGTCAACTTCGCCAATCAATGTTTGAAGCATGTTGGCTAAAGTCATATGGCCTAAATTTGTGGAATGATTTTGTCTGATAGTGTGAATAAGGTTATGAATGGTAATTTTTATTTTCTCATATTTTTGTAATGATATCACCTTGGGTTCCTAATGGTTCTGTGGGGACGGTAGGAGCCACTAGAGGTGGAGGAGGGTTTTGAGGAGGGGTTTTTAGGAAGTGGAGGAATGTTTGAAGGAATTTGAGGATTAGTGGCTTGTCGAGCAACTGACAAAACAAAAAAAAATTATACATAAACAAAAGATTGAAAAACCCATGAAAACCACAAATAAAAACCTAAAATGCAAGAAAATTGATCAAAAATGAGGGCTTACCTCTTTATCTCGTTGGCATCATGTAAATTATCGTGATATAAAAGTAAAAAGTATAACTTGGAAGGGTAATGTAAAGCGTGGGTGTCAACAATGGAAAAAATACGTGGTTTGGAGAAAATGGTGGGGAAAAATGAGGTTTGCAGCTATTTTTTTGGTATCAGAGGACCGCGATCGTAATTTATAAACCGTGATCACAGTTTTATGATCATGGTCTTAGGTTTGGGAATTTTATGAACCTAACAAAATAGACTGTGATCATGGTTCATAAAATTTTTACCCTTTACAAAGATAGAGTAAAAGGAGAAAACCCAGTGGGAACCCCCCATAAAAGAGAGAAAATAAACTCACTCAAGAAAACTAGAGAAGAATAAGAAGTGGGTCCTAGGAAATAGACTTGATGAGGTACCCATGTACAATGATCATCCCCCATACTAGAGAGAGAAAGAAGTGAGGACAAGAATGTCCCATAAGAAGATTTTCAATGATGTGGTCCTCTGCATAAATATTGAAGAGAATCCATCGACATTGTACAATGTTCCTACCCTTAGGAAGGACAAAAAAGTAGTAGTAAAATCCAACCCACTCTATAAAGGAAGAAGAATCTTGCAATACATTTATCTTTGCACCTATTTTGTAACTGAAAGGTGGCATAGGTCTGGAAAAAGTGTGAATAAAAAAATTGGGAATGCCACTGTAGTGTATGTGTCAAAGAAAGAAAATGTTAGAGGGATAATGACCCTCATAAAGGGATCCACAAGAAGAGGTGGATCATGAAACATATATGAAATAGTGTAAGTGATAAATTTTCCAGGGATGAAACTCCCAATGAGAGAGATGAATGGCTCCTCCAGAATGTGTGATGGCTTAATCAGAGCATATTCCTATAATAAAAAATAAGCAAAATTTGTAAATAGACAACTCAGGTTAGGAAGATAATTATATCAGTGGGGTTGCTCAATGATATCAATGTATGACAAGAATGTATTAGCATCACAACATGAAGTGGGAGAAGGAGACTTCTACAAAGAGATGTTGATAGTTCAAGATGAAGTAACGTTACACTCAAAGGTAGTACCTGGTGTATGTGGAGTTTCATCAACTGATAAATCAATATGCAATTGAGCATGAGAGTAAATGGTCACATCTATATTAGAGGAAAGTTGTCTAATAGAAAATTGTTATAAAGAGTGAATGGAAGAATGAACATGGGAAATAATGAGCTCTGTGGAGGAAAAAATAAGGAGAGTGTGCTCAATAGAAATATCTTGTGGTGAATAATCAACATGGGACTCACAAGTAGGAATATGTTCATAAGAACACTCAGAAATGAAAGGGATGTGGGAAGGGAGAGAATATATGGTGGCACTAGAGTGGTCCAGGGAAGTGTCACTGTCATATGGTGAAACAATGTCACCATACATCTGTCAGGTAATGGTATAAGTAGTGAAAGGGAACTTGGTGTGTTGAAACAAATGTAATATATAACCAAAAATAGTAAGACCAAGAAGGCCATAGACCTCATCATTATGGTTAAAACCAATCATCCTTCTGTAGAGGCTCGTTAGTCTTAAGAAGGAGACCATGGATATAGGGAAGCAAACCATGCATAATGCAATGATTGATAAGTATTTCCTTCCAAGACAGAAATTTTCTAGAGTCCAGCATAACAATAGAATAGTGAAACTCCATAATGTAGATACACCCCCTAAATTATCCCAATTGACACTTTATAACTTAGTGTAAAAAGTACAAGTCCCCATAGAGTTTTGCAAGAACCCCCACAAAATGTGGCACTTTATAAAGTAGTGTTTTTACAAAAATAAATGGAACCGTCATGAAGAGGGCAAAAAAACATGCACTTTTGACCAAAATGACTCTCAAATCTGAGATGCTATTCAAAAGTTATAGCAAAACATGTTTCCCATAACTAATGGCTTATTTAATTAAGATTTTACAAGATCATTAAAAAAATGTTGGAAATGAGAGAAAAGGGGATCGTGTGTATACTTGTTAGAATCAGAAATTAATGAAGAATGTGATGCTTTAGATTTTGAGGGGGAGTTGGCCTCCTTCCAACTTAGGACTCGCCCTTTGTCTTCATCGGGTGAAGTTACAAGGTTTAAAAACAAGTAAAACAATAATATTCATCTCCTTTGCAATGCCAATGATATTGTTTTATACCAAAAACTAAATAAAAGTGAGGCTCCCCCTACATCAACTCCAAGCACCATAGGTCACCAAGCCTATTATTACACATAAATAATAACTAAAATCACTTTAACCTTCCCTTTACAATATTATGAAAAACAAAATCAGCCTTTCCTTTGAAAATGAGTAGGAATTCTAACTTGACCTTGTTGACGGTCAAGGACAAGAGTTGGAAGTGAGAAACCCACATGAGTTAGGGCACTACTGGAAAGGTGGCAGAGGATTTGGTGAGTGAGAACAAGTCAAGACATGTAAAAATAATTTCCCTCTGAGTTATTTAAAATGTCCTTGATTCAAGAAAGTACATAGATAAAGAAGGTTTTTAATGATAATTCCTGCTCCTATTACAAGTTAATGCAAGGGTATACAAGAAATCAAGAAACTCAAATTTATGGGAGGGTTTAAGGCTACCTCCTGATGTAGATGATGATGGAAATGATGAAGGTAGAAAATTATAGTTTTGGATTGGAGAGATGATAGTTACAATAGAGGACATGTAACATGGTGATGGTGGACCCATTAGAGGAGGTAGGGGAGCCATGTGATAGTGATGATGATGTGTGATTTGGAGATGGGCTTTTAGAGTGGATGGAGGAGGTATATCATGAGTTTTGGATATATGTTACTGAGAGGATGTGGGTAACCCAAGAGGCTGAGGAGAGGGCGCATGTAGAAGAGGGGAAGGAGGAGGAAGCGTATGAAGGAGAGGAGGAGGCATCGCCTAAAGGAGAGGAGGGTGTAGATAGAAGGGTGGTATATGAGATAGCTAGGTTATAGGAAAAGTTAGGTGTTATGCGCTAGGAGAGGGACATAACATGATAAGAGGCCATGGGGTTACACCAAGAGACAGACCTGGCCATACAACAACATAACCGGTACTACAGAAAGAGGAAGGTCTCAAGGAGTGAGGCACAAGGGGCTTCATAGGGAGTTGATAAGATGGATTCACCTTGTACTGTATCACTAGAGTAGTACAAGGCATTGGGTGAGGAGGTGCACTACTATGAGCACATTGTTACATCTAGACTGCCTGATGTGCCAAGGTATACAACATACTTGGTAGGAGAGAGGAGACCAAAGAGAGTAGCATGAATGGCGCCATCCAAGAGAATGGATAGTGTGGTGTAGACGAGGTGGGATCTGAGTCTAGATAATGGGAAAGGAAGTAGAGAGGGAGGTGTACATGCCCCTACACTAGGTGCACCGAGTTTGGGATTCAATTTTTCTGACCTATAGTTCACCAAGTAGTGGGAAAACATTTTATATAGATTTTGATATGGATTTCGATGTATAGATTTTTGAGATAGAGCTCCAATAGAGGCATATCACGGATGTATGGAATTTTTTTGACTAAAATACATATATACATATAGTTTTTTCATGGCTTATATGTGTTGTGTGACAATCTATGTGATGGATGTGGATATTTTATTATGTTATGGATGTTGATTTAGATGTTGGATGTGATGTGATGCATATTAATGATGTGATATTTTGATTACTTGATTTGATGTGGTATTTTTATTAGATCTTATATGTATAATGATTATATGTTGACATGGACGTGTGATGTATGGATTAAATGACTTGATTTGATGATATGATAGATGTTGATTAGGAAATGATTGACATATGATAGATATGAGATGACTTAGATTAGAATAGATGTGATGGTTTTAGATGTGTATGTTAGATTAGATGTAAACACATTATGTGATGGATGAATATATGTTTAGATGTAGGGGATGATGTAGATATAGGTGACATCTTGATTTGATGGATGGTGATTTAGATATTTATTATATGTTAGGGATATATGGTGGATTTAGATTAAATGATGTAATAAATGGATTGGATATGGCTATAAAAGTTAGGATAATGCGGTTGGAAAGGGAGTGAACTTGGTGTGGTGACCCAAGTGAGATAAATTTCACTTCATCATAAAGTGGAGCATACGTGGAAAATATTCTTTTAAACTAGATTAGAGGCAAAGCATGAGAGGGAAAAATACAAAGAAATGCACTTGTGACCACTGATACGTGTTAACACATAAATAATGGTAGGTAGTCACATTTAAGACCATGAGAGAAAAGTGGAATTCATGCTTATAGGCCCACTGTAGACGTGAAAAATGGGTTAAGATGGAGCCTTTATGTGTCAAATAGGTTCTCCTTAGGTGATATCCCAGGTATATGCCCCATCTCTGAGCAATATGGCATAAATTGATCAATGTGGGAAGTTTATGGATGATAGGAAAGTTGATCAATGCGGGAAGATTTCTGGGGATGTTTGTTTTTGATTTTTTATTTTTCTTTTGAGACTTTAAGAAGGCTAATAAATGCGAGAAGCCTTCGCTTCCATGATATAAAAAAGTAGTAATCCTTCAAGGGAGTGGTCTACGATTAGGATTTTTTCTTTGGATATTTCATTTTTTACTTTTACTTCAGATAATATGATGAAATATATGATAGTTTTCGTGTGAGGGATCATTCTATACTTGTGACATTATTTTCTTGATATGCATAGCTTTCCATTGAGAGAGCAGTATTTTTTTTTGGATAAGATAGCTTTTTGATATGAGCATCCAAAATTTTGACTTTTGGATAGAGTTGGGGATAGCCTAGTAGACCACTTGGGGAGGGGAAGATAAGATGTACAAGTGAAACCTATGGACCCTTAGCATGGTTCCACTAGAAGGTGATCGATGTAATGATTTTGGGGTTCCCACTAAAAAGGAGGAAATTTTGCGCAAGGAATATGCTATGAGCAGAGCTATGGTACTCATATTTAAGATTATAGATAGGAAAGTGATGATAGACCACATAATTCCAAATCATTATGATGAGAGATGGAAAAGATGGTGATGGAAATGAGATATTAGGATGTGACTAAGATCACACTGGTAAGTATGTTAATAGTAGAAAGGTCGCAAGTGCAAGGTGTTGAGAGGTTCCATTTCTAGTTTACCATCAAGATGGGATAAGCGATAGGCTCTAGACCCATAATTATGCTTGATAATATAAGGTCTAATATAGATGGGAGAAAAATTTCTACATTGGATCTTTTCTAGAGTAGTGACATTCTGATTTTCTTGTAAGACAAGGTCATCGATGTTAAACTCGTGTTCTTTGAGATGTTTGTTGTAAGAACATTTGATACACTCTTGATATATGCGATGATGTTGAAGAGTGATTAAACAACATTTGTCTAGCAATTTAAGCTGGGCTAGATGCTCCTAACGATAGTCCTTGTCATAGATAAAGTTAGAGAGAAACATGTGTGAATGTGATTTGGAATATGAGGGGAAGAATGACTTTAGAGCCACAAACTAAAGAGAAAGGCTTAGCGCCCGTAGAGGTAAAATGCTAGTCTAATAAGACCAAAGGGAAAAGGAGACGTGAAAATTCTAATTATGTCCTGATTTGTAAATTATTTTAGCTAGAATATTATGAAGAGTCTTATTAGTGGCTTCAACTTGTCGGTTAGCTTGAGGATAATAAGGAGAAGAAAATATAATATTAAAGATGAAAGAGCCACAAATCTTCTTAAGGTATTTGTTTTTTAAGGACTTTACATTGTCCGTGATGATTTTATGGGGAACGTTGAAGCGACAAATGATGTGTTGATATACGAAGTCGACGATTTTGTTAGCTTTGGTGGATGTGAGTGGAATAGCTTCTACCCATTTGGTGAAGTAATAGGTAGTGGTGATAATGGAATGATGGCACTAATAAGAGCTTGGATTGATGAGACCAATAAGGTCGAGGCCCTATTGTGAGAAAGGCCATATATCTTGAATTGGTTGTAAGGCCTGACTAGGGATACGTATGAGTTTGGAATGCTGTTGGAATTTGACACACTTTTTAACATATTCACAGCAGTCCTAGTTGAGGGTGGGCCAATAGTATCCCATCTAAAGAACACGTTTGGTGATAGACATACAACTAAAGTGTCTGCCAAAGATACCATCATGGAATTATTAGATGGCGTGGGTAGATTCATGTGATTTAAGGAAACCGTAGTAAGATGCCATCAAAACCACATTTACAAAGGATGCCGTCAAGGATTGTCACACCCCACAATTTTAGTATTTTTGATAGAAAGGATAAGTCATAAAATGTTGAATGGTTTACAAGGGCATGGGTACAAACATTTTTTTATAGCTAAGTATACAACTACACATGCGTATGTATATCTTGAAAAGGGTATACACACTTATGTGTAGTTGTATACGTAATCACGTAACAGAGCTTGTTGTCTAATGTTCATTAAATTACTTGACATTTTGTAACTTATTCTTTCTTCACTTGCTTATATGAGGTTGATTTACCTTGCTAAATTGTAATTGTTATCTACCTTGTTGGGTATCATGATTTGCAATTATGATAAACTTATACTTGCTTGTACAATATTATTTCAGAATTTAGAAATAATTATGAATGTTTAAAATTTCTAACTCCGTTTTGGCTATATGATGGTCATTAATCTACAGTGGAAAGATGGAATTTGATTAAGACAAGTAAATCATTAGTTCGTCCAAGTAAAGGTTAAGTTGATTTAATGATATTGAATCTAAAAGTTCAATGCAATTCCTTTTATATCAAGAAAATAATAACTCATTTTATTACTTGCTTGAATGTTATGATAAGCTTGATAATAGTGTATAAAATGTGCTATTTATATATTTAGAAATTGCACTATATTGTAGATAAAAAATTGTTGACCGATTGTGACTCTTTGCTAAGAGATCAATATTGTATTTTTTTATTTATGACATTGTTTGGTTTACACTCATCTGCACTTAACTATTATTGGGGTTAGTTATTCTTGTTTTAAACTTGCAATGTCATACCCCCACTCCATTTGCATCAGAATATATAGTTTTTTATGGTCTAAGACCATGGCATATGTCATGTGGTTGTTGGTGACTATTATCTTAAATTGGTATCTTTTATTGTTAAGAGCACAATTGTCTTTGATCATAGCATCTATAAGTAAATTAAACATAATATATTGTGTCGGTCGGAGAATCCCCTCTAAAATCTCGGATGAGGTTATAATGTGTTGTTATACAAATATCATAAGACCATACGTTATGGAATTGGTATCATTGATAAACTTATAAAGGATATTATAATTCCTTAGCCAAAGCATCATGTCAATATTGTTGTAATTAATATCGATGGATGTTGTAAATATTTTAAAAATACTAATCACTTAGCATGATGTAAAATTGAATGCATTTTGTTGTAAAATGGTGACTTGGTCCTCACCATACTCGAGACCCTTATAATTATTTGATTCAATAAGTTTTGGTCCTTGACCAAACTAGAATTGTATTAATTGTTTTATTATTCAAAATAGTCTATCAACCATGTAAAGAATCAAGATTTAATTGTATTATTTATTATCCTAAAACTACACCGCCAAAATGGAGGGAATTAATGAAGAAATTCAATACTTCACTATGTGGTAGCAATGCAGTGGGAAGAGCATTAAAATCCTTGAAGGAGGTGAAAATTTTCCAAGAAGTTACCTCACATACAACCTCCACTTCATTTTTATTTTTAGCGAGTTATAAACTCTAGCTCATCTTTTGATCAACCAAGTTTCAGGCGATGCGTGGAGGTTTTTAGTTTAGATATAGTTATATTTTCTTTTGTGGAAGTTGGAGAAATTATCAATATTTACTTCCCTATAAATATGAGAGGGATAGAAGGATATCAGGGTTCAAACTCTTGACTAATGCTAGAGGCGATATTATAGGAAAATGTCTTTGTTTTGTAGAAGGAGCTAACTAATTCACAGACATGGTTATTAACTCTGTTTCCTTGCTATTTTGTTATTAAATAATGGAATGTTTTCTTATTGATTTTGATTATTACTGAAGCTGAATAATAAATTACCTTTTCTTCTATTCATATAAATTTGGTAGTTTCTTGGTCTAGGTGTTCTTCACCGTTATGGGTGCTCGATTTTATGTTTGGAAGGTATTATTATTTGGGTTATTTATCTGGACATTTGGGACTGAGAATTGAAGTTATATTATTAGTGTAAAATAATAGTAGGGTTGAATAACGATTTTCTTAATCTGTAATTATGAGTGGTGGGGGTGATTCCATTTCTAGCTAAGGTGTTTCTCTAGCCTTTAGATTCTATATTTTACTTGGTAAAGATATTGGTAGCTTGAATCACTTAGGTAGTTGTGATTATATAGTCAAATACATTTCTCCTCCTAAAGTACGTGACACCAAGTTACTTGCAAAACTTAAATGGTTTTCTTAAACCCTAGCCTTTGGGAATATATATATATATATATATATATATATATATATATAAGATAGGCTCTCAAATTTATTAGTTTATGATGACTATTGGGTTTGCCTTTCTTTGGGTTCTCTTTCACCGAGTTTTGTTGATCCTTGGTTTGTTTGTCAAAAGGTGTTGATTGATGGTTGATATTTTGACTTGAAAATTATTGTGCTTAATTAGGGAGGTTGGTTCAATTTGAATTAGCCACTTGTTAGATGTTGTAGTGATTAACCACAGCTAGGAAGTAGTGTGGTGTCAAGAGTTTTCTTCGATTAATCTTATTCAAATGTTGGGTTCAGTTTTAAACCAGTTCTTTTACCTGGGTTGATACTTAACAGAATAATGAAAAATTATGAAGACCAAATTTGGTTAAGATTATTAGAATTTGCATTTCAAAAGTATCATTATTTATAATTTTGCTAAGTAAATTTTGGATAATATATATTAGGAAAGTGGATGTGAATCTTTGTTTGGTAAATGCTTAAATATTAAGTTGGGAAGTGGATGTGAATCCTTGTTTGGTAAATGCTTAAGTATTAAGTTGGAAAGTGGATGTGAACCTTTTCTTAGTAAATGGTGAAGTATTAAGTTGGAAAGTGGTTATGGATACAAGATGATCATTCTGTTGTCAAGAGTTAGGAATTAAGATTATTTAAATTGTGGAATATTTTTGTGATTTTATTTAATGACCTATTCAGAAATATAGAAATTTGTAACAGTGGAAGGTAAACATATTAGTTCTTTTTTATTGCATTCACTTGTAGATATGTTTAAAAGGTTAATATGAATAGTTACATTAACCTCATATTGTTAATGTTGGATAAAATTTGTGCTTAGAATATAATACCCTGGTGAGATGAATTAAAATTTAAAGAATGTATATATGTGTGATTGAAGAAAGTACTTGTTAATGCTTATAGAACATTGTGCTTGAGTTTATATTATTTTTTCTCAAAAAGGGGTGTACTTGATGAAATACCTTTAAATATGACAGTTAATTTTTCATTACTTCGTATCAAAGTAGTTAGACAAGGAGTTGTATTTCCATTCTGATTTAGTAGAACTGACCATGTTTAAATAACTATTTTCAGACTGCATGTTTTATAAAGTTTTCAAATTGGATTAAAGAATGGTTTATGACACATTGAGATTATTGTTGTACTATTTCATATGAGTGTAATAAATGTATTAGTATGTTCAAAAGAGAAATACATTACTTTACATGATGTAAGAAAGGCATTGAAGGCCTAATGTAATTTATTGATTGGCTGCATTATCATTATGTACTTAAAGACAAGGTTTATCCTCCAGTATATGAATACATACGTTGTTATTTTTACAATGTACTTGAGTTTTACAAAGTGTTATAATGCCAAAATTATGGAAGAATATGAATGCATTAATACAAGTACAATTTTATTATTGATTTCATAATGACTGATTTTAGTTGTATGTTAAGACAAAACTTATAATATGAAAAACATTAAAAAATTTGTTAAATTTCATTTGCAATTTATTTAATACATCAAAAAAATTAACTATACATTAAAAGATATATAAACACTAATTAATCATATGTTCAATGATTAATCATATAAGTATGTTAACAACCTATTATTGTGATAATGCGAAAGAGATAGTTATAAAAAATGTTATCTTGTTGGTATGTTATGATTTATAATCATTAAAAATGATGTGTAATAATGTGTACCTTTCTTAACATGAATATGAAACTGAAAAAAACTAGTGACTATTGATAAACATTAATGCAAATTTAATCAATGCTTCAAAATGGTTTTTAAGATTACACTTAAATTAAACCTAATCAATTATCATAGATGGATATAGTTGACAACCACACAGAAGTAGGTACATGCTTATGCAATGACTCGTGGAGATCATTTCCTACCTCTAACGTGGTTTGGATATCATCTTGAAACTTAGTTAACCTATCTGTAGGATGAAGGTTTACATTGTTGTAAATGAATAAAATAAAATTGTTAATTGTAAACATAAAATTAAATAACATGAAAGAATCCTGATACTATGAATGAGACTGTTGTGCGGTGACTGTAGGGACAGCTTTCATGTGGCTTTTGTGTAGCCACAAAGCCAAGCTTGCTAGTGCAATGCTAAAACTATGTGCATAGTAATGCAAATAATTGATTTCATTGTCTATCACCATTCTTATTTTAAATTTTTTCATAAGCAGGACGCTGACACTAAGAAGATACACATGATTCTACGTACCTTTAAAAATTTCTAACCAAATGATATACTGGGTAAATCGGCTCATGTAGAGCATTGAAATGGGATCGAGAAGGATTTAAACCCTTATAGTTACACATGGTTATCATAGGTTGTCAAGATAGATTCTGAACATTAATTAATGTTAGATTAATTTGTTGTAAGTTATTAATCATTGAAGGAATCAAGATAATTAAATGGAATTTTTTTTAAAAAAAATCCCTTAGTTTGATGAAGGATAATTTAGGGTTGTTACAAGGATAACATAATGGTTAGTGTGTTGAAGAAATGAACTCCTACCATTTTTGGATAGATCGGAGGGAATTTTGCATACTGATAGGTAGTTGAAGATTTGAGAATACTAGAGATCTAATTGATTGGTGTCAACATGATTGACATGAGGAAGCTCATGGGTATGGGATGGTTGATCAAGACAATGAAAAACAATATAAATCTTACATTCTTCGGTTGCCCATGGGATGAGAGACATGAGGGATGCCACAGTATCTGTAAATTGGTTGGATGAGTGAGGGATAGATTGGATGGTATATTGATAAAAAGCCTCAAGAAAAAAATTGACGACATCCTTGTATTTTTTAGGGACTTCATTTTTGTAATTTCATAAATAGGGATGGAAGCCTGTATAATTTTATTAATGTGAAAATATTCAACCATTACAATGGAGTGCTGCCAATTGTTATAGGAATTATACATCCAAGTACAGACAAACCAGATGTTGCAACAAAGAAACAATAAATAATCCTGTACACATATCCAATTGCAAATATGTGGTTAATGACACAAGCTTCCAAAAAAACCATCTGGGAAGCATAAATACAAAATTACAATATAACGCGATATACAATATGCATCTAATACGTAATCAAATAATATGGTTAAAGATCATAACCATACAAAAATATACAATAAATAATTACCTTAATTATTAATTAGCTAAGGTAATACAATGCATAAATTAACTAAGTAAAGTAAGTTTACCTAGCATGCCCCCCCTTAATTTTACATTGAATTAAGGGATGAGGAGAGGAACTCTCTGAATAACTCAAACTTGTCATGTGTAATTTACTTTGTGAAGATATATGATCGTTGTTCAGCTGTTGGACAAAATTGAATCTATATGTTGTGCTTCAAGACATGCTTACATATGAAATGTACCTGTACCTCAATGTGTTTTGTTCTTTCATGAAAAACTAGATTGCAAACAAGTTTGAGAACACCTTCATTTGTCAACATACATGGTGGTCAGGTTTGTCCTATGTGGTATTCCAAGTCCTTCAAAGTATGTGGCATAACCAAATCGATTCATAGATAGACTTCTCTGTAGCAGAATGATACTTCGGCTTCTGTGGAAGAATGAGAAACAAAGTGTTGTTTCTTACTTCCCCATGATATTGGTCTAGATCCCATAAACGAACACAAACCCTGAAGTGGATTTTCTGTCATCAATATTTCCTGCATGATCTGAATTTGAATATCCTGACAAGAAGAAGTTTTCATTATTCTTGTATTCTAGACCAATATCCATTCATCCTTTGAGATATCTCAAGATGTGCCTTGATTATTTCTGAATGAAAAATTTTGGGTTCCTACATGAACCTGGATAGATAGCTCACTACAAAGCTGATATCTAGTCTAGTGTAGGTTAGGTAAATGAGACTCCCAATCAACTTCTGATAGAGAGTGGAATTTACCTCAGGAGATGGATCTGAATGAGATAACTGCAATCTGTTCTCCATAGGTGTAGCAATTGGTGTGCAATCCATCATCCTAAATTTCTTGACTGCTATCTTGGTATATTTCATCTAAGAAACAAATATTTGATTCTCTTTCTGTCCATACTTCCAATCCAAGACAATAGTGCATTAACTCGAGATCTGTCATGTCAAATGATCGATTAAGATATTTCTTCATTTATCGATCATCCTCACTAAACTACTAGTGATGACTAGATCATCAACATAGACAACGATAATCACAATATCTCCCCCCCCCCTTCTTTTTGAGGTAAATATTGGGATCATATGGATTTCTAACAAATCCATGTTATACGAGATGCTCATCAATTTTGATGTACCATGCCTGGGGTGCCTGTATGAGGCCATATAGAGATTTCCTGAGTCTACATACCTTTTTTCTTGACCAAGTACAACATATCCCTCAGGTTGAGTCATATAGAATTCTTCTTGTAAATATCCATTCAGGAAGGAAATTTTTACGTCCATCTGATGGACTTTCCAACCAAACTGTGCAGCTAGAGTAAAGATCATCCTGATCATTTTGATCTTAGCTGTGGGAGAAAATGTCTCCTCATAGTCAATGCCTTCTTTTTGTGCATACCCCTTTGCTACTAGTATCAATTTATACTTGTCTACTGTCCCATCTACTTTGTACTTCATTTTGAATATCCATCTGCATCTAATGGGTTTCTTCCCTGGTGGAAGATCGACATGTTTCCAAGTTTTGTTTTTCATTACTGACTGATACTCAGCATTCCATGGCATATTTCCAAGATTTTGACTGTAGGGATTCCTAGACTAGTAGAGGGCTCATCAAATTCAATAACTCTACTCATCAAAGAAAATTTACTTCTTCTCTTGCTTTACTGTGAGTTTGTGGTCCAGGGGTGGATGTATCTAGTGGAGCATCCATTCTTACATCTCATAACGTGTTAGTATACCACTTGGGCATACGTTGAACTATTCCCATGGGTTGTGGTTCTATCAGATCATTACCATCATCCCCATCATCACTTTCATCATCAATGGGAACATCAATTTCATTTTTACAAATAGGTGAAGAATTTACATCAGGTGAGTCTGGAGGAGGAGCCTCTGCTTCCTTCTTCTCAAAGAACTCAACATCTCTTCTGGTGTATACTTTTTTGGTCTTTCGGATCCATCAATCTGTACCAAAGAGTTTCTTCATTGTACCCAATGAAGATGAGTTTTTGTGACTTCATGTCCAATTTATTTCTATTTTCTTGGGTATGTGCATACTTTCTTTACACCCTAAATACTTTAAGGTGTGCAACAGATGGTTTCTATTTTGACCATGCTTCTTGTGGTGTTACTCCTTCAAGAGAAACTGTGGGCACTCTTGTTCAACAAATACACTATTGTCTTTGCTGCTTCTGCCCAAAATGTCTTTGCAAGTCCAAAATCATCAATCATGCATCGCACCATTTCCATGATAGTACGATTTCTTCTCTCAAAAACACCATTCTACTGCGGTGTGTGTGGAGGAGGCATTTGTTGATAAATCTGTGAGCTTATAGGTAGGATTTGAACTCATCACTAGTGAATTCCCCCCTCGATCTAAGTAAGAGAGTTCTGATGTGATGACCAGTTGCATTCTCTACAGCCACTTTGAAATTTTTGAAGGTTTCAAAAGCTTCACTTTTCTTGTGAAGACAAAAAATCCACATTTTTATTGAGAAATCATCAACACAAAACATGAAGTACTAAAATCCAGAATGAATCGGTTTCATTAGACCACAAATATCGGTATGAAGCCAGATCAAGCTTTCCATGAGCTCAAAAATTAATCTTCTAAATGAAGCTCTATGTTGTTTTCCTGCTCAGGTAGTGAGGACACTTATCTGTATCCTTCTGAAGAGATGGTAACCCATGTACCATATTGTGTTGGTGAAGTGTCTTGAGATACTTGAAACTAACATGACCAAGTCTCTGATGCCATAACTATGAAGAGGTAGAATTCTTAGCCATAAGTGCCTGACCATATCTATGGAGAAAATAAATTTGGAACATTCGTCCCACATTAGAGGATTTTGCAACTAATTTTCAAGCCTCGTGATTTGTCTCTAATTAAACACGTTTTCTTGTCCGGAATGACTATCAAAGTAAAATTTCAAGTTTTGATCTAGGAGTTAACTGACTGAAAATATATTTTTAGTCAACCCAGGGACATATAATACATCTGATAATCTACAGTTGTGTGAACCAAGGGGTAGAGAAATGTTCCCAATCCCCTGAACTGTGTATGAAGAATCATCACCCAATGAAACATGGTTTTTCAAAGGCATGTCCCTCATTGAAGTAAACCAATCTCTGTGGCCGGTCATGTGTTGAGTGGCTCCTGAATCAACATACTAGACATCACTAGATGACGTGGAAGGTTCACTTGATCGAGCAGTGTACAAGTAGTCTTCATTATCTAAATGTTCTTCTTGCTCAGCAATATTTCCTTGTTGATGGGGTCTTCTTTTCCAGTTCCCCTTTTTCTTCCCTTGATTGTAGTTTGAATGTCCCTTGTGATATTTTTGGTGTTGAGGTACAGAATTACTTGATGAACCTTTCTTGTATGTATTATACCAACAATCTTTCAACTCATGTCCTCTTTTATAGATTGGACATTGATTCTTCTTATTGTTGTTTTTCCCCATGTTGATACTAATTCTGATGTTGGGAATTTTGATAGGAATTAGATTTCCTTTTCCTTTTCCTTTCCATTTTTGATGCAAAGAAAGTGTCTGCTCCTCTTCATCATCCTTATTATGCATGGCTTCCTCTTGTTGCAGTAGGTTTACCAGCTTGTCAAAACTAACTATTGTATCTAACAAGTTTAGTGTTGTTACAAAAATTTGGTAAGAAGAAGGGAGATGATCTCAGAACAATGGGAATGAGAGCATCATTGTGACCACTTCTCCTAGGGCTAGAAGTGAAGCCCTCAATTCTGAAACTCTTCTTAAGAAAGCTTTTATTTTCTCATTTTTCTTAAACTTCAATGTGTGTAACTGACTCTGCAAATTCAGTATGACATTTTTGTTTTTGGCCTCGTATACCTATGCTCAACTTATCCCACACTTCTTTGGTTGTTTTGACATCTCGAATGTGGGGTTGCACATCATTAGACACTCCAAACAAGATGATCATATTGGCCTTCTGATTAGATCTATCAAACTGTCATTGTTGTGTTGTATCAGTAGTTGATCTGGTTAAAGTAACCATTCACAATAGACAAGATCTCTTCAAACTCAAGTTGTGTCTTGATTTTTGTCTTCCATGTAGTATAGTTATCTTCCTCTGAGGAGTTGAGAATCTCGAAGAAAAAACTTGGGGGAATTGGTGCCCATTTTATAGAATCAATTGACAAAGGGTAAGGCTCTTATCACTCTAGGTATATGGTATCTAAATCTACATACCATTTGTATGATATACCAAAATTTTCTATATACACACCCTTTCGATATACTCATCGGTACATGGAAGAATATTTCCCTTTCTATATACTCAGTAGTACGTGGAAGAGGTGTTAACATACGTGAAATAATCTGATACGTGGTACCAAGACAATACTGTAAGGGGTCTATGTAATTATTGACACCAGATCAAAGAAATATCCTCATACACGCACGTAACTTCATTATATACTCAGATAATTTCAATGTTTGGATTTACATCATGAAATAATTCACAGACAGATGGGATGGCCTCAAAGTGTGTGTATTATGTCCTTATTTCTCCCCATCAATTTATAGGGTCGATGCTCAGACAATGTTGTTGTAACTATATTAGGTGTTAAGTATAGAAGTAGTCATGACATCTTTACCCGTAAGTGCTTCCCAAAGGCACTATATATATATATCGAATGCAGTGAATGAGATCCGAAGATCTCATGAGTGTTTACAGAACCAAAATTTTCATTATTTTTGTATTACAAATACTCTACTAGTTTATGAGCAATTACAATTTTGCAGTTGAATATGGTAACTTGTAAATTAGTACAATTCACTAAAAAATTACACTAAAATTTTACAATTACATCCAATATGTTGAATGGTAGGAAAATTGTTTTTGTTTTTCAAGGTCCCTGATGGCCTTCAGAGAGCCCAATATGGATTTTAGTAAAAAAACCACAAAAAAATAGCTTAAAAAGTAGTTTTTAGGTAGTCCCCTTCTTTGGAAAATTTTGATCAGACATGAAAAAAAAATGTAATGTGGGAGAAAAAAATTAACCCTTTTTTAATGTTTTCTCTGCTAAATTATAGTAGGGGGTTTAGCTATCTCTACTGGATTTAGTTATGGTTTTAGCCACCAACTATGGTGGTCTGGATATAATTTAGTGCTAAATTCAATTATTCCCACCAAATTTGGTAGTGTGAGTGGTGGGGGATTTGAAGCATGTACTCTACCTACTGGGAAGTGTCTTACAATAAGTTAACACTAGCCAATGTGGTGATCTAAGCAGTAAACATATTAAACAAAGCAAATTGTATTTGATTGAGTGTAAAATGTAAAACTATACCTCTTGAAATGAAATGACAGTTTGGTCGCTAAAGGGATGGTTTTGATGGTTATGGCAAAGACAAAGGATTGTGGATTAGGGTTCCGAATGAAGGTGAATCTGAGTGTCTAAGACACCTTTGAATGATTTTTCTTCCTATGTTTTCACCATTGTTTTGTATTCCATCACTTTTTATTATTTGATGCACTCAATTTTATTTGCAATGCATGCAGACATTTTTGATGCCTTTGATGGTTACTTTTTATAGGAATTTGCATGAGGTATCCTAATAGTAGGGATGGATGGCTGGGAAGTTGAGGAAACTTGCTCCAATATTTGCTTCAAATCAGTGGTCGGTCCTCATGACATCCTCAACTACAACATTTAGAGCAATCTCGTTTGAATAAAGAGAACCTAACCTAACTCAATAAAGCAAAGGCATGACTTATCGCTTGAGAGGTGCTCGGAAGCTAGTTGAATTCCTGACTCGGAATCTCTAATACAAAGAGATATACTCAGATGCAACACAATGAGTGGATTTTCCATGGGTTGATTGATTTTCAGATATGGTAGGAGTAGTGTTTTGGATGGATCAATTTGCATAGGCAAGTTTTCCTAACACAACTCCTTCCAAATGACCAGGTGACTTGGTTTACAAAACTAAATACAACAACATCATAGTGTATAAGATTGAATAATGTAATGTGGGCTCTATCCTTGTGAATGCACAGCCAATAAAAAACATGCTGGGAGGTACTCCACATGGCGGTGGGATCGATGAAGTATTTTGTAATGTTAACTCACCAATCTAGGAACTCAGTTTTCAATACAACCATCTCAATTAGGAGCTCTTTAGGAGCTTAGTGAGGACTCGGTGTGCTTCAAATTTGACATATTCCCCTCCAAATGTAGAACGGATGCTAAATGCAACAGAGACTAAATTTAACCTCTAAATTTAGAGGTAAAACCCCTAATGGGGAAAGAATAATATTTTTTTATTTCTTTGTATGATGTACCCTGCACTAGTGAAAAACAAAAATTGTGTCTTAAACACTTGGAATGAACAGAAGGTTGTGGGGTGGCAAAGATGGGGCTGGGAAGTTACAGCAAGCTACACAGGATTTCCAAATGTTGCAAAAGCTTCTCCAAGCTCCTCTATCTCTTCTACACTCTCTTTCCACACCTTCTCTATTCACAAGTCCATATTAACTTTCTCTAGTACAAAATGTAGTTTAGCAACACGGACATAAGCCTGATTATTTCATTGATATTCAGGAAAATCAACATTACAATGAATGTGTTGCAATTCTTATAGGAATTGAACAACCGGATAAAAACAAATAAGTATGTTGCACAATTGCAACAATAATTTGATTTACATATGCTTCCAAAACATCCAAAAAGAAGAATTACATTATGGTTATTAAAATATAACCAGATAGACAATATACATATGAGACTTTACATAATGACAAATATAATGGTTATAATATCGTAACCATACAAAAATTATATAATAAATAATTACCATAATGAATTATTAATTACCTAAGGTAATGCAATGCATATATTAACTAAGTAAACTAAGTTTACCTCACAAAAATATAATTGTTTAAAGCCTTTAGATAATAAATGAATGCATGTTGGCGTATAGGTCTTACCACTTGAGGAATTTGGTCCCAAATCCTTTGAAATCTAATGTTAAAATAAGTTAGCTACTCGTTAGGGGATCTCTTTGTTATTGTCAGTTGCTCTACCAAATATAGGTGATCTGATTTGTCTTCAAAATGATTACACAAGGTAGTTCCAATTTTATCCCAGCTATGTATTGAAGTAGGCCTCAAAATTCTATACCATAGGAGGGGTTTATCTTTAATGAAGAATCCAAAAATCTATCTATTACATCATCCTTGGTAGTAAAATTGACCAAGAAAACATTAGCAATATCTTGGATATGGTCTGTTAGGATAGTATGATTTTCACCAATGAAAAAAGGGATACTTTTAAGTAAAAACATGAGTATATCATGTGGTGCATTGAGAGCTATAAGATCAGCACCATTGAATCTAAAAATGGTAGGTTCCTCTTAAGTTCCATGAATGGAATGGGTCTTAAAAATCTAGAATAGAGCACAAAGGGTGTACCAGGAGGAGTAGAGAGGAATTTTTTTAGTGGTAATGGTGATCTTTCAACTCATCTACTTCTTGTTCTTCTCCTCGGTGAATATTACAAGTAGTAGAAGGGCTCTCCAGATGTTATCCTTTGTCTTTTATGTATTCTTCTCATGAAATTGAGGCACTAAAACTACTAAAACAAGTTGAAATAGGGATTGGAGTTTCCATATGTGTCAAAATAAGCATCCAAAGGCTAGAAATTACTAGGTCATGCACCAAAACTTAGAAGGATTGAAAATAAGGTTTTGAAGGTCCTAAAACTAGAGGTGAAAAATGAACCTGTTGGTGAGAAAAATTGTCAGGTGGACAAATCAAGTGTCTCCACCAAATTCATGGGGCTACACCCCTTTGCATTGAATGGTATAACTCCCATTATTAAAATTAAACTAATCATAATCCTATCTAAATGTTTTGGGTGGCGAAATTGGTTGGGAATCACACAAAGACACTCTACTAAACCTGTGGCAAAGTGTTTTTACGGCGATAAAAGGGAGGAAATTACAGCAATGAATGGAAAAAAGGGGGAAATTTTGCAAGGAAGATTATTGTTGTGAGTATATTATAGATCTCACACCCAATAACCCAAGTAGTTCAAACTTCAATATACAAGAAATCACAGTGAAGCTAGTGGGACCAATGAATTAAAATGCCAAGTTTTTAAATTCATCTATCGAAGACACCAAGTTCCTCTCCAATTCCATATTGGATCAAATATGCTTGAAAAGTGCACGAAACAGAAAAATAGAGGGGGAAAAGAAAGGGAAATAGAATAAGTGTATATTTTATTCTATGTGTTGATCCATAGGGATCCAAAATGAACTCTACTTCATCAAAACAGTCAGCACGAAGATGGGAAAATGATACATGGAGGTTCTATATTTTTAGTAATAGGACCACTACTCTGTGTAGAGCGGTAGTTATAGAACTGCCACCCAACTAAGGTGGCAGTCCTCGGACCTACGATTTGCATTAGGCGGTGGTCCTGGCTCTTTTGGATAGAAAACAAAAATATGAAATGAGCAGCCTAGAATTTAGACAGTTGTTCATGTCTCTTCTCCTCCATGACCTTTCCCATTCTCCAGTGCATGGGAGGACATGGGAAAGGCTATAAATACATGTCTGTAGAAGATAATAGGATCATCAAATCATGAAATCAAGTGAGCAAGAAGTTCTTAGTTTTGGAATTGTGTTTTGTAGAAGAAAGGAGTGTTGAGACAGAGCAAACAAGTATTTGGGAGGAAGTGTGAGATATTATCTACTTCTCTTTCATACTTATTATAAATTTTGTACTTGTTATTTCAAATTGGATAATAAAAGTGGGAAGAAAGAGAAATTTCCCTTCCTAAAAATTTTTTCCTCCTCTGGAGGTTTCCAAGATAAAATATGTTGGTGGTTATGAGCTTAAATTCTTTCCTATCCTGTAATTGTGGATTCTAAGCATAAGCATAATTCATTCACTAGCTATCTCTATCATTTTCTAATAGAAAGTAGAACAAAAAAGTTTATTTTGTGTTTCTGTGGATAATTCCAAAGTTGAAGAGTTTAGAGATAATTTTGGTATTAGAGCTAACAATTATCTAGGACTGTGGTATTCATTCTTGGATTTATATGATAGTGATAAGATCTAAAGGTGAAGAGGATTTACCTTGCGATCCATAAATTTCTACAAAGAGTTGGAAACAGAGAATTTGGGGATAAATGGAGGAAGAGAACTTGATTCGTAGAATCGAGATGCTGGAGACCATGATTGATAGTATGTTTAGAAGGCAAGAAGAGCTTGCTGATTTACAGAAGATAGCTTTTGTCAAACAAGACTCCATGGACTAAGTGGTTCCGGGATTAGCTGAAAAAATTGGCATAGGAATGAGCCACCATGAGGAAATTTATGGAGAAGATCATGAAGAAGAGACTTCTAACACAAGAGAAAAGGTAAAATCTGATCATACTCCTTTTAAAGTTGAGATGAAAGTTGATATTAAAAGTTTTGAAGGACAAGTAGATGCAGAGTGGCTTGATAAATGGTTAAAATAGATAAAATTATACTTTAGTGTCCATAATGTCACTAAGGCACAGAGGATCACCTTTACATGTTTCAAAATGGAGGGACATGCTCTGGTTTGGTGGGAAACCCATCTAACCACTTGTGAAAAGAAGAAGCATCCTATTGTGAAATCTTGGAAAGAATTACTTAGAGCCAACTTCTATCATATTGGCCACAAGACTGGTAAAATGATTAAATGGTAGTATTTTAAACAAAGCAGTGGTCAAAGTGTGCAGGACTATACTGCAGAGTTTTAGAGGCAAACCATGTTGCTAAACATGGACTTGGAGGATGAGGATATCCTGACTAAGTACTTGGGAGGACTTCACACTCACCTTCAAATAAAAGTCATCTCCACCAATCCCAAATATCTCAACGAGGCATGTGTGCAAGCATACTACATAGATGATGAAAATAACCAAGGGGAAGTAGAGCCAAGGGAAAAGTAGTCAACAAATCGGCAGAAAAAAGAGTATGGGAAAACAAGTAATAAGGGTAAGTGGAAAGGGAAAGGTAAAAAATCTGCCACTACTTTAAATACTTGTAAATATCCCAAGAAGTTTTGCAATAAATATGATATTAATGGTCATACTGTCGCTACATGTTGGAAGTTACATCTGGAGTTGCATATGAATAACCAAACCAAGGACTCGAAGAAGTACATGACAGATGTAAGAATAGAAGGGGAGGTGGAAATCGAAGATGACTCTAATGTAGATGAAAGGATTGGATACACGGCCACCAACATGGATAGCCAAGAAGAGGAAATGAGTGGACTATTCCAGATCAAAATCCAGATCAAGAGAACTAAGGGTAAATGATTTGGTTGATACTAGTTCTCAGTCTAACCTGATTTCTAAAGCAATTGTAAAGAAGCTTGGTATTGATACTTACAAGCATCCACACCCTTATCCTTTGGGTTGGGTGAAGAAGGGTGCTGAAATTCAAGTAACAAGAAGATGTAAGGTCAAGTTTGGGATAAATTCCTAGTATGTTGATGTTTTAGAAGCTGACGTTATTCCACTTGATGCTTTTGATGTTGTATTCGAGATTCCTTACTTGTTTATCAAGGATGCTATATTTATGAGAAGGGAAAACCGGTATAGATGGGTCAAGGAAGGGATCAGCTACAACATTCGGGCACACCAAAATAAGACATGGGTTACTGTGGTGAGTGCTAACCAAGAAAAATGACTTATTCAGGAAAATCATAATCAATTTTGTTTACTTTTGTTAAAGAATAAAAAATATGGGGTAGAAGTTTCAAATATTTCTAACCAGGGAAAACATGATTTGGATAGTATTATTCAGTCCTTTCAGGAATTTTTTTAGGCTCCCAGTGGGTTACCACTAAAATGGGAAGCAGAGCATGAGATTTAGCTATTTCCAGAGTCCCCTCTTCCGAACATCAAGTTGTATAGGAAATCCTTGCTTGAGAGTATTGAAGTAAAGAAATAATTCTAGGAACTACTAGACCAATGGGTGATATGTTTGAGCACCTCACCATGTGGTTCACCTATTGTGATGGTGCCAAAGAAGGATGGTTCTTAGAGAATTGCATCGACTACTGCGCTTTGAACAAGATCACCATAAAGAACAGATATCCACTTCCCCACATAGATGATCTCTTGGATCAGCTTCACCATGCCAAATTCTTCATGAAGTTGGATCTAAATTTTGGTTATCACCAAGTCACAATGAAGGAGGAGGATATATGGAAGACTACCTTCAAAACAAAACAGGGTTTGTATGAATGGTTAGTACTTCCTTTTGGGTTATGCAATGCACCCGCTACATTTATGAGATTGATGAATGATGTATTGTGGGATTTCATAGATTCACATGTTATTGTATATCTAGATGATATTTTGATCTTTAGTTCCACGTGGGAAGAACATCTAACTCATTTACATCAAGTCTTGCAAGTTCTCAGAGAAAAACAGTTGCTTTGTAATATGAATAAATGTGAGTTTTCCAAAAACTCACTTGTCTATCTTGGGCACGTGGTTGGAAGAGGAGAGCTATGAGTGGATCCAAAAAAGGTGGAAGCCATCACCAACTAGCCAACCCAAACAGGAACCACAAAGACTAGGAGTTTTGTGGGAGTAGTATAATACATGCAAAAGTTCACTCCAGGTTTCTCCACAATTGGAGCACCCTCTACACGCAGTGGCTATAAAGAGTAAGGGTTTTGAGTGGGGTAAGGAACAAGAAAAATCCTTTGAGTTATTAAAATACAAGATCAGTCATGCTCCAATACTTTCTCTTCCTAATTTTTAGTAGACTTTTGAAGTAGAGACAGATGCCAGTGATTACACCATGGGCACAGTGTTGCTTCAATGAGGTAAACCCGTATGTTATCATTATGAAACTTTCACTTCAGAAGTTAAAGGATATTCAGTATATGATAAGGAAATGTATGTACTAGTTCAGGTAATTAAAAAATGGAAGCATTATTTGCTAGGTAAAGAAACTATTGTGCACACTGACCACAAACCTCTCCATTATTTGCAACCACAGTCTAAATTGCAGCATGAAAGGCACTAAAAATGGATGGGGTTCCTTTAGCAGTTCCATATGGTGATCAAATACAAGAAGGCTAGTAAAAAATTGGTGGCAGACATGTTTTCTAGGCCACCCGCACAGGAGAAGTTTTCTTGTTTGGACACTATCTCTCAGATTGATCCCTTCACGAAGGAAGCTTATGGAGAGTTATATTCCCAGGACAAAGACTTTGGGGTGACATTTCAAAAATTGTAGTCCCAAGGGACTGGAAGGATAGGGATTGAAGATTGTTATCTCAAGGACAAGCTGCTCTACCAATAGGGGAAGCTTTGTGTACCAAAAGAAGAAAGAATTTTAGTGATGAGGGAAGCACATTCCTTGAAAGTAGCAGGACATTTCAGTGTTCGTAAGATCCTAGCCCATTTGCAAAGGTACGTGTATTGCCCCAATATACAAGAAGAAGTATCAAAATTTATATGTGGATGTAAAATTTGTTGTACTAGCCAACCTAAGACTAGGAAGGAGGGTCTGTATATGCCTTTTCTAGTACCTACTCATCTGTGGGAGGACATTTCTATGGATTTTGTAGGATGATTACCTATGCCTAAACAAGGCTATGACTATCTATACGTTGTTGTTGATAGATTCAGTAAGATGTGTATTCTTATGGCATGTAAAAAGACAATAAAGCACATGAGGTAGCAAATATTTTCTTTGCTAATGTATGGGTGCATTTTGGTTTGCCAAAGTCTATTATTTCTAATAGGGATTCTAGGTTCTTGGGGAAGTTTTGGACTACTTTGTGGGACAAGATGGATACTAGGTTACAGAGAAGCACAAATTTCCATCCACAGATAGATGGATAGATAAAGGTGGTAAACAGGAATTTGGTACAACTGATCAAAGGGTTTAATAGCAAATATCCAATGACTTGGGATGAGTCCTTAGCCTACATTGAGCATTCCTATAATCAGGTAGTACACACATCCACTATGAATTCACCGTTTGAAGCATGCTTGGGATATCTACCTACCTATCCTCTAGACATAGTAGTTGGATAGTAGGATGGGGAGGAAACACAAGACACAAAGGTGACTAGAGAAAACAAATTCATTGAGAGGATCTGAAAAATCCATCTCAAATTCAAAGAATAGCTAGAGAAATCTCAAGCCAAGTACAAAGCTAGGCATGATCAGCATAGGAGAGAACATAAGTTACATGTTGGAGTTAGAGTTTGGATTTACTTAAGTAAGGAGAGATTATAAGGTCAAACATAGCTCAAACTCAGGCCCTTCACCATATTGGATCAGGTTGGAGAAACTATTTTTCAACTTAACTTGCCACCATTTATGAGGATGTAATCTATAGTGAACTATGAGAACTTGCACCTATATGACCCATCCATGCTAGATGAAGCTGAAGGTCTATAGTTGTTACCTTCCATGAGGATTGTGTCTTGGAATCACAAGGTGAATTAGAGGAGGATGTAATGTTACAGCAGAAGGTCAGAGAGACAAGGAGAGGTCCGTAGGATTCTTGGCGGATTGGACTGAAAGGAAAGACACCAAAGCAGGCCCAATGGTACTCAAAGGAGCAAGTGAGGAAATTATTTCCTCATCTACTCCCCCAATAAGATTTTATGGGACCAAAATCCTCCTAAACAGAGGAGGTGTGATCCATAAGGATCCAAAATTAATCTACTTCATTAAAACAGTCAGCACGAAGATGGGAAAATGATACACGGAGGTTCTATCTTTTTAGTAATAGGACCACTGCCATGTGCAAGGCAGTGGTTAGAGAACTGCCATCCAGCTAGGGTGGCAATCCCAGGACCACCAGTTTGCATAGGGCGGCGGTCCTAGCCATTATGGATAGAAAATAAAATCTGAAATGAATAGCCTCTGAATTTGAAAGGATGTCTGTTTCTCTTCTCCTCCATGACCTTTCCCATTCTCCAATGCATGGGAGGGCATGATAAAGGCTATAAATACATGTTTTAGAGGAGCATCAAAGATCATCAAAGCATGAAAGCAAGTGAGCAAGAAATTCTTAGTGTTGGAATTGTATTTTTTAGAAGAAAGGAGTGTGAGACAGAGCAAACAAGTAATTGAGAGGAAGTGTAGGGATATTATCTACTTCTATTTCTGTAATTTCTGTACTTGTTGATTTGAATTGGCCAATAAAAGTGGGAAGAAAGAGTGATTTACCTTCCCGAATTGTTTTTCCTCCTTTGGCGGGTTTTCCGGGATAAAATTGTTGGTTTTTTGTGAGCTTATATTCTTCCCTTTCTTGTAATTATTGATTCTAAGCATAAGCATGATTCATTCACTAGCTATCTTTGTTATTTTCTAATAGAAAGTAGAACAACAAAAATTAATTGTGATTCTATGGATATGTCAAAAGTTGAAGAGTTTACAAATCAACGATGAATCAAAACGCATTGGAGATGTAGAAGAAGGCTGCACAAGGGAGTCGACGAGTTGTTCTTTAAAACCCAGTTCAAAATTTTAATGAGGCTTCCAAGAATGGTAAATGATAAGATCATGTATACATTTTTCATAACATCCTAGACCAAATCCCTTCCACATGTAATGGTTGAGGTAGGTGTAGGCAAAGGATTTGTTAGTGTAAGGTAGAGGAAATCGAAGCCATTAGCGTAAGGTTTATTATGAGTTTGATTGTTGATATGTGATGAAGGGTGATCGATGTTGCCATAGATGAGGTTAGTCTTGAGATGAGGCAAACCAAAATGATATCCCCGAAGTTTTATTTATACATAGGTGTTTTATCGGGTCTACCAAGTTGATTGAGGGATGGAAGAGAATTAAGAGTGAGGAGTTGATACTCCCCCAAAGATATAAATTGCATCACATTATCAAGAGATTCATAATTAGATAGTTTAGATGAAGGTACAGAAGAATTGGTGGATGCTTCGAAGGATGATTTTTTATTTTGGATGAGAAATTCATTTGGTTGATAGGTCATATGACATGCCTTGAAGGGAGGAAGGTCAGCGGGAAGAGTATGGATCTTCCCCTCATGTTTATATTTTATGCAATGGTGGAGGGTGGAGGTGACACAAATCATGGAAAAAATCCATGGGAATCCTAGCAAGACATTGTATTAAAACTACCCTTCAACAATGTAGAATACTTCATGGAGAATTTTGTCACCAATGTGGATGGGGAGGACAACTATGCCAAAATAAGGGGCCACAATGTTGTTGAAGCCGCAAAGAACCGCAGGTGATTGAGCAATGATAGATTTGGGAAGTTTGAGTTGGTTGATGGTGTGAGATGAGATTATATTAATGCTATCATTGTTGTCTATCATAGAGCGGTGGATGTATATGTCATTGATGTAGACAGTGATAAACATAGGGAGGTCATGATCCTTAGGTAAGATGTCTAGAATTTTTGAGTCATCAAAGGAAATGGTGGTGGAAGCAGTGAAATTCCCAACAAGGGCTATAAAGGGGTGAGATTCTTTGGATGAGATGATAATATGTTGTAAGGCATCAATGAGGGCCTGTCGGTGATTGGGCAAGATTTGGATATGATCATAAAGAGACATCTTAACGAGAGCTTGGTGAAGTTACCTTTCAATGTTGTGCTCGATGGTGGTCAATTTTTGGGTTAGTGGTACAACTAAGATGAACACATTATCCTTAGATGAATAAGGGGATGGAGTGGGCTCATCTAAGGGAGAAATGATTACGATATTTGATTTGGATTGCATAGATGGCTATGACTCGTGAGGATAAGAATGGGTGGTGATACGAATGATGTCAATGTAGAGGGTAGGACCATACTTAGGAGAGGTAAATGTGGGAGGGGGGACAATGATGAAATTTGGGAGTGAGGCAGTAGATCTAGATAATTTAGAGGTTGCGGGATTGGTGTTGGGGTGTGGAGCCTATTTTGGGTCTTCTAGAATCAACATTGAAATGTTGGAGTTATAACAATTAAGTTTGGAGACTTCAAGAGCATTCTACAATCATGTGTTGTTTTGATGTTGCATATTTGTTGTAGTCTTGTTATAGTTTATCTGTTTTCACAGTGACATATTTTCATCTGTGGGAAGTTGAAAGGTCACGAATTTTTAACTTCTAGGGTCAGCTATAGAAATTCCTAGAAGGATTATAATCTTATAAGTATAGGTGCCAGGGGAAATATAATACATCTTGAGTCTTAGAACATCAAGAGGTGATCTAGAGTGATCAAGGTTGAGAAATTGGGTGTCAATTGTGTCTTATATGTGGTTTAGCATCCTTGGGAATTCTATTGTGAGTTCATGAGTGATAGCTGTGTAATTATAACTGAGATATGATTGTGAGAGTTTGTTTTACTCTTGTTGATAATAAAATCTGAGAAAGTTCTTGGTGGATGTAGCCCACATTGGGTGAGCGACATTAAATATTGTCTTGTCTTCTTTTCTGCATTATTTATATGTGTTTTTATATTTCTACAAGTATAATTCTGCTAAATAGTTTCTTATTGCTGTGATTTGAGGAATTGTTTCTGTAAATTTGGTCTCTAATTCCTAACAACTGGTATCATAGCTTTGGTCATTTTTTTCTAAAGTGGTGAATTGCAGGGAAAGTTTAGCTTGAGTGGGATCTATGACAAATGAGGGAAGATCGAGGGTTGAGAATTTCAATGGGCATAACTTTGGTTTTTGGAAGATGAAGATGGAAGATTACTTGTATTAGAAGGACATTCATGTTCCTTTGGCTGGAAAAGAAAAGAAACCTATAGCCATGTTGGATGAGGATTGGGAGTTGATGGATATAAATGCACTTGAGGAAAATTATTTATGTCTTGCATCTTTGGTTGCTTTTAACATATCGCAAGAGAAGACCATGGAAGGTCTCATGAATGCATTGGGGAAGTTATATGAAAAACCCTCTAACTCTAATAAAATATTTTTGATGAAAAAGCTATTTAATATGAATATATTTGAGAATGGTTCTATTGCTAATCATTTGAATGAATTGAATACGGTTGTGAGTATGTTAAACTCGGTGAAAATTTACTTTGATGATGAGGTTAGGGATTTTTTGATTTTGTGCTCCTTGCACGATAGCTGGGAAGGCTTGGTTAGGGTTTTAAGTAATTCAGTCTCTAATAAATCAAAGTTGAAGTTTGAAGATGTGATAGGTGTGATCATAAGTGATGAAATGCAAAGGAAGAGCTCTGGAGATTCTTCTACTTATGGAAATGCTTTAACGGTGGAGAAAAGAGAAAAAATAATAGAGGGAAAGGTAACCATGGGAAGTCGAATGATCCCGAAAGGTCAAAGTCCAAGAGAAATTTGGAATGTTGGCACTATGGGAAGGTTGGTCATGCTAAGAAATATTGTTGGGCTCTTTGGGATAAGAAAAATAAGGAGGAAACTAAGGAGGTAAATGTCGCAGCAGGTGATGTTTGTCAGGATGCCTTAATTATTTCTTTAGATAATATTATTGATTCTTGGGTGTTAGATTCAGGAGCATCTTTCCATGCCACCCCACATAGACATTACTTTACTTAGTTTGTTCAAGGTGATTTTGCATATGTATATCTTGGTGATGATGAACCATGCAACATAGTAGGGAAAGGTTGTGTTCAAGTGGGAACACATGGCTACTTAAGGACATCAAGTATGTGCCTAAGTTGAGGTAGAACTTGATATCATTGGGTCAGCTAGGTATTGATGGCTATACAATTAGTTTTATAGTGGATTCTTAGAAGGTTACTAAGGGAGATCTTATGGTTGTAAGAGGTAAGAAAATTGGTACTTTTTATTTAACCATTGGTGTTGATTATTGTAATTTAGTTACTGCAGATGGAGATGAAATTTTTTGGCACCAGAGACTTGGTCATATGAGTCAAAAGGGCATGGAGATTCTAAAGGATGTGTTTACTGGATTTAAGGAGTTAGATTTGGACTTTTGTGAGGACTCTGTTTATGGGAAATAGAAGTGGGTTAAATTCCTTAAGGTTATACCCACCAGGAAGGAGGGTAAGTTGGAGTTGGTGCATTAAAATGTATGGGGGGCAGCTAAGGTAAAATATATTAGTGGTTCTTGTTATTATGTCACTTTTATTGATGATGCAACTAGAAAATTTTGGGTATATGGAATTAGAAAGAAATCTGATTTGTTTAAAACTTTCAAAAGATGGAAAGCCTTGGTTGAGAATGAAACAAGTCTCAAGATGAAATGTCTCAGGTTGGATAATGGAGGGGATTATTTTAGTAATTAATTTCTTGATTATTGTTCAGTAAATGGGATCCATATGCAAAGGACAGTTTTGAATACTCCACAGGAAAATGGAGTGTCAGAGAGAATGAATAGGAAAATTATGGAGTGTGCTAGGTTCATGAGGTTACACATGGGGGTGTCACTCATGTTTTTGGTGGAAATGGTGAGAAAAATTGTCTATTTGATTAACAGAGGACCCTCTATGGCCTTGGATGGAGGTATACCTAAGGAGGCTTGGTTTGGTAAGAAAATTGATTACTCATTTCTTAGAGTATTTGGATGTGAGGTATTTTTTCACATTGATAAAGATGATAGGACCAAGTTAGAGGCTAAGTATGAGAAATGCACCTTTGTTGGATATAGTGAGGATGAATTTGCTTTTCATGTTTGGAGTCTTAAGGACAAGAAAATATTTCAGTCTAGAGATATTGTCTTTAATGAAAAATTCATGTATAAAGATCAATTGCAGGAACAAAAAGAGGAATCAAAGAAAGAATACACATTTTTAGAGGACATTATGGATAGAAAGGTGTCTAAGGGGCCATTTTAGGTGCAACATGCTCCAACATAGCCAGTTTAGGAACCTAATCATCAGGAATCCCAAAATCTTGAGGTGAGAAGGTATTCTAGGGTAAGAAGGGAACCTGAACATTTTACTCCATCTGTAAATTACTTAATTCTCATTGAAAATAGAGATCTAGAGTTATTTGAGGAAGTAATGTAAGTGGATGACAGGAAGAAGTGGGAGCAAGCCATGAATGAAGAGCATATATCTCTTATGGAGAAATGGGATTAGGATCTGGTGAGCTACCTGAGGGAAAGAGATAATTGAAGAACAAGTGGGTGTAAAAAATCAAAGAGGAATATGGAGGTAGAAAAAGGTACAAGGCCTGATTGGTGGTCAAGGGATTTACGCAGAAGAAAGGTATATACTTTGATGAATTTTTTTTTCATGTTGTTAAAATGAATTCTATTAGGATTGTTCTTGGTGTAGTAGTAGTAGAAGACTTGTAATTAGAGCAGTTGGATGTGAAGATTGCATTCCTTCATGGTTATTTGGAGGAGGAATTGTATATGTAGTAGCCACATGGTTATAAGGTCAAAGGGAAGGAGAGGTTAGTGTGTAAATTGAAGAAGAGATTGTATGGCCTGAAAGAAGCTCCACGATAGTGGTATAAGAAGTTTAACAATTTTATGTAGGAGAAGGATTAATCTAGGTGTCACTCAAAACATTGTGTGTACATCAAGAGGTTTCTTGATGGTATTTATATTATTCTATACCTGTATGTGGATGATATGCTTGTCACATGGAAGAACATTCAGGAAATAAAGGTAATCAAGAAGAAGCTAGGTGAATCCTTTGCTATGAATGATTTATGGGCACAAAGTAAATCCTTAGTATGAGAATAAATTAGAACATGAAGGAGAGGAAGCTGGTATTATCTCAATAAAAGTACATAAATAAGCACTTGGAGAGATTTAGTATGCAGGATGCTACACCGGTTGGTACTCCTTTGGCAGGTCACTTTAAATTATCAAAGGAACAAATTCCCAAGACTGAGGAGGATAGAATCCAAATGTCCATGGGACCATACTCATCGATGGTTGACAACCTGATGTATGTTATGGTATGCACTAGGCTTGATATTTCCCATGTAGTGGGAGAAGTGAGCAGGGTTACGAGTGATCTACGTAGAGAGCATTGGAAAATAGTGAAGTGGATGCTTCAGTATTTAAGAGGGACCATGGGAGCAACATTTTGTTTCAATGGATTGGAAAATACATTGTGTGGTTATTTATATTTGGACATGGCAGGAGATATGGACAGCAGGAGGAACATGACATGTTATGTATTTATGGTTGGTGATATAGCTATGAGTTGGATTTCATGGTTAGAAAAGGTTGTGGATTTGTCAACCACAAAGACTGAGTATGTTGCTGCCATAGAGGCAACCAAGGAGATGATTTGGATACAATAGTTGCTTAATGAGTTGGGGCATAAAAAGGAAGTTGGGAGACTACAAAGTGATAGTTAAAGTGATATTCATTTGGTAAAGAACTCTGCTTTCTAATCTAGGATGAAGCACATTCAGCTGAGATATCATTTCAACAAGGAAAATTTGGAAGAAGATAATTTGAAGCTGTAAAAGATTCATACCAGTCATAATTCTACGGATATTATGACCAAGATGGTCAAAAGGGAGAAGTTGAAGTTGTGTTAAATTTTGGTTAGCCTTAATGAATGATAATGAATGGTTGAGAATTTTTCTCACTGGGAACAATATCCAAGTATAAAAAGATAGACTGAGCAATCAGGAGCGTAAGATAAAAATTATCAACAGAAAGAAATCAAAGATGGTCAAAGACATGGGTTGATTACTATTTTTCTTTCGTATGAATCATATGAATAGCAGTATGTGATTTTTGTGTCTATATTTACCCCCACTTTATGTTGTTGAGTTAATACTCAATAACATAAATTAGATAAGATATGTGTACCTAATAACCATGTAGATCGATGGCAAAAAATGTGCTGAGAGACAAGAAAAAGCATGGAGTGATAAAAATGTGAAGTGTGGAAACTAAAGAAGAGGAAGTGTAAAAATTTATGAAGATAATGACCCTATAGCGAGGGCGTATGTGTTCATGTCATGATTTTTCCTGTTGTTGATGGTGATTTTTCATTGTAGTTGATGTTGTCTGATGATGTGTTGATGATGTGACTAATGCTTCCCATAAGGACATACCTGCAAAAGATAAGAACAAAAAAGTAGTCAAATACACATGTATATGATCAAAATGTGTAAAACGTATGTAAGAAATATGTGAAAATGTCAAAAAAAGGAACATTTGCACCTAATCCTTGATGAGAAAAAGTGTAGAAAGGATCCTGTAGATGATATAGAAGAATGAGTTTTTCAGGCGATCTCACGCCAAGACATAGAAGAAGTTTAGGGAGAAAATGAGGATGTTATCCTCCAACCTTTAAATGCTTCCCATAATTTGAATACCACTACAGATGGTGTGTAAAAATCTGATCTGTTTCGAACAGTTCTAATGCAACACGAACATAGAAAATGTTGTGTCATGCATGCATGTTGAGTGCTAAGGATTGTTGTCTTGTAAAATATATTGAGTGAAGTGTTGTAGACTGTGCTAAATTAAAAAAAAATTGTAACTCCCCCTAGTCATAAGAATCCAGGAAGGGTTGGAGGCACCCTGATGTTATTATCCTGGTTTGGGCGCTAGTGTTTGTGATGTGGTAAGGACCTAAGTTTGGATTTGGGTCATTACTATGATTGATGAATGTGTTGTATTAGTACTGAAATGTGTTGTAAGGTGACTATGAACTATTGTATGGGGTGATTGATTAACCCAAATGATGCCCCCTCATTTGGGGTGCATGCAATGCTACTAAGGAGTATGCAACCCAAAAGAGGACCGACTATTGTGCTGAAATTGTGCTCTACATGGGGAGGGAGTGTGCTTGGTAGAAACCAAGGCACACACAAACAAAGTGGCTAACGTCGGAAAAGTGACAAGCGAGCGTGAGAATCTACAAGTGACTCTTCCGCGTACCCGACCTCCCGAGGTCGTGCCGAGACAGCCGGTGGAGATGGAATACAGGTAGTATACGGATAGACTAGTTAGGCAATCTAATATCTTCGACACGCACTAATGGAATCTGCGAATCTAAGGCAAAGAAGGCCCTTCTAACCTGGACCGGTGTGATAGATCGATCAGCAAGGATGACTGCTCGAAGGCTCCAATCAATATCGAGCTCTGGCGTGATTCGATCTATGGGTTGTGGAATGCGTGGGAAATGACCCGGGATGGTTTCGTGTATTTCTCCTGATAGGGTCATATGGTGAATATAGTCAACTCTATGGACGATTCTCTGGCCTAGTCCAGAATTCTCTAGCTTCGTTAGCTGTTATGTCCAGTAGGGATAACTGTTGGATGATGATAGGTGGAATTGGAGTAGACTGAAATACTAGTGTGCGTAGACCAGTGTCTATATCCAATTCTCTTATGGATTCGTTAGGCTGTGGGATCTGTGGATCACAACCATAAACTCTCGGTTGTTGCGGTCCTGTTATGGTCATACGCGAGATCAAGTTCTAATCCCTAGTATCCAATAATCGTATGCTTTCTCAGCTTCTATATTTAGAACCAACAGTTGTGTAATCTTCTCAGAATACCTTACAGGCGTTCTCGCAACCTGGATTCTTAAGCTGGTATCTATATCTACGAGGGTGTCTCCAGCGTCTGGCTGTGGAACTAAAGGATCACACCCGAATGTTTGTTCTCTTTTGAGCCCTTCTACAGTCATGTGGATGTTTTCTAGGGTAATCTGTAGTTTGGCTGACTTGACCAAAACGCATGTGCTTGGTCGTCTTCTATGTTTAATCCTCTTAACTGTGAACTGATCAGTTGTAAATCTGTGGTTGTTTGGAATACTTGTATCCTGAGATTTTGGTCTATGTCAACTATTGCTGTGACGAGGTTTGGTTGAGGCACGATTGGCTCAAATATATATTCCCTGGGCTCTTGAGGTCCCGTGATTGTCATACGAAACAAAATGCGATCTAACTGTAATGAAACAAATTCTAACTATGTGAAGTAAATCTAACTGCATATAACCTTTATTCTTCTATGAAATATTTAACAATTTTAAGGGAAGCAAACTATTTTAAACGTATCTAGAAATAATAACTAAACAGTAATTAAAACAGACAAGATAACCAAGTGTAGTTATTTGCCTGTGCGAATTGATAGAATTCTAAATAGGTCTAATCTATCTGCAAGATTCTCGATCCTACCTCAGAAGTGAGGAGTGAATCATAGTTTCTCGGAAACTATCAATCCCCACAGCTTCCCTGGCAATATCGAGAATAGAATGAAATGAAATAAAGTGATTAACTACTCTATTTAATATGATTCTGACTAGAACTTTGAAATTTAAAACCTGGATTCCGCAGAATAGTGGCGAATCCGATGGTGTGTATGTGATCTCGTCCCCTCAGTATGGTCTCTTCATTCTTTCGTGTTCACGTGGATCCAGAAAAGCGTGTGATGCTAGCACCGATAGGAGTAGATTTTGGGATAAGGACAACTCAGAATGCAGACCGAGAATGTGAGTAGGAGAGGGATAGTGCAAGAGTACAGAGCTTGGCTTATGTGATTCCTAGCGGGATTTTACTGCAAGTCATGCAACATGAAGCGACCAGAACTTGTAACTATCCTATACGAAGAGCAAAACCTGCAACTTTAATGGCTTCCTAAGCTATTCCGTTCCAAAATAAAGACACTGCTTGCACAAGTTGGATATGTGGCTTACCAACAGCTGAATAAAGCTAACCAAGTATATAATGAATTGAACTAAGAACTCTAAGTCACAGTGAAAAAATAAATCTACAGCAAAGAGGAATTCAGAGGCAAGCTTCTAACCGGATTGGATGGAACAACAACACTGCTTGCACAAGATGGGTCTGTGGCTTACCAACAGCTGAGCAATGCTAAACCAAGTAAGAAATGAACTATGCTATCAATCCTAAGCAAGAATACTAAAAACCAGAAGACTCTAACAAAAAATGGTGGCCAAAACTTCAGCTCAAGATTCTTCACACAAACTCAGCCAAAATTCAGACCAAATGGTCAGACCATTTGCATGTACACAAACCATTCATTTATAGGAATTCAAACACCCAAGAACCAAAACCAAATTGAACTCCTAAACAATAAACAAAGGAAAAACACTATTCCAGGGGACCAAAAACATTAATGCATGCTCAAGTCGGCAAAGAAAAGCTGGTGAAACGTGATATTTCACGCGGGTCGCGTCAAAAGGGCATTCTGGAAAATGCGCCCAGGACCGCCGCCCTGAGCAGGGCGGCGGTTTCGTCACTGAAGATCAAAAGGGGCAAGAAAAGAGGGAAAAAGGGGAAAACAAAGGACACAGGGGCTAAGTGGGGTATGCGGGATGTTAACGCATATCCGAAGAGCTCTTTCTGGATCCCGAACACCTTGCGAGGAGACCTGTATCATCATTGGGGCATTTATTACACCGTTCCACAGTACAGTACCTTACAATTTTGGGTACGTACATATTGCCCCCTCGGAGAAGCGTTTTAGCCATGAAAGGGCATAAAACGGTGGGTCCGAGTATGGCAGTCCCGAAATGGGGGGTTTAGAAGTTATACCTTACACGTCCGTGTGTCGAAATGGCGCCATCCGAAATTCCCGCTACCTGCAAAATGAAAAGAGATCTCAAGTGCAGATAGATACAATAATTTGAAAAATAAACGCTAAAATAACAGGGAAAGAGGACGTACCATTTGTGCGGGGATAGGAACTTACCTCCGTCAGCGCTCCGAACCTGCGAAAAAGTCATTTTAAGATGAAATAGAACAATATATATATGAAAGTGGGCCCATTTTCCTATTCATTTGCGCGAGTTGATTTGATCGATTTTGAGCTCTGGGACCCACGGTGACGGTTTCTCACGTGAGTATAGTCGAAACGTCCGCAGTGAGATCGTGATCATGCCTCCACGTGCGGAACGCCACCCCGCGAGATCACAGGTTGGTTTTCTTCAATTTTGCATTTTTCCCCCTTCAAATTTGAAATGGAAAATTATTTGTAATGGGGGGGTTATTTTTGAAAATGTTTGGTTCAAAAGGTCCATCTAGGGGGGGGGGGGGCGCCTACTGGGTAGGCTCTTTTTTTAGCTAAAATGGTCTATTTTTGCGTTTTTTGGACTTTTTAGGGTTAAAACACCGCGCGGGTTTTTGGACCCGACCGCCGCCCTGGCCAGGGCGGTTTACACGACCACCACCCTGATCCGGTTACGAGACCGCCGCCTTTAAGGCGGCGGTTACAAAACCGCCTCCCTGCTCAGGGCGGCGGTTTTGCACAGAATGCAAAAGAGCTTGTTTTGGAGACTTATACTTATATTTTCTTGCATTTCTGTACGTTTTTATGATTCTCCCGGCATTGATTAGATACTAACTTGCTCTGTTTTGTGTGTTTTTGGGTGTATGCAGGCGAGGGAGGAGTACATTAGATGGAGCCGGGAGAGAGAGTGTGATTGGTTGCCCGGGGTATTGGATGCCCTTTCGCCAGACGAGGAGGACACGTTGCAGAGGGCCGGCATATTGCGTATATCACGTGTGCCCCATGTTACGCCATCGAGTCACATCCTTTGTGACTTATTTTCTTATTGGGATGCAGATCGGAACACTTTCCGACTGCCAGGTGTCCGCGGTGAGTGGACTATTACTCTGGAGGATGTCTACCGTATCTTGGGGGTCCCGATCATCGGGAGGAGACTCACACTGGAGACAGCTGGGTCCAGAGCACAGATTGCACAGTGGGCAGGTTATATGGGGGATGCAGCTATTTCCACGGGGCCGAAGAAGGGAGTGAGAGTTAGATCCATTCCTTCTTTGCCCATCCCCGTATTTCGACAGGCCATCATGGGGATCCTTGCCTCGAGACTGATCGGGGACAAGGGAGGGGATACATTGTTATACTGCTGGGCCCCCATCATTGCACAGATAGAGGGGCATGGCCGGATATACGCCTGGGGGGCAGACATTTTGGGGACCACCTATCACGACTTATATAGGGTGGTCCGTTTACAGGGACAGTCATTGAGCCACCCAACTCTAGTCATGAGTTGGGTGTATGAGAATTTTATTCCTTATGGCAGAGGCGTGGAGGTGGCAGATCCTGGGGCTGTGAGGGCAGCTAGGTGGTCAGATATGTCGGTGCTTAGAGCACCTCACCAGCCAGTAGCTTCCCTCACCACAGCAGATATGGAGGCCAGACCGTACCAGCTCATGGCCGGCATTTGGGGAGAGGAGACTCTCACATTGATCTCTTGCTCCACCACAGGGCAGCTTATTGACCGTGTGGGACGGGTGGAGGTACATCCTTTCGGCAGGGTCCCTCAGCAGTTCGGCCTCCCATATGTGGGCATGCTTCCTCCAGTGGCACCAGTCTATAGATCAGTCCGGGAGGCTAGAGGGGGGCCTAGAGGCCGTGGTTGGATAGTGGTCACCCCTGGTATTCCTATTGCAGCCAGGGGGATTGTTCGGGCCAGAGGGAGAGCGGGTGCGCCTCGGGCACCTTTACTTCGGATTACTATGGGTCCTGCTCATAGCAGCGATGACCCTATAGATATTGACTCTGATTCTGAGGAGTCCACAGAGGGAGGGTCGGAGGAGCAGACGGATGATAGCGATCCTGAGTGGCATGACACCCAGGATATCATGCAGGCAGAGAGGGAGGAGCAGAGTGCAGAGAGAGAGACTCTAGTTTCAGAGGAGCCACTCTCTCAGGGCCGTGGTGGAGAGGACGAGTCCGTTGCGGGGCGTCATGTTGCCCCTACCACAGGAGCAGCCCCTCAGTCAGCAGCGGCATCAGCGGCAGGTGCTGGCCCTAGTGACCCATCTTGGAGGCCCGGTGATCCGAGTAAGTTATCCTCTTCTCCCTTTCAATGCTAGTTTGATTTAGGACTTGTTTTAACTGCTATCTCTCCTTATATTTGTATCTTGTATATTTTAGCCTCTTGCCTAGTTTCTAATTCGTCTTTCTTCTTTGTTTTGCAGAGACTGTCGACGAGTGGCGGGATCTAATCCGTAGGGTATGCACTGATTCTCTGATGATCCCTATGGATAAGACCCGTGCGGAGCTATCTGTAGATGCCGGGGAGCCCTCAGCAGCCGGCAGGCACACCGACGTCTTCGCTCCCATTTGGCATGTGGCCAAGATGGTGTCGACTCTCCGTACAGAGTTGGCAGGCTATAGGACAGCCGAGCGTCTTATGAGGAGCCACTCTCATGGTGAGACCACGGCTGCTCCTCGGGACCCTGAGCCCTCCGTCCATTCAGAGCGCCAGCGTAGCCGGAGTCCTAGGCGAGGGTGCGCACCTTCAGCGGGATCGCGTAGGGGTTGAGAGGCCACTTGGCTCCTATGCACTTTTTGTATTATAGATTCTTTTGTGTATTACGGGCTCTTTGAGCGTTTTGACCATGCCTAGTGCATGATGGCATTGTATACAAACATTGATTATTTATATATATGCGTCGATTTTTGGATCAAAAGCTTGTCACTCATGTGTGTCCTTTCTATTTCCAACTGCTTTGTGTATACTACGATGTATGTTTTATATGCTTTCTAGAATGTATGCAATGGAAAACAGATGATGCAAATGTTTGCTTTCTTTTTGTGTTTCATGATGCTGATACATGATATTGTAGATATACTGTGATCTTGAATCTTAACTTTTGTTAGCAATTTGGATAACTCATGTTTGTTTTGGCAAAGTGATGAAAATAACCAGTATGATGAACAGATTAACTTGCCCCACTCCTAACTCCACGCAACTAGTAAGATGCGAGGGCTCATCACCAAGAGCCAAGAAGGGCGCAAGTTATGAAATATGGGGAAATGATAGTGATGAAAGACAGACGAAGCTTTGGTGGAACCAAATTGGAAGCTACAAGCTTACTCTACCTGAATGACTTCATAGTTTTGGGTGCAACTTGCTTTGCGGTTTATCCAGACTTAGACCCGTAGATGGCCACATAGTAGACAAAATCTGGTTTTTTAGGATTTTTAACTCTCTTGGAATTTTGAACATCTGATTCATTCGTTTTTGACTCAAAGTTTGAATAGTTTGTTTATGACCTTTTAACGTTTGCATTGTCTAGAGGACCCCCTACACTTTGCCCCATGCTACTAGTAAGAAGCGTGGGTTTATCACCGTGGGCAAGGCATAGGCGAGTAAGGGCATTTCCATCCTTTCCCAACCCTACGTCACTAGTAAGAGACGCAAGCTCATCACCGAAGGTTGGTGGGGCAAGGAAATGTGTAAAAATAAAATTTTCTGTTTAATCACTTTTTGACTTGTCTTTTTGAGTAAAATATCAGTATATGCTTGTTTCCAAAGAGATGTGTATATGGGATAGATGTGACACCATGAAGCTTCTAGAACAGACCATAGGCAAGACACCTATCCTAAGAAGAAATCAAAGCGAGAACAAACTTGCAGATCTTGGTATGGTTACCGTTAGGACTTCGTCATGTTTGATTTTATTTGATAAAAGATTCCAAGATGACTTGATGATACCGAAGATGGAGAGGTATGATTAGAAAGTTTTATGCCAACAACATCATGAGTTTGTAATGAATTACTTTGAGAATAGATTCCTTGATCACAATTTGTGTAAGAACAAGTGGACAAAATGATCCTAATCTATATGGAAATGCAATGTAGATAGTTATATAGGCAGCGCTTGCTGCTTATGCATAGAAACGTTTGAGGTGGAGGGAATTGACTGTTTCGCCAAACTCCTCACCTTCTAGCGTGCATAAGAGGTATGCACCATTTCCATAGTCCTTCGTGACTCGGTATGGGCCCAACCATTTGGGCCGGAATTTCCTTCCTTCGCCGGTCTTCTTGTCGATCCGGCTGTCTAGTCTTAGAACTAGATCACCTTCGTATATATCACGTTCATAGACTTTTTTGTTATACTGCCGGCACATCCGGTCGGCATAGGCTCTATGCCGCTGTTCAGCATCTAACCTAGTTTCATCTAGGATTTCTAGTTGGGAGAGACGTGCTTCTCTGTAAGCGTCTTCATCCAGAATCCCTTGTAGTGAAATGCGGAGACTGGGTATTTCGACCTCAAGTGGGAGAACTGCTTCTGCCCCAAATACTAGCGAGAAAGGAGTTGCTCCCGTTGGTGTTCTTATTGAGGTTCGGTGGGCCCACAAGGCCGGATATAACTTCAAATGCCAATCCCGCTTGTTTTCTTTCACTGTTTTAAGGAGAATGGCTTTCAGCGTTTTGTTTGTTGCTTCAGCCTGTCCATTGGCTTGGGGATAATACAAGGAAGCCGTATGATGGCTTATTTTGAATTTACCGCATAGTTCGCGAACTTCTTCATTTTTGAAAGAAGTTCCATTATCAGAGATAATGATTTGCGGGATACCGTACCTACAAATGATTTGATTCAAGATGAATTTGGCGATTACTGAACCAGGTACGGTAGTAAGAGGCATGGCCTCTACCCATTTGGTAAAATACTCAGTGGCCGTGATTATAAAATTGTGGCCGTCTGTGGATGAGGGAGAGAATTTCCCTATTAAGTCTAGGCCCCATGTAGAAAAGGGCCATGGAGTAGCGATTGGTTGCAGAGCCTGTGCTGGCATGTGGATCTCGTGAGAGAATTCTTGGCACTTATGACACCTGCGTGCAAACTCTATCGCGTCATGTTCTAGAGTGGGCCAGAAATAGCCCATTCGATGTATTTTTCGAGCAGTGGCATGACCACCGAAGTGGCCTCCACATATACCGCTGTGGGATTCATGGAGAATCCTCTTGGACTCTTCTGTGTCGACACATCTCAAGAGCATTCCATCGAATGCTTTTCGATAGAGCACCTGCTCTATGATGACATATTTAGATACGATTATGCGTAACCGCCTTCTTTGTTGCGGTGTAACTGCCTTTGGGTACGTATGGTGCATGATATAATTAATGATATCAGTGTACCAAGGGCACTCAGAGATAGCAGGTCAAGTTTCGATGTAGTATACGCATTCATTTGGAAAGTCTAAATCTACTAAGATCGCCTCCGTCTAATGGGTTGTCAGCTAACCAATCTGCGATGATTTGTCCTTTAACTGACTTCTGGTTTACAAATGTTAATTCGAACTCTCCCATTAAGGTTATAAAACGTCCAGCTTTTTTGGACAAGGACCCTTGTGTGAGAAAAGTCCGTAAATGGTCTGTTTTTACCATGACCTTTATTTCTTGATTCAGCATGTAATGTCTTAGACGTTTAGTAGCAAAGACTATGGCAAGGCATTCTCGTTCTGCCTGTGTATAGCGTGTTTCATAGTCGAGCAATGTTCGGCTAATGAAATAAATCGCACGCTCTCTCTTGTCATCGTCTTCTTGGGCCAACATACAGGCCAGGGAGACATCGGTAGCCCGTGAGTATAGAATTAACGGGCGATCTAACTTAGGTGGCATTAGCGTAGGTGGTGATAACAAAAAACGCTTAACTGCATCAAAAGCTTCATTGCAATCTTCAGTCCAATTGATGCTATAATCCTTCTTGAGTAAATTGTTGATTGGATGAACGGCGAAGCTTAGGTCCGGGATAAATCTCCGGATTGCACCCAGCTTTCTGAGAAATGATCTGATTCCGGATTCACTCGAAGGTGGGACCATTTCGAGGACAGCCCGAATTTTGGTTGGATCAACATCAATTCCCCGTGATGATATGATGTAACCTAGGAGTCTTTCCTCCTGTTACACCAAAGACGCATTTCTCTGGGTTTAGCGTGACTCCGTATTCTATTAGGCGTGAAAGAATGATGCGGAGTACTTCGGGATGGTCACAACGCTTTTTGGCCTTAGCCAACAAGTCATCCACGTAAGATTCCACGATTTTATGAATTAGATCGTGAAATATGTATGTCATAGCCCGTTGGTAAGTAGCACCAGCGTTCTTAAGACCGAATGGCATAACAGCGTAGCAATAGGTTCCCCAAGGAGTTATAAATGTGGTTTTAGCTTGATCTTGCTCGGATATTCTGATTTGGTTGTATCCCGAGAATCCATCCATGAGAGACAAAAGTTCAAAACCAGCTGTTGCATCAACAATAACATCTATGGATGGTAATGGGAAGTCGTCCTTAGGGCAAGCTTTGTTGATATCTCGAAAATCTATGCAAATGCGTATCTTTCCATTTTTTTTGAGAACGGGAACGATGTTAGATACCCATTGGGAGTAGTCAACTGGCTTGATGAATCCTACCTGAAGGAGTTTTATTACCTCCTCTTTTACCATGAGAGCTACTTTGGGCTTCATGGGTCTTGATTTTTGCTTAATTGGCTTTGCATCTGATCTAGTGACGAGGTTGTGCACCGCAATGTGGGGTGTGACTCCCGTCATCTCCTTTGTAACTAAATGCGAATGCCTTCTGATGTTCTTTGAGAACTTGAGTATGTATTTCCACTTCTTCTGGGGTTAACGAAGATCCTAGTTTCAAGATTCTCGGCTCGTCCTCCGTTCCGATGTTGACATCGATTGTTTCTTCGATTAAAGAGGCGTTACCCTCTTCGAACTCAGGTGGTGTTGGAGGTAGATCTATATCATCCCCATTTTCTATTGCGTATATGCCAGGTTCCCTTTGTGAGGGAAGATCCGTTACGGGATTTCCGAAGTAGGAAGATGAATGCGGAATCAAGGATAAATCTAGCGTGTGATAGGAGAGATGTAATGTTGCATAGGTATTTAAGTAATCCAAAGTAGCCGCATCATTTCCAACATGGTCTAGGACGGTAGATTCACTTCCGCTTGAAAGAGGATTTGTCATTGTTTTTATCAATGGTTCGTTACGAATGGATACTGTGAAGTGAGTATCTTCTAGCTCATTGTTTGGAGTAAAACGTGATGCTGAGGTTGCTATTGAATCGGCGAGAATATTTTTTTCTCGCGGGATTGCTTCAATGGATATGAAGTTGAACGCCTTGCTTAAATCTAACACAACGTTTTTGTAGAGTTGTAAATGTTCGGCTTTAGTTTCATATACTTCAGAAACTTGGTTTGTTACTAATTACGAGTCTCCTGAGGACTCTGATGTTATCAATACCAATCCTTCTAGCTAAGGTGAGGCCAAGAAGGAGGGCTTCGTACTCAGCGCCGTTGTTTGTGCATTCAAAGTTTAACTTAAAAGAGAATGGGAGGACCTTCTCCTCGGGCGAGGTAAGAATTATACCTGCCCCCGCTCCATAACGGCATTTAGCTCCATCGAAATGGAGAGTCCAATACTTAGCCGGGAGTATAGATGTTGGGGTATCTGCTGCGTTTGCACACTCTACTTCTACCATACAGAGATCTTCTGCTAGAAAGGAACCAACACCTAGGGAAAATCCCATGCCTACTGAATCGAATGGTAAGAACATTGGTGAATCTTGTTCTATTAATTCAACGATTTTTGCAGTAGTCCCTAATGATACTGTTTCTTTAGTTTTACCTTTAGGGGTTGGAGTTGTTTTGGCTATGCTGGTAGTTTCAAGATCTGTCGTAGGTATCAACTTTTCCTCTGGCTTTGAGTCAGTGGGTTTGTTAAGTTGGTTTGTTGGCAGTTCGAATTCTGAGTGCACCCCTGGTCTTTTCTTTAAATCAGCTAGGTGCAAATCGAAAGGTTTTGGGTCACCTTTGGCTACAAATACCTTTCCCAGATGCAAGAATCTTACTTCCTGAAATAGCGTGGAAGGGATTGCCTTCATTCGATGTATCCAAGGTCGGCCGAGGATCATATTATAGTTAGTTTCCCGATCTATAATATAAAATTCAGTCAAGATGGTTTTGGGCCCTAAGGTGACCGGCAGTATTATAGTTCCTATCGAAGTGGCTTTAAGGCTATCATAGCCTCTCAAGGTGTTTCGTGTAGTGGAACAGTTCGTTTCTCCATATCCAAGTTTTTGGAGGAAAGAGAAAGGGACTATGTTAACTGCGGCCCCGTCGTCAACCATTGCCCGTTTTACATAGTTATTATAAACCCACACCTGTAAGTGTAAGGCTGGGTCACCTCGGCGTGCGATCTCAGCATCCGTGGGCATTTTACTTATTTCGAAAATGAATTCGACATCCTTGTCCGGCTGCCCCGGAGGGTGGATGTCAAAATCTACGTGATTTACTTGTGTTTCAGGAGGTGGAGTGATGTTAATTAGATGGCCTAGACCTAATGCTTCTAAAAGAGCAGCTCTGTGAGGGGGAGAGTTCTTTAGCAAGTCCAAAAATGAAATGTGTGAAAAGGTCTTTGTTAGGTCACTAATTAAATCATAGGCACCGATGGGTTTTTCAATTATTTGCTGACTCCTATCTGTCTCTGGCAGATGACTTGGGCTCGGTTGAGAGAAATACTCTCGTGTTCTTGTTATAGCTTCGATAGGTAGTTCAGCGTCTAATTCTACCAAACTAACTATCTTAGGTCTTGGTTGAGCTCCCAACTATGGCGCAACTGATGGATTTAATGAAGTCGAAGCTTCATGATCATTGTTTCCCGTTATTGCACCTTTGTTTGTTCTGGTTGGATTTAGTCGATTATTATCGTGATTTGGGAGTGGATCGTTAAAGATCTTGAGAGGAGCATTCTGAGGGGAAACTGCCCCTGCGAACGTATTAGGTGGCGATGGCGCAGGATCTGCCAGAAACAAATCTGTGAAGAATTGTCTTTGTTCTTCTGGTAAACGTTGCATGAACTTGTTGTAGTCACGACACGTTCTAGTGTCATGACCCCGAATTTTATGGAAACCACAATAAGAATTGGGATTGTAATTCGTGTTTTGTTGGTTTGGTGTGTATTGTGGCCTAAAATTCCGATCAAACTATTGCCTATTAGGACTAAAGTTTTGTTGTTTCTGGTTTTGACTTTGGTTTTGATAACCAAATGAGTTTTGTATTGGTCCTTGTACGGGATTTCGCCATTGTTGTTGTTGTTGTTGTGGATGATTAAAATCCATTGTATTGACCGTTGGGGTAAAATTGTTGTTTCCCTGATTGTTTGTTTGTGAGGGAGTATTAATAACATTTACCCTCTTGGGCTGGTCGGTTACCCCATCCGTTGTTACCCCATGATTTTTGTTAAGGATTTTAGGTCCTTGATTGACGTTTGTGGTAGTTGTAGCATTTTGAGTGGAGGTGATTAACCTCCCATTTGCTCCATATGCCTTACGACCACTATCTATTACTGCCTGGTCTATTCGTAGAGCGCTCTCAAGTACTTCATCATAAGTCCTTAGTGGGAACTTCTGGACTTCTTCCTTCACTTCTCTGCTGAGAGAATGAAGGAATAAATCGCATAGTTCCATCTGATCCATGTTTGGAGCGCTTGCCGAGGAATAAAGGACTGTGCGCCACCTTTGGATGAAATGGGCGACAGATTCGTTATGTTCTTGCTTGATGTGTAAGAACTCCCTGATTCCTGTCCTTAATAGTTTGTTCATGTCGAAGGCTTTGATGAACTCAGACACGAGTTGTTTGAATGAATGTATGGAAGCCTCGGGTATTCTGTAATACCAATCGAGGGCAATGCCTTCCAGTGTTTTGGGGAATATTTTAGCAACAACCCCATCCCATGGGAGTAATTCTCGAATGGCTGTAGCGTAAGCTTTGATATGCGCATTCGGATCTCCCTCTCCTTTGTATTTGGGCAAATCGGGAAGAGGCCTTGGAAGCATAACGCTTCGTATGGTGAAATCTAAGGGCTCCTTCAAATATTCTGAATAAGTCCCTATCGCATATGTTTCAACCATTGATGGTGTCTGTTGAGGGGGCGGTGGTGGAACGGGTTGTTGATATGGTGTAACGTACGCGTTGGTAGGGGCATAAGGCAACCCCTGTATTTGAGAAAACATGCCAGGAGATGAGTACATATCTCCTTGTGGTGATTTTGAGTACATGTTTAAGTACGAAGGGGTACTATCCAGGAATGGATTTCTCTGTGCTGGACCAGGAGGAACGGTGCTAGCGATAGTAGGTCTAGTTGGCATTTGTTGTGAATACTGAGGAGTCATACCTAATGTGCCTGCTCCTGTGAGGAGATCTACTTGGCTAGGATGGTGTGGAGGATTGGAACTCCCTGTTTGTATGAATCTTGAATTTTGACTTGCTTGGGCAAGTTCTAATCCTCTAACCTTCTCTATTAGAGTTGAAATGACTTTGTTTGGTGAAGTCACGATATCGTGCCTTGGTGGCGTTTGTTGTATGCTATGGTTTTGCGGAGGTATGTGATATCCTGCTATGAACTGATCATTATCTTGCCAAGCATCTCTGAGAGTATTTTCTGTACGTGATGGCATAGAGGTATTTTCTTGAGGAGAGAACTTCGGGCTGTATTTGCAAACCTCCTACAGGTGGGTATATACCCGGGGAGCGTTGTTCACTCCTAGGATAACGTATTGAGTACTCGTCATCTAGAACCGAGTATGGGTCTGATTGTCTACTAATATGTGGTCTAAGTAGCATCTGAGGAGATGAAACAGATTCTCCAGTAAATGTCATATTGTTTGAGCCTGAAGGCTCTGTTTGTGTTTGAGCGAGTTGTTCCAACCCCTCTTCTTGGAAGGACGAGTTATATCTAGTCCTCGGAGTTTACGTTGACAACTGACTAGTTGAATAGTTGTCGCCCCACATTGAGAGTGAGGGTGATGACTGTCTATTTTGTTGGGCATAATATGCCTCAAGACCCAGGAGGGGTCTGCCATATGCATCGAATCCCGACATATTCGGGGGGTATATGAATACCCGCAGAATAATGGGAAGGAGCGAAGGTGATTCGGATAAGATGAAACTTCTCAGAGAGAAGGTGAAGCAATTGTAAGGTTCACGTCGGGTTCACCAATTTTGTACGTACAGAAGTTTGAACTACATCTTGTTTGTTTCACGTTCGGGTTCACCAATTTTGTATGCCGGAAAAGCGACAAGCGAGCATGAGAATCTACAAGTGACTCTTCCACGTACCCGACCTCCCGAGGTCATGCCGAGACAGCCGGTGGGGATGGAATACAGGTAGTATATGGATAGACTAGTTAGGCAATCTAATATCTTCGACACGCACTAATGGAATATGTGAATCTAAGGCAAAGAAGGCCCTTCTAACCTGGACCGGTGTGATAGATCGATCAGCAAGGATGACTGCTCGAAGGCTCCAATCAATATCGAGCTCTGGCGTGATTCGATCTATGGGTTGTGGAATACGTGGGAAATGACCCGGGATGGTTTCGTGTATTTCTCCTGATAGGGTCATATGGTGAATATAGTCAACTCTATGGACGATTCTCTGGCCTAGTCCAGAATTCTCTAGCTTCGTTAGCTGTTTATGTCCAGTAGGGATAACTGTTGGATGATGATAGGTGGAATTGGGGTAGACCTGAATACCAAAATACGTAGGCTAGCGTCTATATCAGATTGACCTTGTGGACTCGTTGGGCTGTGGGGTTTGTGGATCACAACCGTATACTCTCTGTTGTTGTGGTCCTGTTATGGTCATACGCGAGATCAAGTTCTAATCCCTAGTATCCAGTAATCGTATGCTTTCTCAGCTTCTATGTTTAGAATCAGCAGTTGTGTGATTTTCTCAGAATACCTCACAGGTGTTCTAGCAACTTGGATTCTTAAGCTGGTATCTATGTCTACGAGGGTGTCTCCAGCATCTGGCTATGGAACTAAAGGATCACACCTGAATATTTGTTCTCTTTCGAGCCCTTCTACAGTCATGTGGATATTTTCTAGGATAACCTGTAGTTTGGCTGATTTGACCAAAATGTATGTGCTTGGTCGTCCTCTATGTTTAATCCTCTTAACTGTGAACTGATCAGTTGTAAATCTGTGGTTGTTCGGAATACTTGTATCCTGAGATTTTGGTCTATGTCAACTATCGCTGTGACGATGTTTGGTTGAGGCACGATTGGCTCAAATATATATTCCCTGGGCTCTTGAGGTCCCGTGATTGTCATACGAAACAAAATGTAATCTAACTGTAATGAAATAAATTCTAACTACGTGAAGTAAATCTAACTGCATATAACCTTTATTCTTCTATGAAATATCTAACAATTTTAAGGGAAGCAAACTATTTTAAACGTATCTAGAAATAATAACTAAACAGTAATTAAAACAGACAAGATAACCGAGTGTAGTTATTTGCCTGTGCGAATTGATAGAATTCTAAATAGGTCTAATCTATCTGCAAGATTCTCGATCCTACCTCAGAAGTGAGGAGTGAATCATAGTTTCTCGGAAACTATCAATCCCCACAGCTTCCCTGGCAATATCGAGAATAGAATGAAATGAAATAAAGCGATTAACTACTCTATTTAATATGATTCTGACTAGAACTTTGAAATTTAAAACCTGGATTCCGCAGAACAGTGGCGAATCCGATGGTGTGTATGTGATCTCGTCCCCTCAGTATGGTCTCTTCGTTCTTTCGTGTTCACGTGGATCCAGAAAAGCGTGTGATGCTAGCACCGATAGGAGTAGATTTTGGGATAAGGACAGCTCAGAATGCAGACCGAGAATGCGAGTAGGAGAGGGATAGCGCAAGAGTACAGAGCTTGGCTTATGCGATTCCTAGCGGGATTTTACTGCAAGTCATGCAACATGAAGTGACCAGAACTTGTAACTATCCTATACGAAGAGAAAAACCTGCAATTTTAATGGCTTCCTAAGTTATTCCTTTCCAAAATAAAGACACTGCTTGCACAAGTTGGATATGTGGCTTACCAACAGCTGAATAAAGCTAACCAGGTATATAATGAACTGAACTAAGAACTCTAAGTCACAGTAAAACAAATCTACAGCAAAGTGAAATTCAGAGGCAAGCTCCTAACTGGATTGGATGGAACAACAGCACTGCCTGCACAAGATGGGTCTGTGGCTTACCAACAGCTGAGCAATACTAACCAAAAAAATGAACTATGCTATCAATCCTAAACAAGCTGACAGACCAAACCACTGAAAATCAGAAGACTCTAACAAAAAAAATGGTGGCCAAAACTCCAGCTCAAATTCTTCACACAAACTCAGCCAAAATTCAGACCAAAACTCAGACCATTTGCATGTACACAAACCATGCATTTATAGGAATTCAAACATCCAAGAACCAAAACCAAATTGAACTCCTAAACAATAAACAACAGGAAAAACACTATTCCAGGGGACCAAAAACATTAATGCATGCTCAAGTCGGCAAAGAAAAGCTGGTGAAATGTGATATTTCATGCGGGTCACGTCAAAAGGGCGTTCTGGAAAACGCACCCAGGACCGCCGCTCTGAGCAGGGCGGCGGTTACAGGACCGCCGCCTTGTTCAGGGCGGCGGTCACGAGACCGCCGCCCTTAAGGGCGGCGGTTTCGTCACTGAAGGTCAAAAGGGGCAAGAAAAGAGGGAAAAGAGGGGAAAAAAAAGGACACGGGGGCTAAGCGGGGCATGCGGGATGTTAACGCATACTTCCGAAGGCTTTTCTGGATCCCGAACACCTTGCGAGGAGACCTGTATCATCATTGGGGCATTTATTACACCGTTCCGCAGTACAGTACCTTACAATTTTGGGTACGTACAGTAGCGATTCAACTTCTCCTTCATTTTTGGAAAGCATTTATTATGCTTCTTTCTATTATATAGAGTTTTTTCTTCATCCGTGTCTTCTTTGGTTCTCGTTTTATTCAGCTAGGAGAGCTAAAATGTATGTAAAAATGGGTAGAGTCCAATTTAGTAATGTGCATTTGACCAAGTGTAAACACTAACACCTGTACTGTACTTGGGAGTGCAAACTATTCAGTAGCCTATGTGGGATTTTGTAATAGGTCATCATGCAACAGGAGCACTAATTTCTACGTAATGTGGATCTAGTGAGAGATCTGAAATCATTAACTATGAAATAGACATGGTGACTCCATGCATCCATTTTGAATCTATAAAAAATGAAGTTTTAAAGAAAAATTTGCATCTGACTAGCTTTTGCACCATAACAATGTACATTTAGATTATCCCATATTTCCTTTGATGATTTCTCAAGAGTCAACATAGTGACCAAGATATGGAGTATACTGTGGAATTATGATATGGAATGTAATGCAATGTGAGAGTGATATCATCTCTTGTTTTCCATAGCTAGATGCTGAATTTGTATGCATCTGATGATGTTAATTTATTCTTGCCCATTTACAATCCTCCACAGAATGAACCATAGATCATGAGTGTGACATCAGGAAATGGTTTCAATTTCTATGTATAGAAAGTTAATGATCCATTGAATTTATCTACCATAGAGACTGTTGGTGTCTCCATTGAGTTAGTGAAAAATAACAGAGAGTGTGGTGAGGTCCAATATTCAAATCATGTAGACCCTCAATACCTTGGCAGATATGAATCCATGAAACGATAGAGTGCGTCATAGTCGTCATTAATGGATTTACGTAAAAGTTTGTGCGAGACCAGATATATCATGGGTTGTTTCCAAATAGATAATTTGACAGAACGTTTGCTCAAAATGTTGTGATAAAAGGAACTCGAGTATACATGAAGTATTCCTACAATGTGTAGTGAATTAGGGTTTTTGTGGAATATGCAATTTAACAGTTGTATTTTTAAAAGTGAAAAAAATCAGGAAACCTTTTATTGCAATCGTGAACGTGTGCTTGTTATGAATCCACACTGTCAGACTAAGATGCAAGCTAGTGAATGATGCACTACATTTTATAGGATCCAAGAGAATTCACGTAATGATCAAGAAATAATCATTGTAACTCATAGATTCTTATAAATGAGCCATACCTAATTCAATGTAGTAGTAAATGAATAAATAATGAAGTGTAGAATTGACCCAATAAATTACCGGAGTAATATATTGTTTATTCAAATCATCCGAGAGTGCAATTATAATGGAAGAGACTCCAGGATGACTCATAGCAGTAATTTGCATAAAAAACTCTCCAGATTGTATTAGAGTGATGTTTATGCATATACAACCATACACTCGTATGGAAAATTATCCCACTCAAGCAATATAATAATAAAACAAACTATTTGTTTTAGATTATGTTAACTTAGGGTAACTATGGAGGGTCAGGGCATGCTGGGGTGCCACTATACCTAATGTGCACACCTTTACATTTAGCTCATTTACCAGCAGTAAGTATGAATACCTATGTTTCATAGAAATGCAAGACTAAGTTTTATGTCCTTCAAAAAATGTCACTGAGTAAATCATGAGCAAGCCCATAGATGTCGTATGTAACCAAGATATGGAGAGTAATGACAGTGTAGAAGCGGGATAAGTTAGCTATTAAATCCTAAAATTAAAATAATACTTTCATGCCAAGGGATGGGGCACAATTTCCTCAATGTCCCAAATGTCCCTAAAGCATTAAGGGAAATGAGTGTTTTACATCACATTTTGATGTGGCTCCTTACAACGACACTTGGCGAAGATGTGATGTGTGTGTGGTGTTTTAGCCCTAGGTGGAACATGCTGCGTGAAGCACCTAGATAGCTAGAAAGTATGGTCGCATGTAGGGACCATGATACATTCCTGTGTGGTTGGGAGAATTTTTTTTCCCCTCATGTCCCCAAAAAAAGTGGATGCATGAGGGTGCATCCAATTTTCACTTGTGCACACCTCAGCTTGAGACGCTGGCAGATTATCTGACAGTCGCCCATTTGGATGCTTCATTAGCTCCCGAGGGCTAATTCTTAATGCATTGGGCCTTTATTAGGGTCACATTGGTAACCTGAATACTTCTATGATTCCCATAAGTGAATTTTCATGTCTCTCATGTCCCTCAATACAATGGGACATTCTTTTCATAAATATTTCATGCGGCACCTGGTGATGACACTTGTCACAGATCTAATAGTTGAGGGTTTTAGCTCCTATAAGCACGTTGGGAGCTACTCATTGATGATCTGAGAGGTTGCATGGCGTGACTAGAAGGCGTCACTGGGGCTGGGAGATTTTTTTTTCCCTCATGAAATACCAAAGTCTTGAGGAACAAACAGGGACTATGAAATCTGCACCAGTAAGGTCAAAATAGAGTAATAGACAGCATGTCAAAGATGACCAAATACATTGACTAACTCCCGAACTCATTCTTACTTAGGGCAACTTGAAACGAATGAGTATCTTGAGCTCAGGACTAGATAGGTACCATTTTTGCGTGAAATGTTATATGTCCATAGTTGACTGAAAATGACCTTATGAATCCAAATGGTGTGGGTCTAAGATCTTTATATCCTACAAATAATATGAAATCCAAAAGAAAATATATCTTATTCTTTGTTATCTGAATAATGAATTACAATGTGTCCTAGAATAGGAAAACCAACTTATAAACTCAAGTTTCACCAAAGTAAACTGTGAACTAAATATGATTTCACCATATTATAGGTGATTGAAATTCCATATTTTGATGATGTCTTGTTTGGCTAGCTAACTCCATCCATAGCTCTTAGAATCACCTCCTGAAGTTCAACAACTGCTTATTGGCATATGTGCACCACTAATTGCCATGTGATACCCTGCATTCCTTGATCAGAGCTGCCCCAACTTCTCCAAATTTCTAACTCCTAATGTAACTAATAGACCAAAATTAGCTTACATGATCATTTCTAGGAAAAACCTTCAATTCACAACTCTACATCCTGGATTTTTGGATCCTCAAAATGGTGGATCTTAGGGCCCTAAGGGGGTGCTAAAAATTTCCCCAGTCGGTAGGAAAGCCAGTGGCAGCCCTTCCGCTACATTTGTCTCATCAAAACATAATAGTTTTAATCAAGAACTGGACTCAAACAGACACCTTAAGGGGTTGAAGTTATGACCTTGTCCTAAATCACCTAGGGGACTAATTTTGGTCCATCATTCTGGGAGGTCATGTTACTTACTGGGTAGCTCCTGCAAGATGCCTTGGGAGAGAAAAACTTGGAATTTTCTGACATCCAGGGGTATTAATCTGTCACTACTGTGACCCAATTGTCAATTTCCTTTTATTGCAGTCATTTGCAATGTACCAAACAATAGTTGAAAATCCCATGTAGTGTATCCATTGGTTTCTTATGGAGAATCTAATCCACTTCTATAAGATCTTCTTCATTTGACCTACTACCTCCAATCTACTACTTCATCAATAACATCCCCTTGGTAGAACTTATGAGCTATGTATGGAAGACAAATATGAAGGATTAAACACTGGAGAAATATTTGAATTCCCTGGTAGTTCTACGTCAAAATGCATTATCGTTTAAAAATGAAATGATTTTGGAGGGACCTAATCTGATTGCTATTGTCAGCTTGTAAATAAATTCAGCTTTTGGAAACCTTTCCTATCAAAAATTATACCATAACAAACTAAGCCAAAATATATAAATACCTTTCTTAAGTGCTGAGAAGAGGTACTAATGACTTATACTTATCATTACTATATGGAAACTTCTTCTAGAGGTGTATCCTGCAATTGGAGAAATATGAAAATACGAATGCTTCTGACCATCATCACTGAAGCTCATAAAAATGGAGATCTAGAAGAAAAAGTTGGACTAGGGCGCTTGGAGAGGGATCAAAGGCACCTCATTTAGGGTGCTCCTAGACACTATTAAAATTGGGTAATTTCCTATGGGTCTATGTATGGAACTATTACTCATGCAAACCTCAGCTCTAAGTGGTAATGCTAGGTATTCATTGTTTCAATTTTAGTCATTATGAGGTTGGACAATGATCATCAAGGTTTCACTGGAAACCTGCAATGAAACGATGACCTGCTATTTTCCCTTAAATCTGAGGATCAAATCCTAAAACTGAAATAAAGATGTAGAATCCCAGGGGTCATCCATAAAGTCTTCAAGAAGTGACTTTACAACCTGGTGAACTTATCTGAACTAATGGTTTTTGGAACTACCATGCAAACAGACCTAACTGTAGTTCTGTGAAAACAAATCGTGTGTGCCTGTTGCATGCACCTAGTTAGTTCTTGTGTGTGTCACACTTGATAGCGAACCATCTTAGAAAACATGTCAAATAACCATGTAATAGATGTGTGTCATTACCTCATAGAATGAAATTCCTAATCCCTATGAAGTGTCCATGCATTATATCTATCCCTTGTGTCCCTTTAGGAATGGTGCTAGATGGATGTAATATAACTCTGTAGACTGGTTGCATGGCCTTGCGAGACCTTAGGAAATGGTGATAGCTAATGCTTAGTGATCTGGTCACATTTATTATGATCAGCTTTAGCCAATTTATATTTATATGATCTACCCTTGCTTGAATTTTGTAATTAACCCTCAAAATGATCCAGCCACTACTAAAAATATGCAAGATGCTTTCACTATATTGGCTAGCAAAGACCCAAAAAGTGTGAACAAAATATACTGAGGTTAGGGGCACCCATAGGGGATAAGTAGCCATCCTGTACCATTGTACTCATCTTGGATATGGGCGGTGGTGTCCAGGATGATCTAATGCCAAAGTATAGAAAGGAAGACTGAGAAGAATAAGGTTGTAAGACTAGAAGTGGCAAAAAAAATACAAACCCTTTAGGTGGCTTCAAAGACATGGTTTAATTACCTAATTTTCCTTACTTAGGTAATCACATGAATAGTCAGTATGCAATTAGGACTCAGATGCATTACCCAAAGTGTGTGATTCTGTTTGTCTACATATGTAGGCATGAAGCTGAAAATAGTATCACCACCTTTTTTCTTCATTACTCTTATTTTTATACCCACTTTACAGGGGATCCTACTGTTCAACATATTTTGGGTATTCACATACTTCAGAGCTATGTGGTCTGTAAATAACACAAACTCCTTAGGCACTAAGTAATGCCTCCAATGTCTTAATGCTTGTAAAATTGCATAAAATTCCACATTATAAGTAGATTAGTTCTTTCTTACCTCATTCATTTTCTCACTAAAGAAAGCTACTGGCTTTCCACCTTGACTTAGAACAACACCAATCCCACATGTGAGGTGTCACAATCAACCTCAAACACTTTATCAAAATCTGGTAGTGCCAAAATGGGTGCCTTTTTCACCTTCTTCTTCAAGAACAAAAAACTATCCTCAACTGCCTTTGTCCACAAAAAATCCCTTCCTTTTGTGCAATCTATTATAGGTGCTACAATACTGCTGAAATTTTTAATAATTTTTTTGTAAAATTTTGCTAGACCATGAAAGCTTCTTACCTCTGCTATACTCCGTGGATTAGGCCATTCAATAATTGCCTTTATCTTTTCTAAGTCCATCTATACCCCATTTGCTGAAATAATAAAGCCTAAGAATACCAAACTCTCTTTCATGAATGTGCACTTTTTCATATTTCCATAGATTTTCTCTTTCCTTAACACTTCAAATACCAACCTTAGATGCCTCAAATGTTCTTCTTTAGTTTTACTAAAGATCAAGATATCATCAAAATAAACCACAACAAACTTACCATTATACTCCCGTAGCATGGTTTTCATCAATATCATAAAAGTACTAGGTGCATTAGATAACCCGAATGACATCACCAACCACTCATATAATCCATTTCCTCTCTTGAATGTTATTTTCCACTCATCTCCTTCTTTGATTTGAATCTGATGATAACCACTTCGAAGATCAATATTGGTGAAATACTTAGATCCAGCAAGCACATCCATCATATCATCAAGGTGAGGTATTGGGAACTGATACTTGATTGTAACTTTATTGATCGCTCTATGTTATCCATGCACATTCTACATGTTCCATCCTTCTTTGGTATTAATAAAGCTGGTGTTGCACACTGGACTCATGCTCTCCCTTACAACCCCCTTTTGCACAAGCTCTTTCACTTGCCTATTCAACTCTGCATGCAATGTCGGGCTCATCCTATAAGTCTGCTTGATTTGGGAGTGAAGACCCTGGAATCAAATCAATATGGTGTTGAATATCTCTTTTGGGTGGTAATCCATCTGGTAGCTCATCAGGAATAACATCAAAAAAAATTTCTATTAATTCTGTTGTTTCTATTGGTATTTGAGAACTTACAAGTTCATTCTTATTTACAACTAATGCATAAAAAAAATTAGTTGCATTTGCCTCCTTCACAAATTCCTTTGCAGAAAGAATATTTTCAGCCTTCCCCTCTTCTTTAAGAGGTAGCAAAACTATTTTTGTGCCATCCTTCCAGAAATTATAAGTATTCTTTCCCCCATCATGAATAACCATTCTATCAAATTGCCATGGTCTTCCTAGCAGCATATGACATGCATCCATAGGAATAACATCACACCAAATCTCATCCTTATAATTGTTCCTAATAGAATAGCTTATTAAACATCTCTTATCAACATTAACTTCATTACCCTTCTTAAACCATGCAATACGACAAGGGTTAGGATTCTTCTCACAATAGATACCCAATTTATAGACCATGTCATTTGAAACCATGTTCTCACAACTACGACCATTAAAAATAACATTACATACCTTTCCTCCTGAAGTGCATCTTGTTCTAAAAAATATTTGTACGCAGCCATGCATCCCCCTTGACCTCCTTTCTTGGAGCAATCATCGTCCTCTTGGTCATCAGAGTTTCTCGAACATCTGGTGGAATTTCTAGGTCCTGTTCATCTTCTACTTGTTTAGCTTCAACAAGATTTACTCTTGGAGCATCTCGTTTCCTTTTTTCATGTGTATAATTATGTAGGCATTCAAAATCCTGATGCCCTTCTTCACCACATCTGTAATAAACAAATGGTCTTCGTGGAGCCTCCCATCCTCTATCGCCAACATATCCTCTACCCCTAGAAAATCCGCTGCCTCTTTGTTGATTCTGAAAATATTGTCTCGTATCCTCTTGCTTTTCCAATCCACAAGATGATTCTCCCCTACCTTGGCTAAAACCAGCTCATCCCCAAAAGGAAGATGAGGCCCCCCTATTCATTCCAGGTGATCTCCTAAAACTTTGACGCTTTTGTTTTTCCTAAGCCTTTGAGGCTAATTGATAGACATCCTCCATGCATCTTAATCCTATGCAAACTTATCTCATCTTCAATAGAAATTTTTAATCCATTAACATACCTTACAACCATTTGTTCCTCAGTTTATTCATGCTCTACATGAATGAACAACTTGTAGAACTCATCTGTGTATTCTTGCACTATTTGTAAGTTTTGTCTGAGATTTTGAAACCTCCTGTAAATTGTTTTTGCATAATCCATAGGGAGAAAATTATCTTTCAGCTTCTTCTCCATCTTACTTCACATCCTAATTCTTTCATTCCCCTTTCTTGACCTCTCTTTTTGTAGGTGATCCTGCCATAACATATCGTGACCTTTCAATTTTGTGTATGCAAATTTTACCTTCTTTTCTTCTGACATAGCCTTCCACTCAAAATAAATTCCCCATGCTAGTCAACCAGTCTATCAGCTCCTCTGATTTTAGACTACCACCGTACTCTAAAACATCAACTCTTATCCCATCATTCTTTCCTTCTAATGCTACGAAGCATCCTTTCTTCAAAATCTAATGGTGGTGCTTGCGTTCCCTCCTCTTCACAAACTTCTTCTTCATCTATGTCATCTCTACCTTCATTTCATCTGTCTGGGTTATCATTGCAGCAAGCGCAATAACTTGTCTCTGCATAGATACTTGCATATTTCTATTCATCTGGGCAATACGGCCTCCTCTTTCTCTTCCTCTTCCTACCATTTAAAAAAAAAATACTTCGAACCTAGCTCTGATACCAGATAATGTAGCCAAATTACGAACAAACCAGATATACTACAAATAATATGAACTCCAAAAGAAAATAGATATCCTTATTTGTTATTGAATAATGAATTACAATGTTTCCTAAATAGGAAAACAAATCGCAACTCGAGTTGTCAAGCAAACTCTAACTAACTTGACTAAATATACTCTAGGTGGCAGAAATTACTATTTTTAGGAGTTTACTAGAACCTGCTATTCTTAGTAAGTTTGCATGCTTATTCGTATGGGAAAAAAAATTTCCACGCATCTCCTACATTCCTAAATTATAGGAATTACCAACTTTCTAACTCATAATGCAACTAATAGACTAAAATTAACTAATGCCCAAAAATAGGAAAAAACCAAACTACAACTTAAATCCTAATTTTCAGCCTCAAGATGGCAGATTTAGGGCCCGAAAATGTGCTGAAACTTGCCCCAAATGGTAGGGCTGATTGTCGTTGCATTCGTCTCATTGAAACATGTGATTTCAAAAAAATGGACTCAAACGAACACCCAGAGCTCAAGTTATGACCTTGTTAAGTTCCTATTAATTTTGGCGCATCAAAAGGGCTTGATAAGGGGAAGGGTGATTGCAATGGATTTGAGAAGACGTTGGGAGATTTCAGTATAAGATCCGATGATGGTTTGTGAAATAGTAGTATATGATCAGGACTAGATAGATACCAAAAGTGCGTGATTTTGTGTCTATAGTGGATTGAAAGGCTTGATAAGGGGAAGGGTGATTGCAAAGTCTTAGAGAAGATGTTGGAAGATTTCAATATAAGATTTGATGATGGTTTGTGAAGGTGAAGTTGTATAGAATTTAGGAGGATTCAATTTAGGTGAGGGCGATGAAGAAAAGAGGGGTGTTTTTCTCTTGTGAGGCTTTGTAAGGGCCTTGGATTCAGATTTTGGTTTAGGTACTTGTGATTCATATTGAGGAGGAGGGATGGATGATTTCAATTTGGATTAAGAAAGGGGAATAGATTATTTAGATGTGGATTTTGTGGTAGGAATAGATGTTTTAGCTTAAGGTTGGGTAGTGGTAGATGTTTTGCATAAAGGATGCAGTCCAAAAATATAAGATTAAGGCCCTAACATAGACGTTTAGATGGTGGATGACTTGGATTGATGGGGATTTGAAGGAGAAAGTTCCAAATTCTTATGTAGGTGGGTGAGTGACTTATGAGTAGGAACACCAAGGTTCTTATATTTTTGATGTGATGTTTTACCCTTGGCAGGGATCATGATAATTTCAATAGGGGGATCTTCAGAGATGAGACTAGGTGATGTGAACGTAGGTTTCATTGAAGGTGTGGGGATAGAAGATGGAACTGGTTTTTGGATAATGTGTTTGATGATATCGGAAGGAGTTATAGATGGTTTTGAAGATGTTGGTATAGTAGTGGTAGTAGTTGTGGGAGATGAGTGTGGGAGTGAGGTAACCTTTGAGGTTGTGTCAGGGGAGGTTTACTACATAATATATGTTTGAAGGGGTGGTGTGGATATGGGAGTAGATTTAGGTGGGGATGTAGCTATGGATTCAATTGAAGCTGTGGGCATAATAGAAATAGACATTGATGTAGGGATAAGCATGGACATGGAAGATGCAGATGTAGAAGATGTAGATGTGGCGGGTTCGGATGTAGATTCAAGGGATGTGGGCATAATAGATGCAGATAAGGTGGATGTATATTTGATAGATGTGGGCACAAGTGTGGATGCTAGTGTAGTTAGAGATTTCAAAGGAATAGAGGTGGGTAAGGTAGATAGGGGATAATGGGAATGGACGATGATGTTGATTATTGATTTAAGGTATTGATTGTGTGGGAATTGGGAGATTAGGATGTGGAAGGATTTGTTTATTCATTTGGTGAGTGGTTAGCGAATGGCTATTTGAAGATGTCCAAAGTTTGGTTAGGAGGGGCACTAGGATTATCCAAGTGGAGATCCTCTCGGTCAATAATATGTTGGGCCGAAGTATTTGAACATGCAACACTTTTCAATGTCATGGTCATGTACCTGATGGTGTTTGTAATAATGATCTTCCTGGTACCACATGGGTTTAGGACTCATGTCATGAACAAGGTGAATAGGGGGAGTTAGATGAAACAAACAGCCATGATCTTATTAAATATTGAACTATATGATTCCTTGAGGTGGGTATAGTTGAGAGTAGGTCAAGGAGCCCTTTATGGCAGATTGGTATGGGAGGTGGATGTGGCGGAAGATTTTAATATGATGGTATTGGAAGCATTTTTAGATTTTTCATTGTGATTGGATATCTTGGTGAACTCAGGTTTTCTATTTTTTGGATCTAAGTTTAACGTGGCCTTTCTCAAGGGCACAAAGTTCTAGTTTACAAGCCATGGTAAATGCTTATTTAAAGCTTTGGAAGGATTTGATTTATAGAGTTGATTAGATGTGCTTCACATAGAATCAAAAGAAGATCTCGATAAGCTCAGTTTGAGGAAGGGAGAAAGATAACTAATTCATGAGACCACGTCACCTTGAAATGAAGTCTACGGTGGATTTTTCATCATATTGTTTAATGGTATACAAGTCTGTGATGGTGATTTTACATGCAATATTAATGGAGAAATGTTCTAAGAATAATTTTGCAAGTTGGGTGAATTAAAAGAGGGAGTGTTGTGGAAATTATGGCACATGAGGTCTTGATCATGTGCAATGAGGTAGCATGTATGCCTAAAGGTACGAAGGTGTTGTTGAGGGTCCTCCTTATTTTTTAATTTAAAAAAAAATGGGATTTCCCAGTGTGGAGGATAAGGTTTGAATGGAATTGATGGATGGATGGGCTCATTAAAAATTTGTTCATACATGAATGAGATTTTAGGACCCAGGGTGATGGCTTCGAGGTTTTCCAACCTATTTAGAAAAGAATTTATAGAGTTTTGGGACATATGAGAGATGGATTGGTGAGGTTGCAAATCATAGGATGTGGAAGGGTTGGGTTGAGTATGAGATTGATAGTGTTGAGGATAAGTATGTGTATGTAGAGGTAAATGGTAAGGGGAGAAATAGTTAAATGGTTGTGATTGAGTGGGATGGGAGATATGATGTTGCTGAGATATGAGGACATAATTGGATGGGTGTGATTGTGTTTTTTTTTGAGTGAGGATGTTAGATTGGTTCTATACGGGATGAGTGGGGATGTAGGTAGGGGTGGTTGAGATATTTGGGTGGATTTATTAGGAAAGATATGGTGGGAACCATTCTAGAGAGGTGTTTGATGGGTTTGGGTTGATTCTTAATGGTGTCGTTGGGATGTGATGACATTTACATGGATTTGGGATGAGTTAGGAACCAAAATTTTATTATGTTGCTTCGGTTGTGAAAGGAGGAGATGATATTCCTCTAAATTTTGATTAAGGGTGCTAACAAAAATGGTGGATGAAGAGGTGTTGAGAATAGAAGGAGAGTGGGAAGTTTGTATGTGAGGAAGATTGGGCAAAATGAGAGCCACCAGTTGATTTTATTGATGATTTTAGGGGATCCAAGTGGAAGATTGATGGGAGCCAATTTCATGTTATGCCATGGAAAGCTTGTTCATAGCTCTAGAGATTAAATCAATAAGTTGAGAGGTGAGGACCCAAGTGGATTTGGGGTGAGAGTGATAAGAATATATTTGTTGAAGAGGGGTTCTACAAATGGGAAGGTTGGTGGATTTATGGAGAAGGTATTCATGAAGAGAAACAGTGATGTAGAGAGGATTAGAAAAAATATTTTTGCATTCACTAATCAAGGAGGTTTCATAACAACTACTTCAATTATCTCTGCATTTCAGGATCTTCCACAAACCAAAAATGGCTTAAAAACTTACAAATATGAGTTTTCCATAGTAAAAGGTCCTTAAAAAAATCAATTCTTCATCTCATTTACTTCATACACCCTGCATTCCATTTTTCTAATCAACCATCAAATAGCTCTCTCTTCATTTAAGGTCACTTTGTACTTACCTTATTCATCCTTCTCTTCAAGCTTCTCAATTAACTCTCTTCCCTCCAGACATGCAATTTTTCCTTCTTATCTTCACCAAGATTTCTTTCTCATTCACCCTATTCACACCTTCAAACAAGCTTAGTTCAATCATAAAATTTGACTCAAAGTAATCAAAACATCAAACTTCCCTTTTTTCCAAAACTACCTTCTTGGTACCCTTAAGACAATGAATTTAGTACATCCTTGCTGGCATAAATATAAATCTACCCAAAATAATTTATAAAATTCATTATAATCCTTCCATCATACCTATGGTGTGTACAAAAATTTAGAACTCAATTTGTTGGTTTGCTAGAACCCAATTTTCCCCCTTGAAATCATGCTAATACCTTCAAGATCATTATAAAACACTCTACCACACGTTAATTCACCAAAAAATACCTCTACAAAATCTTCCACAATTATACTTATTATCATAACAGTCAAGAAACAATTTTATTCACCCAACAATTGTATTAGTTCTTATGAATTTGATTTATTCAACCATAAATAGAATCACTCATATTCTAATACAATAAATACATGCCATAAATGCTCCATAAGTTAGGAATCACCATTCAAAACATATAATATCAACACAACTTAAAATATTTGCAAGGAAGACTGTTTCTTGATCAAAACAAGGTTTATTTACTTCATATTGTTTCTCATACAAAACTTGACTCTCCTTCCTTTCATTATCCTTCCTTCCCTCAACGATTGTCCTCTCCACCTCCTCCATTTATATATCCCTCAAAATTACTCACTTCACTTGAATTTATCTTCTCAAATGTAACCACTTCTTGATGCATAACTGAATTTTAGTGAGTCACACTTGACTCTTGATATGCCTCTCAATACATTATGGCATTTTTAACATGTTTAGATATTTCATAAACTTGGACTCCACCTAGGAATCATTCCTAAATTTATTACACTTGTTAACACTTTATACATACCATATTTAACCTTAGGAAGCCATATTGGCTCATTACATGCATTAAGATTTGAATTTACATTTCGGAGGGAAACTCCATTTTTGAAATTTCAAACTCTCACCCCTAAGTCCCTTTCTCCCTCGTGATTCCATATACTCTAGAATACTATCATTGACCTCATAGATAATTATATTTTCATTTGGATGGCTTCTTGATGATTCCCTTGCATCATACTCCCAAGGCAGAGAAATTATTTTTGTACTTGTTGATATAGTTCCATATTCATTGCATTATCCTTTTCTTCTTTATACTCTTCATCTATCCTTGTATGCTTCACCCCCACCTAGATCCCATATGGTGTTCTTTTGTCTTCCATTTTATTTCACTTTTCACCTTTCTCTTTTTACCTCCATCTTCACTTTCATTATATTCATGCCTTTATCCACTATATTTGCATACAAAAACATAAAAACAATAAATATGCATTGTTCTTCATGTTTTATGCTTCCCTTCACCTCTACATAACTCACATCCACCATGTTTTCATTGTTTCCCTTGCCAAAGTATGCATGTTCTTTTCTAATTTCTTTCTCATTCATCTTCTTCACCATACTAAGTTGTCCTATATTTGTACCTTCTTATTCTTTTCTCTTATTTTTATCATCTTGTGCCCAAAAAACCTCTACATTCTCATCTACACCTACAATTTTCTTTTTTTCATTCATTTCATCTAGCAAACCTTGCAAAATATCATCCACCTCATCCATACAAAATTTATTTTCATACTTATTTTTTTCCTCGTTCTTCTTAAATGCATAATTAGAATCATTTTCTTGTATAATTTCAAGGAATTCACTCACACAATCATTAATATCAACTATCAAATAATCAACTTTTCTTACCTTGACCTCATTCCTTGCATGATTTTCTTATTTGTCTTCTTGCACCAGTTGGTATTTTTTGAGTTCATCATCATTTTTCTTCATTTCACTCACTCTTATTTGTTCCATTCTTGTTTGCTTCCTTTTCCATACCATCTTCATCTCTTTGTGATTTTTTTGAGTATTCATAAGACCTAGTTTCTCTCTCTTGCCTACCTCTTGTTCACTTGTCTTCTCATTTGTTTGTTCTATTTTCTCATCTTCTTCCTTTATTTCTGAATATTCCATCCACTTGGGCATTATGTATCCATGTCCTTGAACTGGTTTCAAGATCTCTACATCACTCTTTTCTTGATTCACCTACTTGACAACCTTGTTTTCTTTATTTTCCTCTTGCTTCATCCTCTTTTCCTATTGTTTGGTCCTCTTTCTCAATTGCATTCTCTTATTTCTTTTCACAATCAGACTTATAGCCCATTTTATCTTCTTCTTCATCAAAAATCCAATCCCATAGCTTTATTTAACCACACAATCTCTCAACTTCTCTATATCTCAATCCATTTCTCTGTCTTTCTATGCTCTTCTCTCTTCATGGCTTCATTTCTTTTCTCTCTCTAACTCTTCTTGTCTTCTCTTATGGATAAAAACTTAAATAAATCTTTTATTTCATCTTCTTGGTCCATCTTATCTTCCTAAAAATTCTTTTTCCCCTTGCCTATTCCTTCACACCTCACCAAGGATTGAAACCTGGTCTCTCGGTATCTTCTTTTTCTTTTTCACTTTCACACTTCCTCTTCTTCTCACTCTTTACCTGTCACTTCATTCACACACTTACACAATTTCACTATTAGCCACAATAACATCATTCAAATCTCATCAACACAAAGCCTACGCTCTAATACTAAATGATGCAGAGAGGATTATAGAAACTATCATGTATTCACTGATTAAGAAGGTTTCATAACAACTACTTCAACTATATCTGCATTTGAGGATCTTCCACAAGCCCAAAATGGCTTAAAAGTTTACGAATTTGAGTTTTCCACACTAAAAGGTCCTAAGAAAACTCAATGATTTATCTCATTTACTTCATACACTCTACATTCCATTTGTTTAATCAAACATCAAATATATCTCTCTTCATTCAAGGTAACTTCGCACTTACCTTATTCATCCTTCTATTCAAGGTTCTCAACTAGTTCTCTTTCCTCCAAACATGTAATTTCTCCTTATTATATTCAAAAATGCCTCCTTTCTCATTAAAAATATTCAAACCTTCAAAAAATCTTAGTTCAATCATAAAATTTTACTCAAAATAATAAAAAAACATCAAACTTCCTTTTATGCCAAAACTGCCTTCTTGGTCCATCCATGGTGGGAGAAATCTATAGCTACCCAAAATAAGTTATAAACTTAATTAAAATCATTCAATCATACCTATGATGTGTAAAAAAAATTATAACTCAATTATTTTGTTTTCCCTCCCTATCTCACCTTTTCTCTTCCCTTATTCGCAAGCTCTTCTAGCTCTAAGACAATCTTAAATCCTTCACAAATTTTCTTGTAGGTGGATTAAAAGCACAACCTAAATTTTTTTTAGTACTCATTCAAGAATTAAAAATTTCAGGAATGAATACTAAGGTTAAATGCTACTTCTTTTGTAAATGTTCCTTCACAACTAGCCCTCTCATTGTGCATGTAAACCCTCTTATGGACTGTCATAAATATATGAAAACTCCACAAATGAAAACAAAAAATTACTCTTTAATCCATTTAAGTACCATGTCATCATCATTCCTCAAAAATTTCAAGATTTAATTCATTGATTTGAGCCCTCAAAACTCAATCCCTAGTTAAGCCTTGAGAGAGGTTTCCTAGAAACCCCCGGCGAAAGAAAATGCTATAAAAACTTTGAAACTTAATTTGAATCCCCCAAATTTTGACAGGAGGTATATTTTAATTTCTATTAAATTTTTATTTTACCATAAAAGTGTCATGAATCCAAAAACATGTTATTTCACTTGTTTTATTTCTCTCTAACTTGGAGGTGCACAATTCAATTTTTATAAGAAATCCTCTATCATGCAATGAATAAAGCTCATAGAACCCAATTTTCACCCTTGAAATAATTCTAATACCTTGAAGATAATTATAAAACACTCAACCATATGTGAATCCACCAAAAAATAGCTATACAAAATTTTCCACAATTATACTTATTATCATAACAGTTAAGAAACCATCTTATTCACCCAACCATATATCAGGTCTTATGAATTTGATTTATTCAACCATAAATAGACTCATTCAGATTATGATACAATAAATACATTCCATAAATTATCCATAAGGGAGGAATCACCATTTAAAATAGAGAATATAAACACAACTTAAAATATTTTCAAGGAAGATTGCTTCTTGATCAAAATAGAGTTTATTTACTTCATATTGTATCTCATACAAAACTTGAATCTCCTTCCTTTCATTCTCCTTCCTTCCCTCGAGGATTTTCCTCTCCACCTCCTCCCTTTATCTCTCCCTCAAAATTACTCACTTCACTTTAATTTATCTTCTCAAATGTAACCTCTTCTTGATGCATAATTGACTTTTAGTGAGTCACGCTTGACTATTCATATGCCTCTCAATACATTATGGCATTTTAAAAAAAAATCGATATTTCATAAACTTGAACTCCACCTAGAACTCATTCATAAACTTATTACACTTTATCACACTTTAACCATCCCCTATTTAACCTTAGGAATCCATATTGGCTCATTACATGCATTAAGATTTGAAATTACATTTAGGAAGGAAACTTCATTTTTGAAATTTAAAATGCCCACCCCTAAGTCCCTCTCTCCCTCATGACTCCATATAATCTAGAATAATCTCATTGACCTCATGAATAAATATATTTTCATTTGGATGGATTCTTTATGATGCCCCTAGATCAAATATGGTTAGTGTCTATGAGTTCCTAGAACTCCAAGCATCCACAGGGGATAATGGGAGCTCTAATGGTCTCCAAGGAAGCAACAACTGGGGGTGTAGCTGGTTTGGAAGGGAAAGAATGGTGGTATAGAAAAATATTAGTTTGGACTTGAGAATGAGTTTAGATGGAAAAGGGTTCACTAAAAGGAGTCACATAAATGATGGATTGGGTAACCAAAGAGGATGTGATTAGAGGAACAGAAGAACCAATAGCGAGGGCAGATGTATGTCGGGTGATGTTATTGGAGGTGGGGATTTTTTTATTAGATACAGTAAAAAATAGGGATCGGCTCCCAGGGGCCATTACAAGATGAGGAATAGAAAACAACAAGCAATAAGGAAGCAAAAAAGTCCAAGAAAGGAGTTAAACATGATTAAATCTTACAATTAAGAACCAAAATTTGTATTAAGGTGGGAAAACCAGAGAGAAGGGGAAATAGTCTCCAAAACAGTAAAACAGTAGAAGTTCGTCAAAATTCTGCTGATAGTCCAAAACCATAAGTTAATTTTTTGGAGATCCCCCACTACTACCATCGGGGCTATCTTTGATCACGTCATCCTCAGCACCTTTGTCATTAATATCTTCCTCTAGCTTGTCCTAAGAGCTATTGATGTGTAAGTTAAAGTTCCTTCTTTTAGTGCCCTCCTCCATCCCTTCTAACCTATCACTTAGCTTTTTTACCTGGTCCTCCAGCTCCAGAAACTTCTACTTGGACTTCACCTGAGCAGTGACAATTTTCTTAGAAGCGTTGATGACATCCATCATTTTTTCCCTTTGACTAGCATTGGTTTCTTCCATCACTTGAAGCACCCCTTCTAAGTACTGGAACTTTCTACTCAAATCCTCGAAACCCTTTAAATTACCATCCCGATTTCTTTTTATCAAAGTGTTCGCTTCCCCATGACCATCCTCACCCATTTCTTTACCAGGATCCTCCCCCACAATTTTGTATTTCCTAGCCTTCATCTTAGTAAGGAAATCAGCGAGAGTGAGGTCATCCTCATCTGCATGCTCTTTTAGGGAAGAGGACAGAGTAGGTTTCTCGTTTTCAAACATCAGAAGAATGAGCCCTTCATGTAGAGCCATCTCCACTTTCTCTTACTAAATGATGTAGTTTGTTCAATTTTTCTTATTTTAGATTTGGTAAGAATGGGCATGAACCAAACAAGAACCTATATAGATGTTAATAAGAAAAACAAGATGGGCAACACTATTTTAATTATCTTGTTTGTTTAAGAAGATGTGAAAAGGAAAAAGAAAAGGCTCAAAGGGAACCTAGGAAATGAATGAACTAAGGTTGGTTTCAAGATGTTTTAGATGACATCCTCGATATACATGAAGGTGTGTGAGGCACAAATCTATGATGACTACCGATATGTGGCCTGATATAGGGGTATACCCCCACACTTCATGCACCGCAGTAATAAGGGTGTTAGACATTTAGATGATATACTGATAGTCAAAAAAATTATAACACGACCAGAACACCACGGTAGTTTTCCTATTGGGTGATGAAATCCCAATAATTCCACTTGGTAGAAGATGTTTCAGATGTGTAATTTTGATGTGTGAGTTTGGATGTGTGTGGAAGAAGTGAATGCAGCAGACTACCCCTACTTAGATTAGATGAGCAAGCAAGAATGAAGGTGTTCTTTTTAGGCCCAAAAATTAAATGTGAAGTTTGATGAGAGAATACACAAAAATATGCATAAAGGATAAAATAGGGGAAAAAAATAAGAATACCTGGATAATTCTATTTTCCTTATTTTGTTTTTATTTTATTTTAGCAAGCGCATTATCAATCTAAGTAAGAAAACTGCCACACACGCTAGAAATCAAAGCTCCCACCTATGAGGTTAGTGGAAATAAAGAAATGGAATATTAAATTAAATGAATAAAATAAAGGAATCACAAAATAGGAAGGGTGGGTCCCACCGGGCGTGTCAGAATGTTTAAAAATAATTCCTAGTCCTATTACAAGTTAATGCAACTGGATACAAGAAATCAAGAAAATTGAAATTATGGGAGGGTTTAAGGCTACCTCTTGATGTAGAAGAAAATGTAAATGATGAAGGTATGTGTGTGAAAGAACCTCCCCACTGCTAGTTTGATGACCTGCATAGAAAAGAGAAACTAAACATGAAAAATATTAGTAAATAAGATGGTGGGTTGCCTGACAAGGTCAACCCTGAGAAAGTGATAATTTCCTAGGATGGATGTCAAACCACTTTTGATAATGAAGATCGATAAATGATAACTGATGGAAGGATGTAGATAATAATATAAAATAGAGATATGATGTAAGCTAGAAATGTTGAAATGAAGATATAGTAATGTGAAATGTTGATAAGCCAACCAAACTTGAGTGAGTCAACAGTGACCCAAGACTAACTGGTACGGTCAACAGAGACCGGTGTAGAGCTGATTGAAAGATAAACAAAAATAGAGGTGGACCGATTATGGGATAACGAATTTGATGTAAAGATAGTGATGAATAGAGATGATGCAACTCGAGGTAGATCTAATGAGGGATATGGTAGGGTCAATGAAGAGTGGGCTGGGTTGATGGTGATCAAGGCTAAGAAAACCAAATCAGGATTGATAAAAAGGTGGTTGACTAAGATAGATTGCTTTGGATAAAGAGGAAATATATGGAACATAAGTAGATGATGATGTAGAGATGAAGGAGGGTTAGCATAGGATGAGTTGACTATGACTAGGTTGGGTCAATGGTAACCAAAGAAGGATTTAATATTTGATAAGATGAGAGGATGAAAAAGGGGGGTTTGAAAAAGATCAGAAGAGGATGGCAATATGGCTGAGCTCCAAGTTGACCTATAAGAAGGAATGATGAAACTCAAAAGGAAGATTCCAAGGAAACTCAGGGCCTTCAAGCTTCCAATGGATGACATGCAAAGCTCTAGAGAGGGAACCAAGTTGCAAAATGTGTCTTATGAGAATAGAAAAGAATAATAAGTTTGTAGAATATCTCAAAATACAAAAAAGATTTGCTCTTGAGAGGATGGGTGGAGGTGTATAAATAGGGTCGACAGTGGCCCGCATGAGTCTCTGGTGAATGGCATAGACTGTAAATTAGGTAGGTGGAGGTCAGATTTGATTTTGAAAAAAAGGGGTTAAAATGGAAATGATAAAGGTAACAAGTTGTTTTAGGTGTGCATGGTTGTGTGGGTAGAATTAGGGGGAGTTAAAAGGGGTGGTGAACAAGGGTAGGTAAGGAATATTAGGGATGGGGGGATAAATAATAATGGGTAGAAATAAGGGAGTGATAAAAGGGTAATGGAATAATAATAATAATAATGTTAGCATGGGAGTGATTAAAGTAATAAATGGGTGAATAGGTGGGGTCAGAGATGATAGATGGGACTAAGAAGGAAATGGGAATTTAGTAGGGAAAAGAGAAATTTGAATAGGATGGGGAGGATGAATGTACGAGAGAAAGATAAAGGCGGAGGGAACATGGGATGGGGGACAATGTAATGAAAAGTGGTTTCTATATCAGGGGTGAAAATGGTAGTTGTGTTGGGGACGAGAATTTTTTGGATCAGTCTACCAAGCCAGCGAAACAAGTATATGGGCTGAGAAAATGTTGAGTGGACGGTAATGCACAAGTCAAGATAGGTTGTACGAGCATGTGAGGAATACAATGTGGCTAAGTCGACAAGGAGAGACCACTGTCGAGAAAAATTTGAGAAGAGTTGAAAGGTACTAAAGCTAAGTCTTGTGTTAATGATGCATAGGTTTCTAGGGCATGAAACCATCCAAGAGGCAATACATAGGGTCAAATGAGCACAGACCAAAGATGAGCCGAGTTGGAGTGACTATAAAGGAGCAAGGTCATATTAAATCTAGAGCCAACCATAGGAAGATGTCAGGGCATAATACTATGTATATTTGATTAATCCGGGGATGATGTGAGTAGGGATGAGTGATAAAGGGAAAGAAATGAAAAATAATCATGGAGTTGGGTGCATAGTTGGTCAGCATGTAGATAGTGTCGAGGTTGAGATGGTTTACCAAAATGTTCGAAGGAAGGGATGAGCCCAATAAGAGCACCACAAAGGAAAGATCCATATAAAACATGCAACAAACCTTGAAAACCGGTAAATCTACCTAGATTTAGTTACAGATATATAATTTAGCTGCAAAACTCCTAGAAACGTTCCCACTAAAAATCCCATAAAATTTGTGATTTTGGAACCCCAAAATTTCTTAAACCCTCAACTTGTCAATCTATAAACACCAATACTCGCAACCACACCAAATCAAGATAGTTCAAATCTATTTGCACCTGAATTGTCAGTCACCAAATGAAGTATTTGAAAATTACAAATAACTCAATAATTTTAAATAGTTCACTAGAATAAGCTTTGATAACATATTAGATTTTCTGGATCTATAATGAAAAAAAAATTCACAAGCAATTGTATAAATTGAAATAACTAACAATAAGATGCAATATGATCAAGAACTCACAAGTGCATGAAAGTGTTGTAAAATGAACTCAAAATTCCAAAATTCTCCATAAGATAGAATGATGTAAGTGATATATATAGGAGGTTAATGTATAACCTCCTCCTATAATAATGGAAACCTCCACCTAGAATAGTGGTAACCTCCACACCCAAAATAAAAGTCAACAGAGAACTAGTGCAACGTAGTAATTACTACTGTCTAAAATAGTTTGCTCAAGTGTACACCTAAGTAATCATATCTCATGAGTGTAGGAAATCTCCAAGTAAAAAAAATACAAATAAAATGAATATCTTATACTAACAGTGTTAATCACGTAATTATGCTAGTTATCCTTAATTTGGCAACTTATCCTTTGGTAATGACAATTTTGGCTATGTTCCCTTGTTAAGATAAATTCTTACAATCTAAGTCCAATCAATATACCTCCCTTGCTATTTCTTGATTTTCTCATCTTCGTACTCTGATCTGTTGCAAACACATGCATTATTAATTATGAGAATTAGTTATCATCTTTGTGTATCATTCCATAACTTCTAGTTTCTCATCACAAGTTTTTTATCCAAAACTATACAATTTGGTTTGGTCAAGATAAGCTATATGGAATTTGGCAGGGAAAATTTTAGTGGGTGAATATTCAACATTAGGTGAATAGTAGATATTTTTGGTCATTGTATACCTGCCACCTACTTTGCCATTTTTTTCATAATTGTTACTATTCCTTGCTCACCAATATTCCATACTGAAAACCAATATCTAGCATGGAGGCCGGCACCCCCTATCCCCCCCTCCCCTCTGGGTGTGGGAAAGTAGACAGTTCCCCAAGGGAACTAACGGCCCACGTAGAGATATATGGAGAGCCCCCCTCCCTCTAACATATAGAGTAGGATTTTTAGTCTCAATGAGTTTTTTATGGATCGTCTTAACATCGATGGTCCATGATTGTAAAAAATGTTTACATCACCATAAATTATGTGGGCCCTTGGATCACAATCGCCAACATTGGAAAGAAATTTTTAAATTTAATTGGATTTTCCACGTGCGCACGCACGTGTGTGTGTGTTTGACAGTAAACACTTTTATTTATCATTTGTGAAATGTGAATTTGTGAATTTTACATTGATACAAATAGAAAATGAATCAAAAATAGCATATTTATTACTACTTACGACATTCAGATAAACAAGTCTCTTGTATGTTGTCATGTTTAATTTTACAGCATAATAACCTACATGTAATTGGTATATCAATTAATCAAAGATCCATTTTAAATTTGATAATATGTTTTTATCTTGTGATCATGTGACGTCGCATTTATTTCTTTTATTTTTTGAGTTAACAATGCTATTAAAATTTGTGATGCTTTTAAAATTGTTTTTTTCTTAATTTACGGTACCACCAATATAGGTACGACATCATCATTTTCATTTTCCATTTATTTCTCTTTATGTGGCCATCCATACTTTATTCTTTCCATACTATGAGAAATTTTAATGCCTTAGTTGACTTTTAGTTTACCATAGCCATTTACTATGTTTAGTTTTCCCCGATATACAAGCTTCTTCACACCATGACTCTTAACCATGTTGTGAAGGTCTATTATACACCACAAAAAACTATTTTGACATGCCCATTAATGATGATGTTCAATTTCAAATCTCCATATGTTATACATATCCACTCTTTTCACCATAGTGTTTAATATTTTTATTCTATTGACTATTATTGATGTGATGTTATTCATTATCCCCATTTATGTGTTTCTCCAATAGTAATAAAAAACTATCCATACAAAAAAAATGTAGGTAACCAGGAAACCTCAGGAAAGAAATAAAGTGCACTACCTTGTAGTTCTAATAGATGAAGCATCACATATTATTTTGAGAAACCATCCATGGAATCTCATTCATGTCCACCACTATCAAGAGATCGTGATAGTGTTCAGAATGAGTTCATTGATAATGTCATGACTGACATTGTCAATTACGATGACGATAAAATGCTTCCCCTTGAAGATGTCCCATTGGATGAAATTGAATTTGTATCATTGGAAGCATTACATTCCAAATCTAGTGTTGGGAAAAAAATTAGTACTTGATTGAATAATGGAAGTGGAAATTATAGCAATCAATGAAATTGCACCATGTCAAATAATCTAGGAACACCTCTTTTTGGCAGAAAGAGGAAGCAAAGAAAATAGGACTTGGGAAGGAGTTTTAGGTTAGAGTGGGTTTCTAAGTTTACATTGATTGAACCTGTTGAAAATGAAAATAAAATTGAACCTCCAAAGGAATGAAAATGTATAATTTGTAGTTGGAAATTATGTAGAGAAGGATATTATTGAGAAGTATGTAGGAAAGACATATGAAAAGCAATCTATCAATGGAATTGTGAAGAATGTCGCAAGATGGAAAAGTATTGATGAATGTTTACATATGAGGTATGAAAAATATTATAAGGAGCACGTGATAAATCAAATAATACTTGTTGAAAATGAAAATAGAGGGAAAATTACATCTCAATTTAGTAAGTTCGCTCAAAACAATATTTTAGGTAAAATAGTTCAATTGGTTATTACTTTTCACACTTGAAAAGAGGTCTTGCATGAATCCCTTCCTTAAACCTAGACTAATTCTTCTTCTTCTAAAACATAAACTAATTTCACTTAGGAAATTATGTATCTCTTAACTCTAATATAATATTATCCATGTCGCCTACTAGTTTGAATGCTTACCTTTCAATATTTTCTTCATAATAGATTTCACAAGCGTAATTCTCAATCTATGGTAAACCATTAAACTCGAAGTTACTATACCGATTTTATCATTCAAATATCCATGCAATATTTTTTTTTCCAGCCATATGCCATAGTTATACTTAAGTAAGATTCCCATCCTCCCAACAATATAGTGTAAAATAGAGAGACATTGATTAAAAGAAACTTATGTGAACCATTAGCTTGAAATCAAAGATAAAACTATTACTCATTCAACTTTCTTGAGACACATCCTACATCGAATAAAAATAAAACATATAAAAAATACAAAAATTTTAAATAATAAATTGCTCTTAATTGAATTATACAGTTTTCCCTATCGAGAAGCTGTAAATCTTGCACACCATATTTTCTAGCATATTTCGCTCTTCATCTGTTGAAATTAAATTTTTTGTAACTCATAAATGAGAGTGGAGATTTCATTTATTTTATTATGAAAAATCACCAAAAATTTTATCAATGGTTTGACGTTACCAAAAAAGTTGACCGCATCTAGTTTCTCAAGAAATTGGTTCTTATCTTACATCAATTTTTCCTTCATATTCCTCCACAAAACATCCGTTGTAATGAATTTATTTTTTTGTTAGAAGGAATTGGAAAACCAAGCTTTGTGAACTCTTCTACCTTTCTATACAACTCTCGTAATATTGTTTGAAACTTATTCAACAATTCTTGTGCTTCACCTAGCATCACACACTTCTAAATGATAGATGATTCCTTAATTGAAGCATCACGTTTATTGTGAATTCTTTTGGGTGCCAATTCATTGTCACTAATTTTATAGATAGTATCCAAAATTTTCCTTCTTATATCCTCTCTTGAAGCAATCACTTTTCTACTTTCAGTTACATGTTTTTGAATCTTGATAGAGAGATCCTAAAAACATCCATGAATTCAAATATTTTAATCAAATCATCATTTTTTTAGTTTATTTCACTCAAACATTATCTTTTATATGAATCATTGTTTGTTTATAAAATTTATATAGTTTGGTTTTGGAAGATAATATTTCCTTTCTTGCTTTTTCCATCTCCTTTTTGTAATCTTTCAGTGTGTTCTTTCTCTTCCTTTTGTAATATTTCATTGTCATTTTCTGTTCCTAATTTATTACTATTTCTTTCTCCTCCTTTACATTATTTTTCACTTAACCTAAACTCTATTGTAAATTATTATACTTATTTATTGTTTCCTCCAAATTTTTCTTCACTTCTTCAAATTCCACCACTACATGTTCATTCATAGTGATCGTAGATATAAATGTATATATTTTTATTCTCTTCTCCAAATCACTAGTCTTGTTAACTGATGTTTTCCTACGTGTTTTCTCATTTACCAAGTTTTTCTCTATATTTTATATTTTACTATTCAACTTGTGTGTGTGTGTGTGTGTGTGTGTGTGTCTTTAGCAATGATGTGTGTACCAAATCATTTTTCATTTTTTATAAATTTGTCTTGACATAATTTTGATTATGCTAAAAGCTAATAAAAGGGTGCTTACTTCATATTCAACAAAAAACATTTGATCCTCTAGTTTTTTAACTTTAGAAACAATATATATGTACTTCACGATATCTATATTTGGGTTATATGCAAAAAATACCCTAGTGGTCACAAGATCCACTCAGGGTTCATTTTAAGAGATCTCCAGGAAATCAAAAGTGGAAAATCCCTTACGAATATCCCTAGAACCATTATCGCAAAATAGAAAAATTTTCAAGCGTTTGTGAATAACATTTTTGCCTAATTTTCAAGACATGCGACAGTAAGGTTATTGTCATGCAACAACATGTTTACTATCGTACGACAACAACCTTGTTGTCAGGTGACAATAAGTGTTAGGAAATTAATTATTAATGTTTACATTATAAATATTAGGTTTGAAAGAATATATTGTTTCAACAATATATTATTCATGGAGTTTTTTATACCTGTGAATAAACGGGTATGTTGTTTGATACACTTCCTATTTTATAGGAAGAGGTTTGTCTATTATATTGGCTATATATTAGCCTAATGTATTGCACAAGATATTAAAAAGATAATATAATTATTCTGAGTGATTTACCTGTGCAAGTCTGATCCAAAATCAATATTTGGTATCAGAGCAGGCATGGCTCTCTGAGATATTAGTAAAGGGGCAATATTGTATTCTTTTGCCCTGGTGGATGGAAATTTATTTGTGATGAATTTTTGCTTTGTTAGTTTCATGGAGATTTAGATTTTAGAATTTTTATGGGTCTGTGAAGAAGCGAATTCTAAAAAGAGGTTCCAGTTGAATATCCTCTCAAGCTGCAGATCGAACCAAATAATTATAGTGAGTTCGTCGAAGGGACAGAGATTTCATTTTTCACCAGTCGTGTCCGGAAGGAAACTCTCCTGCATGAGATCAAAGTTACAAATCTGCTCGAGACTAAGCCCGGTCAAAAACTTCTCAACGCTGGCCTGCGTGATTTGTTTTGTCAGAATAATAGATATAAATGGTATGAATTATTCACAGAATACATACAAATATTGATCTTCCCACAAGTTGAAATTATTTTGAGCTGTATCTTGGTAGAAGGATTTCCAGCTGTGCGTGATGCATTGCATACCGATCTGACTCTAGTGTTTATGTTAACTCTATGATAAGATTACTCATACATATGTTGTTTGATGCCACTGGCTTTCTCATTCTGATTCTTATCCGGATCTGATGGACATCCTCATTAAATAATGTTCTGCGTTTAGCTTTGGATTGATTTCATATTGGTATGAGTTTTTTGATATTGCATTACTCAGGCTCAAACATCACAAGAGGATTTACAAACTTCTAGACAGAGCTGCAACCCATTTTGATACAGCGTTTCAATCAGTTTGATCTGCTCATTGTCCTTACAAATTGTGTTGATCCAAGACTCAAAGGGAAGAAAGGCGACCCACATTGCATTGAAAACTTGGCCGCAGTTTATTGATCCTTGTTGTTCATTGTACGTTGTCAAAACAATCATTGCCTAGATCTCTGTACTCTCAGATTATTGACAGTCATTACCTCTTCGTCGTTGTGAATCAAAGCTACGTTTTCAGTATGACATAGTGGCTACGGTGGTATTGAGGTCGCTTTTGTATATTCTTCCTCTAAATGAATTCGATGGAGCTCGTCTTCCTTGTTTGAAGAGGTCTCTAGATTTCGCTTTGAGTTCTACAGATCTGTATGTATAGGAATTCACATGGCAATAGGAGAATTATTATTATTGAAACTGGCCTTGCATGGTGCTTCGACCTCATCTCCTCCACCGAACGGTCTGGCATAATTCTGTCCACGTGGTGAGTTTAGTTCTATTTTAGGATTTTTTAGTTGTTATCAAGTGTTAAGTCGTCTTATTAAAAATAAAAGTAGTCATTTTGTTGGTGTTAAGTCGACTTATAAAGTCATGTTTATTAGTCAATTAAAGTTGTATCATGAGAAGTATAATCTTAGAAGGGTCCATAGTTCATCATCCGTTTGTTATTTAACATGGTATATTCTCAAAACAAATAGTCATTTCCATGTGTCATGTTTGAAATGTATATAGTAAAATAATTGTGAATTCCTATGTTATTAGGTGTCAAGTGTCTTGGTCATTTTGTAGAAATGTCAAATATCATTGTTATGACATTAATGTTAATAGTCATTGTGAGTTGTAAGTCATTGTCAATCAAATAGGTGATTTAGGATATTCGTGTCAGAGTCAAAAATTTTAATGTCGTAGAAAGTATCATTATTTTGTGTCAATAATTTTGTTGTCAATGAGTCAAAAAAATAAGTTATTATCGTCAAGATTCGTGTCATTGTACAAAGAAAAAAATTCCTCTTGAACGCATTTTCGGTGTTACCCGACGTTCGGAAATAAACATGTTTCACATTGCGGGAGGAGAGACAAAATAAAGTAAAATGTGAAACTTGATGAGCTTCAAAGACATATTCGACTGAGTTAGCAGTAGACCACTGGAGGATGGAGGCACAGGAGGCTGGAGGGCATCCAGCGACCTCTCGTCAGTCACCAATGACGGGGCCGCACAGAATGATTTGGTGGCACAGGTGTGCAGTGTGAGTACTTGTTTTTTGAGTTTTGCAGTGTTCCAGATTTCAGTTGTGTGGTGTGAATTTCAGCCTGGTGTGATTCTTTTTCAGAGTTCCTGTTTTGGATTGAATAAGTGAAATGTTCACAATGAGGGGGGGAACATGGTCTCATTGTTCCATTTCCATTATGTTTTATTGTTCAGTTTGGGTAGCAATATTTCCTACATGATTCCCTTTTGTAGTGACATTGTATAATATTGATCAAAAGTATTGTAGCAATCATGATGTAAGGTTTTTGGTAAACCTGTAAAAACCAATTGTGTAAGGTTTTTGGTAAACCTGTAAAAACCAATTGTGTAAGGTTTTTGGTAATCCTGCAAAACCAAGTGTGAAAGGTTATTGGTACACCTACAAAACCAATTTGGTAAGGTTGTTGGTAGAAGCCGGAGAAAACCATCAGTGGAAGAAATGTGCATTGGCACATGTTCGAGTTTTGTGCAAGCCCAATGCTGCACATTTGCGGAGTTGATCATGAGCACACAGAGGTGGCAGGCTACAATCAGTGAACGAGATATGTTGTACCATGTAAACATTAAGGGGGGGAATGTTAGGAAATTAATTATTAATGTTTACATTATAAATATTAGGTTTGAAAGAATATATTGTTTCAATAATATATTATTCATGGAGTTTTGTTATACCCGTAAATTTATAAACGGGTAAGTTGTTTGATACACTTCCTATTTTATAGGAAGAGGTTTGTCTATTATATTGGCTATATATTAGCCTAATGTATTGCACAAGATATTAAAAAGATAATATAATTATTCTAAGTGATTTACCTATGCAAGTCTGATCCAAAATCAATAATAAGGTCACTGTTGCATGACAAGGTTGTTGTCACACGATAGCATCCTTGTTGACGCGTGACAATAAGGTTATTTTTGCATGAAAACAACCTTGTTGTCACGCGATAATGATCTTATTGTCACCCGATAGGAAGGTTGTTTTTGTACAACAGTAAACATGCTATCACACGACAATAACCTTACTGTCATACGACTACAAATTGTAAATCTCCCATTGTTCATCTGTAACCTCCTGTCATGTGTCAACAACATAGGATTGTTGTGCATTAACAACCTCTTGTCGTACATCAACCAATTCCAGTCACACGTCAGCAAAGCACCCTTGTCACGCATCAATAGACTCCCCTTGTTGCGCATAAATAAAAATTCCTTGTAGTGCGTCAATAGAAATTATTTTTCAGACGTCATTGATCAATAATTGTTGGGCGTCAACAAATAACTCTTGTCATGTGTTAGAAAATATGATGATGATCTATAAGACTATACTTTATGTACTAGACTCTGGTGCTTCGCAAGTTCACTGTACTTGATATGCCTGTAGTGGTATGGTACCTCAGTATGAGTATTCTACATAGAAAATCACCTAGGTTTATATAGGGGATGTTTTCAAGGGTAGGCAAAGACAACTGCTAAAAAAAGTATATTGTAATTTTTAGGTGAACATGACACTTCCCTATTTTGAAAAAACCTCCTTTTCAAATTTATTTAAAATGGAATATTCACCACTAAAAAAATCCCTGCATCTACTTATAGCATTTTTTTCTTTTTTATTTTTCCTCTGTTATGATATAGTACCTAGGTCAATTCAACATTAGGTTATATTTGAATAATTTAATAAGTTAAAGTAATTTATTTTTATTACTTTAACTTAAGTTTCTAGTTTTCATTAGTTGTTTACTTAGCGATAATGTTTTGTCCCTATGTTTATGGGAAATTTTTGGATTATGTGTTCCTAGATATTTCCCGACTCGTTACGAAAGTTAAGGGAAATATGTTATTTTTGCATGGTTCTTAGAATATATTTATTTGATCCATTTTTAATGTACTATATAGAATATATATAATGCCTATATATATTACAACTCTCTCCATTTTTTGTAATTTTATTTTTACACATTAAGAAAATTACATAGGTATCATCATGTTTCCAAAATTACATTTGGTATCAGACTTGCTTTTGTTCTGGGAGAGTGTTTGAAGATTTAGGGAAGTTTTGGGATATTTGTAGAAAAATCAAAGCTAGGAGGATCCATAGAAGCCCCAATAATTTTCACAACCCTTTCCTAAATCTACACCCATGTTATAGTCTGATTTGCAATAGCATCAAATTTGTAGATTTTAAAAGTTATACAAACAAGAAAATTTTTAGTTAAAGAGTGCAATCATAGGCCTTGTAGACTTTGACACAACTATGTTTCACTAAAAAGGTGATATTGTTCAATGTGTTAAAAAAATTCATTATATCTAAATTTAGACAAAAATTAGGTGTTTGGCCTCTACACTTAGAGGTCAATTTAGCATCCACTAAAATTAACAATCTTCAAAATCTAGAGAATTGTCTAAAGTTTTGCAGCTCTACTTTGTTATTGATATATTCATAAATATTTTTTTTAAGTTCTAAAATTGGTGGTGACCCCGAGCTCTTTCAGCTCCCCAACTAAGTTTATTTCAAAGTGAGCTAAGTAGTCATTGGATGAGTTGAATTGATCCATATAAAGGGAGATCGATAAGCTCACACCAAATTTACATACCTCTCTATGAGGTGAGTTGAAACTCTATGGCGAGTGAGCAAGGGTGTTCTTCATGTGAGTTGAAAGCAAGCCACACAAGCCAAGTTGAGTTACAAAGGTAAATAGATCAAGATGAGATTCATAGAATGCAAGTTGTGTTGAAACCTGTCTTGGTGTTGGTCTCATTGATGACATGGTGCATTGATGGAACAGAGTGAGTGATGAGTTGTCAAATCTTCAGGGGCATGAAATTTGATTGGTAATTCCTTCATAAGATGGTTTTAGTGTGTTTTCTTGAGAAGTCATGGCAGTTTTAGGGTGTTTATTTCTTGGATGATGTGGTTAATATCCACTGGGTGTATGGAGATGTTTGGTGTGCACTTCTCAAGTGTCCTACAAGTCTGAAATTATGATTCAAGAGTGTGTAAGGGATTCTAGTGGGGAAATAGATAAGGTATAATGAGCCATTGTGTCAACTAGCTCATTTAGGCCTAGTTCAAGGACTAGCTCATTGTGTCATTGATGACATGGTGCATTTTTGGAACAAAGTGAGTGATGAGTTGTTAAATGTTCAGGGGCATGAAATTTGATTGGTAGTGACTTCACAAGATGGTTTTAGTGTGTTTTCTTGAGAATTCATGGCAGTTTTAGGGTGTTTAGTGCTTGGATGGTGTGGTTCATATCCACTGGGTGTATGCAGATGCTTGGTGTGCACTTATCAAGTGTCCTACAAGTATGAAATGATGATTCAAGAGTGTGTGAGGGATTTTAGGGGGGGAAAAGATAAGGTCTAACGATCCATTTTGTTAACTAGCTCATGTAGTCTTTTTTATACCCTTAGAACAATAGTCTAATCCCATACACGTCGGCCTATCACCCAGTGGGTGCTAGGCACTCACCTGAGGCACATGTGGGTGCTAAGCCCCTCCTTTATTTGATTTGCATGAGAATACATCATTTATGACATATTTAGATGTAGGAAATAAAAGAACCATGCATTCATTCTGAGAACTTAGGATGATTTATTATACCAATGCATAAAATCAAATAACAAAAGAGAAGTATTAAACAGAATGCATATTTGATTCATGACATAAATAAAATGAACTAGGTTTTGTGCCCATGAACAACATATATCCTTTAGAACATAACCTTATATTCATGTTAACAAGTTCAATAACCACATTACATTCATTAAGGCCATAATAGGCCAATATAACAATGTAGATCAAAGCCATGCATTAGGAACCTGAACCATGCACATTACAAAACCGGTTATAGACCCATCCCTTTAAATATGCTATCACTCATAGAGTTCTCCTAATCCCAACCCAAAGTATCCTTCATTATTCCTGTAGAGCTTCACCTATCCAACACTTTATGACACCACTCTTGGTGTCCCCTTTCTTCTACCCGAGAATATGTATATATGTCTTTAGTCTCCACCGTCATGCCTTCATGAGATAATAAATCAGTTGTCAAGCATCCATGTGGTTCTCCAATGGAACATGCTTCCTTTGATATGAGCTCTCCACTCTTTGCAATTATTTCTTTCTGGGTCCTTATATCACATGCATGGGATATTTTTTTCTTGACCATCAAGTTATCAGGATGGCATCTTATTCTTGTGTGCTTCCTGGAACATTGAATATGGCTAAGTCCCAAAACCTATCTTTCCTTGCGTGTGTTCCATGTGTTCTATTAAACCATGCTAAAACCCTATCCTACACGCTTTCACCATGCGTACCCTTCTTCATATAGGTCTCGCATGCCCATGCGTGTTCTTGTACTTAACCAATATTATGAGGCCCAACACTTGGTGTGCACTTCTCAAGTTTCATATGGGTCTAAAATGATTATTCAAGAGTGTGTAAAGGCTTCTATGGGGGAAAATAGATAAGGTCTAATGAGCCATTGTGTCAACTAGCTCATTTAGGCCTAGTTCAAGAACCTAGTAAAGTGTATCAAGACAAATTAGGCTATGTCAAGCTAATGCAATCATAGGAGTTATTTACAGACCTTTCCTAGAGTCTGTATGTGAATCTACAGGTCATATTTCAATTATTCAAGGCATGTTTAGGGTCAATTTCATGACTCTCCTTAAAAACAAGTAGATTTAGCAGGAAAAAATGAGATTGGTCATGATCATACAGGCTCATTTATGAGTAAAAAATGTGTGGTACATGTAGAGGGAGTTGTTACAGTACTTTGGACCAAGTTTCATGTAAAAATAAAGAGGATTTATCAAGTTAGAATGTGTTTGGATCTACCGAGATCCTAGAATGCACTCTCCTAGCTCGAGGGTTATCTTTCAAGAGCTCAAAGGTACATAAAAGTTTTACATGGTGTCTTAAGCCTTTTACCAGTGCTGGGGTATGGAGTCTTTCCCATGTTTCAAGTGGAATGAGTTTAATTAATGACATAAGCTTTATGAACAAAGCTTAACAATACAAAACCTCCCCAAACCCTAGTAATGTAGCAATGGAGGAAAAATGGAGTTTTTTCTCATCATATCAGCTAGGAAACCCAATGTGAAGACTCAGGGATGTTAATAACTCCTAGAAACTTTTTCAATTAGTGGTATGTACTATATCTTTTGTCTTAGTACTATTTTGTCTATGTTTTGAAGAAATTTTTCATTTCAGTCATGTATGGCATAGGTTTGGATGAAAATCCTATTGTGGAAGATTTTAGATGAAGTTTCCTTGATGACCATGAGAAGATAAAGGTGATTCTCTTACATAATTGTGGTGAATAAAGCAAACCCATGTTTTTACCATTAAAGAGCAAAACAAGTCAAAAACCAGTCTTAGGTGTATGAGAGAGAGTTGAGTTGAATATGCAGACAACTAAATTTGGCATCTATACCCTAATCATCCACATGCACATATTTACTTAGTCCATCCTAATTAATTAATTAAATTCCCATCATCTTTAAGTCCTATTTAATCAACATCAATTAATTTATTAATCATGCCCTAACTAGCTTTCTATTTTAGGATGCTTTCATTCTAAATATACATCCTCTACATCTCTGTGATTTTTCTAACCTATCTCTACTGCCAAATCATCTACACCTCATCCCTAAACAACCTCTTCCCACCTAATGCTTTAAAGCATTTAAACAACTCCTAAAAAAACAAGAGATCATGTCAAAAAAGGAAAATCTTCCCATTAGGGAAACATTCCCCGCGATCGGTGCCCATCCCAGTCATCATTGACCCTATAAATCTATGTGCTTTATTTATATTCCCCATGGAATGCATACAAATCCCAAATCTCTCTTATATCTTGTAGACAATCCCGCATGCTTGAACATTCCAAAAGCCATTACATATCTCTCAGACCTCCTTGCAGTGTGCATGTGTCAATCATGATAGGTCTTTTGTGATATTATCGTCATTTTAAATTTCTTTAATAATCTTTTGTCATATTATCTTGGTATTTCATGTATATAATATTTTTCAGGTTTAGAACATCAATAACAGTACTTGTAGCTTTGTCATCAACTTTCATACTTGTAGGTTTCTCATCTAGCTTTCCTTTCCTTGGCTTTATCAAACTTTTTCATAGTTTTCGTCGAATCTGACAGGTCATCATTGAATCAACCTTAGCAGTCCTTACTTTCTATTCCAAAACCTTCTCCCATCCCTGTCTAAGCTATATGCCCCTTCCTATTTTCTCCAAACCTCATCTAGTTCCTATGTTATAATATAACCATATTGTTTACACCCCATTCGCCATCTACCAGGGTCTCAGTTTCAATCCTTCCCTTTAATCCTTGATTTTTGTTATTTTCCTTATTTATGTTCCTTCATACCTCCTTTGTAGGTTGATTCCAACATCCTCACACTACTGCAGCTTCCATATTGCATTCAGATTTTGTATGGTCTACATACACCTCCCATATTTTTGATCCAATCTCCTAGGTTGTTGTTGACCTGCCTCTGCACAGTATGGGTGGAGGTCAACCCAAACCAAGTACATTTATACTTCAGTTGTTTTAATCAGATCGATATCTAAATCAATCAATAGTGCTTTTAGATTATGTATTCTCTCAATCTTTGCATATTATCAACATACATTTCCTTGTTTACATTACTTTTGTTTAACAACGGGGGTTGATATCCACCAAGGAGTTAACACTTCTCAGACCTTCTTTGTTGGGAAACCCCTGCCAAAATCATCTAATCAAAATCACTTTTAGTCTTACTTGCATATTTCATTTGATTTATAACATCAAGGATCCATCATCCATTGTGTGCCTATATCATCGTACATCTGAGGTAACATAAACCCTCCAAAATTTCTAATTTGTGTAGATTCTTTAATAGCTAGCTCATTAACTTGATAACGAATGAGAAAATACTACAACATTCTTGGCATGCCAGGTGGGACCACCCTTTAGGTGATCTCCTGCATTTATTATTTTTTGTCTTTTATTTTTCTATCCTCCACTAACACTGCAGCATGAGGCTCCACTTTATCATTTGTTCGTGTTAGGTTTTTGGTTTGGATCGCTCATCACTCAAGACATGTAGATAAATAGGAAAATCGATATCCAGGTATTCCTCATTTTTTTACCTATTTTTCTCCTTTTTGCATCATAATCTCCCATTCCTACTTGTGTTCTCATCGAATATCATACTTCGTTTTGGGCTTTAAAAGAACATTATTTTTACATCATGCTTTCTCACATAGCTTAAATAGGAGTTTAATCTTCTACATCCCACACTTAATCACACACAACCTTAAAACTCACAAATTAAATTAACACATTAGAACATTCCCTTATATGGTTTTTTGATTGGGATTTCATCACCCAATAGTAGAACGTCTCTGACATTCCTTAGCCATAAAAAACCTGAAACTAGACATAGTTTTCCTTCTCATAAGTATCGGGTTATCCATCCCCTTTTCTTTTCATAATTGCAAAATAAATTAAGAACATAAAAAGAAATGTCTTCTTGACTTGCTTGGGTAAAAAACTATTTTCATTCCCGTAGTCACTTACTTAACAACCAAGAGAATAGAAAATAACTTTGCTTCAAACAATTCCTTATCTCAACAAATGTTCTCTATAATAGCCACCTCATTTTTACCCTTGAGCACTCAACCACTTATTTATGTCTCTGACCCAGAACCCCTTGTTCTTACTACAACTTTATTTGATACCAACCCATTCTTTTACCATCAATATATCCCATATAGACCAACTACCCCACCATCAGTCTGATCATATTCCTTTGGACCTCATAAGGTCCCTCTCAGTGATACCATTTTCTAAGAGATTTTGGATGCCAATCTAGTGGTACTCCAAGATTATCTCCTTAGGAGATCAATCTAGATTCCCCCAGATGGACTACCACTCCAAAAAATTTATCCTTATCAAACCAATCCCCAAAATACCCAGTTGTAGCTAATGAGCTTTCTATAGCCCAAATTTCTTCCTCTTCTACCAATCCCTCATCTCATCAGACTACCCAAATCGTCATGCCTATTCCCTATAACCTCCTGGTAATCAACAATAATATTCCCCTCACCTCTTCGGTAGCTATTCCCACTAGTATCCCCAGTCAATATGCCCAAAAATCATATCCCCTATTCGGAGAGTATGATCTTCTCACATCTAGCATGCCTATCAATACTTCCCAACCCCCTTTCAAGAGTGCTTTACATTATGCAGTATCCAACCCCTTTCAATAATAGTTTCAACCTATTCATACCCACATTCCTACTCACCATTTTCCATAGCAGCCTACCCAATCCCAAAAATCCTATCACATTCCCATCACCCAGAAACAATTCTTTCAACAACCATCCTTTCAATCATAGCCCATGGTTTACCCCCAAAAAAATCCTCAAAAACCAGCACATCCATAATTTCATCAAAAAATTCATCCAACCATTTCTTACATGCAGCTACCACATCTCATCCCCAAATAGAATATTTCAAATGATCCCATGCATGCCCTTGTGAATAGGTTAGCCAACATTGAAGCTGCTACTTTACAAACCAAGGTCTCATTATCTTATGAGAAAATATATAATGAGCCTATTCACCCATCCATACTAATTAAACCATATCCTCTACACTGGAAATTACCAAAATTCACTAATTTTAACAACAAATAGGATCCATGACAACACCTTCATGCATTTAAACATGTATGTTATCTTATTGCATACGATCAAGACTTGAACATCCTCAATTTCCCCATGTCCTTGGTTGGTCCTGTGTTGGACTAGTATAATAGCATACCTCAATATTCAATATCCTCTTTCTCCCAACTCATGCAGTTATTTCTAGAACATTTTTCGATTAACATTGCATGAAAAATAACCATCAATGATCTATACGCCATCTGGCAATTTGAAGACAAATACATTACAACTTTCATCACATGATGACATGTCATTATAAGCCAATTATCCTTTCATCTTCTATAAGATGATCTCATCGAGATCTTCTCACGTTTGTGGTGAATTATATATCTTTGAATTTACAAATCCAATTGTTCAGAACCTTTGATGAGGCCTTCACCGTGGCCTACAAACTTGAAACACATGCCCTCGAGTAGGACCATTTAAAACTGAAATCAAATAAACCCAAAGACAAATTTACTAAACCATTCACACCAAATTACAAATCAAAGGAAACGACCAATATTGTAGTTATTAAATCATCTCATGTATCTACATCTAGCACATGGACTCAACAATGAGTCACTTGAATAGTGCTTAATTACACTCCCCTTTGGGAGTCATACAATATAATTTTTGACAAATTAATGGAATTAAACCTTATCATACTTCCTCCTATCTGACCAATTGATGAGTCAAGACTGAAACTAGTGTGGTACTAGGAGGACCATTATTATAAATACCACCAAGTACGAGACCATGACATAGCAAGATGTTTCACTTTCAAGGATCTAGTACAAAGACTCATTGATCAGGGTGACCTTTAAGTCAATAATCCAAATGTTTCACCCAATCAACCAATCGACATTTAAAAAAAAAATCCAAATCATACACCGATGATCCAAGCTACCAATTATACTATAATCCAAGCACCTAACGCTCATATTATAAACACCCTAGACAATTTTGATCAAGAATATATCCCATCCACAACTTCATCATTGATCACATCCATTACCTTTGATATCCTCCCTACATCTATTATACCTACATTTGTTTCAATGTCTACTACCACATATATAACTACTAGAACCCCATTCGTAAATATATCATTTATGCCCCTCCAGACATTTTTGAAGAAACCATTCCAACCTATTTACACATTTAGCATCGATCTTCCATTGAATCCCGTATCTATCATATCCACCTCATCATCTACTTCACTCATTTCAGTAGGCTTGACACCCTCACCTATAATCATTCCATCCTTTCCCGTCATACTATCCTTTGAACCTAGGTCAGTTCCTCCTCTCACTCTCTTACCCATATCGATTTTTGTAGTTACATCCACACCACCTTCTTCCTTCACCCCAAATTCATCATTTAAATAATGCTTAAAATCACTTTACCTTGCAATGACATCAAATGTTCCTTCCATGTCATCAACACAATCCCATCAATATCCACCTTCCATAGATCACCTAAGAAAAATGTTGTTTCCCATACTTGAACCAACCATGGAATTACCATCTGAATCCCCAGTTAAGGTTTTTACTAATCCTCCTGAGGATGTGTATTTATTTATGAAATATATAATCCTTCCTAGATTCAAACCATCCAATCCAAAATCATTTGTTTTAGAACCACGAAAATTTTATCCACCAACCCAATACCATTCAACACTAAAACACCAATCAACATCAAGACTAAATTCAAATCATCAAAACATCAATACACTTGGGTTTTACCCCAACCATCCAAAGTATCTCATAAAGCATCTTCTATCACTTTATTTTGAACATATACAAAAATATTCCAACACTTACTACAAACCTCTGCAATCACGCTTCCTCCTATCAATTCCTTTGACCTAAAAGGAAAGAAGCCTTTATGGTTCAATTATAATCTTACGTGTGCCTTTCATCATATCCTTGGGAATGATATTGATCATTGTAAAGCACTCCATGCCATTATTCATAATCTCATTGAAGAGGGAAGACTTCTTCTTGGAATGAGTCAGTCCTTTCCTTCCACATCTGGTTTGACATCTTCCATCTCAACTTCAGAAGATGAATCTCCTGGGGATAGTCCCCATTTTTCATTAATGTTTTTCAAGTGACCACTTGATCTGGCTCACGTGATCCAAAAATAATAGCTAAACCAAAATCCAAGACCTTCTTTGTTATTCCTCCTCTTAAGGAGTTAACCACATTATCAAAATCCAAGATTTCCATTTTAGCTACTCATAAGCTTATTGAAAAAATAATCATTAGACAACTTCATCAAGCTCCAGTCAAGATGTCACTCTACGAGCTCATCCAAAGATCACCAGATCATAGACAAGATCTTATTGAATCCTTAAAGTGCATTCTAACATCTGATGAAAAAACTCAACCCTTCGCATCTCTCATAGGAGTATTAACTGCTTCTATTGCTACCATATCATTCGATGATACGGAAATTCTAGACATCCCACCAGAAGAACATAACCTTCCCCTCTTTATTACAGTTATAATCAATGATAAATTCATTTAGAGGTCCATGATTGGCATTGGGGCTATCATTAACATTGTTCCTTCACATAATTTTGATCAAATTTAGATCCTAAAGGAAACTGTTGCCCAGATGCTTGCATTCCTCCATGCTTTCAATGATGTCATTTCTCTTGCATTAGGAATGATCATTCTTCCCATCTACATTGGTGAGAAGCTCATCCTTCATGTCTTTTATATTATTGAAGGATAATTTTAATACAATTTTCTCCTTGGATGACATTGGATCCGCTCTATGCGTTGCATCCCCTCTACACTCCATGGTTCCCTTAAGTATGAGCACGAGGGAAAGATTCTCATGCTCCTCAGGGATGCTCCTCCCTTCTAAGGACAAAACATGACCTATAGGTCAAATTCCATGCTTATCCCTAAGGAAGATCCATCTACACCATCCACCATCTTGGACATTCCCTAATCCAAACTCCCCAACAAGGACTCCCTGGATAATGTAATGGATAAACTTATGATGGGAGAGTATTGCCTTCTCATGCTCAACACCCTTCCCACTCCTCACTGTATCATTAGACATAATAAGGTGCTTATGTAACAACTAAACATTGGGGATGTTGTCCCTTTTCATCCTCCACATCTTCACAAAATTTTTATTTATGGTGGTTTTGATACCCCCTCTTCCCATATCAATTATATTTTGTATACCAAACCATATACTAGTGGCTTTAGCTTTCTTGACAACCCATATTTCTCCTATACTTATTTCCATCATTGTGCAAGGAGTGGATTTGACATAGGTTGTTATGAGCATGGCCCACATGGCCTTATTCCCGATCAATGTCATAAACCTCATAAAATTTTTAGGTTAGGATATAAGGAGTGATCCTTTGATCCCGTTCCACCATTTTAGATACTGATGAACATGCCTCCTCCACCTCCTTTATCTTTTCTGACTTTTGAAGATGTGAACATACCTCCTCTACCTTCTCCATATTTTCTAACCCTCAAAGATCTAGACATTCTCGAATACAAGGAAATACCTTCTGTACTCTCTTTGTCTCTTCTGACTCCCGAAGACATGAACGTACCTTCTCCATATTTTTTTACTCTTGAGGACATGGAACTAGATGAGACCATTTCCATTTCCTCTGACTTTTTTTTAGTCTCCGCCATAACTTTGGGACTAGTCGCCTATCAATGTGACAATCAGACTAGGTCCCTTCCCCTTTTCCATATGGAGATGATAAAATAATATTCTTATACCATTTACATCCTTCAGTGTGTTGACGATGATGCCATCCTTTCTCACATGGAGGAAGAATATTATTATCTTCAGAAGACCTTACCATCTAATTCACTTGCTCTTCTTAATGAAGCCGCCAATTATGTCAATATTGGGACTTAGTAGGAGCCTGACATTCTAAAAAAGGGAAAATCTCTTGATCTACACAAGCTATAGTCTTTTACAACATTCCTCTCTCGTCATAGACAATAATTTTCAAGGTCATATTCAGGCATGCCAGGTCTTGACCCCTCTATCATCGTCCATAGTATCATCACCACATGCATCCTCATGTTTCCCTCCTTATTAAAGAAGAGCTATAGTGCCTTCTTTCTACAAATTTCATCATTCCTATCGACTATCCCCAATGGGTCTCCAACATCGTTCCCATATCCAAAGCATCAGGAAATATTCATATATGTACTGATTTTTGAGACCTCGATCTCACTTTCCTTAAGGACAACTTCCCTCTTCCAAATATGATAAGCTTGTGGATATTACCACAGGCCATGAAATGATTTCTCTAATGGATGGTTTCTTTGGTTATAATAAAATCCTCATTACACCAAAAGACCAACACAAGAAATTTTTCATCACCCCTTGGGGGAATTTATGTTATTGCATCATGCCCTTTGGTTTAAAGAATGCTGGCGCTAATTATCAGTGGGCTATGACTTCTCTTTCATGATCTCATCAAAAAAATCATAGAAGAATATGTTGATGATATTTTGGACAAATCTAAGCATCGACATGACCATATTTCCATTCTAAAAATCCTTTTTGATCGTCTCATTCATTTTTTTCTTCCTCTCAATCCAGCCAAGTGTGTATTTGGAGTCTTAACAAGAAAACTCCTTGGCTTTATCATCTCTATTAGGGGTATTAAATTTGACCCTGTGAAAATCAGGGCAATTATCGAAATGCTTCCTCCTTCCAATCTCAAGTAAATTTTCAACCTTCAAGGCCACCTTCAATCTATCCACTATTTCATCTCGCAAGTTTCTAATTGATGTTAACCTTTTCATCACCTCCTTCAAAAGGACATTGAATTCAATTGGGATCATGATTTCTAGAAATCCTTTGATGAGCTTAAACGGTACCTTTTATATCCACCCGTGCTTACACTTCCATGTGAGGGGGAGCCATTTTATTTGTACATATTTTCCACTAATCATGCTCTAGGATCCATGCTAGCACATTGTGATGACCAAGGTCATGAGTAGGTTGTTTATTACATCAGTCGTACTCTTCATGACTGTGAGAACTACTACACTGAAGCTGAAAGTTTATGTTGCGCCCTCTTCTTTACTACATCTAAGCTTTGACATTATCTTCTTAATCACAAGACTAATGTTGTTACTAGTTTTCATCTTCTCAAGACATTGCATTCTAAAACTTATCACAATGATCACATTACTCAATGGCTCATGCTCATGATAGAGTTTGACATTGATTTTATTTCTTAAAAATATATTAAGGGACAAGCTATTTATGAAAAATTGGTAGAATCCCCTCTTCCTAGAACACCTTTACCTCATGATAAATTTATGGACAAATCCATTAATCAATCTCATCACAAATATGGCACTCTTAAATTCGCTCTCTTCTTTGATGGCTCAAAATTTCAACAAGGGGGAGGTGTTGGCATAGTTATCATTCCTCCTTGGGAAACTCCTATTCCCCTCGCATATAAACTCAATTTTGAGTGTATAAAAAACATGGCATGGTATGAATCCCTCATCTTAGACCTTGAAATGGACACCTTTCTGGGTGTTCAAATTCTTGACATCTACAGGTATTCTGAGCTTATAGTCAAACAATTCATAGCTGAGTGTCAATGTAAAAATGATGCCCTTCAACAAAATCGTGACATTTTTCATCTTATCCTTAAAGAATTTTATTCCTTCACCATCTAAGTTGTTCTCCGATCAACCAATTGCTTTGTTGATAAGATGATGTCTCTTATAGCTCTTATCCCATGGAAAATGAAATATTTTAAGCTTCTTGTCATTGTTCATCACCATGATCAACATTTCCATGAATTACCCTAGGTTAATCTTATTGAATCTAGCTTGTCAAACCTTTGGTATTCTTAAATCTTTGATTATCTATCCCAATCCATTATTCCTCCTGATTTATCCTAAAATGCTAAGTGGTGTTTCCTTCAGTGTGCTAACCATTATGTGATCCTTGGTGGCATTCTTTATAAACATAGATTTTACGGTATTCTTCTCCAATGTCTTAAAAACCATGAAGCCTCTCAAGCCATCCAAGAAGTCCATGATGGTATTTGTGGTGAACACTTTAGTGGATTAGCCATTGCTAAGTGAGTTCTCTACCTTGGATATTACTGGCCTTCTCTTAATCATGATTATCGTGAGTATGTTAATAAATGCAAAAAATATCAACACAATTCCAATATTATTTGTATTCCTAGTCAAGCTTTGCAATCATCTCGGGACCTTTGGCCCTTTTCATAATGGGGCCTTGATCTTATTGGTCTTATTAATCCTCATTCTTCACAGTAGCATCATTTTATCATCACTGCAATAGAATATTTCACCAAGTGTGTGGAAAAAATGCGACTTAGTTCAACTAAATCTAGCCCAATCATTAATTTTATTTATCAACACATTATCTTCTGCTTCAACATTCCCCACAAGCTTGTTGTGGACAATGGAAAGTCATTTAAAAATAAATATCTCAAGAAAATTTGTAACAAATTTAACATCCAACTCATCTTCTCTTATCCATATTATCCTCAAGCTAACGGAAAATATGAAGCTACCAATAAAACCCTTTGAAACATTCTTGCCAAAACTATTGATCAAGTAGGTCGTAATTGAAATCTCCATCTTCCCTTTTCCCTTTGGGCCTATCAAACTAGCATTCATACCTCCATGGGGGATACATATTTTTATCTTGTTTACAGTTCCGAAGCCATTCTTCTCCTTGAAGTTCAGCTTCCATCTTTGTGTATGTCTCTTCACGACTTCATCTCTAATGAAGACTATGAACAAGCTCATCTAGAACAACTTGAGATGCTAGATGAGCATCTCCTTCTCACTCTTAAACACCATCATGTTTATCAAGAGTGCATTAATTTTTTTTATAACAAGTACCTTAAGGAACTCGACTTTAATGCCAGTGACCTCATCCTCAAAGAAAATCATATTGTTACTACTCTAGAAAGGAGTCAACACAGAAAGTTTTCCCGTAACTGGATTGGACCATACATTATTACACACAAGTATGGGTCGAGAGCCTATTGTCCAGCCTCCCTTGATGGTAAATTGGAAGTGGAACCACTTAATGCATTGCACTTATGACCATTCTATTGTTAGAAAATTTACCAATGTGCCCTTAGTTATGTCGTCAGATCATTCCTCCATCCTAGACTCTTCCATATCTCATTGTGATTATTTAGAATTATGTAGTCTTTTGTCACTTCCTATATGTGACCTTAACTATGGGAACCATGACTCTTCCCATAACATATTCCTTATGGATAGTTTCTCCCCTTTGGTGAGAACTCCACGATCATCATATACATCACCATCTTATTCACCTATTGTTGCCATACAAAGGATCCAAGGATGTCTCTTGTACACTATTTATCCCCTCTTGAGTGGTATACTTAGCTATTAGTAACTATCACCCATGTAAATTCAAGATTCATGGATGCTCAAACCAAAATCAAAGTTATTATAAATAAACTGATCCCTCGAAGGACAACTGTTCATACAAAAAAAATAAGAAAAAAAATCATGTAAATCAAAATCAATGTCAAAAGCAAATAAAAAGAAATAGACTGATCCCTCGAAGCACAACTATCATACATCATTTTTTCCATCTAAATTTTATACAAATTAGACCATACCCTCGAGGGATGGATACTCCTTATGGCATTTGAAGGCTTCCCAAATTGATCAACCTTATGTTTTATTAGCATCCTCAGGAAACTTCCTGCATTGATCAACTTTCTTTTCCCCCTTCCCAGAATTGGGGCATAGTTTAGGGAACACCGCTTTTGGAGAACCCTCTTTCCTCTATACAAGTTTGACCTCAAACTCATTTTTTCATGTCAACATTAGGTTTATTATATCATCTCATCCATTTCTTCCTTATGAACTTTGAAATGACTAACCATTTTTGATTATATTGCTAGCTTCTGCTTTTGTTACATGTTCCCTGTGTTACTCGGATCCCCTCCTTGTTTACCTACAATGTAGTTGGAGGCATATTTTCCTCTCAAGTTACTTGATGTGACATAGAGACGTTTGCATCTATAGGTCACTATCATTAAATTTTCATCTTATCCTTCTTGTCACCTGATCTTATTTCATCTTTCTGATATTCAAGTCCACTTCTTGTGGCCATATTTATTTCCCTTTGGGAATTTTATTACAATATTCCAACAATCCATTTTTTTGAGCATACATTCTTTTTCCAAAGTCTACAGTCGTAACCATATTCTATATTCTCCCTTTAGGGAATTCCATTTCCATATTCTGAATCCTCTCCTTCTCATTCTTAAGTCCACATTTGTGGCCATATTTATTTTCCCCAAGGCATTTTACCCCAATCCACTCCCTAAGTCCACTTCTGTGGCCATACTCACTCTTCCTTTGGGAATTTTTCATAATCCTATCTAACCCGTGCACGCTCTCCACCTTCATGCCATATTTTTCCCCACTTTGGGAATATTTTTCTTCCTTTTTTACCTTCATGGCCATACCTTTCCCCACTTAGGGCATATTATTTCATCACTCATTTTTTCATTTTTCCTTGTCGTCCATTTTTTTTGTCCCATTGGGCACCATATCATTCATCCTCATCCCTTGTGGAAGCATATATTTTTGTCCGATTCCTTGTGTATGAAGGATTTCACATACCTTTTAGCATCTTTGGATGACTTACCCATGACCCATTGGTTATCCCAAATTCCATCCACACTAAAGTGATCTTCACCCACTCATTGGTCTGTAGAATGTTGTATCCCATCTCTGTTGAGACCACAAATTTCCTCTACCAATGTGATATTGGAGTCCTCCGTATAGTTTTTATTCATATTGCAATCCTTTCTACCCTGAAAATCTTTCCTTAGTAATCATTTTACCCATCCTTTCTTCACCCACCCACCCTTTTTCATCTAGCTTTTTCAAACATGTCATCTATTTCACTTGACGTCATCGATCCCCTATTTTAGGGGGAGTTTATCATCAATCATTTTTTATTATCATCATCCACCTTTTATCATTTTTGTCTCATGTCTTGCTAGCTCAAACCATTCAAGAAAAAAGGGAAAATTATAGACACCTAAATTCGGTATCTATACCCTAATCTAACGCATGAAAATATTTACTTAATCCATCCTCATTAATTACTTAGATTCCCATCACCTTTAAGTCTTATTTAATCAACATCAATTAATTAATTAATCATGCCATAACCAAATTTCTATTTTAGGATGCTTTCATTATAAATATAGTTTTTATTCATATTGGAGTCCCCCGTATAGTTTTTATTCATATTGCAATCCTTTCTACCTTGAGCATCTTTCCTTAGTAATCATTTTACCCATCCTTTCTTCACCCACCCCCCATTTTTCATCTAGCTTTTTCAAACATGTCATCTATTTCACTTGACGTCATCAATCCACCATTTGAGGGGGAGTTTATCATCAATCATTTTTTATTATCCTCATCCACCTTTTATCATTTTTGTCTCATGGCTTGCTAGCTCAAACCATTCAAGAAAAAAGGGAAAAATATAGACACCTAAATTTGGTATCTATACCCTAATCTAACACATGAAAATATTTACTTAATCCATCCTCATTAATTACTTAAATTCCCATCATCTTTAAGTCTTATTTAATCAACATCAATTAATTAATTAATCATGCCATAACCAAATTTCTATTTTATGATGCTTTCATTCTAAATATACATCCTATGCATCTCTATGATTTTTCTAACCTATCTCCATTTCCAACTCACCTACACCTCATCCCTAAACAACCTCTTCCCCCCTAATGCTTTAAAGCATTCAGCCAACTCCTTAAAAAACAAGAAATCACGCCAAAAATACAAAAATCTTCCCATTGGGGAAACTTTCCCCATGGTGGGCGGCAACCCATCCCAGTCGTCGTTGACCTTATAAAGCTATGTGCTTTATTTATATTCCCCTTGGAATGTATGTGAATCTTGAAGCTCTCTTGTATCTTGCGGAGAATCCCTCATGCCCAAACATTCCAGAAACCATTAAAGGTCTCTCAGACTTCCTTGCAGCATGCATGTGTCAAACGTGATTGAAATTTTGTGATATTGTCATCATTTTACATTAATTTAATCAAATTTTTTCATATTATATTGGTATTTCATGTATCTAATACTTTTTAGGTTTATAACATCAACAACAATAATCGTAGCTTCGTCATCAACTTCCATACTTGCATGTAGCTCATCTAGCTTGCCTCTCCTTAGCTTTATCCAACTCTGTCATAGTCGTCGTCCACCTTGACAGGTCATTGTCAACTTTTCCTCAACATCCCTTACTTTTTGATCTAGAACCTTCTCCTATCCTTGTCTGAGATTTAAGTCATTTCCTATTTTCACAAACCCTCATCTAGTTCCTCTGTTACATAAAAATCATCCTATTTACACCCCATTCACCATTGACTAGGGTCCTGGTTTCAATCCTTCCCTTTAATCCTTGATTTCTATTGTTTTCCTGGTTTCTGTTCCTTCAGACCTCCTTTGCAGGTTGATTCTAGCATCCTCAAACTATTTCCGAATTTAGATTACATTCATATCCTGCATGGTCTGCATACTCCTCCCACATTTTTTTATCCAGTCTCCCAGGTCACCATCGACCTACCTCTGCATAGTCTGGGTCGCTGTCGACCCAGACCAGGTACATTTATCTTTCAGTTGTTTTAATCATATTGATATCTAAATCAATCAATAGTGCTTTTAGATTTTGTATTCTCTTAGTCTTTGCATATTATTAGCATACATTTCCTTGTTTACATTGCTTTTGTTTAACAATGGGGTTTGACATCCACCAAGGAAGTTAACGTTTCTTGAGTCCTTTGTGCCTAGAAAACCCCACCCAAATCATCTAATCAAAATCATTTTCAGCCTTACTTACATATTTCATCTGATTTGCAGTAGCAAGGATCCATCATCCATCATGTGCCTGTATCATTGTACATCTAAGGTAACATAAATCCTCCAACATTTTTTAGTTGTGTAGCTTCTTTAGTAGCTAGGTCATTAACTTGATAACAAAAGAGAAAATAATACAACGACATGAATGTTGTGGAATCCCAAACTAAGCATGAACAAGTGAAAAATCCAAAGGAAACATGTCTGAGGCAATAACTTGTTGAGGTAAGATGATGTTTTGAACCAATCTTAAAGGACCAAAACTGTCATTTCAGGATAGTAAATCAGGAATGTGAAGTGTGTATGAAAACATGAAATGAAATATATAACCCATGAAAAATATTATTTCAACTTGAATTAGGTGTCCTTGTTAATTCATCTTATTGTTTCTTGGAATCAAAATGAAGGGTTAAGTTATGGAGGCCTTATAGTCTCATACTAGGTCTTGGAGCTTAAAACTTAGCTTAAGTGGTCCTTAAACACCAAATTGGTGTTATCTTTTTATTCTAAGATGAATCAAAGCATGGTCTTGCTAAATTGATCAATACATAGAACCTTCAATAGATTATACTTTGGATCCATGAAGGAGTGGTTAATTGCATGATCAAGATTACTTTGTAAAGGCAAAATTTCTGAGTTTTAAGATTTGTGTATTGCTTGCTCAAATCAGTACCTTCTTTCATGAATAAAAATTGTAGGGTTAATCATTGCATATTAATATTATATAGAGACAACTCACCACATATTAAAAAACTTTTAAAACCTTTGAGATCTTATTATTTTTGGTCATTCAAGTTCATCCATGATTGGTATTTAAGTACTTCATGACTTTGCATGCAAGGTTGCAAAGAAGGCTCCAAGTTCTATCCTATTGATCTACAAACCCTTGGTGATGATGTAGATCCCTTGAAGATGCACCTCTCCTAAATTAATGGCATCATATGACTTTAAAATGTAGTTCTATCTCTGATATTGACAAACTTTTTCTTTGAAGGTTGTAGATCTTGATATGCATGAGTTCTCTAATGAAGTTTGAAGGTAAAATGATGAGGTATGAAGCATGTAAAGAGGTTATAGAGTATATTAGATGTTATTTTAACATAATTTCATGATGGTAACACTTGGCACTGAGTCCTCCATGTGCTATATATATGGTTACTCGCCAAAGGAAAAGACAAAATAAGAAGAACCATTACAAACCAAGTGTGCTAAGGGTTAGATGGAATATTTGTAGCGGGTTCAAGGGTTAGAGAGTTCATAACTCCTCCTTTATCATCATTTTACTCGGGATCATATTGAAAGGTTATGATAAGTTTTCATAAATAATTGATCATATATCAAGTGCAATCATTATTTGAGGACAATTTTTAATGATGTCATACCTCTCCTCTTAGTACGAGTTATAGACTCAAGTATGTGAAGAGTTATGGGAGTTGAAGTGTAATTTTTTTTAATGGTGTCTCCCTTCTAGTTATAAACACATTTTTTTTCATGAAGTAATTTTTTTGAAGTGATAAAGAGTTAATGATGTATGAAAACTAGTGAAATAGCATGAAGAAGTGAGATGAGAGTGAATGAGCAAATTTAGTGATCACAATTTGTTGATTAAGCAACTAGATCAAGTAGAGTGATAAAAAAAATTCAAGTCTAAGTAGGAGCTTAAAAAATGTGGAAGTAGGTTTTTGCATATATGTTGTAGCTTTTGAAAGTATAAAATAGTTAGTTGATAAGTTTTTGGATTTATTGCTTCATGTTTAGTGGGTGTTCAACAAGTTATCTTTGTAATATTTCATTGGACAAATTTTAAAACTTAGTGCATTGGTTTCAGTGGTCTTTTATCCATTCAAATGTTTCACACATTAATTCTTCTCTTCTTATGTGTTCTATTATTTGATTTCTCCTAAATTATGTTGTTTTTCATAAAAAAATAAAGAAAATTGAATTGTCTTTCAAATTTTGAATTTGCATTGATTCACCCCCCACCCATAGTGCCTAGATTTTCCAACAATTGGTATCAGATAAAGGTTCTTTTGAAGTGACTTTAACAACTCAAAGGAGATCTAGATAACACAAGCATGACTAGAATTCAAGCACAAATTGGTTTCTCCACTTCCAAAGCACCTATCTTTAATGGATCCAATTATGTATTTTGGAGTATCAGGATGAAGACCTATCTCATGTCTCTAGGATTTGACATATTGAAATTAGTAGTTGATGGTTTCACCATTCCAACTACACCTCCAACTAATGCATATAGAAAGAGAGCTAGTGAGACTAACTCAAAATCCATGAATGAAATCTTGTTTGGTATGTGAAAGGAAGAATTTTTTAAATTTATGCATTTGAATAGAACTAAAAAAAATTGAGAGAAGCTAAAGACCATTTATAAAGGAAATGAAAAGGTTAAACAAGCCAAGTTACAGACCTATTATAGTAAATTTAAGACCATGAAAATGAAATAAGATGAAAGTGTTGCATCCTATTTACAAAGAATTGATGAATTCATCAATCTCATCAGAGGACTAGGGGAAAAGGTGGAAGGAACAATGGTTGTTCAAAAGTTGTTAAGATCCTTAATTCCTAGGTATGTCTCCAAAGTCTCAGCACTGGAAGAAGTAAAATACTTAACCACTCTAAAAGTAGATGAACTTCATGAAACCCTAACTACCTATGAAATGAGAACAAAATAAATATAATCAGGTAAGAAAGAGGTTACATTCAAATCTAACAAGGAATTTCAAGAAAATAAAAGTAAATATGAATCTGACATGGAGGAGGATGATAAAAAATTTGAAGTTATGTTTGTTAGGAAACTAAAAAGAGGATCAGGAAAATACAATGTAAAGCTACCATTCAAATTATTTAATTGTGGAAAAGTAGGTCATTCATTAAAAGAACATGGGAGATAAAGATGAGCATGATGAAGAAACCTCTCATAAGCATAAGAAGAAATTCAAGAAACATGAAGGTAAGAAAAAGTATATCAATAATAAAAGGAATTTTTATACCAAAGAAGAATCAAGTTCATCTGAATCCAGTGATTCCAAAAAGTATGAAAGAGAAGATGAAGTTACTGATTATATTATTTTGTTATGAATCTTTTTAAAGTATTTTTTCCACAGAATCTAGATGCCCTCGGTTGATCAAAAGCTAGTAACGACTAAGTATGAAATGCTCGCGGTGGTCTCCACGTGTCTCATAGGTGCATCCCCAACTTTGAGCATTCAAGTGGGTTCTCAAACTCGCATAGACACTCCACGTGTCTATCCAACGCATGTTTGATATAACCCAAAAGGAAGGAGGACCCTAAGCAAGCGTGAGCCCTCCATGTGGCCCAAATGAGGAGTCTAATCAGATAGGGACTCAATGGAAATACCAAGAAGGGAGTAGATGCGCCGATTTCTATAAAGGGATGAAATATTTATTCCAAAACCATGAAGGTCAAATATCTGAATTAATAGGGAAGATAATGGCGGCGTTGCATTTAAAGTACTAGGGGCATGAACCAAAAGGATAAGTGCAAGGCCTTATCAGAATTGAAGGAAAAGGGTGGTAGCTGAAAGTGACAGAGGAAAAAATGTTTCCTATAAAAAGGAGGTGAGATACAAGATTAAAAAAAAGGAGGAGAGGGAATTCTGAGCCAGAGAAAAAAGAGAGAAAAGAAAAAATAAAAGAGTTTTGTATGTTTTATCTAGCCTTAGCAAACCTCTGTCATAGAAGAGAAGTGTAATATGTGCTTTTATGGGCCTTATGTACCCTTTCTCTATATGAATAAAGAGTTCTTATTCTGTGCAAATTGGATTTTCATATGTTCTGAACTTTCATTTCTTTTATGAAAGGTAGTTCTAAATGAGTCAGGAAATTCATCGTGCTTGACGCCCTTAGAATTTCCTTGTTTCGTTTATTATTAATTGTTTCAGTTCCTTAGATTTTTGTGTTATCAGAGTAGTAGATCATGTTGTTTATCCCTTCAACTATTCTTGATAAAGATCTCAGATATTCTGTCATTTCTCTTTTAAATTTGGTGCATCACCTATTTATTTCAGTCATTTACATGCTTTTTCTAAACCTACTCCTAAAACTAGAGAAGAGCCAGCTTCTTTAAAACCTGGAGGTCACCTTAGGGCACACGTCTCACCAACCTAAGGTTTCCTATGACTCTGATGGTTCATCTGTAAAGATCATCATCAATAGTTTTCCTGGCACGCCTGGTGGGACATTAATCTTTCCTATAGGTTAAAGCAACACCCAAGATTTATCAACGAATGCGAATGAGATCAAAAGTGAGGGAAGAAGGTCTCATCAACTATTTGCAGCTATCCCCTCCACGACACAAAAGAGGAAGATAGGTTCATAGGTCTTTGTCACCCTCAGACCGGACTCTCTCAACCCCTCCACTAGGTAGGCCCTTCACTCAGTCAACAAGGACCCTTAGACCTATCACTATGGCACACCTTCAGCCTCCATTTCCAAGACCGTTTGTTTCATGGGATCAGGGAAGCCCACTCATTTTTCCTACACCCCCGGTGGTATGGAATCCTATTCCAGCCAATGCATTGAAAGCATTGCCCAAGTTCAGTGGTGAAGACTTCAAAACCCCTGAGGAACATCTCCAAGATGTAGCAGAGATATGTGTGGTACATTATATAAGGGAGCAGGATGTTGCCTTATGATTATTGGCTGCCTCTTTCAAGGGGAGGGCCCTAGAATGGTACCGAGCCTTGACCCCTAACACTATCAGTACTTGGGACCAGTTGGGAACACCATTTGTAGCAAGGTTCAGTGAGAAAGGAGACCGATCATCACTCCTACAGTAATTAATTGGTATAAAAAAGAGTCGGCAAGAGTTGATGATAGATTTCAACACCGGTTCCAAAAAACTTGGCAAAGGATTCCAGTCTTGGCTAGACCACCTGCAGGTATGGCTATTGTTTTCTACTTAAAAGCCTTAAATTTAGATATTTTGGTAATTATTCAGTCATTAGGAGGGGATTCTTTTCCACAATCCTATAGCCTTGCAGTCCAAGCTGAGAACAATCTAATAGATGTAGGGAAGCTTCCTCCCAGAACTCTTTTTCCCATAAATCCTAAGATAGCCCCCCTTCTTTAAACCTAGTGTCCAACCTCAAGCCCTACTTCTCTATACAACCCCCAGAGTTCTCCTACCGCTACTGCCTCATCTTCACCTCAAGCCCTGCTTCTTTATACAATTACCCCCAAGCAGTTGTAGTTCCCCACTCCTACCCACTACTACCTCCTCTTCGTTCCCTGAGATGGACGAGATGAGAAACATCTTGAGAAGTCTCTCAAATGAGATAGTAAACCTTAAGAGAAATCAGGCCACTTATCCAAAGAAAAATTATCAGAATGTCCAAAGTAGCCGACCCACTTACCCATCTACATACCAGAATGCTCAGAGGCCACCAACCTCTCAGCCATCGAATCAAATAGTCCATGTACCCATGCCACTTCGAACCACTCCCCCAAATAGCAGTAGAGAGCTCGTCCCCAGAAAAAATCATCTGGCCGAGGAACCTAACGCCTGGTGCTTCCCTTGTAATAATCCTCATATGTCAAAAGACTATCCCCAAGGGATCTTACAGCTAAGGATAGCTAGGCAACAAGCAAGAGAGGGTTATGACGCATGTGCAGTTGGAACTCATCAATATGAGTGTGCCCAAAGCACTACTTTCACTAACCAAATGCAAGTAATGTCTTTAGAACAAGAGGCCAAGATCGCACCAGAGCATGCTCTTTTCTCTTGGGTAGAGGGGGAGGAGTTCATTTTTATAAATGAGGCATTCTGTTCCAAAAACTGTGCATTTTAACTACAATACTCACTTCAAGAAAAGGATCATTGAAGCAGACACACTAGCTTCCAGTTCAGTCAATAAGGTGTATAAAGAGCCTCTGATTATTATAAGCGCATCATTGCCAAAGACAAAAGAAGTTCCCCCAACCAACTATACAGGAGAAAGAGGTCATCACCTTGAGAAGGAGAGGACAAAGCATCAACCACCTCTTAAACCATCATTGATGGACCCATCAACGTAGTCCAACAGCTGAAAAAGGCACCAGCCAACGCATCCTTGTGGGATCTCTTAAGCATTCCTAAGCAGAAGGAGCTGCTCCAAGGGGTGTTAAGATTGGAGGAGGATGCGACCGTGGTGGGTCCCATGAAAGGACAAGTCAAAGATGCACAGGTGCCTTCAGAAGCCATATTACTAAATCAAAAGGAAGAAGTGAGTAAACCAAGGCCCAACCCATTCTTTTTTACTCTTATTATAGGAAAGAAGTTACTACATAATTCCATGATAGATTCTGGCGCAAGCACTACTGTCATGCCTCAGGTAATAGCAGATGCTTTAGGAGTCCAGTATGAGCCCTTGAAGAAGGGGGTTATGCAACTGGATGGGAAGTCTGTGCCAACCATAGGAATTATCAAGGGACTCCCATTACAACTCTATTCCTATCCAAATATAACATATCACCAAGATATCATGGTGGTTAATGTCCCACCGATCTTTGGGCTCTGCCTCTCCCGAGACTTCATAGCTAAAATTGGTGGGTACATGTCTTTGGATTGGTCCCACTTAATCCTATGCACCAAGTATGGGTCCAAGATGAAGGTCTTGTCTGAACCACTCTCCAAGGAACATATAACAGACCAAGTACCTTCTGGTTTCAAGGCCTCCCATGCTATGATCACAAGAGAAGAAGAGCTATATATAGAGGGAAGAGAACCCCAGGAGGGTGACCATCTATCTAATCTTCCCCCTAGAGATCCATTTGGAAACTTTGATTCAACTAGCCTGGGCACTTACGTCATTTCTAACGAAAACCCCACAATCCCAAAGGTAAAAAGTGAGGGTGACGCACTAGGGACAAGCTCTCCTGGTGACCCTCCAATATGGAGCTTATATTTTGATGGGGCTAGAAGTAAGAATGGCTCAGGAGCCAGATTTTTCCTCACCTCTCCAACCGGTAGGAAGATTCTCCAGTCGGTATGTTTCCAGTTCTCTTGTACTAGTAACAAAGTGGAATACGAGGCCTTGGTGCATGGTTTATGCACCACCCGGAAGGAAGGTATCAGGTAGCTAAGGGTATTCAGTGATTTAGAATTAGTAGTCACACAAGTAAGGAATACCGCCACCACCAAGAACCCAAGGATGAGATCCTACAGACACTGGGTCTAGAATCTAATAGATTATTTTGAAGCTTTCAACATTAAGGTAGTTCCCCGTGAGAAAAATGCAGAGGTAGACAAAATGGCTACCATTGGGTCTCAGTTTGACCCATCCCATGACCTTCTAGAAAATAGAGACACCATAAAGGTAATCATTCACCCCTCGATCCCTAACAACCTCCATCATTGGCAGGTGTTTGATAATGACCAACAGGTCATACATTTCCTCCAGCAGTCTGATCAGTTTGTGAATCAACTCCAGTCCAAGGTTGAAGAAGCATATGGAGACCAGGTAATACAGTTAAAGATGAACAAGCTCCCAAGAGGACTAATTATGCTTGAAAACCTTTTCAACTCAGATGATGCTAGCTCAGATCGAAGGAGGTTTGAAGCAGTAAAAGAGGATTATGTAGAGCTGGAAATAGCCAGGGACAAGTGACTAAAAGTCAGAAAGTCAGTAACCCAAAAGGATAGAGACCGACTCGTGGCTTTGTGTCACAAGTATGAAAAGGTGATGGCCTGGACATATGACGATCTTCATGGCTATGATAAATATATTATCCAACACACCATTGATCTAGAGGAAGGGGCTAAGCCTGTGTGATAGAAATAGAGACATGTGAATCCTAAAGTGGAGGCCCTCATGGCCGAAGAGTTGAGAAAATTGTTGGAAGCTCGCATCATTTTTCCAATCAAGCACACAATGTGGGTCTCCAACCTGGTTCCAGTAAGAAAGAAAAATGGTGAAATCTGACTCTACGTAGATTTCAGGGATCTGAATAGAGCCTCCCTAAAAGACCATTATCCCCTGCCCTCTATGGAACAAATTTTACAGACAGTTGTGGGATCCGAGATGTTTTCCCTGTTGGACGGCTTCTCGGGTTATAACCAAATATGGCTCACAGAAGGGGATCAACATAAAACTACTTTCACGACTAAATGGGGAACTTTTGCCTATGCAAAGATGCCTTTTGGGCTCACAAACACAGGGGCTACTTTTCAAAGAGCCATGGACACCGCATTTGGGGCGTTGATAAACAAGGTAATCCTCATATACCTTGATGATCTCACTATGTTTACCAAAATGACAGAGGAGCATTTTGATGCTTTAGAAGCTGTGTTTAAAAAATGTCAAGAATTTGGGATCTCTCTGAATCCGAAAGAAATGTATTTTTGGCATTCCCCAAGGAAAACTCCTGGGGCATGTGGTGTCAAAGGAAGGAGTTTCCATTGATCCTGAGAGAGTCAGGGCCATCTTGGAGCTGCCTCTGTTGGTCAACAAGAAGGTTGTTCAATCCTTCTTAGGAAATATCAACTTCATCGGTAGGTTTATATCAAATTTTGTGGGGACCGTCCACCCCATTACTCTCATGCTAAAGAAAGATCTAGTTTTCAAATGGACTGAGGAAGGTCGACAGTCTTTTGAATTGATCAAAGAGGCTATTACATCGGCCCCTGTACTCCACAACCCTGAATTCTCAAAATATTTCATCATGTATGTATACGGGGGGATAAATAACATAGCATCTGTGTTAACCCAAAAGGGAGAGCGACAGGGGGAGGAACACCCCATTGCCTTCTTTTCAAAAATGCTTCACGACTATGAAACAAGGTACAATTTTGTGGAAAGGCAGGCCTATGCCATAGTCAAAGGTTTGAAGAAATTCAGACACTTGGTCACACACAACAAAATTTTGGTCATGGTAGCTCACCCCAACGTCAAAGAGTATATAATGGAGGGTGAGATAACTGAAAAAAGGGAAAATTGGATAACCAAAATTTTGGAATATGACATAGAGATAAATCCCATGAAGCTCGTAAGAGGCAAGGGACTGTGTCAATATTTGACACAGGAACCGGTCCCCAAAATAATTGACGAGTTGGAAAAGATAATGTACCTACAGGAGGATAGGCCCAAGGGGTGGGTCTCTGACAAAATTCATTTTATTCAAACTGGAGAGTATCCTAGCCATCTCCCCTTGAAAAAGAGAAGGTATTACAGGAAACAAGGGACTCATTTTGCTATAATTAATGGTTTCCTTTTTAAGAGGAATTTTAATGGGTTGATGTTGAGATGCCTTGAAGATGAAGAGGCCAAAAGAGTCTTAAGAGAATTACATCATGGAGACTTGGGTAGTCATTTTTTGGCCCAAACCACTGCTATAAAGATTTTGCAGGCAAGATACTTCTGGCCTAGCTTGTTCACCGATAGTCAAGGAAGAAACAAACAAATGTAAGGTTTTTCAAGTTTACACAGGTTTCTGAAGAAACATAGCATTGCCCCTCAACCCTATTTTAATTGAGGAACCTTTCACACAATGGGGTCTTGATTTCATTGGAATGGTTAATTCGACTTCAAGTGCCAGACACTGGTGGATTCTCATGGCAACTGATTATTTCACCTAGTGGATGGAGGCAGTCCCACTTAAGGAGTCTACTGAAGATGTGATCCTAGGACTCTTGCAGGATATCACTACTCGTTTTGGTTCCCCCCACACCATTATATCTGAACAATGGTAAAGCTTTCCTGGGAGATAAGGTGTCTGATTTTGTGGTCAAACACGAGATATATTTAAAGACATCCTCTAACTATTACCCACAAGGGAACGACTTGACAGAGTCTACAAATAAGAATCTGATAAGACTCATTAAAAGGATGGGACATGAGCATAAAAGGTTGTGGCATGAGCATGTTAAAACAACCTTATGGGCTGATTGGATCACTCTAAAGAAGATCCTAAAAGCTTTGCCATATGAAATGGTCTATGGGAAAAGTGTTGTGATGCCAATTTCTTTGGAGATTCCCACATTACAACTACTGAAAGGATTTGAGATAGAGGAGAATGGAGAAATGTCAGTAAGGCTCGCCGAGTTGGTAGAACTCTAGGAAAAGTGTGAACTCACCCATGAGGCCATGATTAATCACCAACAAATAGTTAAGACATGGTTCGATCAAAAGACATCGGAGTCAAACTTCCAAATCGGAACTATCATTTTAAAGTGGGATGCTAGAGCAGCTAAACTTGGGAACCATGGAAAGTTTGACCCCTTATGGACTGGACCATTCATAATCAGTGCATGCAAGTAGCATAACTCATTTGAGCTCGAAACCATGGCAGGAGATCCTTTGGCGATTCCAGTAAATGGGATCCATCTGAAGCCCTACATTTAAGTATCTTCTAAAATTGTATCATATGTATATATTGTTGCCTGTTTTGTAGTTTTAGTTTTGTTTTGAGCCTCTACTTTTGTTGGATGTTTTTTCCACATGCTCCACCGCCCCTATCCATGTCACTTTTGATATATCGAAGAAAGCACCCCTGCCATCTTCTCACATTAAATTCATCATCAAAGGTAAGGATCTCTTTCCTCTATAAAAGATCCAAAATCAATGTAAGATCTATCAAAGGCACCAATTTCGGCACCTCGGGTCTCTCGCTTAAAGGAAGCATTATGAGAAGTAACTCTAGGCACGTACGATTTTTTACTCTTGGGGTAGCAATGGCTATTAAAGGCCTCTCAAGCTTTGTTTGGAAGGATCATTCTGAAGCATTTATATTTTATCAGCGAATATCAAAGTTTCCAAAAGCTCAAGAGTCATTCAAAGAAATTCAGATCACCATGGCTAGCACCACCTCTAGCTCTATTCAGGTAACAAAGTCCTATGCAGGACAACCCATTCCTCCCCGACAGCACCATCCAAAGTTAAAATACCTAGACTCATTATCTCGGTATAGTGACCCTTCGCTGGTCATCGACCCTGCCGACGATATATTTGAGCCCAGTCTCAACAAAAGGCCTAAAGCTTTGAGAGAAGTGGCATGCGCCAGGTTCAACCTTCAGGGAGACTCAGAGTCATTCGGTGTTAGGACCTAGAGCACTACTCTTGCCCAATACATGGTTCCTCTCACACACCCATGCCCAGAGCTCATACAAATGTGTGCGGAAAGTTTCAACTCAGGAAACCATACCATCAAGGGTCGGAATTTAGCTGTTACAATCACACCGCAGGCCATCAGGGACATGTTAGCCCTGAACTATGATCAGTCAGCCAGTTTCTATGATATAGCCAAGCTCCAGAACATATGGGTCTAGTGTCAAATGAAGGCCATGACCCTTACCAAGGAACTGAGATAGTTAGACTCCAGTGCATCGAGGGTTCCTAGTTTCCCCATCCCCTTAAACTCCCTCAAGCCTGATGCTCAGGATGTCTGCTCTATGTTGGCTTTTATTTTTCGGGTAGGACTCTGACAAAGATGTTGAGGACTAGCAGATGGTGGCTATATTCCAAATGAGGACCATCAACACAAAGCAAAGATATAAATTTGACTTCACGGAAGTCATAACAGGGTCAATTTGTGAACAACTCAAGCATTTCTCAATGATGTCCACCTTCAGGTATTCGTCTTTCCTTTTTCACCTCATTTTGTACCAAAATGCTCAGTATTTCGGTCAATTCATGACCCTAACCCTGTGGGATATGGAGGTGAATTCCCCAAATATTATCCCAGCATCTGCGTGGACCCATATACTGTCTCATTCTTCAGACGTCTATGAGTTTTTCAATGCTTTTGTGGAGCCTCTTTTGCTAGAGCTCGATCCTGAAGGGATCGATAACAGAATGAATGACTCTGCACGGTCTATCTTCTCAGACCCATTGCACCCCATTGACTACTTATTTTCCAGAGGTCATTCTATGATTCAAGTCCATGGATTCAGAGGTGAATCCTTCATGCTCTCAAGGATCCTCACACCTCGGATAGCAGGTCTCGAAGTCACCCAGTAGCTTGTCATGCTAGACCTAGAGGTCGGCTTGACCAAAAAGAAGAAAGCAATCTATGACCTCCCTTTTAGTAGGGGAGGGATTACTGTAATCAAAAGGTAGGCAGACCATTGTCTATTTCGGAAGTTGGCCTCCTATGGCTTCACCTTGATCCAGGACTCATGGAGGTATGATCCAGATGGGAAAATAGCTGAAACCCTGTCTACAAATAAAATCAAAGTCCCCTGCAAACATGAATCAAGACCATTTTTTGATTCATGACGAAGCCCCAAGGCTGAAGCACCTGAGATCTTCACTCCAGGATATCCCCACTATGGACTGGGAGTCATTTCATCTAGTGAAAAATGCATTTGACCCTACTCTAACGATTCGGAAAGGGCTAAAAGCAACCTTAAAAAGAAAGGACTGGAATTCCAAGAAGATCGAGGGATTTTGGAAATACAGGTAGGAAATTGGCCAAACCACACAGAACTTTGAGGAAGTTCTCACTGATGAGCCCTGGGAGGATAAGTGGGATGCAGAGCATGACTCTGATGCAGACAATGAGGATGTACTTGTCCTCACTTCTGAGCAACCTCTCAGGTCAACCGTGGGGTCCTTCGAGCTATAGCAACGGATACCTGAGGTACCTTCATCATCCCTCCTCTTCAGACTCCTCAAATTTCTCCATCCCCCAGAGCTCTTAGAAGCTATAGCAGAGGGAGAGTCTCTCTCCATCCCGGCCCGCAAGAAGCTAAAATCAGTCACGATTCCTGGAAGCCCACCACTTAAGGCTCCAATCTCTGTAATGCTTCCACCTCCACCTTCCCATTCAGAAGGAATCCTTCATTTTGTCACTACATCCCAGCCCCTTCCTCTACCTGGTGCTCCTCTACTTCTGTGGTACCCTACTGCCATCCCGAGCTTCTCGCCTCACATCATCATGCCCCCTTCTTCAGCCCTGGTATCTGTAGTATCTCAATCACCAGTGACTGTTCCATATGGCCTGCCACCTGGTTTCCCATTTGTAGGAGGGATGGTCTCTTCTCCTTCTAATTTTTGGAGCCAAGCAGAGTTCACCAAGGCAGCCTTAGATCAAAGGAGATCAAAGCAAAGAAAGAAGGAGACGATGGCTCAATCAACTAAGCAGGATCGATCCATTTATGATCATCAACATGGCTCCTTAACCATTTCTCACCTTGTCCCTCAAGTATCTAATCCCGTGGAACAAATGTGCCATGATGACTATTCCATTAGCATTATCACAGTGGACCTCGCTGAATTCTAGCCTCAGGAAAAATTTGAGTTGATGAATGAAACAGCGGTGGTAGTCACTACCGATTATTTGAAGCTCAGCAATTAGCTGAAAAAGTTGAAGGCCAGCCTTCAAAAGGTAGAAGCTACAGCAGTGGGCTGCATGGCTGAGCTTAAGGCCAAGGACAGAGAGGTAGACCAGCTCAAGAGGGAGTTAAGGGACACATCGACCAAGCAAGCCCTCGTGGCTTCTCAAGTAGAGGAAAAATATCTGGTAGCTAAGCTCACCACCACCGAGGCCCTGGTTAATTCACTTTCACAGGAAAAGGATGGCCTTCAGGCCAAGTTAAAATCTTCTGATAAAATGGTCAAGGACTTGACCAACCAATTGGGTCAAGAATCTCAGAAAGCTGGAATTGTATCATTAGTACAAGGTCTATATGCCTCATGTTGTGACAGGATCACCACCACTACCAAAAATCTAGCCCCGACGCTCGGATTTATATCCAATGCACAGGAATTGTGCTCTAGGGTAGAAAGTGCAGTCTCTACCATCAACAACACCTTATCTGCCAAGGTCCAGGAGTCAAAAATCCTAATTCAGAAACTCTACGATGCCTCAGATCTTGCTCTTTAGAACGTAGGAATCACCGACAGGTGGTTGACGGTGGCAAAGATCAATGAGATTCTGAGTTGTGACAAAGCTTCTGTCAAATGTCAGAATCTCTTAGCACAACTTTGCCAGGGTATGAGGGAAAGAAAATAGAATATCAATGAATTAGTACAGCTTGGTTTCCCCTCTCCCTTCCCAAATGAGTCTACGGTCTTATCCAAAGACCAAATTCAGCAGCTTCTGATCACTAAGCACCAAGACAAGATGATTTTCCAGTCTTTGAAGGAAGACTCCAGTGTCGCTGAGGTCGAGGCCATCATTAATCCTATCATACAGCTAGAGTTCCACTTGCATGTGGTCATGCAGAGCCTTCAAGGTTTCTCCCACAGGGAGATAATTGAGTTGGACCAAGCTTTTCAAGCCTTGCAGCGAAGAACCTACCCGACGGAAGAAGAATGGCTCGGATATCAGGCTTCTTTGTGAATGCTCTAAATGACCTATGGTTAGCCACAATTTTTGAAATTTTGGGAAGGCATGAGATATCAGATTCTTCCATGGCAGGCATGGAGTCCCTTGGTGAGTCGCCAAACTGATTATATTATTTTGTTATGACTCTTTTGTTAAGTATTTTGTCCCCAGACTCTAGATGCCCTCAGTTGATCAAAAGCTAGTAACGACTAAGTATGAAATGCTCGCGGTGGTCTCCACGTGTCTCATAGGTGCATCCCCAACTTTGAACATTCAAGCGGGTTCTCAAACTCATACAGACACTCCACGTGTCTATCCGACACATGTTTGATATAGCCCAAAAGGAAGGAGGACCCTAAGCGAGTGTGAGCCCTCCACGTGGCCCAAATGAGGAGTCTAATCAGACAGGGACTCAGTGGCAATACCAAGAAGGGAGTAGATGTGTGGATTTCTATAAAGGGATGAAATATTTATTCCAAAACCATGAAGGTCAAATATCTAAATTAATAGGGAAGACAGTGGCGGCGTTGCATTTAAAATACTAGGGGCAGGAGCCAGAAGGATAAGTGCAAGGCCTTATCAGAATTGAAGGCAAAGGGTGGTAGCTGAAAGTGACAGAGGAAAAAATGTTTCCTATAAAAGGAGGCAAGATATATGATAAAAAAAGAGACAGAATTCTGAGCCAGAAAAAAGAAGAGAGAAAAGAAAAGAGTTCTGTATGTTTTATCTAGCCTTAGTAAGCCTCTGTCATAGAAGAGAAGTGTAATATGTGCTTTTATGGGCCTTATGTACCCTTTCTCTATATGAATAAAGAGTTCTTATTCTGTGAAAATTGGATTTTCATATGTTCTGAACTTTCGTTTCTTTTATGAAAGGTAGTTCTAAATGAGTCAAAAAATTCATCGTGCTTGACGCCCTTAGAATTTCCTTGTTTCATTTATTATTAATTGTTTCAGTTCCTCATATTTTTGCATTATCAAAGTAGTAGATCATGTTGTTTATCCCTTCAACTATTCTTGATAAAGATATCAGATATTCTGTCATTTCTCTTTTAAATTTGGCACATCACCTATTTATTTCAGTCATTTACATGCTTTTTCTAAACCTACTCCTAAAACTAGAGAAGAGCCAGCTTCTTTAAAACCTGGAGGTCACCTTAGGGCGTACGTCTCACCAACCTAAGGTTTCCTACAACTATGATGGTTCATCTAATTGAAACATCTTTCAAAGTCAAGGAGGAAGAACACCTAAAACTCAAATCAAATTTGGAGCTGCTACACACTGAATTAGATCATACCTCATGCAAATTGAAGGCTTATACCAGGTTTGAAAAGATTTCAAGAGACCTAGAAGAACTAATAAGCAATCAAATACCATTCAATGAAAAAGGTGGTATAGGATTCAAGGAAAACTATAAGGATGATAAGACAACTAGTAATAGATGAAGTCAAAACCACTCAATAACCACCTAAAGAAAAGAATGCTATTGTTAATAATTTCAAGAATAAGTTTATCCCAAGCAAGCAATCTCATGCAATAAGGTATGTTCATTCTTTCTATGGTTACTAGTTTTCTTGCAATATTTCTGGACATAAAGCCTCAAGGTGTAAGAGACATGCAAAAGGTCATGAAATAAATATCATTTCATATCACACGAGAAACAAGAATGAATTGATATACTAAAATTGTTAAAATTTTGGTCACATAGAAAAAAATTATATCATAAAACTCTAAAGCAAGACAAGGTGTACATAGTGAAATCACATCCTACAAGTAAGAATGAACAAGGTTTAATAGACCAAACTATCTTTCATTCACAAAGTAAAGACATGGAATGTTACATAGATAGTGGATGCTTAAGTTCATATGACAAGGAACACGGGAAAGTTAATCTCTTTAGAAGAAAATACATTAGGGATAGTGAGATTTGGTGATAATACATCAGCTAGCATTGTAGGAAAGGGTGCATTGAGCCTTAATAATGAAAATACAGTAACTGATAATTTTTTGTACATAAAAGGTATGAAACATAATATTTTGAGTGTGATTCAGATGTGCAAGAAAGGATACAATAGTGGTGTTTCATGATAAGATGATGTGATATAAGGAAGAACAAGTCAAGTAAGGTGGTTGGAAATGCTAAAATAACTAAGAACGATTTGTATTGTCCTAAAGGAGATCAATAAAGAGAAATGATTTACTAGTAAGGTAGATGATAGTTGGCTTTGGAACAAGAGGTTAGGACACCTTCAATTTTTACAATCTTGTTAAAATAAGCTTCAAGGGATGTGTAAGACACATTCCTAAGATCACTAAACCAGTTGATATAACTTTGTAAAGCATGTCTACATGGAAAAAAAACTAGAAGAAGCTTTACGTTCAAGGAGTACTCTACTATAATACCTCTAGAGTTGATTCATACTGAATTTGTTGGACCTATAAGAATTGAGAGAATTTAAGGAGAAAGATAATTTATGTTATTGATTGAAGACTTCACAAGGATGACTTGGGTTGCCTTCCTTAAAGAGAATTTAAAAGCATTCGAAAGGTTCAAGACATTCAAAGCACTAGTTAAGAATGAGAAAAATGTAAAGATTAAGAGCTTAAGATATGATAGAGGAGGATGAATTTTAGTCAAATGAGTTTTATGAGTTTTGTGTGAGTTCATGGAATAAGAAGGTCAATTATCATCAGCAACAAGAACAACTCAACAAAATGGGGTAGTGGAGAGAAAGAATAGAATGATGCAAGAAATGGAAAAGAACCATGTTGAATGAATCAAGGTCTGTTCAGATGGTATATTGGAGGGAGGCAGTTAGTACATCAATAGTTTACATCTTGAATAGAGATAAAATCAATAATAAACATAAACAAGACACCTTATGAGATTTGGAGAGGAAGACCTGCAAGTGTAAATCACCTGATGAGTGTTTGGAAGTAAGTGTCTTATCAAAAGAGGTGAAGACAACCTTTGAAAGTTTGCTTCAAGGTGTGATGAAGGAATCTTCTTGGGTTACTCAACAATAAGTTCAACATATAAATGTGCTAAAATAAAATCCAACAAAAGATAGTGGAGAGCACAAATGTGATAATTAACGAGTCATGTCCAAGCAATATTAAAACTTAGCCTAAGGAAACTCCCCAAGGAGCACTGGAAAATAAGGATGCTGATTGAAATTTTAGAAGGTAATTAAGAAGAAGAGAATGAAGATGAAAGAAAGACTAGATACTAGAGATCCTTCAAGATAGGTTAAGAGAGATCATCCTCTAAATTAGATAATAGGGAATAAGGAAGTAGGTATACACACAAGAATAAGGTTGAAGAACATTCAATATCAAGAGAACATAACTCATCTTATCCAAGATAGAACCAAGGAATGTCATGGAAGCTAGAAAGGACCAAAATTGGATAAATGCAATGAATGAAGAACTGGAAAAAATAAAGAAAAATGAAACTTGGGAACTTGTCCCTAAGCCCAAGAACAAGAACATCATTGGAACTAAGTGGGTATTTAGAAGCAAGCTAAATGAAAAAGGCGAGGTTACAAGGAATAACACAAGGCTGGTTTAAAAAGGATGTGCTCAAGTTGAAGGAGTATAATATTGATGAAACATTTGCTCCCATGGCTAGAATGGAGGCTATTAGACTCTTCTTGGCATATGCATCATATAAAGGATTCAAAGTATACCAAATGGATGTAAAGTCAACTTTATTGAAAGGACACTTGAATGAGGAAGTATATATTGAAAAAACTAATGGATTCTCTCTACCAAGGATAAATATTATGTTTGTAGGTTAAATAAGGTATTATATGGTCTCAAGATTAAGCCCAAGACCTTAGGGCTTAGTATAACAGATTTAATAAGTACTTAGATTGATTAATGACTTTAGGAAAGGAGTAGTTGATAGTCAATCTATACATAAAAGAGGAAGAAGGTCATTTATTACTTGTTTTTTGTCCATGTTGATGATATAATATTTGGAAGTGATAGTGAGACCATGTCATATGAATTTTCAAAAGTCATGAAGGAGTTTGAAATGTTAATGCTTGGAGAAATTCCATTCTTCCTAGGGCTAAAAATTAGCTCAATCCAAAGAAGGTATCTTTATATCACAGATAAATTACATCAAGGAAATTCTCAAGAGATTTCAAATGGAGAATTGCAAGCCAATAAGTGACTCCAATGGTTGTAGGATGCAAAATCAACAAGGATGACAACTCACCAAAATTAAATTAGACCTCATATAGATCTATGATAGGAAGCCTTTTGTATTCATACTGTATCTAGACCTGATCTCATGCACGCAGTTGGTCTAATTGGAAGATTTCAAGAAGATCCTAGGGAAATACCACCCTCAAGATATGTAAAAATAATATTCAGGTATCTCATGGGGACAATAGAATATGGACTTTGTTATCCAAAAGGTAATGAGTTTGAGATAAAAGCCTTCATAGATGCAGATTAGGCAGGTAAGCATTGATGACAGGAAGATCACAAGTGGTGGATATTTCATTTGTGGGTAAGTGCCTTATTTTTTTGCTAAGAAATAAGTGAGTATCTTGTAGCACTCTCCACATGTGAGGCTGAGTATGTAGCAATAACGTTATGTTGTACTCAAGTGACGTGGATGAAGTAAAACTCTTGAAAACTATAAAGTTTAAAATGATGGACCTATACCTTTGTATTGTGATATCACAAGTGCTATAAGTGTATCAAAGAATCTAGTGTTGCACTCGAAGACAAAACATATACCAATTAAGTACCATTTCTTGATTTTTGGAGCAGGTGAGTGAGAAAAGAATCAAGCTCTTGAACATGTTTCAACAAAGGAGGACGTGGTGGCTGATATAACGGGAACAAAGAAGAATCAAGATTTTAAGCATTTAAGACACAAATTGGGGGTAATGGGCCCTACCCCAAGAAATCATTAAAGGCTTCAAGTCATTTCAAGAGCGATCAACTCAAGTGCCATAGTTGCTCTAAGAAGTATCAAAATAGGGGGAGCTAGTTCATTAGTTCAAGGAACAAGTTCGACCAATATAATGTGGTATAGTGAAGACCAAAGGAAAATGCATGTGCAAAGAGTGAAAAGTCTGATTTTGAAGAGAATAGGTTTAGGGGGGAGCATTAAGGTTGATTGGTGAAGACATCCATGCTTTTACTCAAGATAAATGAAAATATATGACAAACCTAATCCTATTTGGGGGGGCTTGAAGAGGTAAGTCTATGCCTTATTATTGATTGTTTGCATATAATTTATTGAATGAAACTTTGTCACATGACGAGATGTCAAAGGGGGAGAATATATTCAAAAACAAGTTGAAAGAGAGCTTGAAAGGTGTTGATATGAATGCTTTCCGTCTAAGTTTTTGGTGTTTGTTTCCATCAATGACAAAGGGGGAGATTGTTGAACCCTGTTTTGATGGTGTTGTCATTGATGAAATGGTACATTTATGGACACAGAGTGAGTTATGAGGTTTCAAATATTCAGGGGCATGAAGGTTGATTTGTAGTGCCTTCACATTTTTTTTTTTCATTGTGTTTTCTTGAGTAGTTCATGGTGGTTTCATGGATGTTTAGTGCCTTTGATTGTGTATGTTGGTCTTTAGTGGGTGTTTACACAACCTCAAAATGACTTATAAGCACCTACACCAATGTGTTCAACAGGTTAAAAACCTGATAGATTTAAAATTCATCAAAGTAGTAACTATGGTTGAAAATGAGATAAGGTCACATGATCCATGTGCTGGGTTTGGACTAGCTCATTTAGGCCTAGTTCAAGGACCTAGTAAGGTGTATGAAGAAAAATCAGGCTATGTTTTAGGGACCCTTCCTAAATTCTCTATGTGAAGCTATATGTCATATTTCAACTATTGGAGGCATGTTTAGGGTCATGTGAATGACAATCCTTAGAAAATCCCCTAAGGGTTACCTCATGTCTCTTGACACCAATATGAGATGGGATAACCATGATGGTATACAATGTTCAGTAAGTGATGGTAATAGGGTGTGGGACATGTAGAGTGTGAGTTAGCTACACTGACTTTAGATCTATTGTTCCTTGATCCTATTGAATAGGATGTTATGGAGTTAGACTGTTTCTGGCTCTGCCAAGATCCCATAATGCACTCTAGCTCAAGGGTCACCTTTCAAGTTTGCTCTGAAATGGTAGGAAAATAGACTCTTTGACCTACTTGAGTGCTCTTAATCCTTTTATAGTGTAGGAGTACTGGATTCTTATCCAAGTTGCATGTCCAAATGAATTTGGGTAATGATCTTTAAGAGACCTAGCTTCACCCTTTTAAATTTGACTTAATACCCTACACCTATAACAAAAAAGGAATGAAGATATGGAGCTACAAGGGGGGATTAATTAACTTCCAATATTATAATTTAATATCAGAACCAGTTTTTTCTCATCAAATCAGCTAGGAAACCCAATATGAAGACTCATTGATGTTAATAACTCCTAACAATTGTTTACATTGGTGGTATGTACTATATCAGTTCTTTCAGTACTATTTTTTCCATGTTTTGAATTTTTTTGTCATTTCAGTCATGTATGGCACATGTTTGGATGAAAATATTGCCTTATGGAAATTATGTAAATGAAGTATTCTCCTAGGTAGGACTTTACAATGGGGCAGGAATGATACATGTACGATCTAAACCTATTTGTACAGTCTTAACCATTCTCATGAAAAAAGATCTGTAACCCTTTTTGGGCTATTGTTCTTGTCTAGATATCAAGTCCATCACTTGCTTCTTTGGTCATATTTGCTCACACTATAGGGGCCTCTAAATGCTCTACTCAATCTTTAAAACCCTATCCATAGATGCGAATTCCTACAAAACAAACATTAGTTAGGTTGTGGGAACCCTGTGCACCATCGACATTAGCACTAATTTGAAGATACCTTAAACCGCACGTCATTCTTTACCTAACATGTGTCTAGTTATAGTGTAAATCAAATTTGACAGTATAACAAATATGTAATCTCTTATGAAATGAGTTTATCTTATAGATCTACTTGAGTGAGTGCATTTGAGTGCTTGGAAATGTGGGAAGCAGTCCCCTAGACCCAATGGGAAGCTTCAGATTTGTAGATGGTGCTGCCCTAATGAATGTGCAGAGGTATTTCCGGAGTGTAGGGATCTTTAGGTGCATTTTGTGCTAGATTTTTCAATAAGAGTCCAAGAGAGTGTTAGGTTCTAAACGAGGTGAGTTTCACTTGCTTTATATGCTTCTAAAGGTGATTTAAGTTACAAAGGATGATTGCGAAGGAGTAAATGATGCAACAAATTCTATGTAATTGAATAGTTTAGTGATCAAAGTTAGCTCAAGGGAAAGTGCCTTCACACTAGGGTCAGGACTGTATGGTTTACATTCATTGCCCCTATAAGATGACATTTTTGACCACTAGAGAGACAATTCCAAAGTGTGAAAAGCTTCAGAAGCTAACTCATTCTAGTTTGTTATTCAAGATGATCCATGATTAGTATCTGAGTGCTTCGTGACTGTGCATACAAGGTTACAAATAAGTGTGTATGATCAAGAAAGATAGACAAGTTCTACCTCAAAGATGTACTAGATGACCCATCGGTAAAGTGCACTTATTTTAGAGAAGAGACCTCAATGTCAAGACTCAGTAGTTTCAAAGAGTAGAATTACCAAATTTGAGTGTCTACAAGACCCTTGAGTGCTTTCAAAAGGATTTCTTTGCAAGGTCATAGAGCTTGATATGCATGAGTGCTCGAGTGAAGTTATAAAGTTACATTGAATTGATTATGATAGCCTTTCATAGGTGAGTTTTTTTAAGAAGGTTGAACCTAGGAAGGTGAAATGACTCGATTACATGATATTCACACTGGAAAATAGAGTCCTGGATGAATACTACAGGTGTAGGTTATGTCATAAAAGGTCAAGAAAATACTAAGACTCCATTACAATTTACCTTTTGTATGGTTTAGGACTTAGAGATGTAAGATTTGAAACAAAAAATTTGTGGGTCATGAAGTACAAATATTATTTATTACTTTTATTCGATAATCATTCCTTGAAATGAAGAAAAAACAAAGTGTTCTGATAAAAAATTCACACAAATATACTAGAGAGATATACTCAATTGCAATCATTACTTGAATGTGAGCATTTTTCTTAGCAAGGGAGAATGATAAAAATTGACATCTGTAAAAGGATACGAGTTACTAAATTTTAGTCATGTGAACAGTTATGGCATCCCTTGAGTGTGTAAGTGAAAATTACATTCTTAAAGGAAAAACATACTTTTATAGTGTGCACACACACTTTTTCTTTGCATCAAGTAATGGTTCTTTAATGTGATTGGTGTTGGCACACTCCATGTATGAAAACTATTTAACAAGCACAAATGTGAGTCAGATGTCTATGATAGAAATTGAATTGATCACAATCTATTGATTAACTAGATCAAGTAGAGAGAATTATAGCTTTGAACTTACAAAAAAGTAAGTATAGGAGATGTAGAAAATTGGAAGAATTATGTGACTTGTCATGCAATTGTATTTTGAGGGAGGATCTCCAATTAGGTTTTTGATTAGCTTTGGAGACTTGTGAATCGTTGTTGAGTAGGATCCTCAACAGGATTGAGGTGATCAATCCCTAATTTTATGGGACAATAGAGACTAGAGTGTTGTCCATCTTAGTAGATTGAGTTTAAGTGAGAATTTTCTCCCTTTAAGGGTTTTCCAAATTAATTCTTGAATTTTTATGTGTTCTACTATTGATTTCTCCTAAATGGTGTTGTTGTTTCTTCGTAATAAAGTAAAGAAAATTGAATTGTCTTTCAAATTTTAAATTTACACTGATTCACCCCCCTCTAAGTGCATAGATTTTCCAACAAGTTTCACATTGAATTAAGTGAGATCAATTATTCAACAACCAAACTACTCCATAGGTGAGTTATGGCTTGATCTATGTAAATTTATTATGTCAGGTGTGTTATTTTATATGTGGATCCCATAGGCCCTAACACATATCAAGCTTCTCTAATGGCATGTTCTATCTATAAAATGAGTTCCTTACAACAATAAAGATGCATGTTCTGATCTATCTCCTCTCAAAATTCATGTAATTACACAGAAAAGGCTAAACTCTCTCCTATCCAAATGCATGCACTTAATTAGTCATGCTGAGAAAGGAATTTGATAAAAAAATTACCAAGGCATAAGGAGACATGACATCAAAATATTTGCAAAATATTTTCAAGCGGTAAACCTCTAGAAAAACCTAAACATCTATGAGCATTCCACTATAGTGCTAAAATCACACACTTTCTATTACGTTTATCTCACAAAATATGTTATTTTATTAATGGATCTCAAGTAAGAAAATTATTCATTAATGACCTATCCCCTAGTCATATCGTCAGTTAGTTGGTTGTCTTCAGCATTTTTCTTACACATTCGTCAGTTTTTTACATAGTTCTGGTAATCTCTCAGGGAGTTTTAGGCATCGTTATTTGGTCATTTTTCATCTCTATTATTTTAATAGGAAATCTAGGGTAGAATTGGGGTGCCCGTAGGTGCCCCGGTCCTTAATTTTAGGTGACCTAGTCTTGGCACCACTTGCGTCTAATTTAGAGTTTTGAGGTTGTTCTTTTTAATTTTTATTCTCATTCCCTTAGGTACTAGTTGGCATGTCAGGTCATTAGTGTCAAAATTTGAGCAACATATCTCTATATAAACATAACATACTTACTATCTTATGCTCGGACTATCTACTATCAAGGGTTAGCTATCTACTAAGGAAAGGGACTACATTTAGGCATCATTGCATCACAAAAACTACATAGGAAGGGTTGTATTAATTCTATTCCATCCACCATTTACATTTTACAGGTAGCTATATCCCCATATCTTTGCGTCATTGGCACTAGGGCACACAATTACACACATAAGCACACATAACTAAATTGGGTCTGGAATGTAGTGCAATGCTTAGTGTAAGTCCACCACTGTGGCAGCTAAGTTCAGCTCGACCCCTTCATATGCATCTTTCATTTTTAGGAATTTGATGCTTTGTATGGGGTTTTATAGGTAGATCTTCATTACAGGTTCATGGTGACATAAGTGAAGCTATTGTGATAATCATGGGACAAGGATCAAGACATTAAAAAGATATAGCGACATTCCAAGATTCATATCTTGAGATATTATACATACCAGAGCACCCATACTATAGACGAGGGTGTCCACAGGTTCCCTTATCTTCTTCCAGGCGCCCCGGTCCAGTCAAATCTTCATCTTCTGCAATTTCATGTGTTGTACCATCATACTCTGCTCTGTCTGCACATCATCTTGTTCAGTCCAGAATTACAATGAGGTAAGTAATTTTCAAGTTAGTACCTTATCCCTCCTATTTCAATTATTCCACTTCATTTAAATATAAAATAAAATTATCTAGCATTTACATTTTAGTTCATATCAAGTTATTTCATTTGTTGTTACTATCTAGATTAACTCATAAATTCTAAGTTTTAGTTAATCATTTTGGTGAATCCATACTTTAGAATATTTTCCCCTAGGATCTACTTAAAACCCTAATGGCTAAGTATAGTTAATCTTCTTCACCCATCATTTCTCATTTTAGTGTTAACCCTATTTATGATGAGGTTTCCATTACTGAGCTCAAGGCTCTCTATAGTATTCCTACTCCTATTCTAGCTCATATCCAACATGAGCTCCTAGATGGTCAACAATATGTTCTTACTCATTTTGAATATTCTCCCACTGGCATTAGTATTTTTAAGGATCTGATAGCCTTCACTCATTTTACACCATGTTATATGTCTACTTAAGATCATCCTTCCAATATTTCTAAGGAAATTTTATATGATTCTCTTATCGATTACTTACATGGTATTGAAACTCGTTCATATGTGCATACTCATTCTTCTCCTAGTGAGGTCACTCTTATAGTTCCTTCTCATGATTCTCCTAATTTTGATCTTGCTTCTAATGATACGTCTCATACTAGCTTGCATACTCCTTCATATTATGTTGATGATCCTATTAATAACATCGTTAGCGACATTCTCATTTCTAAGTCTCTAGCTGATCTTGATCAGGTGGTTGATAGCCACAATTGTCCTTCTTTTCATACTGTCGAGTGTGAATATCCTATTCCATCATTTCCTTCTCCTAAGATTTCATCTAGCACTATACATGAGTCACCTCCATCCATCACTTATTCTTCTCCTACCATTTCATCTCCTCTTATTACATCATATGCACCCATTTTTGCTTCTTCTCATATAGATGTATCTCCATTGGTCACCTCACCTATTACAGATGCTATTCCTACTATTGTTATGGATATTCCATCTATATCTTATACTATATCTTCTTCAACATCTTCTCCTAGTGTTCCCTTAGTATTGGACTCTCCTTTATTATCTCTTCATACTCCTATACCACAATGGAAAATTACAACCTCTTAATACATTATTACCATCTTCCACTATTCCTTCACAAGATATTATCTCTCTCATGCATGTTGTAGGTCAATTACAATCTCAGGTTTAGTCTCTCACTTTAGAAAGTAGGTCTTACTATGCTTTTATTGACAAAAATTCATTACATGGTAACCCTGTCCCTAAGAAGACTCATAATTTTTCATTCCTTAAGGACTTTATCATGCCCACATTCACATGTTTTGATGGTATTGGTGATCCTCATGCTCATCTTCTACATTACCGCATGCTTATGACCTCTTATTCTAATGATAGACTATTGCTTAATGCCTTTTGATATAGTCTTATTGATGAGGCATTACGATGGTACACTCATCTTCCATTTGGGTCCATTATTACTTTCTATGACATGGAGAATTCTTTCCTCTGTTGGTTTATCATCAAAAATGGCCATAAAGTTACTTATGACCACTTACCTACTTTACATCAGTGCTCCTCTGAACCTATCAAGGATTATATCTTACGGCTCAATGCTTGTATACATCAAATAATGTTTCAACCTATAGATCTTGAGAATAAATTCCTTTTATGTCGTGGTTTGATTCCTACGCTCAAGCAAAGATTGTAGTATGATACATGTGATTCATTCACTCTTCTATGCTAAAAATTCCTAGAGATCTAGAGAAATGTCTTCTTTTAACAAATGTCATTGACCCTCCATATACATCTACTTCTATTATAACATCTAGTCTTCCTCCGTCAAAATTGGTTGAGCATGCTACATAGTCTCCACCTTTTCCTCATAAGCAAAGAAAACAAGCTCAACCTATTCCAAAACCATAAATTACTTCTTCTCCTCCTCCGTGATAGGCCACTTCTCCTTCCACTCTATTATACCTCAAATTTTACCTACCCCCTCTCTTTTAATTTTTTTTATCGCATCTAATTGTCTTCCTTGTCCATTCTTACTTTGAATTTTGAAAATATATGGTGGGGACCACTTAGTTTAATTTACAACTTTAGTTTGATCTCATTTCATGTTTAAAGTGCTTTCATAACTTTTACATGTCGACATTAATATGTTTGGATGTTCACATTTATATAAGATGTTACCTTGGGCACTTTACAGATTGATATTATAGTTTATCAAAGATGACAATTGAGTTCCAACTTACATTAACTATTTTCAAATTCCAAGATCATTTTTTGGTATATATCTTCTTTTTGTGGTGACAGTAAGAGTATCAGTAAGTGTTATTGTCTTTGATTACAATAATTTTTCATTATATGACATTAAACTGGGTTGTTTCAGGGATATTCCAACGTGATGAAAACCTTGAATTCACATTGTGATATAATAGTGACATTATTGGTACTCTAGATATAAGTTTTTTAAGAACATATGTTATATAATTTATCACTTTATTAATTGTGGATTATTGAACTAGTGGTTGATTAGATCCCTCAATTCAATTGATAATACAAAGAGTATTAAAGGGCATGGAGATCGAATCATATTTGATATTGTTTAATCTAATCTTTTATATGGTGAGAAATGAAAATTAGCATATTTGAATGATTAACTTGGTCACATTGCTTGATTTGAAGAAATTCCAAGTGGCATCCTTAAGCATGAAGCATGAAATTAGGGTCTGCAGTCATTAATGGTTAAGGATTTTTTTTATTGCTCTAGACTCAAGGTACCTTGAGCATTGAATGCTCAACCTTGAGCCCATCCTTTACCATATTGGCTAAGTTTGTTGGTCATTTTGATTTTTCATCTCCATAGCGAAGCCCTACCAAAATTTTGTTGGAACTATTTGGGTCCTCCATTTTAGGTGTTAAAGTGCTCCCAGAATGCTCAGGATCAAAAATTATTTTACCTCTCGAGGAATGTTTAATATTGACTTACTTTCGATGCTCGATTTTCTCAGTTTTGAGACTCATTTTGAACTGTGTCGAGTCGATAATGGTTATATCTTTGTATGCTTATATATTATATTTTCTTTGTTAGATTAATGAAATGTGCTTTAATATTTTCAAGATTGTATGGGTTGTTGCTTCGTCTAGGTTGAGCTATGATTCTGTCACCATCATTTTTTGGGTTTCGTTGGCTCGTTTCTTTTCTCATCTGAAGAGTGAAGTTTTTATTTGACATGTTGAGAATGAATGGAGGTAAAAGGGGTTTTGGATTTGTTTAATGGAAACTATGGAAATAAATTGGTATTGTAGATTTTTGAAATGGATACAGCTATAATAGGGATTTCTTTAAAATATTTCTGGAATGATAACTGGGTTTGAAATGGAGATAAAAAAAAATTTGGGTTTTGATAAACCCTAGAAATAATGTTGTTATTGTTTGGATTGTGTTTTGATTTTTTTAATTTCAATCAATCGACTTAAATATGATTGTCGATTAGAAGCTTGAGTTCTTTTGCGTTTGAATAAGATATATGGAATGATATATTATAGGATTTAATCCTTAAGGGTTTCATTGGTAGCCAAAAATCCTAATGGGTAATGAAACGATAGATTGTGTCATTCTTTCTTGATAAAATTTACAGAGGTCCAGTTGTATGCAAATGTCATGGTTCTGTGACTTACCCATTTGGATTATTTTTCTATGAATTTTTTTTTTCGATAAGATCTGGTATACTATGAACAAAGGAAACATTTATTAGGAACTATGTCATTCTTGGTTTGTTTGAAGTCTATATGGGATTCGAACCTGTGGTTATTGATCATTCTCTTTGATAAATGATGCAAATGTTCATCTTTTTTAGTTGAATACATTAAAACCAGTATTAGTGTTCAAGGGCATTTGCATTCAAATCATGTTTTGGATAGATTATTACATGATATTGTTGAAAGAAACCTAGTCTATATGGTTGCATGCTTCTGACGTTACAGATTTCAATTCGAAAGTATTAAGGAAATTTTCACTTTGTTATGTCGAATCTTATTCCAGATAAATCATTTTTCTCAGTTGTGATGATTTGATTATAAAATGAAAAATGATTTCTAAAATGTGTTTTCATAAACTCTTGTCTTGTAATGTAGTATGTGATATTGATTAGACATTGATAATGGACTCAACTTTTGAAATTTGTTTTGACTTCGAGTTACAAATATGACACATGGTAGCAATGATGATTTAAAATAAGTTAGCAAGACTATTTTAATAATTGTGATGATATATTTATATGATCTCACAATTGCTTTATTTCTAGTTTTGGGATGAAATAGTTCAGAAAATGATGATAGTCATAATGATTACTTTAAACAGATGCCTAGATCTGGATGGAGGGGATGGGGAACTCCAAAAGGTTCTCAATCCAATGCAGTTTGTCTTGATAGTAATATATTCTCACCACGCAGAGACTCTCCTCGTTGTGGAATAATAGGTTCTAACTTGTTTCGGGGTCATGGAACCTTTTTTTGTCAAAGTGATCTGACACGTGTCTCAATACATTTTAATTCTAGAGAGCCTATCCTTCGATAGGTCCTATAATTGATTGACTGTCTAAATAATCAGCCTGTTTGCAGCCTACCAGAAGTAAATTCCCCACATATTTCACATCATAAATCCCATTCCAATCATGCCAATTCCATCTCTCGTAGGCCATCCCAATCCAATCCTCTTCCATATAATGCAGAGAGTAATCCGCCATTGCATACCTTGAGAAATTCCGCAAAAGAACCTTATCCTTCTCCTAAACGGGTTAGGTCCTCTTCAACCATGTCGATGGAGTTACATCCAGTCAAGAGGGTAAAATTGGAAATGGATAGTGAGTCTGGTGCTATGACATACACAATTCTGAATCTAGAATCATATGAGTACACAAAACTTAGGGCAGTTGATGGTACTACAGTTCTTGATTTAGTTGGAGATGATTAAACTATGATAATTGGATTTTGACTTTCAAACTTTCTATTTTGAGGCAGATGTTAGCTTGACTTGGTTGTATTTTGATTCAGATGCAGATATTACTATATTATGCTATTATTATATTTTTTGATGGAATGTTTAATCTATGGAGTTGTATATATATATATATATGTTTAGAGAAGATAAAAATATATATTTTGATGTCGATTAATATAGTTTAGAAAATTAATGCAAATGATATGGTTATATGGATGATTTATAATTAATTTTTTACTTTAATATTGTGGGTCCCCCACCCTTATATTTGTCTCTTATTATTATTTGTCCATATAAATTTATGATATGATTATTAATAATATATCATAAATTTAATCAATGATCTTAATCATTTGATATTATATCAATTAAGTGGCATTATTAAAATAATATTTCTAAAGTGCCATTATGGTATGATGAGATTAGTTATAACTATTTTATAGAAAAGAAAATAAAAGAAGAAGAAGAAGAAGGGATCTTTTACACATGAGGAACATTAAGGTAATTTGAATTTGAGTTTAGTGCATTTTCATTCTATATTTTCTGTGAAAGTATTCTGAATGAGGATTTTATTATAGGGTTCTGATAACTTAATTTTGAAGATTTTAGTGTAAACATTAGATCCAACAAGTATATCTAGTTATATTACTATTATTCTTATTATCTGAATATTGATTTTCTGTGTCTAATCTATAATATTATTGCAGAATTAGATTTGTATATCCAGGGGATCAATTAAGGTTGTTTACATGGATTTCTGAGCATTTGGGTTTATAAATTTTCCTTTTGGCTATTATATTTTCAGATCTTTATTAAAGTTGATTTCAGAGATTTTGTGCTTCTCATTTGTAAATCTGTTTCTCATCTTAATATAAAAGTCATGTTGGTCTCTTATGACTTTTTATTACTATTTATATGTTGTATACTATGCTGATCTTTTACTCACATGTTGTTGTTTTTTTAAATCAGAAATCTGGAATAAAGAGTGCATTTGATTAACGTTTCATTTTATATATAGTATGAAATATGGAGTAAAAAGGATAATTTACAAGTGGGAGTTAAAAGGATCTATTTCAGATTATATGCAAGCCTTTTTTTATGCAAAAAAACACAATGTATGTATGAAAGATGTTCCAATCTTGCTTTCTTCCCTCCGAAAGGTTATCTGGTTCATAGATATCACTCTATTGGATAGGGTTGACAATATGCATATTGTGGATTTTATTTCTTTGATGTTCTTGTCTTTTTTGTTTGTGTCTTTTCTTTGTTTCTTTCTTATTTGTATATTCTCTCTTTTTTCTGAATGAATTAAAGATCTTCCCTGAATCTTAGGTTTGTTTATCTATAAAGGATTTAAGATATAAATTAACCTACATTTAGAATATTTTCTAAGTCCCTTATATGATTAAAGCCAGTTTGATTATGTCTTAACCTTTATGATAGGTAAAAGGGATGATTTAGTTGTCAGTCAATTTTTTGTTGACGATAAATTTGGCGACTCCGCTGGGGAATTTTATTCTAATTCATTCTTTCACAAACATTTTTCTTCTAACTATCTGTCCATTTATTTTTCATTTCCTAAATGACCATCACAGATGCTACACTGGTCATACAACCAGGTTTGTCTTTAGAGAATGCACAACTAGATATCACTGTCGACATTAGAACTTTCATTTGGAATACTAACGAAGATTTTGAGTTGTAGCCTAGATCTTTCCCACAAAATCCCAAGGCACATTGGCACATCACTCAGCCTGGACTGAGTGATCACTTGAAGTGTGTAATGGTATCAGGTCCCTCTTTTATGTCATATTTTTCAAGGGTTTAACATGATTAAATAGATATTCTAGATCCATCAAATATAATTAAGCATAACGAGGTGCATAAACCAGATATAGATCTTAACCATATGCATGAATAATTAAACAAGAACTAAGATTAAATTTACCATACAAGATCTATTCATAGATGTGTCTACAATCAGTATCCATCCCCAAAGGTCCATTATATTAATTGTTGTAAAACACAAAAGCTTCTTACATACATAACAATGCCACCATGATTCATGTGCACACATAATCTAGCACCATAGCTCTATTACAAAAGTGATGATACCAATCCATGAAAATCAATACATATTTATAGGGGTGGTTTCCCTTCACCATCCATACACCTTCAAAAATAGGCTACATGCTAATAATATCCATACGCCCTTACATGATAAATACAAGAGCATGCAAACTCGTTATTAATAGATTATCTAATAATACAATAATATACTTGATATTCTACTCACCTAAAATAGCCTTCGTGTGTTCTTAAAGTCTTCTAGAAGACATGCACTACACTCCACGTCTATAATTAGCCTCAATATACAAAATGGCTAAGTCTTGATTCCAAAATTCCTGGGCGTGCCATGTTCCAATATAGTTCCACGTGTATCTACGTGGCCTATGCCCATGCACCCAATCGTCCCATGATTTCATACTTAAGTTGTATTTCATCAGCTCAACATTACCCCACACTAATTCCATTTTCGCCCCCCAAAATGGGTAATCACAACTTATCTCTCCATGAATCAAAGAATAAGGAATAATGAATGAAAAAATAAAGGAAATATTACACATAAATAATGAGAGACAACTCAGTGCTCTACTCTTCTACAGGCATGATCAACTCTGGATATTCATTCTTAATCTCTACCTCCAATGTATTCCAATCACTTAGCTTTTTATTTATTTTATCTGGAATGTCTATAAGAACATCCTCTATCTCATCAAGTGTCATGTTTTCACCCTCATTCTATAGTATCCTAAGAACATTGGAAATACTTGAGACCATCCCATCCATAAAATCCATTTTCTGCGCTACTATCTTACCAATTCTTTTATGTTTTCCTTTTGGAGGACTTTGTCAGCTTCAAGCATATCACGCTTTGCTTATACCATTATAAGTCTCTCTACACACCCAAGTGTTTCATTCTTCGTTGCATGAAGGACTTAATCTTATTATGTCATAGTCCTCGTCTTTATTATCACAGGTGCTGCTACACACATAGTCAATGTCAGATCTACTTTCTTTAACTCATCTTTAAAAGTATGCAGTAAGACCTCATAGCTTGTAATTTTGTGTGCTTTTATTTCCTTATCCTTTTGTTCCTATTCTATATCATCCTTAGGTGTTGGCATGTGCATGGGTCCCTCCTCTAGCAAAAATTGAACAGTTGTGCACAAATAGTGCAGAACGGATGTAAAATATTGTGCAACCTTATCTTGAAAATATGGCCTCTTTTCTATAATCTCATCACCAATTTTTTCTACCATTTAAAGAACTTTCTAAACCTCTACCTCAGCCTTATCTCACTCCTCTATGAGGTGCTTTATTTCAGTTACCTTATCCTTCTTATCATCCAAAAAAACTCTAATGGTTTCCACCTTATCAATGTTTCAGTGTGAAACTTTAGCAGATAGTCTAGTCAGATAATTTCTTACCTTCTCATATGACATGACATAGATATTAACAGTTACATGGCATGACTGGGGCACCTTCTTCAATCTACATAACCCATAGGATTCCTCACATATGTCAAAGTCAGGCTCATCCATATGATTCTACATCATCCATGATAATTTTTTCCTTGTGCAAGTGGTCGCCATCTCCGCATCCATGAGCTCCCATCCATACAAGTCCTTTGGCTCCAAAGTGCTTTGGAACTACACATGCATTATTTTTCTTGGGTCATCAACATAACCAAAAAATGGAGTCTCATATGTATCTTCCTCCTTTTCCTTTCTAGAGAACTTACCCTTAGGGGTACGTACTCCCAAATCCAACACTGGACCTTTATTTGGTTGTGTAGTATGGGGCGTGCCTAAAGGATTGCCCTTATCTATTTCTAATTTTTTTTCGTTCAAATCCTCTTTATCATTTTCTATCTCCTCTTCCTAAGGCTCCATTGTATCCTTAGTCTGTATTGGAGTATTCAGCAATTTGTCCTCAAACTTCTCATCTTCTTCATTTTTTTGTGGGACGTACCTACGCATTTTATTCTTTTCTGGCTCTACCTTAGCAAGTGAAGTCCTAGGTGGCCTCCGAAGGGGTTGTGAAGTTTTCATGCTCTAATTCCTTGTTCTTCTTAGTACTCTCTTGAATTGAGGTTCCTCAATAATCTTTTTTATATTCATCTCCATTGCGCCTGTCTCCAACACTTCATCTTCTAGTTCCTATAATAGAGGGGTTTCCTCACACTCTCTTTTCTCACCTATAGTAAGTTGTTTTCTTCCCCTATGATCTAGACCACCACTATCTTCCTACAGTTCCTCTTCCTCTCCTTCTTCTTCAACAAGGGGCAAGAATATTTCCTCATCTTCTAAAGTACCAACTATATGTTTCCCCTTGGGTGGTCCAAAAATATTGAATTCATTCTCCACATATCTCACATTTTCCAATCTAGGCTTGAGTTGGATATATACAAGGGTTGCCCCACTTTTCCCAATATCCAAACTCATTACCTTCATATTAATATCATCTAAAATTAATCTCTCAATATATGCAGACTTGCTTGGATACATGTAAGTCTTCCTCAATGTGTGGTAGTCACAGTATACATTTTCTTTATTAAAGATCATCCGACGCACATCTAAGAACCTATGTACAGATGCATGGAAGTAATGCATGGTGAAGGCATAAGGGAGCTTACACCAAGGGCACAACTTCCCACCCTTCATTCCAAAGTGTGCAATACAAAAGTGTTGGTATACTGTGAAAACTATACATGTTTATCTAATATTAAAGGAAGCTCCTTGGGTATTCTCCATTCTTCCTCAAATGCGGCGTGGAGGCACTCATACCACAATTTCACCCGTTGTTTAAAGGGGCCACTTATGGTCCCATCCCAAGTATACTTTTCAAATATCTCTGCAAGATATTTATTTTCCTCAGGATATTCCCATACTTTGTCTTTATGCCCATCGGGCACTCCAATTTATACAAAAACAAGGGATAACATGATTACACTAAAAATTATCTTATCACCTTTGGGTGCTTCCTCAATGATGGTTTCAGTAATGAAACCTGCAAATTTGTAAACTACACCTTTAGTTATTTTCTTTGTTATGTGTAGCCACAATGTATTTACATGTGACCACCACTCCTAGTTATTTAAATTTTTGAGGAGGTGCATTGTTGCCTCGACCACTGGGTATTTCTGTAGTTTTTCAATATCCATTTAATGCCCTCCCTTGAGGTAACCCAACACCTTCCTTATCACCATTATACCTTCTTTTTCTGACAAGTCGCTACTTACTTCAGCTCCCAAACTCCTAAGTCCTGTCAAACTCCCAATCAAGGGCATGGTTAGCCTCATCCATCACCTGGAAAAATAAAATAAGTCCTCATGGACTCTGCTCATCAACCATTGGTATAATTTTTCTGGTTTTCCAAAATAGGGAAGTTCATACAACTGTAAAGCTCCCACCTTTGTCAATAGCTTCTTGCCCACATCATCATACATGACCATGTGATGCATTTCTCTCTTGTTTGTCTTCACCACCAAAAATGTATCCAATTCATCCTTATTATCCTTTATTCTATGATGTTAATCACTCACCTTACACTAGATAACATGTGATTCCCAATCACGACCCATGTACACTCCTTCAGGGTATTGCATCTCTAAGAAATGGCTTTTGATGGTGTCCTCCACTTCAATATCAACTTCCTTTTTCTTTTCCCCCCTTATGACCACTCCAGGTGCTCTCTTAGGTGTCATATCAACTATAAAGATGTGTTCTTTTAACTAATTTGAGCTCTGTAACTCAACTCCACATGCTCTATCTTAAAACTACATGCCCTAGCTCAAATCCAAACCCTAGATGTCAATTTCCTTTCTCACATGCCTTTACTTCACTCAAACACTTCTCTAAATGGAGCGACAATCACCCTGGTGTGTAAATATGACAAATTCAATTGGTTCTTAGCTCTCCACATTTCACATCTCATTTTCTATCTTTCTCGTCAACAAATTTCTCGAATTCTCTTGATTATAAAGGTGAAAATTATTTCACAACGCTACCTTGTATAGATTTTCAAAAAGTTTCTACATTTTTTACTCTCCACCTACCACCATACTTTGCATTGAGTTGAAGTTTCTTTCCTTTTTCCATGCCAAAGTCATAACCTTCTAGTGTGCCTACTACTCCTCAACCATAGACCTCCTTTTGTATGCTTTCATGGGCCAAAGTACTTCACCACCATGTATTTCACTAAGTAGTTTCCATTGCTGCAGACTACGTTGCATTACACTATACGTCCATTCATCTATACTTGGTCTTCAATCATTAGAAATATTTCTCTGTCTACACCATTATTCCAAACACCTGTAAAATATATGTTTATGCATATCTATCTTCAGATAACATTAAAACTTGGTCCATGTACCTTGTATATACTCCACCCCATACTAAGGGTTTGCGCAGTCCTCTGTACATGAAAACACTTAGATACTAATCAGCTTCTAGCACACAAGCGTGCTTATTACACAAAACACTTAACTAAATTAAAAAAGTATAACAACGATGAAGGAAACACATATATAGGGAATGCATTAAGAAAATATAATCTTGGTGGTAATACTGCCTTATTACAAACACCAAGAAGACTTATTTGTAGTAGGGCTTCAACCTACTCCCATTGAAGTAATTGGGAAACCATGTTCCATCCAGCGCCTCTAACTGGAAAGTTTCTTAATCAAGTATATAATTTATAACATACGGTCCCAACCAATGCACCTTAAGCTTTCTAGGGTGGCACAAAAAAATTGAGTCATAAAGAAAAACTTTCTATCCAACTTTGAGCTTCTTATCCGTAATATGTTTGTCATGTCATGCCTTTTACCTAGCCTTTTCTTGTTTCTAACACCATCATGTTATAGTGCACCTTTTTATCCAACTACATCAAATTTTCAATGTACTCTTCAAGTGATTTCTCATCATCCAAACCTCCTCCACACGTAATACGTAGAGGAGGTAACATGAACTCTACTGGTAGAATAACCTCTACACCAAACACTAATTGAAAAGGTGTTGCTTTATTCAACCTTTTGTAGGTTTTCATGTATGAAAAAAGTACAACAGAGACTTTATCATCCAATTCCTTCCTCCCAACATCACAAATTTCAGTCAAGGTATAGCTCAATATCTTGTTGAAATTCTTAGTTGTTCCATTTTCCTGAGGGTGATAGGGTGTTTTTTTATGGTGTGTAACCATAAATTCTGTGAGCAATATCCTGATGCTCTCATTAAGAAAATGAGTACCCATATCAATTTTTAAACTCATTAAGAATCCATACCTACTGATAATATTTTCCCATAGAAACCTTATTGTTGTAGCTATCGTGCAATCCTTTATAGGAGTTTTTTCAGCCCACCTTGTAAGATAATTTGTATAAGTGATAATGTAGTGCAATCCAATCCTACGCGCAGGTGGAGAAATAAGACCCAAAAATTCAATTTTCCACTGTTCAAAAGGTTATGTGCTAGTAATAGGCCTTAAAGTCATCTCATCCATATGCCTAGGATTTCTAAGGCACTGAAAATGGTCACATGCCTTACAATATTCTTTGATATCCTTATATAATGCTTCCCACTACACACCCGCCAATAAAATATTACGAGTGGTGGAAACCCCTGCATTGTGTCCACTTGTATTTCCCCCATGAGCCTCCTCCATAATAGATTCACGCTCATTTTCCATAGTGTGTTGTACTCTAACCATCCTCGTTCCCTTATGCTGTTTGTAATTTTTACTCAGGTGTTCATACAAGTCTGGGCATTCCTCATAGTTATGGTTCTTTCCACAAAAATAAAAAACATTGTTTTGAGGTCATTCATGCCTGTAGTGATCAGGGGATCCACATGTATAACATGTTCCATGACGAAACTCACTTATTCCACCACCACAACCTTGGCCTCTAAATCCTCCACGATATTACTGACCTCTACCATGACCTTCATCAAAGCTCCCTTCATTGTGATCATGATCATGATACTCACCTTTTTCTTTTAAATTATTTGTAAGACTGGTCTGACATACACCAGTATCAATTGCATCATGAATCTGATCAATCAACCTACAATTTTCAGTAGCATGAGTGGTGGAATTGTAAATTTTGTAATAACAAGACACGTTCTTTCTTATCATGCATTGCAACAATGGACACATTCTTCAATCATGATCCAAGTGAAAAATCTCAAATTCCAACAACATGGCATGCAATGAATTTTAAGGACAACTATATTTAGTATTCCCTTCTACTTCACAATCTATGCACCAAATCCCACTGTGCCTCTCATGCGGTTAGTTAGCCAAAAATTTCTCTAATTGTTTCGCCATCGCTGTAATCTGAGCTTCAAAAAATGAGCTCACTTATGTGTCTACACTCCCAAATGCCTCAACGCATAGATATTCTTCAAGTGTCTTATGCATATCTATATAATTTTTGTGTGAGAGAACCCTTTTGAAAGGCATGATTTGTCCTCCAACAAACCATTGAGCATGTTGGCCCAGATCTATATCATAATACAACTTAGACATAAGGGTTTTGAAACATGCAACATAATCTCAAACACTCTCAATTGTACCCTTCTTTATATCCTTCATTGCATTGATGCTCTTCTACTCAAATTCAGGAATATAAAACTCTTTCAAGAAAGCATCTTGCAACATGGTATAATCCACACAATTCTTATCCAGATCAAATTTCATGTATTAACTATGTGCGCACCCTTGTAATGTAGTTGAAAACTTACTTGCCTTACGATCAGTAGATGTAATCCCCTTCGTGTGCCATAGTATCTCACACATATTCATGTGCTCAGTTGTATCTTCTATCCCTTTGTATTCCAGAAGATGAAGAGACATCTACATATAAATATTCTGGGGTTGGTGCGGGTCATGCCCACCAGATCTAGAACATGTATTTCCTCTTATGTTTTCTCCGACCCCAAAACCACCATATGTTGAGCCTCCTAATACTCCTCCTATAGCAAGTATCACACTATAGGATGCATTTCCTTGTGTCCCAATAGTTGTGCTAAAATGAACTCCTACATTCTGTGAAGTTTTGATTCTTCCAGACATGACGCCAATGTTCAGCATGCCCAAGTTTTGTGTTGATAACACGCTATAAAACATATCTCTAACTAAACCTTTGAATAACATTGATGACAATTACACTACCATAGATGAATAAACTACCTGATTAAATCTTGAACTTGACTGTAGATCAACTCTATATGTCACTACTCTACTACCCACACTAGCTTTCTTACTAATAACTATCATAGAAATTAGAAAACCAAACGTAAGGGATAGGTTGCTAGGGGGGTCAAATGCATGCCTACGACCCATGTAGCTTCCACCATCTCATTCTCATATGAGGTTGAAGAGGGTTTCTGCCATGCTTTCCCAAATGGGGGAGTTCTAAATGCTCTAGCTCCACATCCTATGTGTGAGATCCAAATCCTTCATCATCTATCTCCCTCCATAATGCCATTCGTTCTGTAACTTCACATTTCTTCTTTACTTTCTTAGTCTTCATACGGCTCATGGTAGGCTTATGCTACCTTTCTCATCTGCTATCTTTCTAAGACCTCATGCATACCTTTTGTATGTTCATCATTCACCACACTTTCCACTTACCCTCACGTGTCATCAACTATAGCTAGACCATAGGTTACCCTTTTCAAAGCCAAGGTCACAGTCAAGATTTTAGTGGCGAATATTCGTAATAATGGACAAATAAGATCCTCATGGGTTAGGACATGAAATTGAACTAAGGTAACCTATTTTCGAAGTGGGTCAGTAGAAACTACATTCGCCTAAAATTTACAGTATTTTTTTAGGGGTCAGCATGGAACCTACATTTGATCCACAACACGCATCCATGTCATATTTGTATCAAACCTAGGCATGTAATTCATCGGGTAGTCCAACTACCACCAGTACTATGAAACCTCCAATTACTCTTTGATGAACTAATCATACTCTAAGCACTCATAGAACACAATAGCATAGATTGAAAAGAACGTATCATAGTAGTTTGCAGTCATGCGATAAGTGCTATTTTTAGTGGCGAACATTCGTGATATGGCGAAAATTTCATTTTAAGAAAATTTGAAAAGGCAATTTTTTCGGAGCGGGTAGGTGTCCTGTTCACCTAAAATATACACTATATTTTTTTGGGGGGGTCAGATTTTCCTTCATTTGATAACATCTCCTATAAAAACCTAGGTGATTCGTCAGGTAGTATACCTCAAGTAGCTTACCAAATTACCAATACACATGAAGTTTGAACTTGCATACTCTTAAGCACTAGAGATTGTTGTAAGCCTATTAGGGTTAGTTGTTGACACGCGACAGAGATATAGTTGAAACATGACAAAGAGTTATTGCAGATGTGTGACAAGGATTTATTACAGACACGTGAAAAAGAAATAGGTTTGTTACACGTGTGACAGAGAGAGTTGACGCGCGACAAGGGACATAGGAAGTTGACACGTGACACCCAGTGAAGCTATTGTTGACGCATGACACAAACCTCTCAGTGACGCATGACAGGGCATCTTTAGTTGACGTTGACGCATGGCAAAGTTGACTATTGACACATAGATGCTCTTATAGTTGATGCACGACATCAGAGTTAGACAGTGCACAGAGTCGCTACTTGATTCTTTTGCTGACGTAGTATTCTCTTCAGAATAATGGAAGGTGACTAGTTCTAAGAATGCGAAGACCCTAAAAGTAACTAAGAAATCTCATAAATCACTCTTCAAGTATTTTGGAAACTCTGTTGGATACAGATATTGAAAATACCAACCATATAGATGCCACCACAAAGAATCAGAATACTGACTGTGTGGAAGGTATTATTGAGGTGGACATGCATTCTGCACAGTATCAAAGTCAAACAAATGACACCTACGATAATATGCCAGATCTTGAAGATATTGTTCCTGTTGGGGTGCAACCAGAAGTGCATCAAGATATCACACATACAAATACTTAGCAAAATGGAACACAAAAATCAAATTCAAATTCTGGTCCAAGAAAGAGGAAACCAGGTGATTGTGATATTGCTCAAAATTCTACTCAAAAAAGTAAAACATTGAAAATGAACAATAATATGTGGACCATTGGTAGGACATAAAGGTTTGATTGAGCTACCAAATTTCCATTTATCAAACCTGTAAAATCATCTAATTCTAAAGAGATCCCATCTGAATGTACATGTACAATATGTACGTGGAAATTGGGAAAGCAACAAAAAATGCAAATGAAGCTGGACACTATAGAAAAACATTGTGGAAAACAATATTTGACTATAACGGGGGCAGGATGGCTAGAAAATCAAAACACACAGGTGGAAAACTGAAAAATAATGCATGCATGTTAGATACGCAGTGGAATATGAGGCAGAGTAAAAAAAACATAGACATCTCTTGGAAAAGGGAGGAACGATCACATCGCATATTGGTAAGATGAAAGAAACAAATCTACATGTGAAATTCATACAATTCTCTACTCTATTTCACATACTAAAAAAAGGAAGACTGATTTCAGATTTCCTCAATTTCAAAGTTTTGTATCAATTTAATAGAATGATAAACGTACCTCAGTCTCATTGGTCTGAAAGTAGTGGATGGGAAATGGCAAAATGCCTTTTGATGATAGAGAAGGAAGATTTGAAAGAGAATGTAAAAAAAGCAAAGTTTATCTCTCTTTCAATTGATGAAGTGACAATAGTCAACAACACTGCATGGGTATGTATCCATGTCTATACTTTAGAAAATCATATAAGGACACCTCATCTGTTGGGTGTTATGAAAATGGTTGAAAACTGTTATGCCGAAAACCTACATAAAATAGTTGTTTCTCATTTGAAAGATATTGCTGGAATGACTGATTATGAAATTGCTACAAAGTTGGTATGCATTGGAGAAGATGGTGCATCTGTCATGCAAGGTCACCGAACAAGGCATGTGTGTTAGATTACAAACAACAGTGGCCCCATATATGCTACCAATTCATTGTATGGCTCACAGAATGAATTTAGCGTATAAAATGGTAAGAAACCATGAAAATGTTGCTAAATTAGAAGACCTTATAAGAGAACTTCATGCCTATATGTCAAGCAGCCCAAACTGATTTCTTGAGTTCTAGAAATTTGCAATTGGAATTACATATGGTAAAAAACTTCTTAAGGATGTCGAGACTAGATGGATCTCTTTGTATGAACCTGCATGTAGAGTTCGTGAGGAGTATCCTTCGTTGGTTGGTTTCATGCACAAATATCGTCATGAAGTTGATAAGGTGAGGGACTTGTTGTTCTGTTTAACTGATTTGGAGACATTGCTTACATTGGTTGGTATTCTTCCAATGTTAAAGGAGATCAATACACTGATGAAGCATGCACATGGGTAGATTAATCTATATTGTGGATTTTATACGGATGAGAAAAATGGTATGTCAAAGTCTTGATATATTGTACTTTTCCCAAGATAGTTTTGATGCACCTATTTTTGAGAATTGGAAAGCTTTATTAGATCTTAAAAATCCCAGTACCTTTTTGAGATTTAATATCCACGATCACCTATACATCACTATTAATGGGAGGGAAATACCACTGCACATTTTGCAAAAACATCAAGATATTACAGGATCAGAATGAGAATATGTTCCTATGACACGTAATCTCTTTGAGTCTGTTATAGTTGAAACAAGAATAAAGCTTTAAAAAAATTAGAATCCTTGTCATTATAAATTAGGGAATGTTTCTACAAAGATTAAATTCTGGAAGCCATGGGTGTGATGAATCCTAATTTTTGGAATACTGAAGGTGGCTATGTAGACTTTGTCAAAAAGTATTTCCATAAATCCATGGGTACAATAATGGAACAATTCACAAAGACTTCAGAGCTCAAGGGTATGGAAATCAAAGGTATACCGAATGTTGATTTATTAAAGTTTCAATCAACAAATTTTGCAACAACAATGAGGAACCAATATAAAATTTTAGATGAACCTTCCAAAAGTGGTGCTATTACAAGGCTGTGGCGAGGAATCTATCAAAGTTCTATCTTACAAGAAGATATCAGTGAATATTTCAGATTATATGAGTTATTCCAAACAATGATTTTGGGGTCTGTGGAGGATGAAAGGGTTTTCAGTGCATTATCATTTATAAAATCAAAACTGAGAAACAGGTTGGATAAAAATATAGAAAGTTGCATGAGGTGTTATGTTTCTCGATACTCCATCGAAACCTTTCCGTTTGACAAGGAAATTACGCTTTGGAATTCCCTTTGCGAAAGAAGAGGTGTGAATAATATAGGTACAAGTACAACTGTTCCCAACATTGAGAGTGGAATTGGTGCATCATCACACTCTACAGAAGAGAACATCGAGTTTGAAGAAGCTATTGATAATGGATTGTTTCAACTTTAAATAGGTATCTTCTTCACCTTAATCTTATTGTTTGTCACTTAACATTTTTTTCAGCTCTTGTTATCATTAAATATGTTACAGGTTGACATCCATCCAAGGAAGCTGGTACTTCTTGGGACTGACAATTTCAGGCAACTCACCCATCTATCTACTAATCCATTTCTTAAAACACATATCCAACACATTACTAGTGGCAGTGATGATTTCAAATTTAAATAGGTATCTTCTTCACCTTAATCTTATTGTTTGTTACTTTACATTTTTTTTCAGCGCTTGTTATCATTAAAGATGTTACAGGTCTATATATTTAAATTTATTTAACTACAATCTTTTTATTTTTTTTGAAAACGTGGGTTGGCATCCATCCGAGGAAGTTGGTACTTCTCAAGACTGACAATGTCAAGCAACTCACCCATCTATCTACTAATCCATTTCTCGTGTTGAGTTTTCTTAAAACACAGATCTAGCACATTACCAGTGGCAGTGATGATTTCAACTTTAAATAGGTATATTCTTCACCTTAATCTTATTGTTTGTGACTTTGCATTTTTTTTCTCTTGTTATCATTAAAGATGTTACAGGTCTATATATTTACATTTATTTAAATACAATCTTTTTATTTTTTGGAAAATGTGGGTTGACATCCATCCGAGGAAGTTGTTACTTCTCGGGAATGACAATGTCAGGAAACTCACCCATCTATCTACTAATCCATTTCTCATGTTGAGTTTATTTAAAACAAAGATCTAGCAAATTACCAGTGATTATTTCAACTTTCAATAGGTATCTTCATCACCTTAATCTTATTGTTTGTTACTTTACATTTTTTCAGCTCTTGACACTTGTTATCATTAAAGATGTTATAGGTCTATATATTTACATTTATTTAAATACAATCTTTTTATTTTTTTAAAAACGTGGGTTGACATCCATCTGAGGAAGCTGGAACTTCTCAGGACTGACAATGTCATGCAACTCACCCATCTATCTACTAATCCATTTCTCATGTTGAGTTTTCTTAAAACAAATATCTAGCACATTACCAGTGATGATTTCACAGCAATCTAATACACTAGAGGTAAGTTAAACCCTATCATATCATCTTTCTTGATTTATTACAATTATGTTTAATTTATTTTTTATATTTGGAAAATGCTTTGATATATTTTTTAACTGTGGGATAAAATGACACAATTGAATTTTACATAGGAAGATATTTCTATACTATACAATTCATAATCCACGATACATTATAAAATTTATAATATACGTCCACATAAAATTCATAATAATCCATATATATCATATCATCACCATATCATTATCATAATCCTGATTCCAAACACTACAATTATTATTAAAACAATTATTTATCTAATTTAAATTTATTAAAACAATTCCATTTTTTTAAAACAATTCATAATCATATCATTACAATTATATCCATTCTAATTTCATCTATATCCATTCTAATGTCATCTATATCCATTTTAACACATTCCATTTATTTATCATATATATCCATTCTAATGACATCATGATCATATCATTACAAGTATAGAGAAGATGAATTATCTTAAAACAAGTTTAAATGTCTAGAGAAGAAGAATTATCGTGCTTGAAGTTAAATCTACATCCACATTAAATTGATCATCATCTATATATATCATATCATTATCATCATTCATCATCATCTATCATCATTCCATGTTTCTAAAACAATTATCCGTCATCATCATTCATCATCTACGTCCACATACAATTCATGATAATCCAAGTAAACAAGAAACATCATGATTCATCCCTATCTAATGCAATCACCATTAAAAGTAAACCAAAAAGCATAAACTCCATATACAATCTAAAAATTCTATCAAATTCATATGCAATGAAAATTAAAGATTATATAGTATTTCAAATTTTAAAAGGCTATAGCCTCAATATTTAAAGTTTCCACAATAATAAAATTTTGATCCTTCTTTTCCTGTATTGATTTCAACTCCTATGCTCCTTTCCCCAATGGTTTCTTCCCCTGTAGCTGAACCCCTTTCCCCAACAGTAGAAATGACCCCAAAACTTATAAGATCTTCCGCATCACTGTCCAGATTTTTTAAAATTCTTTCTTCTTGATTTGTCGCATCTCCATGCGACAAAAAATTTGGATCAGCTGTTGCCTTAGCTTTGAATAATATTTTAGGGTCAAAGCCGTGCTCTTTAATTATCTGCTTTAGTGTATTGTTTTGTTTGTTAACCAAAACAATATTTTCCTTCAAATTCTTAGTTGCAGATAAACTATTCTTCACTGTTTCCAAGTGAACTTGGAATACCTTTGCTTGACTCTTCAAATTTTCATATTTCAACTGCAAAAAATAGTAATGTCAATTCAACATATTAATAAAAAATGAAAATTTCAAATTAACAAGAATGATTTTTTGAAAGTGATAGTACTTACAACCACTCTATCTGTCTCAGAATTTGCAATTACTACCAGATCCTTGTCCTTAGACCATTTGTTAAAATATGCCTAGGCCTCAACACTAATATTTTCCAATTTGTTTAATGTCTTATCCAAAATGTCATCTTTATAGTTATTATACGTGACAGTCCCACTTCTTACTTGGGTAAGTAAGGAATCCATCTTTGCAGGTTGATTCTGGACTGCAGTGTATAAACTATCTCTTTGCCAATAAGTTTCAAAATGACTAATAATCTCATTGATAATAACTTTAGCCCTTCTCTCCCTTTCTATGAGTTGATTGATATGAGGTAGAATAAACTCACTAACATGGGATTAACAATCATAACCAATTAATTTCTCCAAAGGAAAAGGTAGCAACTGTTCACTAATTATATCTGATGAAGATGCTCTTACTGGAGAAGTATGGGGGCTTTCGGCTAGATCAACTACTACTTGTTTCTGCCTTTGGGTGGTCTGATCTTGTTTGTGATAAAATTAATCAAGATTCAGATAAATAAATTTAAATTGAAATGTAATTCAATATTGTAAAGCATGTTGAAATTGAACTATACCTTCTGGCCTTGAATCATATCATGGGTATTGAAAAAACCAGTTGGGTCATTACTATCAACTCCCAAATAATCTTCATCTAAATTTATATTGTTCAAAACTGATATGCCCATTGCACTGGGTAAGCCTCCAAGTGAGAACGTTGGAATTCGAAAGGAGGAGGCAATGTTTATTATCCTTCTAGGGGCCAGAGCAATTGGCATGTGTTTACCAATGTTATTTTTCACTGTTCCTCTAGTTGGAATTTTAAAAATTATTGGTTGAGGGGGGGTCGGTGCCGCTGTTTGAACAGAAGGATTGCAATGTGCTGAAAATTTCAAGAAAAACATGAAAAACTAGAAAAAAATCCGAAAAGGAAAACATATGAAATTAAATGTAGTATTGAAAAGTTGTACCTTGTTGTCGAGGGGTAGTTTTTTCACGGTGCTAAGGGTGGCCGTGTAGGAGTAGTATTTGGTGGTTGTTCAGAAGATACAAATGCATATGACTGTATGGAGTGAGTTGGGGAAGAAGGTTGAGTTTCTGAAACACGAGTATGGTCTAAAGTCCCTGCAATGTCATCAACATCAAATGTTATGTCAATTCAATTGGTTAAAATTTAAATTGGAAAATAAAAATACAAATTTGGAATTTGTAATTAGTATATATATATGAGAAGGTATTACTTCTTTGGCATTTAATGAGTTCAAACTGTTGAGGGTTCAGAGAGGAATGAGCTTCCATTTCAGATTGGGAGTCTCCCGAAGCCTCAGTGTGTTGTTGGCCTCTTCCTCTTGATAAAACCTTTTTTCAGAGGAAGGGATTCAATAAATATTCTCTGTAAAACCGTAAATTGTTAATAAATGTGCAGTGTAATGTCAAAAATTGAAATACAAACTAAATAGTTTATACATGTTGTTCTTCAAATGGAGTTGACAACTTCATCAACTCCTCGTCAGTGCAAGTAGGATTTTTTTTTGTCTTTTAAATTTAAAAGTGCCTCGTAATAAAGGCCGAGGAGATAGTTTGTCGAATAAATGACAGGCTTTTCTAAAAGCTTTGAATTTGTTATGTTAGTTTTTTTTTTATATATAGATAGGTGCACCAATCGAATTTTTGTTTTGAGATAGTGGCAACTATGTATGCAATGGCCCAGTTTGGTATATCTGTTTGGCGACCCTGCAAAACTATTCTGGATTGAAAAAATGAAATCACTGCAACAAGAAAGTGGTGTGCAATTGATTGTGTATCCACACCATGCCTAGATTTATTGACATGAGCTGAAAATGCCAAACAATGGGAATTAATATAAATTTATAACACCAAATTGTATCAAAATAAAAAATAGAATAAAAATGATGAATGAAAATAAATTATACTTACAATCAACATGGAAACCGAACTTTGATTCGAGATATTTCTTGTCTTCTTCCAGGAGTGTTGCCTTCATTATAACAGTTGGTAAATTTCTGAACAGAAGGCCCGTAAACTGATGGATATCATTTACTTCGATACTGAATTGAAACATTCAACCATCATTCAAAGTCACATAAAAAAGGTCGTCCTCTGTATTGTAGGATGAGAGAAGGTAATTCAAAATATCCGGATCAGTTTTGAAATGGGGCATGTCAACGAGCCCAGTAAACTCACACACATCCATCAAATCTTTATATTCAAAAGACATATTTAAAACAGTATGGATGTGGGGGCACAAGGGATTCCTATACATGATCTTGCCCGTGGATTGGACTGGATTCTCTTCTTGATTTTTGTGTTGAGCTTACGGTTGGGAATAATTTGAAGTCGTCATTGTAGTTGTGCTTGCGTCTTTGATAATGAGGGATTCCTACCAAAAAAATCGAGAGCCAGAAAGTGTAAATGAGAAAATGACCAGCGTGAGGGTATTTATAGGCCAAATAAAGTGTCAAGGGGCTCTATTGACGCACGTCAATGTGCTCTATTGATGTTTGTCAATGGCCTCTGTTGATGCCCATCAACAGAGCCCATTGACATGCGTCAAAGGGGCCCATTTACGTGTGTCAACAGAGCCCATTGATGCGCGTCAACAGAGGCCATTGACCCACGTCAAAAAATCACATTGACGTGCACGTCAATAGAGCCCATTAACATGCATCAACAGAGGCCATTAGACGCACATCACTTACCCTTATTGATGCACGTCAAAACACTGCTAATGTGCGTCAAAGGGTTATGTTGACGTTATAGTGATGCGCGTCAAGGAAGGTTATTGACATCATATTGTCTCCCGTCAAAGGTGCATCGATGTCTGGAACTCTGATTTCTCTGGCTCAAAAAACCTGGTGAAAATTCAGTTTTGGAATACTGTCAAATTCACCTTTCACTAAAACTGGTTCCGGGGATATTCGCCAGGTATTTTCCACCTACAATTTTATAGAGGTGTCTTAAAATGAACCCTGATTCAACCCACACACGTGCATTAAATTCAGGTCCAGTACTAAATCTACGATCATACTCTTATTCCAAATCTTCTAACCACTTTTCAATACTGGCCAAGGTCAACCGATATGTCTTCATCATGCAACATCCTACTAAACAACTGAAAAAGAGGTCCTGAAAACATAACCAAAATGTAGCCTAGATCTTTCCCACAAAATCCCAAGGTGCACTGGCACATCACTCAGCCTAGACTAAGTGCTCACTTGAAGTGCACAAGGGTACTAGGTCCCTCTTTTATGTCATCTTATTTAATGGGTTAGCATTATTAAACAGATATTCTAGATCCATGAAAGATAATTAAGTATAACGACACACATAAACCAAATCTAGATCTTAACCATATGCATGAACGCTTAAACAAGAACCAAAATCAACTTTACCATACAAGATCCACTCAAAGATGTGTCTACAATTAGTATCTAGCCACAAAGGTCCATTATATTAATTATTGTAAAACACGGAAGCTTCTATCATACATAACAATTCCACCATGAGTCATATGCGCACATAATCCAGCAACATAGCTTTATTACAAAAGTGATGATACCAATCCATGTAAATCAATACAAATTTATAGGGGTGGGCACTTTCCCTTCACCGTCCATGCACCTTCAAAAATAGGCTACATGTTAATAATATTCATACGCCCTTACATGATAAATACAAGAGCATGCAAGCTCGTTATTAATAGATTATCTAATAATACAACAATAGTATAATCCTATTAATAACTCAAAACCATGCATGGCACTTGATCTTCTACTCATACAAAATAACCTTTGTGTGTTCTTCAAGTCTTCTAGAAGATGTGCATTGCACTCCATGTCTATAATTAGCCTCAATCAGCAAAATGGCTAAATCCCTTTTCTAACCTTCTTGGGCACGCCCTGTTACAATATAGTTCTACGCATATCTACGTGCCCTATGTCCTCGCACCAAATCCTCTCATAATTTCATACTTAATATGTATTTCATTATCTCAACATGAACAATTCATCAATGATGTCATTGTTTGTGATACTAAAGATGATAAATCCCTCCAAATTGATCATATTTCTAGAAATCAGTTACACACATAGCAAGATATGTTGAACAAAAGAAAGAAAATCCAAGAAGAAAAAGAATTTGTTCTTAAAACAATTAAAACCCACAAGGTATTACTTTTAGACCCTGAGAATGATAAGAAATTGTTGAAACATCTCTGTTGATATCTTGATTCATCATTTATATTTATGAAATGGAGAATCAACCTCCTTCAAACAATGATGACAATAGAGAAGATAGGAGAAGGATAAATAATCAACGTATACCTGGGTTTGAAGACAATCGGGACATGGGAATGTAATTGATAATGAAGAATCTGATGATAAAGGTGATGAATTAAAATCATGGCTTAAGGGTAACTCAATAGAATCAGAAGAAACCCACCTAAATTACCTTCCTTGAAAGGCATTAATTTACCTAAGTTTGTAGGAGATGCGGGTGATTCATGGGAAGATCACCTTGATGTTTTTAAATTGATTAGTGTTGTTATTGGCATTACCAATGAAAGAAAATTCCTTAGACTATTTTCTCAGATTCTCTAAGGAAAAGCCTATAAAGACTTTGTCGGTTTATCATCCAATCCATTTCATCATGGTGAGAAATAGAAGAATGGTTAGATGATTGTTTTGGTAAAGAAAAAGATGAGTATGAATCACTTAACAAGATTTCTATATTTCGATGGATGTTGGAGAAATGGTTTACCACTTCACAATTCGTTTCACTAAGCTTAGACAAAAAATATCAGGATATGTTAGACCCCCTATAAATATTACTTGTATTTATTACTACAGTGCCTTGCCTTTAAAATATAGGTTAGCTCTTGAAGATAGAGAAATCGCTGATTTTGAAGAAACCATTACTTTCTGCATTAACTACGAGAAGAAGCTCAAAAGGATTGGTTTTAAAGATAGAACTTCTACAAGTATGTTTGTTGATAATGTAGAAATTTAAAAAAAAAATCACAGTCTAGGTAATGAGCTAGTTGTCATCAAGTGACAATTAACTGACCAACCCTCCAGTTCAAAATCCAAGGAAGCCTCAGGTAAGCTGAATTCTGAACTCAAATAACTGTATTGTGGGGTTTTTGAAGCAGATCATGATCCTTCTACATGTGTTGTTGTTGAAAAAATAAGGAAATTCATTAAAGGAAAAAATGTTGAGGACATGTGTAGTTTTGTGGATTGTGAAGTAAATGTCATTCAAACGAGAGCCAAAAATTATTCAAAGAAGGAGGCTATCCAAGAAAAAGGTAAGGGAAATGATGTTAGTGGTTCAAAACCTAATATATCTATTGATTATGATAATTCTAAATCTGTTGATGTAGGCAAGTTTAAACTTAATGATGTGGATAAAACCAAGCCTCAAAACCAAATAGCATCTAGCCATACCTAATGTAGATGCTCCTTTTGGATTAAATAATTCTCACTATTAGAATTATAGACCCAAATCATACATTAAATATGGTTTGTTTTATGAGGGTTATGATATTGTTGTTGATATGAAAAACTCACGTAGTAATTTGACTATGTTTGAAAGTCTAAATCTTTTCAGATAGTTTGAAAAGTTAGCTGATAATCATAAAAATAGGAGTGAATCAAAAACTGCAGTAGCTTTGCAAGAAGAGGAAAGTAATGAAGAAGATGAGGTATTGAAAACATCTAGTAATCCTACTCTGGATTATATACCTCCATTCTATATTACTGTCAAAATTTAGAACAAAATCATCCATAACTATATTATTGATATAGGTGCTTCCAAAAATATAATGCCTAAGTCTATTGCTAATCAGTTAGACATACCATACGAGACTGATAACAAGAAGCTTACCAAATTTGATTCCAAACATAACAAAAGTTGTGGTAAATTTAGGGATATTGTTATTAAGGTTGTGCAAGATGAAAGGGTTAAATTTATGGGAAATGTGTATATTTTAGATATCCCTGCTAATTATTCTATGTTTTTGGGTAGATATTGGGCCCAATACACTGGTGCTTATGTTGGCCGAGATCTTACGTGGGCTCCTATAGGTAACACTATTGTCTCTTTACAAAGAGAGGAATGGACAAGAACTCCTATTGAAGGTATGGAAACATCCTGTATTTCCTTCATAGATATTGGCATGTGTGCTTATGGTTTAAAATTTCCAAAAATTAATACCTTTGATGATGTAGTTTTTCAACATGTTAGGATTGTCCCACAAGGCAAACTTTGGTCAATGTACTTTAATGGGGCTTGTTCCCAAGTTAGAAATGGTGCTGGAATTGTTTTCAAATCTCCCTCGGGTAAGAATTTGTGTTACACTTATCAATTGTATTTCGAATCAACTAGCAATAATGCTGAGTTTGAAGCCCTTTGTCTAGGACTACAGAAATCTCTTGAACTGAAAAATAAGAAGTTGATGGTTTTTGGTGATTCAGAATTGGTTATAAGACAGGTCAAGAAGATTTATAAGATGAGCCAAACTAGGTTACATAAATACACACAAAAGGTTTGGTCTCTTTTTTTAAAAATTGAAGCAATTAATGTAACGCATGTCTTTTGATAATTTAATGTTGATGTTGATAAACTTGTTGTTTTTGCTGCAAACCCTTTAGTTTCAGACACTTTTATTGATTGCATCCTTGAAGAGGTTTACAGACCTTGCATCCCTGACAATAAAAATAATTGGCTTGTTTTCCAATGTGATGAGCATATTGATTGTTTCTTAAAAGGTAATTATTTTGATTCGAATGACTATATTTTGAATTGTGGTGATTATTTACAACTATCTAGCAATAAATTACTCACCAGTCTGGTCATTCTAGAATCCATTTTTTCACCTTTGAATCATCCTAAGATTTTTTCTTTTGCTGCAACTTCTAGAAGGATTATAGGGGAAACAATAGATGTTAATCTTGGTACTGATGATGATCCAAAGTTTTTTTATTTGGGTGCTTGTCTTAGCAAATGAAAAAAAAATATTATGTTAAATTGTTGAAAGAATTTATTGATGTTTTAGTCTGGTCTTATAAAAATTTAAAGGGTTACGACACTAGGATTATTAAACATGACTTTCCTATAAAACATGGTATCAAACCCATAAGGAAAAAAGCTAGAAGAGTGAGCCCCTTGTTAGTAGACACCATGAACAAGAAACTTGATAAAATGTTGGATGGTGGTATCATTTGTCCTATTAGATATTCAAATTGGGTAGCCAATCTAGTTCTAGTTATAAATAAAAATGGAGACAGTCGTCTTTGTGTTGATTTTAGAGATCTTAACTGTGCGAGTGCTAAGGATAAATTTCCTTTACCAAATATTGATCAAATTTTATAGCAGGTCACCGGTTCAAAGATGATGTCCCTTCTAGATGGTTTCTCAAGATATAATCAAATCTATGTGAATCTTGAAGACTGACATAAAACCACGTTTACAACACAAAGAGGTACCTTTTCTTTAATTGAATTCCTTTTGGTTTAATTAACATAGGTTCTATATTTCAGAGAGAAATGCATGTTTCTTTCAATGATCTGATTGAAGTTATAATTCAGATATATTTAGATGAATTAATAGTGTATTCAATGAAAATAAAGAAACACTTAGAACACCTTCGCGAAATATTCATTCGTTGTCGTAAGTATAGGATTTCTTTAAATCCTAAGAAATTGTTTTTGGCATAATGGAAGGGAAACTATTGGGGCATATTATTTCTAAAGATGGTATTTCAATATATCCTGAAAGAGTGCAAGTCATTAAATAATTAAACCCACCTCAAGCCTTATATCATTATTTGGGAAAATCAATTTTGTACGGAAATTCATTTCTAATTTTTCTGATAAGGTTACTCCTTTACAAATTTTATTGAAGAAAAATCATCGTTTTATAATGGGGCGAGACCAGATCTACACAATAAAATGCACAAAAGAATAATTTATCATTCAATTCATTCTGGATGTTTATACAACATATATCACTCCATATAAATAGGTATGTACATCCCTATTTGTTAGGACACTACTTTCCTAACAATATCTCCAAAATCCTATTTAGTTGTGATTATTACTAATGTAACAATACACAACTCAAATCATATGAGTTGTTAAAAAAACTCCCACTAATATATTAAACATGAATATTAATTCCCATGTAAATATTAATTTCCTAACATTCCCCCCCTTAATTTTTACATGGTAACAATAGAACTTTCACACTTCCTTTGCGCACTCATGATCTTGGCAAAACACTCGAACTGAAGGTAGAAGAAGGAACACATCAAATTTTTATCAACCATGCACTTTCGGGAACACATCTGACCGACGAGGATGAGAACATGCTCAGGAATCATCTGCTTATTAAACAGTCACTCCAAGGAACAAATCTGACCTAGCAGTATGGGAACTCAAGTAGGAACACATCTGAACAACCTTCAATGGTTTTCCAGAGGCTAATCACAAACCTAGGTATGAACAATTACACATTCAACTGTTCTACCTCAACAAGACTCATGATGTTGCATTTCAGTGTGCTATATGTTCTTCACTATGTTTTTGCATTGGGGAAATAGGAATAATCACATACACAGCTGAAAAATGAGAAATGGAACATCGGATCATGTTGATCATTTTCCCCCCTCAATGTGAAATTTCCACTTATTGAAAACTGCAAACTATAAAAACTAAAGTAGAACCACACTACACACAACTGAAATCAAATACAACACTGAAATAAAACTCACACACACACTGTCACCACATCTTCGTGTGGCCTCGTTGTTGGTGACTGACAAGAGGTCACTTTCTGACCTCTAGCCTCTGGTGCCTCCATCCTCCAATAAATGTTGCTAATTCAGCTAGATACGAACATGAATCACATTTGTTTCCACATTGAGTTTATTCTTTTCTTCCATCCCGCAATGTGAAACATTTTATTTTTTCGGACATCGGGTAACACTGAAAATGCATCCGCAAGGCAAACAAAATTTATTTTTACAAATGTACAAATTTTTACAACTTGACTATTTGACAATGAAATAAATGAGACAACAACAAAATAATGATTTTAATGAGTGACTCAAAATAAACACATGAAAAATGATTAAAATGAAAATACTGACTTTGAATATGATGCACAATCTAAACCTATGTCACACTAGACACAAAATACATGTAACTCCCTAGAATTTTACAAATATTTCTTAGATACCTATTATAAGTGACATGAATATAAGCATGTAAGACTATATCAACTATGGAAAGTAATTAAATATTACTTTCTAAAACTATTAGACCAAACCAAATGAATTCTCAATTATCAAAATATTTAAGCTAAAACCTAGGGACAAGATCAACAAATTCTAATGAATGAATTTCAAACCAAAGATGGACTTCGACATGGACAAGCTTAATTTGGACTATAATATAAACAAGACTACCCAAAAATAGACTATTAAAATGCTTAAAACTTAATAAAGAATACTAAATCTGAACTTAGACCAAAATAATATGGCTTAAAATGTTAAGATGGCTTCTAATACTCTGAAATCTGTGTGTAATAGAAGTAGACGTGGGAGAAACCAGCAAACTAGCGGAGGACTGTGCTTGCAGCAGATGAGCCTCCTTCATATGAATCGGGTTTATACCTTTTTTTCAGACTTGTGCACCCCTCTATGAGCTCAGGAATAACCTCCTCCTCCAAATGCTTTGTCAAAACCTCAAGCCACTTAGATGATACAACCATCTACAGTCAGCATAGTATTACATAAGTAATACATATGACTTAAAACTGACCTGGAGTCATTGAATTTATGAGCACCAAACAAGTGTAGACTTGATTGCATTTCCAACATAGAACAGAATGGAGCAATGGAGATCTTTGCACTTTTCTCCTTTTTCTTAATGATCAAGTATGACCCGTTTTGAAGGAAATATCGGCTGTTGGAGATTTATACACCTCAGGCTCAATGTAAATAACATTAATCATAACACATATTGGCCATGATACGACAGTAATAATAGAATGAAATCAAACTATTAGATGGACATTTTTAAAACGTATCATATCCCCATATATGTGATGCGTTAAATATATGTCGAATGTGTCAAAACGCTTCAAAAATAGTAAGGAAGAACTTTGATTCGGTTGTGATATGTTCTCTAATTCTCGCCAGCAGATAACCATGCAAGTAATGACTTGATTCTACATAAGTTTAACCATTTCTCAATTTGATCTCACCAACATTGAACAATGCACTATTCCTCCATTAAATTAAAAAAAATCATTGTTCACATGTACACGACCATTGATCACTCTGATACCAAATAATGGCGCGAGACCATATCTACAAAATAAAATGCATAGAAGAATAATTTATCATTCAATTCATTTCAGATGTTTATACAACATATGTCACTCCATATAAATAGGTATGTACATCCCTATTTGTTAGGAAACTACTTTCCTAACAATATCTCAAAAATCCTATTTATTTGTGATTGTTACTAACGTAACAATACACAACTCAAATCATACGAGTTGTTAAAACAACTCCAACTAATATATATATCAAACATGAATATTAATACCCATGTAAATATTAATTTCCTAACAGTTGATTCTTCTTTTGATGATGTTAAAAATGTTATTGCTACAGCTCCTATTTTTGTAAAACTTGATTTAAATAAACCATTCATCTTGTACCTTAATGCAATTAATAAGGCCATGGGAACTTTGATCACTCAATACACTTCTTCTGGAGAAGAGAAACCAATTGCCTACTTTATACAAACGCTAAAAGATGTTGAAACTAGGTATATTTCAATTGAAAAGTTTGTTTTCATGATATTATCTATTTTGGGTAAGTAAAAACACTTTTTGATGGGTAATTAAGTGATCATTCGATATAACGTGCCTATTTTATCCTACCTACTTAAACAACCCATCATCAATAGGAGATTTACCAAGTGGATCTTTAAAATACAACAGTTTGACCTTGAGTTCAAGAAATGTAAGACTATTAAAGGAAATGAACTCAGTGAAACACTTAGCTAAAAGTGAAAATTCTGAAATAAACATTTTAATTTTGAACGTTCACATGAAAATTTTAATGTTGTCCTACATTTTCAGACTTCGAAAACTTCATATTTTTATACACAATTTAATATTGTTTTAATAATGCAGGATTAGGACTATTTTCTATCCCAAGATGATTGGTACCATGATTTGATATAGTATTTCTATAATTAATCATGTCCCGAGAATTTAGTTAAAAGACAACATAGATCATTACACTTTCAAGATATTAAATTTCTACTGTTGGAAAATTTATTGTTTTACAGAAATCGAGATAGTGTTTTGCTTAGGTGCCTAACTCATAATCAAACCAAGAGGGTTCTTAGGAGTTATCATGAAGGAGTTTTTTGTGGTCACTATGCTGAAAAACCAATAACACATAAAATATTATGTGTTGGCTACTATTGGCCTATTATTTTTAAAGATGCTTATTGTCTTGTCAGATCTTGTATGCCTTGTCAACTCTTTACAGGTTGTGAACGTTTTCCCGCTATGCCTTTAAATCCAGTTATTATGGATAGGCCTTTTTCAAAATGGGGAATTGACTTTATTTCAGATATACATCCTCCTTCATCTACTGGGCATAGGTATATTTTGACTGCTACATATTACTTTACAAAGTGGCTAGAAGCGTTAGCGTTAAAAATTTCTACATCTACTGAAGTTATATATTTTTTTTAAAATCATATCTTTTCCCATTTTTGGATCCATCATGAAATAATTTCTGACAATGGTCTGCAGTTTATATCACACAAATATTTGACCTTTCTTGGTAAATATTCCATTATCTCTAGTCATTCTTCCAAATACGACCCTCATGGTAACGGCCAGACAAAATCTAAAAATAAGAATCTCATTAATATTATGAAAAAGATTGTATACGAGAATGAAAGGGACTTACACTTGAATTTTTTTGAAGATTTATGGGCTGATAGAACAACCACCAAGTCAAGTGCAGGTTTCTCCCCTTTCTTAATTACATATGGTTTTGAAGAAACCATGCCTATTGAGTTTCAAATTTCATCTGCCAAAACAACATTAAATTATAGAATAAATGATCTTTATGAGATTCAATTACGTTTAGATGATCTGATTGTTTGTGACGAAGCTAGAATTATAGCCATGGAGAAATTAGAGAAAGGTAAAGAGAAACTGAAGAAACAGTTTGACAAAAAGGACACTGTCAAAAGATTTGAAGTTGGAGATTTAGTACTCTATTGGGATAAAGCTATAGAAAACCCAAGAAAACATCATAAATTTGATTATCTTTGGCTTGGACCTTATCCAATTGCTACTGTCTTAGGTAATAATGTTTTTCATTTATGTGAAATTGATGGTGATTAGTTGCGTTTCACAATCAATGGTTAACACTTGAAACATTTTTACAGATGAAGTCATCTTATGCTTTATGTATTATAGTTTTCTTTTGTTTGCTTGTTGTTTCATTTTTTTACTTTCTATTGTTTTTTGTTTTGATTTTTCTTTTGTTGGTTTTGGTTGACTCAAATGCTTGGAAATGGTAGAAAGAGCTCTTAGTTCTGTGGATGGTAAGATTTTATGATGCTTTCAATTTCAAACTATACATTAAAAATCGATTATTTGGTAAATCTTTATAATGATGATGTTGGATATTCATGATGATGAAGTTGCACTTACTTTTTCAATCATGGGAAATCAGTCTTGTAATCTAACTTCATTTTTCCCTCATTTTCCCAATCTCTTTATTCCCTTTCTCCGTTCACACTCAGTCAGACATGCATCTCATTTTTATACTCATCATTCTTGAGGTATGCATAGAGTGATCCAAGAAACACATATATTTCTTGCACTCTTGGAGTTAAAATTTAAGTTATATTTTTCTTATATCCAACCTTCCCTCTTAACAAAAGAAAGCCAGTATGGTCGCTAGTGTTATACCTCAAAATTTACCTAACCCCTCTCTTTTAAAATTTTTTGACCACATCTAAGTGTCTTCCTCATCCCTTATTACTTTGAATTTTGTAAATATATGGCAAGGGTCAATTTTTTTAATTTAAATATTTAGTTTGATCTCATTTCATGTTTAAAGTGGTTTCAGAACATTTGCATGTCGCATTAATATATTTGGATGTTCACATTGATATAAGATGTTACCTTGGGAATTTTATATATTGATGATCACAATTAATCAAAGATTATGATTGAGTTCCAACTTACATTCACTATTTTAAAATTCTAGAATCACTTTTCTATATATATCTTCTTTCTGTGGTGGAAGTAGGATATTTGATAAGTGTCGTTGTCTTTGATTGCACTAGTTTTGCATTATGCGGCGTTAAAATGGGTTGGTTCAGGGATATTCCAACGAGATGAAAATATTTAATTAATTTTTTGATATCATGGTGACATTCTTAGGACTCCTAGATATAAGTTTTCTCAAAACATATGTTATATATTCTGCCACTTCATTAATTGTGGATTATTGAGCCAGTGGTTGATTAGATCCCTCAATTTAATTGATAATACAAAAAGTATTAAAGGGAATGGAGATGGAATCATATTTGATATTTTTTATTCTAATTTTTCCTATGATGAGAAATGAAAATTATCATATTTGAACGGTTACTTGGTCACATTGCTTGATTTGAAGAAATGGCAAGTGACATCCTTAACCACAAAGCAATAAATTAGTGACTACAGTCATTAATGGTTAATTAAGGTAATTTTTATGGCTCTAGGATCAAGGTACTTCAATCATTGAATACTCAACCTTGAGCCCATCCTTTATTGTCTTGGCTAAGTTTGTCGGTCATTTTGATTTTTCATCTCCATAGCAAAGCCCTGTCAAAATCTTGCTACAACTGTTTGGGTCCTCCATTTTTTGTGTTAAAGTGCTCCGAGGATGCTCAGGATAAAAAATTATTATACCTCTTGAGGTATGTTTAATCTTGAATTACTGTGGATGCTTGATTTTCTCAGTTTTGAGACTCATTTTGAACTGTGCTGAGTTGATAATGGTTACATCTTTGCCTGTTTATATATTCGAGTTTCTTTGTTAGATTAATGAACTAGACTTTAATATTTGTAAGATTGTATGGGTTTTTTCTTTGGATTTGTTGAGCTATGATTTTTTCACCATCATTTTTGAGGTTTCATTGGATCATTTCTTTTCTCATCAGAAGAATGAAATTTTTATTTGGCATGTTGAGTATGGATGGAGGAAAAACGGTTTTTGGGTTTGTTTAATGGACACTATAGAAATAACTTGGTATTGTGGATTTTCAAAATGGATACGACTATAATAGTGGTTGCTATAAAATATTTTTGGAATGATAATTGGGTTTGAAATGGAGATAATGTTTTTTTTTTGGGTTTTAATAAACCCTGGAAATAATGTTGTTATTGCTTGGATTATGTTGTTGATTTTGTTGATTTCAGTCTATCGACTTGAATATGATTGTCGATTAGAAGCTTTTTATTTTTCTTTGTTCGAATAGGATATATGGAATGATATATTGGAGGATTTAAGTTTTAAGGGTTTCATTGGAAGCCAAAAATCGTAATGGGTAATGAAATGATAAAATATTTCATTCTTTCTTAATAAAATTTGCAAAGGTCCAGTTGTTAATAATTGTCATGGTTTGGTTTATTTTTATATGAAAACATTTTTTTCAACAAGATCTAGTATACTGTGAACAAAGGAAACATTTATCAGGAATTGTGCCATTCTTGGTTAGTTTTAAGTCTTTATGGGATTCGAACATGTGGGTATTGTTCATTCTCTTTGATAAATGATGCAAATGTTTATCTATTTCAGTTAAATTGAGTGAAACTGGTAATAGTGTTCAAGTGCATTTACATTCAAATCATTGTTGGGATAGATTATTAGATGATATTGTTGAAAGAAACCTGATCTATATTTCTGCATGCTTTTGACTTTGAATATTTCAATTTGAAAGTATTAAGTAAATTTTCACTCTGTTAGGTGGAATCTTCTTCCAGTTAAATCATTGTGATTTCTCACTTGTGATGATTTGATTATAAAATGCAAAGTGATTTCTAAAGTGTGTTTACATAAACACTTGTCCTATAATGTATTCTGTGATATTGATTAGACATTGATAATGGACTCAAATTTTGAAATCTATTTTTACTTTGAGGTACAAATATGACACATGGTAGAAATGATGAAATAGGTAGTGATGATTTAAAATAAGTCAGCGGGACTATTTTAATAATTATGATGATATCTTTATATGATCTCACATTTGCTTGATTTCTTATTTTGGGATGAAACAGTTAAAAAAATGATGGCTGTCATAATGATTACTTTAAACAGATGTCTAGGTCTGGATGGGGAACTCCACATGGTTCTAGATCCAACATGGGTTGGCCTGATAGCAATAGATTCTCACCATGCAATGAATCTCCTCATCAGGGTCATGGAACCTTTTTCCACCAAAGTGGTCTGACACGTGTCTCAATCCATTTTCATTCTAGAGAACCTATCCTTTGGGAGGTTCTGCAATTAGTATATTTTCCAAATAATCATCCTTCTTGTAGCCTACTAGAAGTAAATGCCCCATAGATTTCAACTTATTAATCTTATTCCAATCATGCCAATTTCATCTCTCGTAGGACAGCCCACTCCAATCATCTTCCATATAATGCATGGAGTAATTCTTCATTGCATACTTTGAGAAATTATGCAAAAGAACCCCATCCTTCTCCTAAACGGGTTAGGTCCTCTTCGACCATACCATTTACTTCTAGTCAAGCGGGTAAAATTGGAAGTGGATAGTGAGTCTGGTGCTATGACACAAACAATTCTGAATTTGGAATCATTTGAGTACATATAAGTTAAGGCAGTTGATGGTACTAAAATGCTTGATTTAGTTGGAGATGATTAAAGTATGATATTTAGATTTTGACTTTGGAACTTGCTATTTTGAGACAATTGTTATCTTAACTTGGAGACATTTGACTTGGTTATATTTTGATTCAGATGCACATATTACTATGTTATATTATTATTATATTTTGTGATGGGAATGTTTAATCTATGGAGTTGTATATAAATATATAGATGTTTAGAAAAGATTAAACTCTATATTTTGATGCCAATTGATATGGTTATATGGATGATTTAGAATTAATTTTTTATTTTAATATTGTGGGTCCCCTACCCTTATATTTGTCTCTTATTATTATTTTTACATATCAATTTATGATATGATTATTAATCATTTATCATAAATTTAATCGATGATCTCAATCATTTGATATTATATCAATTAAGTGGAATTGTTACAAGATTATTTCTAAAGTGCCATTATAATATGATGAGATCGGTTATAACTATTTTACAGTGAAGAAAATAAAAGAAGAAGAAGGGATATTTTACACAGGAGGAAAATTAAGGTAATTTGCATTTGAGTTTAGTGCATTTTCATTCTATATTTTCTGTGAAAGTATTCTGAGTGAGCCTTTAATTACAAGATTCTGATAGCCTAAGTTTGAAGATTTGAGTGTAAACATTAGATACAATAGGTATATCCAGTTATATTTATATTATTTTGATTTTCTATCTCTAATCTAAGATCTAATTGTAGAATTAGATCTGTATATCTAGGGGATCAATGAAGTTTGTTTACACAGATATCTGATAATTTGGGTTCACAAATTTTCCTTTTGGCTATTGTATTTTCGAATCTTGATTAAAGTTTATTTCAGTGATTTTGTGCTTCTCATTTGTAAATCAGTTTCTCATCTTAATATAAAAGTCATGTTGGTCTCTTATGACTTTGTATTACTATGTGTATGTTGTATAATTTGTTGATTTTTTACTCACATGCTATTATTTTTTAAAATCAGAAATCTAGAATAAAGAGTGCATTTGATTAAAGTTTCATTTTCTATATTGTATGAAATCTGGAGAAAAAGAATAATTTACAATTGGGAGTTAAAAGGATCTATTTCAGATTATATGCAAGCTTTTTTTATGCAACAAAACACAATGTATGTATGAAAGATGTTGCAATCTTGCTTTCTTCCCTCTGAGAGGTTATTTAGTTCATAGATATCACTCTATCGGATAGGGTTAATAATATGCAAATTATGGGTTTTGTTTCTTTTTTGTTCTTGAATTTCTTGTTTGTGTGTCTTTTCTTTATTTTTTTCTTGTTTGTTTATTCTCTCTTTTTCTGAATGAATTCAGGATCTTCCCATAATATTAGGTTTGTTTTTCTATAAACAATTTAAGATATAAATTACCCTACACTTAAAATATTTTCTAATTCCCTTATATGATTAAATTTGGTTTGATTTCTTCTTAACCTTTATGATAGGTAAAAGGGTTGATTTAGTTGTCGGTTAATTTTCTGTCGACAACACACTCCATCTATGTCGCGTGAGCCGTTGCATTTATCCCATCATGTTATACCACATGATATGTTGTTTTACTTACTTTAAAATTGCATAATTTTCTTACCATCTAACCATCATCATCCACAACACAAGATACAACATCAACGTGACCAACCTTATTGTATTATCATCACATAATTTTCCATAGAGACAATGACTATCTTTCCCTCCATAATATATTGCAATAGTTAGAGGATAAGGGCATCATATCTTTTTCCTCTCACTCACATGAGCAATCCATCTCTCCTCTACCTCGCTAGAGAGTCTTTACTACAGTTGATTCATCTCCTCCACCTAGTGCTCAGGTCATGGTACCTCCACCACCATAGTTCATTACTCATGTGCACTCTTCATTGTGTCCATACACCCTTGCATAATCACATCCATCACATTCATTTCATCCATCTCATCAAGGACGTGTAGACAATTGAAGATACAATGTCAGATGCACATTTGTACAGTTTATAATGCACACCTTCAGAATTGGAGGATATCATTTTATTTTTACGTACAGGTATGGTGCAAGAAGGAATGAAATCCTTAGAGAAGAAACAAATTACAATTAGTGTGGAACCTTTGATGTTGATCAGTGGTGACCTATACAGGTTAGGCTGAGATGAATTATTTTGTTGGTATGTACTAGAGCACGAGCACATGGATATCATGGAAGAGGCTCATGGTGGTATTGTAGGTGGGCACTATACAGGTGATGTTATTGTGCACAAGATTATACTGGCTGGATTATTGTAGGAGACCCTCTACAAATTATTTAAAGCATATTGTAAGATGTGTGATCATTTTCAGCACCTTGGTAAACCTAGGCAAAGAGATGAAATTCCTTTAAGACCTATTCCTAGTCCAGAGCCATTTGAGAAATGGGATATAGACTTTATGCGTCCTATTTCGCTAACCGTGCGTAGAACTAGATCGCACTACATCATCACTTGCATAGACTATCTTACAAGGTGGGTAGAATTATCACCTATCAAGGATTGTAGTAGCTACAATAGTCAGGTTATTATGGGAAAATGTTCTTACAAGGTATGGATTCCCGCTGAGCTTGACAAGTGTAGGGGCATACATTTTTTGAATGAGACAATTAGGATATTATTGGATGAATTTATGAAGACTACACCCTATCATCCTTAGGTAAATGGGACTATTGAGGCCTTCAACAAGATTTTGAGCCATGCATTGATAAAAATTTGTGATATTGGAAGGAAATATTGGGATGATAAAGTTTCTGCCATGCTTTGGGCATATAGAAAAACATACAAGAGGTTGAACAAGGCCACACCCTTTCAATTGGTTTTTGGCACAAAAGCAGTTCTTCCTATGGAATTCATGTTACCTTCTTTGCATATTACATGCATTGGAGGTCTAGCCGATGAGAAATCATTGGAAGAAATAATTGACAAATTGATATAGTTGGATGAGAGGCGCACCATAGCACGTTGGATTCAGAAGCAGGAAAATGTAAGGAAGAAGGCATGACATGATAGGCACATCAGGGAAAAAAAGCTTGAGATTGGACAAATGGTGCTTCTTTATGATTCTAAGTTTTTGCATCATCCAAGAAATCTTAAAGTGAATTGGTTGGGATGCTATGTTATCACTCATATACTTGAATCACGTGCTTTCCAGTTAGAGGCACTTGATGGAATACGATTACACAGTTACTTCAATAGGAGGAGGATGAAGCCCTACTATAAATAAGTCTTCTTGGTGTTTGTAATAAGGAAATATTTCCATTTAGAATAGGTTTTCATTTATGTATTTCATTTAATGTATTTCCTTCTTCATTGTTATGCTTTGTCAATTTAGTTTGGTGTTTTGTTTAATAAGCACGTTTTCACATTGGAAAATAATTACCATTTGAAGTATTTTTATGTGCAGAGGACTGCACGTACCATTGGTGTGGGGTGGTTATTCACAACTGGGTACACATTAGAACAAAATTGTTGCATGTGTTATTTAATTGTGGAAAGGAGCTATTAGAAAGGAGATTGCTTCTAAAATATGACCATAGATAGAGATAAATGAGGGAACAATATAACACGAAGTAAGTAGTGGTTGTGCAAACTACCAGGGGAAGGCACAGTGGTGAGGTACTCTGCTTATGTAGCCAGAAGGTAGGAAGGCATGCTAGAAGGTTATAGTTGGGGTGAAAATTTATACCACGTGCAGATTGTGAAAATGGTCAATTAATGAGATGATTTTTGGTAGGTGAAGGGGTAATAAATACACTAATGTTTTGAAAATATATTTAAAGATGTGATGCGGGTTCAATTTTACCTTTATGGTCACAAGTATTTGAGCGAGCTAAGTGTGACCAAGATGAGAAAATCATGTTGAGGTGCGTATCATTGTGAAACCAGACGTGGACAGAAGACTATTGTGTGGAAGAGGCATGCGTCCCCATTGGTTCAGGGTTTGAGAAAAGTAGAAGCATTGAGAAGGAGCTAGGGCACATGGTTTCAAGCTAGGGAATGTAAATTCGAGCTAGGTTTTGAGTTTACTCATTATAGATGAAAAAGGTGGGATTTTTACGATGGCACCAAAGAAAGTACCTGCAGTAGACACGAAAGGAAAGAAGAAGGTAGAAGTTGAAGTTGAAATTACTCATGAGAGCAATTTTTCAGAGATGTAATACCCAAAAGGAGTAATAGTCAAAAAAGAGTGGGATTCCCAGATCCACCGATGCAAAATAAGTGACTACAACCATCGTACTACTGAAAAAAAGGAGATTTGGACACTTTTCTAAATAAGAATACCAACAAGCGAATGGTGAAGGATATGCCAGTGTATGATGACGCTAGGGAAAATTTTCTTAAGTAGGTAGGATTTTATTAGTTTTATGAGCTCCCATAGTTTAGAAAATATGAACCCTTATACCAATGGCTTATGAGCCGAGTCCATGAGGACTTCTTTTATTTCACCAGACAAAGGGTTAAGATCATAGCGGCCCTAGTTTTAAAACTAATAGGATTGAAGGGCACATAGATAGACCTTATTAGTGATCTGACTGATAAAGAAATGGTTATAGAAATAAGAAAGGAGTTGGGGTATACCAAGGGTCCACGCGGAATGGACATAGATAAACTAAAGAATTTTCCTGTAGTGCAGGAATTTGTACATCTATTCACCAAGCTGAATGACCAAGATATATGGTCATAGGTAAACACCATGTGGATTCATATTACAAAGAAAATGTATTAGGGAGTAGTATGCAACTTAGCAGGCTATATTGTAGAAACTGTTGTTGAGGAAGCACGCACAGGAGAAAAGATAAGTTTTGGTGTTATTCTACTTTCTCTTATATTTTTAGAAGTTGGAGTGCCTAGTGGGCTAAAGAACAAGATCTGGGAGTACCCCTTAGAAAATAAGTTCCTTGCGGAGAGGTTTGAAGAATATTTATGTGAAGGATCAATGAGTGGGCCATTTAAGTAGAGGGAAGAAACATGGTATGACTGACTTCATGCAACATTTGAGGAGGAGTGGCACATTCCCAAGGAGCTACCTTTAGTAGTAGGCAAGGCAGTATAGTTCACGGTGTACCAACACTTCTGCATCATGTGGTTTTCCATGAGGGATGGGACATGGAGCCCATATTGCAAAATTCCCTATACCTTCACAGTGTGCTACTTCCAGACCTCATTTCACATATTTATTGATGTGCTCCATCTGAACTTCAACGCAAACAAGGTAGACTATGAATACCATACCCTCAAGAAGACATATGTGTATCCAGGTCAGACTACCTACATTGAGAAGATCATTTTAGATGTCATAAGTATGAAGCTAGTAAGTTTGGTTATTAGGGAAAGTGGATCCATGCTCATATATCTTCAGCTTAATTCTAGGCTAGAGAATAACAAGTATGTGGAGAATGAGTTCATGCTCCTAGGGCTGCCTAAGGGAAAACATACAGTGGAGAATGTGCCAGCTCCAAATCCTGCATGACTATAGAGGTAGAAAAGGAGGAAGAAGAACATGAAGATAGTGGATGCTTGGATCATAGAGGCTAGAGGTAGCCCACAGACACAGTGGAGAATGAGCATGTGGATACTCCACCTCGTAGTGCAAAGAAGGAGATGAGGAATTGGACGTGGAATACATTCCATGAAGAGCATCTTTAAGAGGGTATTCAGAAGAATAAGGACCCAAGGCATGGGAACTCCACAGTTTATAAGAAGATCACCACGAATCTCCCCTTAGAAAGAGGAAACTGAGAAGAAGAGGAGAAAATTAAAGCTGAATGAGGAGGTGAAGGATTCTATAGAGAGCGCACATGGGACCCCAATATAACTAAAATATGTGGAGGAGCCCAGAGATGAGGACATGAAGGATGAAGAGGAAGGGGTGAAGGAGGTAGAAGAAATGGAGCATGAGCAACCTCGCATGCATGATACTACTCAAGACATTGAAGGGCTAACTCCAAACCTTGGTGCTCATGTTCCTAAAGGGCCAAGAAATAAGAGAACAAGTGGAATAATACATTGTGCCAAGTATGGGATATGTTGAGGACACAAGAAAAATTGTCTGCACCCATTTTCAAAGCACAATGGACCTGAAGGAGTTATATGGGTGGGAGCTGATGGACCCAGACATGGCCACTATGTGCACAAGGAAACAATTGTCCTAGTCCATGCAGAATCACATGGATGAGCCATATTTTGATGTATGCAAGGAGTCTTGTGTATCAAGAAGAGTGAAGAAGGACACCTCAAATAAGACACATGACTATAAAGCCCACTCTCATGTCTGATGAGTAGGTGAGCAATACCTTGGTTAAAGTATCTATAGAGGTGGTGTGGAGGAATAATTGATAAGGCTACCACTATTAGAGCATCTACTTGAAGATAACAAGGCAAAAAATTTGTAGAAATAACGCATGTCTAAAAGGAGAGAAGGATCTAGAACAGAAAAAGAATGAGGCCTTCATCAACATGACAAAAGAAATTGGTGACTATGTCCTAAAAGAAAGACTACATTTGGAGTCTAAGGTACCTGAGAAGTTTCCTTTGGCTATGCATTATGTGTGCACATTAGTTGATTTGGTGCTTGAAGATGGACCGATTTCAGAATGCCAGCGCCAAAGGATCTTGAACAAGAAGTAGAGAGAGCAAGGGTCTCCTTGGTTAGGAATATTTCATGTTAAGAGGCATTACTCCATAATTTACAGGATGAGCTAAAGAAATAAGATCAAGCTCTAAACATATGTACAAAACCAGAAGTGGTGATCAGGATCAGGACTATGATAGAAGATAATGAAGTTCTATGAAGGAAATGAAGGATGAGACTGTAGGGTGCCCAGAAATATTGGCATTAGTAAAAAAAAATATCAAAGCCCTTGAAGTAGCACAAACCCCACATAAGGAGAGGATAGATGAGATTGGAAGCACATAGCACAAAAGATGGATCTTCTGGAGGGAAGGATGTCTGTTATGGCAAATGTTTTCCTAGTATAGAAAAATGAGAAAGGAGAGATTACCCAGGATGAGTTGGAATCCATAGCCAAAGACATTCCAGAGAAGATAAGAACCACATTGGATGACTAGAAAACATTAGAGGCTGAGATTAAAATAGAGTATCCAGAGTTGATCCTCCTAGTTGAAGCGGAGGGTGTTTTAGAATAGAATTCTATTCTTTGTATAGTGATTATTTACATTCTTTCCATTCTTATTCTTTATTGTTTGGGAAAATTAGGAGAAACCCCATTGCCAGGATGATAATGTACATTAGTGTGGGGTAATGTTGAGCAGACAAAGTATGACACTAAGGAGACGGCACACAGAAGATTCACGCATGGAAACAAGGCAAATTTGAAGGCATGGAAGGATAGGGAAGGAAATGGACATCCAAGATAAGATGATTTGGGACTTAGCCATTTTCATGGATATAAGATATTTTTGGAGATAGTGTGCGGAGCACACATGGGATGGAGACTTGTGCAACGACATGTAAATGCTATTTTGGGGATGAGCATCTACTAAGCTCCATGCATGAGTTTGAGATAATAATAGGATTACTACTACCAGTTAACTATAGGAGATCTATTATTAGTGCACTTGCATGTGTGCATATTATTGTAAAAAGGCACGTGGCTATTTTCCGCATGTAACCTATTTTGGTAAGTGTGTAGGTGGTGAAGGGAAATTCCCCACCCCTATAAGTATGTATTAGTCTATGTAATTAGAGAGAGACACTGAGACATTATGTAGGGGTTATTGTAGAGTTATGTTACCAGATCTGATGCACGCATAAACTTATGGTAATGTTATATGTTGTAAGAAGCTTCTATGTTTTACAATGTTTAATATAATGGATTATATTAGATGGATAAGGTGTTAACATGACTGTTAGTTCTTGTATGATCAATCTTGTCATAGTTATTATTTAATTCATGATTCCTTAAGATCTAGATCTGGTTATGCACTATTGAATGGTTATGCTTTGTGGAATGTTTCTGCTTATTATGGTTCTGAATATTCTCTATCTTCAACACATTAACATCCTGCATAAGCAACTCTAAAGAGGGGCATGGTACCTTTGCATGCTTTGGGTGAGCACTCAGCTTAGGCTGGGTGATGTGTCAGCGTACCTGGGTTGTTTGTGGTAGATTCTAGGCTGCATCAATCACAGCTCCATATGACATTCAATTTGGCACATATTAGTATACGAATTTCATCCCACATGCTTCCACCGCTTCACACTTCCTTGTTCTTTAGTGGGTGATTACTATCACCTTACCCCCCATTCACGCACTTGTGTTCTTATAGTTCTTACATGATTGTTGAGGGTTTTTCACTAAGAACCTTTCATCACGCACTTCTTCGTTCATCTAACGCAATCAATCATTTCCCAATGATGCACTCTTTATTACTTTTTTCATTCTTAACTACTGAGGGTTCTTAATTACATGAACCTAATTGTCTATACGGTAGGGGGCATTGTTAATTCCCCCCCCCCCCCCCCCCCCCCCCCATTTAGCACACTAACATATTATGATTACATTACATTATCACAATGCATATCTTTCACAACACGTTAGTTTGATCATCATACATCATCTTTTTTTTACATTCATTTTACTATCATCCTTATACTAACTACATGTTATAACATTCCATTTAATAAACACTAACAATATACAAACACATCACATACATTCTAACACTAATTACCAAATCACACATCGTTAATTACATTAAGATATAAATACACAATGAAATAATCTCATCATATATAAATCACATGTGTCTATACATATTTAACAAATATAATCATCACTGGGGGAAACTCCCCTACATCATATACAATAATACTAATCACACCTCATCATTAGTATCGCTCTCGGGTCTTACGAGAGCCCTAGAACTAGCTTCCTCGCCACTAACTCTATGTCATTGTTCGTGACCTCAATACCTCTTTACTTGCCTACGTAATAAGGTGTTCTCTATAGACTACTCTGAGAATTGATGCTACAAATCCATGTATCATGAAAACACATCTTATGCCAAAGTCCTACCACCCAATGCCTCTTAGGCTTGTCGATTCTTCTCACATGCCTTGTTCCTCTCACCTAGCAATACAATGCATGTTGCGGCTATTATGATCACTGGCTCAAACAAATGGGCATGCTCACCCGCTATATCATCCACTCACTCAAGTATCCCTCCACCAAGTATGTCGGTAGGCACATTCCACATCAATGTATGGATGGATGTGTCGACTATTAGGGACTAATATGTATCACCTATAAAACAAATAAAACACCACGTTAGACAACCATTACTAAGCCATAAGACAACAATAAAATACATGAGATAGTTATGTATAGATACTTACGCTCCGCTACAATTGCTGCCACATTGTCAAGGCATGTGATTCCCCCTCTCCTACTCCTCCCTGTGGTAACCCCAATGGACCTATAAATAATGGGAACAATAATATCCACCGGTGTGTCACTCACTATGTGCAATACTCCTCTGTGCAACCTGCATTGTCTGAGTATATCAACTTTATTTCTGCGTCCACCTCATTTTTCCTGGGAGGTACTAGCTCCTCTATTGTGGTCCCTAGTCTATCTCTGGCCCTCCTAGGTCCTCTGATAGCTCTCAACCATATATATGGCTCTGGGGTCACATCCTGAGCCATGTCAAACTGTCGTGATACTCTCTCCACCTAAAAAATCTCAGCCACACATGGGAATCAATCCTCTAACCATATATTCCTCTGAATATACCACAACTCTACATCATCCTTAGGTCATCCTCCATAGTCATGGTACGTCCTCCATGTAACTACCTTAGGCCTCATCCTATCTATCAGTGCCCTATAGGAATTTGTGTCCATCCTTTGACCAGGTATATTAATCCACCTCCTCACATATATCTTTGACCTAGCCCACTCTCCTTGTGGACCTCCAACTAGCCTTAATATGGCTATGTGCTCATAATCCCATGCATGTAATAATGTAGTGGCTCTCATCCCATTTCCATGTTCATTATGAGTAAATCAATATAGATATTTGTATAGGTGGGCCAACACACACCATTCCCACGTGTATCTAGTAACCTCATCCTCTATCCACTGACATATATCGTGCATCTCATACAAGATGCCTACACCTCCTCCCTCCACTACTATAGATGAAGCAATCACAACCGATATGAACTTCCGTAAGCATGGAACCCCAGATCATAAGATAGCATCCAAGCTGATATTGGCCTCGATAGGTACTCAAGACCCCACAAAATATTGTCTAGCAGCACACATCTGTCTCTCCATATCCTCCAATGGCATCACCTGTACTCTCTCTCCAACAAAAAAAAATTGTAATATGTGATATACATCCTCTAAAGTAGTAGTCATCTCCTCGTAGGAAACCAAAACATGCATGTATCTGCACATCACCTCTTACATAGTGTATTCAACATAGGCATATTATGGGGCACATCCCCAATTAGTGCTATGTGCCACAAGCCGGCATGGTCCATGACATCTCAATCCTCATCTGACAGGCCCAATCCAAACAACGTACTCAAATGACAACCACCATGGAACTCCCTCAAGTGAATATCCCTCTGCACACCACAAAACAACAACAAAAACTACATTAGAACACTATAAAAATCAAAACACACTCACTTATCACATTACTATTGTAACATTCCCATTTTAAGACTTTAGAAACAAGGGAATTTTTTTATTTATATATATAATGTTCTCTATTCTAAAGAAAGCATTATTTAGAAAAAAACATTCCATGCCAATCGATTTCAAATAGATAACCATATGCAGCTGTAAATGACTCAGTGATCCACCAATCTATTCATTTCATAACTCGGTAATCTACCGATCTATTTATGTTATCTTTAAGTATTGAATACATATTATATACTTTGTATACTTGGTTATTCTACCCTACACCGGGTACTGAGTGATCTGTTTAAACAACATATTTGAATATTTGTTACCAATATTCATTTGATATCACATTGCTTTAAACTTGGTGACATAGGACAACGCAACCAGCAGCTTGCGATAATATGGCCAAATTTTTACAACATATTGTGTATGTCTCTGATTCCTAGATGACATACTCGTCATTTTGGAATACGTCCTTTACCTCAGTCCTCTATTATCATGATTGGTTTTTACTGACTACTGTCAATCCACTTGTCCCAAGTTTAACCCTATCCCTGGTTAGAAACATAAATTATTATAGGAAGACGCTCACAATGACTTAGGGTAAATGGGTGTTGCCACACGTCAACTACAACGTTGTATTCTCGAGAAGAACCAAGTAACTTCAAGTTCTTATTTTTTGTAGATCTAAATGTTCAATGCGGAAGGGTGTTGCCACATGTTAACAACAACATTATATTCTCAAGAAGACCCAAGTCTTCTTGAAAGTACATCCTTGCAATTGGCATGTGCCAATATCCTACAGAAACTACCTCATCGAGATGTACATACCCCAAGGAGATCATTAATACATTGTTCATTTACATTATGTCTTGATTACAACAACCCTGCTAAACCCTAATCCAACACTCCATAAGTTTTTTCCTAAATTTGTTTTATTTAGTCCATGAAGAACTTCTTTAACTTATGATTACTTTTTAATGTTCGTTTTCTCAGTTTAACTAGTAGTTAACCAAAACAGGACAACGATATCATAAGTTTCATTAAAATGTACTTTAACTTTCAGGAAGGTTTAACAACCACATAAATCCAACTAAAGTGGACTTCATACAAAATGAAGTCTAATAATTAATAATCCTATCTCCAAACCTTTCTAGTTTACATTCAATTGAGAGAGAAAGAGTCTTCCTCTACATGATTAAGTGTTAGGGTATATCACTCACCATACCCATATTTATTACTACATGTTCATTACGCAACACATTACTATGTTAAATTTTTTAGATAAAACACATAATTTTATGCAACTTAACAAGTTGCGTTATTATAAGGTAAATTGAATCATTACCCCTTTATCTATCCTACCAAAGATAACCAAATAAACATAGTATAATATGAAGAATATAAACAAGATATAACTTTCATCTTCTTTATAAAAGTACGAGATAATTTACACAACCAATGCAAATACATCACAACTCGCAATTCATCATTACAATTTATAAATTTACAATACTATGCACTTTAGGCATACATCATAACAACAGCCTTCATTCTTTCAAATATACAACTTTTCTTTTACAATACAACAAAAGAATGAATCAGAATTCTTTACTAAGAATTAGACATATATCAGCCAATGCATCATATAAGTTTTTTTCTTCTTCTATCACTTGCATCGTCCATCTACATAAATTGCTAGCATGGGTCAGTTCAATGAACTGAGCATGATAAACACTAAGCATTAAAACGAAGTGCATTCCACTAATTGTTTCATTAAAGCAACATTGTTTTAATGAGATAGTTAAAACATCATACAATAAGCATAAGTGATATCAAACAGAAAGGAAGTACATTAATAAATCTAGATCAACTTTTAAGAGAAGAGCATAATATAATAAACAATATCTACCTAAGAACTTAAATTTCTATTGATCCTATCAATGGCTTGTAAACAAACAATAGATCATGCCATTCCATTATCTCATAATTCATCCTAATAGAATACCACATTTATCTTTTCTATGAGACAAAATAAGTGTATACAGCATGGTTCATTCTAGGTTGATTCATCTAAATCATAAGCAAAGAATAAAAGGAACTAATGCATACTATACCCAAACTTATAAAATCCAAGAAAAATAGACCAGGTTCATAATATGAATTACCTGTTCCTTTTCAGGATAACAATCTTGTAAATTCAACATTAAGATATACATCCAAACAAAATTTCATAACATACAAGAAGGTATAGAAAATCAGAACATTCTAACTGTAATTCTAATTCCAATTCCACATGTTAGAAGTTATCAATCAAAGATCTGAAACCAACGTTCACAATAAAGTGGTTCCATAAAAGAGTTAATCTCTACTCAAGTTTATCCCAAAACATAAAGAGTACAAGAGACAAACCTACTCCTATCCATTAAATTAGGAAAGGCTACTCAACAACAGTTGATAAAACAAGAATGAATTCCCTTAGCAGCAGAACCAACTTAGCTACTATCATTCAACCAATGATTCGAACCAAGTAGACCAACAGGTCATATGAAATCACAATCTCGAAATGGAATCGAGTACAAATAATTTCAAACAATGATCCAATCCAAAGATAGAGAAAAGGTAACTCTAATGAGGAAAGGTCCATTTAATAAATCGTTTCATACAACCGAACAAAAGAAGTTCCAGTTTCAAATCAGATCAAGCTGAAAGCTTATTGTAAACCCAAAACAACATATTGATCCCAAGAGAATACATATATATTTTCTTCCACAAGAATAAGCCAATGACTCATTCATTGTATCAGTCGAGAATACCATCCTAAAATAGTATACTATCAAGTTTGGAATTACCCTCAAACCCAAGACTGAAGACTCACAAATACTTCACCACTTAATACGAAGAGTAAGCAATTCATGATTCAAAAGAAGTAAGCATAAAACAACAGAACGGAGAAATCCTGAATAGTTTCAGTGTTCAAGGTTAATAACCCAATCAATTCCAATGCAAAAGAAATTGAATTACCAAACTTCACAACCACAAAATTGCGGCATGTTGTCCACTCAAAATTCCCTACTCTGATAAAAGTAAAATTTCAAAATTTTGAGTTATGAGTGTTTTCTCTAAAGTGCCTAAGCCGTGAAAATTGAGAAAATCTATGTTTTGGGTCATTTTGTATGTATTTCGGGCCTGTCGGACATTTTTGTCCCACCTGTCCCAAGTACGAAAGTGCATTCTGTTCCCCGGTCGGCCGAAATCCCCGAAGTTGTTCCATTTTCGGGCCCGTCGGAACTTTTTGTCCCAAGTGTCCCAAAACTTTTTGTGCGAGATGTTCCAATTTCGGCCGAATCACCCGAACCGCGTACTTCGCACTTTCTTGTTCCAAATGTCCCAAATCAAAAAGTGCGAGTTGTTCCATTTTCACCCGAACCGGCCGAGCCGCGTACTCTGGAACTTTTTGTCTCAAATGTCCCAAGTTCAAACGGGCCTTTTGTTCCATTTTCGGCTGATTCGCCCGAACCGCGCTTTCATGTCCCAAATGTCCCAAAGTTAATAGGGCAAACTGTTCCATTTTCAGCCGATTCGCCCGAACCGCGTCCTTTGCGTAATTTTATCCCAACTGTCCCGAGTTCCAAATTGCTCTATGTTCCCCGATTGGCCGAAACTCCCGAGTCACGTACCTCAGAGCTCTTTGTCCCAAATCAAAAAATGCAAACTGTTCCAATTTCGGCCGAAACACCCGAACCGCGTCCTTCGCACGTTTTCGTCCCAAATGTCCCAAAATGCATTTGTGCGTCTTCTCCTTGTTTCACCCGAATCGGCCGAACCGGATGTTTCATGCATTCGCGTCTCACATGTCCCAAGTGAACCTAATGCAATTCATACTTAGTTTTTCACGCTCGACCCGAATATGCTAAAATATGAATTTAAGTTGCGGCTCTGATGCTATCAATCTGAAGATCAAATTTCAAGGATAGCTGGCAAAAGGACGAAGCTCTCAAGACGCTGGTTACACCAGTTTTCAAAGATATCCATTGTCATCCTCAAGATGAAAATTCTGGTGTGTCCCTCGTGGCAAGGACATAGCTGATACGTGGAAGAAAATTCAAGCAGCGGTTTCCGAAGACGGTGGGTCCCTCTCAGTGACTGGCCACCTGTCTTCTTCTCCTTGTTCTTTTCTCTTCTTCCCTTTCTTTTTCCGTTTTCTTTGTAAGAAGTTAAGGCGTTACGATTGGCGGTCCTTAACTATTCTCGGTTAAAGAAGTGGTTACAAAGAATAACTGATTTGTAAGCTATATAATGGCCTTTCCACACCATTCCAAAAGGAGGAAGAACTTGGCATATTTTCTGCAAGTGTAAATAGATTATAGAGAAATCAATACAGAAGGACTTTCCTTTCTTTGTCTATCTGATCTCTGTCTGTTCTAAGCTTTCATTTGTTTTCTTTGTGAAGATCATTTATCTCAAATTCGTTAGTCTCATCGATTGCATACTCTTCAACTTTGCAAGCACGATGATCTTGCATAACCAAGAAGGAACTTTGTTTCCTTGATAACGAATCTGTGTTACGTTAAGAAACTTTACGTTCTGGCAGATGTTATTTACAGAACTTTGTGTCTTTAAATTCCATCTTACTTGTTCTATATGAATGATCTTGTTTTCAATTCACGGTGACTTCGCATACATAAAAAATTACTCTGATATCTATAATTCTACATGTTTGCCTTTCTACTCTTTTCCATGCTCTCATTTCCTCAGTCCTTTTGTAATTGATGACCTTCATAGAAAACACTTTCGTGGTATCCAAGTTTAACCAACAAATCATGTCCTGTACATTTGTGAATAGGTTTGTTTCCGAATAAGGGAACCTCTCCCATTAAAGAGGAGGGACTTCTTGTCCCCTGACTGTTGCTCTTCTTAAAATTCCTATTTGACGACCAACAGTTTTTGGCAACTCCGCTGGGGAAAATCACATTCCAGTTCAGTAATTTTTGATCATCTTTTGATCTGGCGACTCCATGTTTTACTCGAGGGAGAAGGACCCTTGGTATTGAAGACTCTCAGTTTCAACTTTTGGAGCAGCAGGGTTTTCCTTTCCCTTCAACAAGAAATAGAAGGACTCGTTCGACAAGCACACCACCTGTTCAAGAAATAAGTCCTGCGGGTGGTATTCCTTCAGAACCCGCTAGTCCCAATCTACGAGCTTTGACTCTTGCTGGTGTTAAAGTTCCTCTCCAAGCCATTTTTCCAAGAATGGCGGCATTATTGCCATGGGGTCAGCGTGTCGGGCCCCTGGCCCTTACTCAGCCTCTACATGAGTTACCCAGAGGTAACCGGAAGAACTTCCCGAAATTCAAAGGTGATGGCAAGGTACATCCTGATGAACATATTGCAGCCTTCATAGTTGCATGTGGGGTTTTGGGAGTTGAACATGAAGACGTCTCTGTAAGACTGTTCGTGAAGACTTTGAAAGAAAATGCTGCTGATTGGTTCTTTCACCTTTCGGCTGGTGCTATAACCGACTGGGACACCATGAGAACCCAGTTTGAGAATCGTTTCAAGCCGGCAGAAGATGTGCATGCTTTGCTTGCCCAAATTTCTCAGATAAAGTAAGATTCGCAAGAACCCATGAGAGAGTTTGTGGCTCGGTTCAACAGGTTGGTAAATAAAATTCCAGCAAACACCTGACCTGTTGATCGGATTCAAAAATGTTTCTTTCTAAATGCCCAATCACCTAAAGTTAGTTATGCACTAAGAAGGACTAATCTCGCTACGTTAGTTCTAGATCAAGAACTGGCTGTTAGTGTCGAAGATGACTTGATCATGTCAGGGAAGTTGAGAAGAGACACTTCCAAATCTAAGTCTGCTGCTTCTTCCTCTTCCACCCCTGGACCTAACACTGACCCATTAGTTCAGAAGCTTGCGAATGATCTTCTTGCTATAAAGAAACAACTGGCTCAGCACGCTACTTATGCAGACGTTCCGAGGAGAAATTTCCAGCCAAGGAATCGTTTGCCTACTTCTCAAACAAGATTAGCACTTGAAGGACCTCCTGTTACAGTCCCTGTCAATGCGACCTGTGAGGTGGAAGAACCAGATGATGATGAAGATAACGAAGCTTGCGAAGAGTTTGCAAGAGAATTTGATGATGAGGCAGAGGAACTTGAGGGATCTCGAGTGAATTTATTTACCACTGAGGGCATTGATGATTATGATGAAGTGGTAGCAGACATGAACAACGAATCTTTTGCTGTTATGACTCGAGAATAGACAAAGCAGAGGGAGAAGGTGACCTAGCCACCTAAGAAATCCAAGGAGTAGTCGGCAACTATCCCTGTAATTGCAAGAAGAGGATCTCCTATCCCTACTTCGTCTACACAGAAGGTGAGTCCTATCAATCCAGTTACCAAAGTTGCTTCTTCTTTTTCTCCTAAAGTTGATAAGCCTAGAATTCCAAATGATGATGGCCCGTCCACTTCTGGATCCTTTGATATCGTTGATCACCTGAAAAAGACCAAGGTACAAATCTCAGAAGCTGAGTACTATCAAACCCATCCCAAAGCCTTTGCCAAAATGATCCACTTTGTTAATTCCAACTCTAAGACCACTTCTAAAGGCCTTCTACCTACTCCTCCCTCTGCGCCACAGCCCAGTCTGGTAGCTGCTGTCACCTCGCCTGGTGACAAAATTAAACCATTTTATGTAACACTTCTCATAGCTGGCCATAGACTCAGTAATTGTGTCATAGATTCAGGAGCCTCGGACAATGTCATGCCAGCTAAAGTAGCTCATGCTTTAGGCTTAACACTCACTCGTACTTATGGATCTTGCTACTCTATGGAGAGTAAAGAAGTGCCTCTGGTTGGAAGGATTAAAGATGCACAAGTGGCTTTTTCTGCCTTGCCTGAAAAGAAAGTGTTGGCTACCATCCTAGTAGCAGATATCCCTCCTTCATATGGGATGTTGCTAAGTAGGAACTTCTGCAAAGATGTGGGTGGGGAAATCCAGATGGACTGGTCACATGCATTCGTGCCTGTCAATGGACAAATGAAGAAGTTGTTGCATGAAAAGCAGTCTGAGTATATTGTGCAGAAAACGGATGATCCTAGAGCACAAATACTCTATGAGGATATGGGTCATGGCAACTACATGATTATGTCCCCTGACGAAATCCCACCCCCCAAAGTGTCTCCTAGAGATCCTAACGGGGTTTGGATTTTAGAATTTGATGGAAGTTGTTCCTCAGCTGGTTCTGGAGCTGGTGTTCTACTGGTGTCACCAGAAGGTGTCCTTCATTATTTTTCATTTAAGCTGCAGTTTGAAAACACTAATAACACAGCAGAGTATGAGGCTCTCATTCTTGGACTGCAAGTGGCCAAAGAACAAGGTGTGAAGAATCTTCTAGCTCGTGGTGATGCAGAATTGATTGTAAAGTAGGTCAGAAGCCTTTTTCAGGTAAAAAATGGGAGGCTGAAGCATTACCAGAATCAGGTTTGGGATTCCATTGAATTCCTTGATGCTTTCTCTATTGAAGCAGTACCTAGGGAAAAGAACAGTAGGGCTGATTCGCTAGCTGTCTCAGGGTCACTGTTGATTCCTCATCCTGATTTCTCTCTGGACAAATTCACCATTGAAATGGTCCATCGGCCTAGTGTACCTGACAACACCAATAACTGGCAGGTTTTCAATAATGATCAGCATTTTCTTTCCTTCCTGGAACTCAAAGGTAATTTTGAACAACTGTATTTTGAGGGAAGTGACAACCTGCCTCGTGAAAGTGTGTCCTTTGACCAAGCTGTCACCCAAGGAGAAGAAACAGATCAGGAAGGGTGCATTAAGCTCAAAGGAAACAAGATTCCTAAAGGGCTGGTGAGTTTGGAGGAACTATTTGATAAGCATGACAGGTATATGAAATCTAAAGCTTCTACTGGACCTCAGCAATCAGCCGAGTATGATAAGATTAATATTGGGAGTTCTAATGACCCTAAGCTAGTAAATATTGGAAAATGTTGTACGGCAGATGAGAGGAGAAAATAAATTGATCTTCTAAGAAGGTATAAGGATGTTCTTGCATATTCTTATGAAGATCTGAAAGCCTTCAAGCCAAAAGATATGCAGCACTCTATTCCCCTCAAGCCTAGAATTAAGCCTTTCAAGCAGAAACAAAGACAATACAACCCCAAAGTAGCTGACACCATCTTTTAGGAGATACAGAAGTTGTTGAAAGCTAAAATTATCTTTCCTATTCACCATTCAACATGGATTGCAAATATTGTGCCTGTCAGAAAAAAGAATGGTGAGATCCGCATCTGTGTTGATTTCAGGAACCTGAATTAGGCTTCTCTGAAAGATAATTATCCTTTGCCCATGATGGATCAAATATTGCAAGCAGTAACAGGCTCTGAAATGTTATCTATGCTTGATGGATTTTCTGGATACAATCAGGTAGAGGTTGATACTATAGATCAACATAAAACATCTTTCACTACTCCTTGGGGCACCTTTGCTTACAAGAGAATGCCTTTTGGGCTTATTAATGCTGGTGCCACTTTCCAGAGAGCTATGGATCTGGATTTTGGAAGCTTAAAAGGGAAGTGTATTGTCATCTACCTTGATGACCTGACAGTGTTTTCCAAGACAAGAGCGGATCATTTTGATCACCTAGAGACAGTTCTGCTGAGATGCAGAGAGCATGGGATCTCTCTGAACCCTAAAAAATCTATCTTTTGTGTCACTGAGGGAAAGTTATTAGGGCACATCGTTTCCAAGGATGGGATTAAGATTGATCCTGAATGAGTTCAAGCCATCCAGAAAATTCCTCTCCCAACCAGTAAAAAGGGTGTGCACTCCTTCTTCGGTAAGATCAATTTCTTGAGAAGATTCATCCCTGATTTTACAGAATTAACTTTGAATATTTCTCAGATGATGAAAGGGAAAGAAACATTTGGTTGGTCTTTTGAAGGAAAGGAATCCTTCGAAGGTATCAAGAGAGCTATCACTAAAACTCCTGTTTTAGCCTGTCCTGATTTCAATAGAGATTTCATCATCTATTGTTATGCTACGGATAATACCCTGGCTACTGTCTTAACTCAAGAAGACTCTAATGAGCATGAGCTAGCAATCGCATTCATGAGCTATATTCTAAAAGATCATGAGTTGAAATATACTATGATGGAGAAACATGCTTTTGCGGTGGTTAAAGCTGTGAAGCGGTTTCGCTTTTACATCCTCAACTCTCATTCCATGGTGCTGGTTCTAGATACAACTGTTAAGTCGATTCTTACATAGCAAGAATTTGGATCCAAGAGAGGGAACTGGGTGGCTAAGGTCCAAGAGTATGACATTGATATCAAACCGACCAAGCTGGTTCGTGGAAAAGGTCTTTGTGAGCTCATTGCTGAAGGAGCCAAACATGAGTTGCTTGAGGAGAAAGTTGACCTTCCTACTGTTCTGTTCCTGAGTTCAGTTGATGAATGGTATGCTGACATCACCCATTTTCTCACCTATGGGGAATGCCCCTCTCATTTAACTACCAAGGAAAAGAGGACTGTTAAATTGAGGTCAGCGCAATATGTATTATGGGAAAATGCTTTGTTCAAGCGTGGCTTAGATGGGAGATTTTTGAAGTGTGTAGACAAGGAACAGCAGAGAAAGTTGCTCTCAGCTTTTCATGATCATGCATGTGGAGGGCACTATTCATCAACGGTTACAGATCATAAGATACTCTGGGGAGGATACTACTGGCCTTCTTTGTTCAGAGATGCATCCAAGTGGGTGGATAAATGTGAGGCCTGCCAGACCTTTGTGGGAAGACCTAAATTGGCTTCTTTGCCTCTCAAGTCAGTTGTGATTGAGGATCCATTTCAACAGTGGGGTTTGGACTTCATTGGTACACTCAATCCTGCTTCTAGTGCCGGTCACACTCATGTGCTAACTGCCACTGACTACTTCACCAAATGGGTGGAAGCTATTCCAGTTAAGAGCACTACTTCCGAAGTGGTTTGCAACTTCATCAAGGAGAATATATTGGTAAGGTATGGTGTACCTAACAAGATTGTAACAGATAATGCCTCGAATTTCTCTTCAGCTGAGATAATGGACTTCTGCTACGGATATGGCATCTCCCTGGCTCATTCTTCATATTACTACCCCCAGGGAAATGGGCAGGTAGAGTCCACTAACAAGAATTTGGTGACTATCATAAGGAAGTTGGTCAACGAGTCTCAACAAAAATAGCACAAGAAGCTCTATGATGCCCTTTGGGCAGACAAGATCACACCTAAAAGAGCCATTGGAATGTCCCCCTTTCAAGTGGTGTATGGAGTGGAGGCTCAATTGCCAGTGACAGTAGAACTACCAGCCTTGCACCTAATGAAGGCCATTGAAGATACTAGTTTCAGAGATGCCCTGGACAAGAGAATTATGTACCTGCACGAGCTGAATGAAGACAGATTGGTGGTTTCCGATAGGATATCTATTCACTAGCAGAAGGTAAAGGTCCTGTTTGACAAGAAAGCTAGGTTCAGAGATTTCCAAGTTGGAGACACTGTATTGCTATGGGATAAAAGGCATGAACCTCGTGGCAGCCATGGAAAGTTTGATTCCCTGTGGCTCGAACCTTTCAAGATCAGGCACTTTGCTGGTGAGAACTCCTTTTATCTTGATTACATGGATGGTTCTTCTCTCCCACTTCCTTATAGTGGGCAGTATCTCAAGTTGTTCAAGTCCTAGGTGATTAGGGAGTCCCTTGTATATTCTGTACAGTGTTTTTGCTTCTCTGCTTTTGGTGTGTTTTCCTTTTGTTGTTTTGGTGTGTTGCCCTCTGTATTGGTGTTCTTTTGACTCCATGGCCCAATGGATAAGGCACTGGTCTGCTTTCCTCGAGTTTGTCTAGGTTCTTGCCTTGCCTCATTCCTTGAATTTATGCCAAGTCATCCCCAGAAGGAGCCAGCTGTTGTCCACTCAAAATTCCCTACTCTGATAAAAGTAAAATTTCAAAATTTTGAGTTATGAGTGTTTTCTCTAAAGTGCCTAAGCCGTGAAAATTGAGAAAATCTGTGTTTTGGGTCATTTTGTATGTATTTCGGGCCTGTCGGACATTTTTGTCCCGCCTGTCCCAAGTACGAAAGTGCATTCTGTTCCCCGGTCGGCCGAAATCCCCGAAGTTGTTCCATTTTCGGGCCCGTCGGAACTTTTTGTCCCAAGTGTCCCAAAAAATTTTGTGCGAGATGTTCCAATTTCGGCCGAATCACCCGAACCGTGTACTTCGCACTTTCTTGTTCCAAATGTCCCAAATCAAAAAGTGCAAGTTGTTCCATTTTCGCCCGAACCGGCCGAGCCGTGTACTCCGGAACTTTTTCATGAGCTATATCTTGGTAAGGTATGGTGTACCTAACAATGCAACATCCAAAAATGCAACCCAGAAGCAACATCAAATGGAACTCAAGTTTCCCCTAAGCTCAGATCTCTATACTGCCACAAAGGTAAGTTCAAAGCACATCAACTTCAAATACAAGATCTAGGGTGTAAAAACAGAGATACAAAAACAAGTTTTACATACCATTTTCACTTGCATACTGTCATAAAACTTGCATAGAAAGACAATTTCCAAAATGACAATATTCTAGCCATGGTTTCATATCAAACACCACAAGGAATCGTAAAACCCAACAAGAAAAATAACCAGAAAGACACGAAAACATGAATATCATGAGAGCAGAGTTGTTCTAATGAATCATTTAGAAGAAAGCAAAGAGTCTTAATAGTTATAGCCTATCATGCCTGATAGTGCTTCCACCAAATCGAAGGAGACTTCCAGCCAAGCTTATAACTCTTTTTCTCCTCCACAAAAGATCAAAAATAAAACATGTTTTCCTCCTATGCCTCATATACTTTCCTTCAATTATAAATAGGCCGAATAAACCAAAAATATCTTTGAAGCGAAGGTTGAACTGTTGGTTCAAAGAACCAATTAGCTCCATGCAAAGCAAAATCTACCATGCATGCAAAACCAAATAACCTCCTACAAACCCGCCTTCTAAGTTTCAAATATGGTTTGCACATAAATACCAAGGATCATTAATGCCATAAATTCCATTCAATCCAAAATTCCCATTTATCTTTCCTTTGCCACCACCTCCTAAATCTAGGCGAATGCCAATTCCACACAAAAATACAATTCCATATTTTAGTGGGGCTTCCACATATGCCTCCACCAAGTCTACTAGCCCCTGCAAAATCTGGCAGTATTTCGATCATTTAAACCCTTTCAACTCATTTAATGTCCATTGGAACTGTGAACCTTGTGACATGCGACCCCTTGGGTTCCCTTTAATAGTTTATGATGAATCCCAATAGAAGTTAGGTTAGTCTAGCAATAACCAACTTGGGTATTAAAAACAATTACCAATAGTATTTCCACCTTAGGTAAGATTCAATTCATAACCCTTTAGTATTAGGTATTAATTAAAAATATCCTAACATTACTTTAGTAACCCTTCCCTTATTCGTTTAGCACAATGCTTAAGTTAGGATGCTAACCCCACAAATTAGAATAAGAGGCTTAGGTTAGAGTAAAATCCAAATAAGTAAACGTAGCTAGAACATAGGTATTCTCACCTCACTTAGGCTATTGTTAGGATAATCCTTAGGTTTTTCTTAGGAATCTAAACTCCTCCTCTGAGAATTGAATTTTTTTTTACGTCCTTTATGTCCTGCCAAGATCAATCACCAAAGACCCGAGCACAACATACAGCTAAACGAAAACATATTCACATAAGGCCACATAATTTGTATCATACAAAGTTTAGTCTTCTATTTCCCTTAAACTACTGAATGTCAATTTACCATTCAATCTATGAATAATATTTGAAACATTCCTTGGCATCACTGAAATTGATCCAAGGATGAGTCAGAAGAAGTAATAAGTCTGCAACTCCTAAATCCAGATTGTAGCTCATCTTTCTAAAGTGAAAATGAATTCTTGATAACCATATAATTTTAGTCTAATGATTTTTAAGAACATAAAATATTTATCCTTATCAAGCATGATCTTCAACAGTAAAAAGAACACATCTTTATCTAGAAAATCACATGTCAACACTTGAATGCAAAAGAGTAATATATCAGTTGTCGAGGGTGTTACAACTATACAATACAAATATGATTTTCACCATTCTAGGCCACATACACACTTTCTAGACCAGGGAACCTAGATGTAGGACTGGGGCACCCACGAGTAGGACACTAGCACTCAAATCCAATTTATCCTATCCCAAGGGTTAATAATATCCTCACTACTATTGTCCAGGTCTAAAACATCAAGAAAATTAAAATTCTCAAATTTGTAAAAATTGAATAAAAATGACTATTACACCATACATTTTTTGAAAAACATCATACTTACCAACTCTACAGTCGTAAGTGACACTACGATGGTCGTCACCCACTCAAACCAACTAGGGCATGCTGATCTACTTACGAAATTTTCACTCACTTCATGCTTAATCTCACAATCATGCAAACAAAAAATTAAGTGACTAAATACTTTTTCACTTCACTACTTATAGTTATTTTTTCACCTACTTTAATATAGCCATTATTTTGCACTTATTCATGCAACTAATACACACCACACTTTTTTTTTCATACCTTGAGCATTTCTACTCCAATTTACACCTCATTTTCATAATTATTTTTATAATTCTTCCTACCACTATAAAATACACATTACACATGCATTATCTCTCCTTGATTTTGTCTTCCGTCCACTTCATACACATTTTTGCAATTGCTATCACTTTCTATCTATTTCGTGCTTACTTTTGGCTTGGCATCCATTCTTATCATCACTTCCCCTTTCACCGAAATTGGGAACATATCGTTGGGGTCATCCTATAATTACCCTTACATTACCATGGAATTAATCAACACTACTAACACATCATTTTCAAACATTTACTAACACACTATCTGACATTTCAGCAATGACTCCCCCTAATGACCTAACTTGGGGGCAATAAATATACAATATTTCTATGCAAAGTTTCATCACTTCCCCATAATGACCTAACCTGGGGGTAATAAGCATTAAAATATTTTCCATACGATCATTCACCAATTTCTATCAATTCCCCCTAATGACCTAACCTAGGGGAAACTAGTGTAAAATATCTCTACGAGTAATAAATCAAATTGAATCAATGAATCAATCAACACATTCAAATTTATAATAATCAAAATCATATTAATCAATCATTACAATACAACACAATTGGCCTCCCAAATGACTTAACTTAGGAAATTTCATCCATGTTGCTTTCCTAGATGACCTAACTTGGGAATTTATTCTACATTTCATGTTTTCTTCTAGATGAACTAACTTGGAATCCATCACATTTGGGTGACACCCATGGAGTGGAGGTAAGAGTGAACTTCCTATACCACACCTAAATGGGTCAACTATTTGATCAAAATTATTTGGATCCAAAAACCATAAATCTTTGATCTAAGTCCTTCTGCAACGGCTAGATCTTGAGGATGTAGTTAAAGATTGGAGAATAATACACTTTTCTCCCTACACTCTTCCTATGATGACAAGACATCCAATTCCTCTGATCATTTATTCGTATACACACATTCGGGTTTGGAAATGATCACTCCCTTTCCCATCTTATCATCATTATACGCATTCAAAATTTTCATAATCATCACTCTCGTTTAGTGCACTTCATCATACTAGTATGTTTTTCATTACATTGCATGGATCAACCCACTTATCCATGGTTTGGCATGATTTTATAGTTCTTTCGGAACACTTTTACTACCACATATGTGTGTTCTAATACAACATGGGATTCTCCAGCTTTCTCTCAGGTATGCATTTCTATCTACTTTATGTTACCTAGATTTCCACTCACCAACATAAAGTGGGGGAAAATGTAGTCACAAAATCATACACTTACTATTACATTTATACTGCCAAATATTTTATTTTATAAATGGATCTCACGTAAGAAAAGTATTCACTAATGACCTATCCTCTAGTCATGTCATCATCGACATTTTTCTTACACAGTCGTCAATTGTTTACATGGTTTTGTTCATCTCTTAAGGAGTTTTAGGTGTCATTATTTGGTTGTTTATCATCTCTATTCTTTCACTAGGGCACCTAGGGTAAAATTGGGGTACCCGTAGGCACCCCAGTCCTTAATTTTAGGCACTTTGGTCCTGACACCAATTGCGTATAATTTATAGTTTCAAGGTAAGTCTTTGTAATTTTCCCTTTCATTCCCCTATGTACTAGTTAGCATGTCGGGTCATTAGTGTAAAAAATTAAGCAATTGATCCCGATATAAATATAACATACTTACTATCTTATGGAATGACTATATACTATCAAGGGCTAGCTATCTACTAAGGTAAGGGACTAAATTTGGTAATCATTGCATCATACACACTGCATAGAAAGGTTTATATTCATTATATTCCATCCACCATTTGCATTTTACATCTAGCTATTGCCCCCTATATCCACGTCATTGGAGCTAGGGTACCCCACGCACACAATTGCACACATAAGCACACAGAACTACATTAGGTCTGGAATGTACTACAACACTTACTTGTAAGTCCACCATTGTGGTAGCTAAGGTTAGTCTGACCACTTCATATGCATCTTTTTTTTTAGTAATTTGATACTTTGTATGGGGTTTTGCAAGTAGATCTTCATCCCAGGTTCAAGGTGACATAAACAAAGTTACTGTGACAATCATGTAACAAGGATCGAGACATTGCAAAAATATAGAAACACTCCAAGATTTGGATCTTGAGCTATTTTGCATACCAGAGCACCCATATTGTAGACTAGGGTGCCCACAGGAGCCCTGATCCTCTTCCAGACGTCCCAGTCCAGTTTAATATTCATCTGTTATAATTTACTGGGTTGTACCATCATATTCTGCTCCATCTGCACATCATCATGTTCAGTCCAAAATTACAGTGAGGTAAGTAATTTTCAGGTTGTTACCTTATCCCTCCTATTTCAATTATATCATTTCATTTAAATATCAAATAAAATTATCTAGCATTTACATTTCAATTTGTATCAGTTCTTTCATTTGTTCTAACTATCTATATTAACTCATAAATTCCAAGTTTTAGTTAATTACCTATGTTGATACATATGGTGCACCTATTGAATGCCACCTTTTTCTCTACAATAGGTCGATGGTTTGATTATTTAAAAAAAATCATAACCAAACTGGTTTAAATATCAAGTTCTCCATTGTATAATTCAAACCACATATGTGCTTACTTGGCTAGGGAGTGTTGTAAAAAGGTACTTTTTGAGAATAAGTTGTGGGGTCTATCCCCCTATTAATTTTTTTAAGTATTGGATTTCTTTAATGTAGAACCATCAAATTTGGTGACCCACTAAATTTAAAACTCTACTAAAGGAATTAGTTACATATATAACCCGTGCTGACTTTAGCTGAAACAACCCTAACTTAGGGTCAAAAAATTTTCCTCTTGATTTTCTTTGAAATTTATTTTGAGAAAATTTTGTAAATAAAAGAGGCCAAAGTGCCCAAAAACTTTTGTTGCCTCAAATTCAATTTTTTGCACAAAGGAGCAATCTTTACTCAAAACACCATAACTTTCTTTGCACCCAACAAAAAATTGTTAAATATTTTTTGAAAAACTATAGATTTTGATATGGAACTGATGGAGCTAGTTTAGGGAGATTTTTGAAGAGATTTTTTTTCAATTTTTCAAAGGTTGAAATGAGGTTTAAAAGAAGGTATTTTTCCAAAAAAAATTACAAATTTGTAAAATTGACCATTATTTCCAAAAAAAATTATTATTGTAAATCGACCGATAGTGCCACAAATTGTAAACGTATGAAAAAACAAGCCTAAAATCAATAAAATAATTTTTTTTTTTTTTTTTTTTTTTTGGGGGGGGGGGGGGGGGGGGAGGGTGTACTGCTTTAAGGGGGAAAAGTGTTGATTTTTTACTCTTCATTATTTTTCAATGGACAAAAATAAGGCAGACAAGTTCTTTTTTCTTGATTCTCAACTTCTTCATACTAATAATTATGTTGCATGGAAAACTAAAATTCACACATAACTTGAATTCGAAGATATATGGCCCATTGTTTCTGATACATCAACAAGATCTGAAAATGATGTTGCACAAAATGTTCATTTGATCAAGAAAATAAAATAACAAAATTGATAATCTTGTTTAGTGTTTCATAATAGGTTTAACCTCATATTTGTGAGGTCATGATAGTAAAAGAAGCTTGAGATAAACTAAAAACCGTATATGGGTCGAAAAACAAGAACACAATACTTCATCTCTAGAGTCAATTATTGAACTTGAAAATGCAACCAATTGAAAAAGTTGAAATGTTTTTTTACAAGAGTGGGAACTTTACAAGCATCTCTTCAATCTTTGTAATAATTTATTGACACATCACTTATGCCAATAGTGTTGAGATTCTTTCCTCCTTCATATAAATTTTTTTTGACCATGCTAAACATAATTAATTAAACAATGAATTTTGAAAAATTGGTGAATATGTTATAACAAGAGGAATCTATTCACTCAAATACTAAAACTAAGCAATAGGAACTTGCTTCTAATTAGAAAGGAAAGAAACATGATAAGTCTATTAAACATCCTCCAAAGCAAGATAACACTCAACAAGGCCAAAAGGGCCAACAAAAATGTCCTATTTATGGTCAAAAATGACACCAGTTAAAGAATTGTTGGTACAACACATTCCAAAATGGATCGTCAAGTGGAAAGAAATGTGACAACCAACAATTAAAACAAGGCCAACAACATAATAAATAGGGATAAAATAATGGAAAGTGGAAGAAGAAACCGAATCATCAAGGAAATATAGCCAAAAAGGAAGATTAATTTGATGATGATGACTTCTTGTATACTTCATAGTCAAATGAAGTGTCCAATTCTATAAGTCAAATTTATAATGTTGACTCGAGTGCAACCCGACACATGACATGAAGGAAATATTGGTTCTTCACATTGAATAACAAACCCACAAAAAACATTATTTCTTTAGGTGATGATATATCATACAACGTTTAGGGTATTGGTTCCATTTCACTACCACTTAGAAAAGAGAGTTACAAAACTAAAGATGTTTTTTATGTCCTTGGTTTAACAAAAAAATTGTTATCCGTAATTCAATTGTTAGATCACAATCTTAAAAATTATTTTGATTGTAAAGGCAATAAAAAGATGTGCCTAATTTGAGATAAGTCATGAATCTTGAAAATTATTGCAAAATCTTCGAATGTGGGAAAAATATTTCAGTTGGATTTTGTTTAACTAGATAATCAAGCCCTTATGGCCAAAGATACAACATCGTCTCAACTATGGCATAGAATGTTTTTACATATGATTTTTTTATATCTCAACACACTCCGTCAATATGATATGGTTAGGGGTTTTCCACCTCTAAAAAAGGGTACAGATAGACTACAACAATCCGTGAGAAAATTGTAGGCATGTTCTTTATCCCAAATGGCATAATTGTGTAGGCAAATTATCCCATTTTATTTCAAAAGTTATCTTTTCATGATCTCCTTCATCTATTTTGACTTGATGTTATCCAGAAAACATATCTGTGAAAGTGTAGAATTATCTTCCAACTACTCTCTCTAGAATATCTTTAATAAATGGGGTAGGAAAAGGGTCTATGAGACACATTTCATTTAGTACATGATAGTCAACATAAATTCTTATGTTCCCATATTTCTTCATACTTATGACCATCGGGCTTACCCAATCAAATTATTTGATTGGAATAATGAGTCTAACAACAAACATTTCATCCATGTTCTCCTTAACTTTGGCAGCTATGTTTGGGTTTATCCTATATGGTTGTTTACACATTGGTTTGGATATTTCAATCAACCTGATATGCATATTTCAACCTGATATGCATATTTCCCAAGGATGGGTATAATCCTTTCATATCTTGATACCTTCTTAGAAAAAGGTCATTGTAGTCATGTTTGAGTTTTTTTATTTTTACAATTGTGGCCTTAGACCAATAATCTTGAATTGTTACAAATTTTGACACTTATTTTGTGTCAAGATTGATATTTTTGGACTTGATCGGCTCATTATACAACATGTTATCTTTATATTTCTTATCTACAAATTTCATGGAATCATAAGTAGTTTCAAAATATAGATGTTTTTGTCTACTTCTTCATCAATTTGACAAACCATCTTATGTTTTCCCTTGCACTTCCAATTTCGTTGTATCTAAACAACCTCATCTTCTTCACTAAAATCATTAATGATGTCTTATTCTTCAAAAATAAATTGAAACTCCATACATTTCTCCTTATGAATCCTTCACATTCCTTCTCCTATTATGGCCTCATTTCCAAATATTGCATTCTTGATGTTTTGCAATGATGGATTCATGTTGGGTACCTTAGATGTAAAGGATAATGTTTGCATAAATTTGGTTTTTATTCCTTACTAGATAAATGTTCCTTGATGTGTTTCATAATCCACATACCATGTGCATACCCATATTATAAGTGTATGATATAAGGTATACACCCATAATTATGATTTGAGATTTCAAGAGTCTGAGCCCCAAGCCTCTTCACATTTCTTTATATGTTCTTTTGGTTTTTTTACTTCAATATAACTTGGAAGTATTCACGTATAATTTCCATGTTCAAATATTATGCACATATCTTCACTAATTTGGTCCCATTTTTGCAAGTTTGGTTGATGGGTTTCCCACCATCTAGTTATTTTACCTCATATTATATACACAATACAATTTATTTGTGCATGTTCTGGGGGAATATATGTCTCCATTTGGCTGAAATATTCTTGGATGCTTCCACCACCTTGATAGCTCAATTTTAGAACCTAGTTTTCCTTTCTAAGTCTTCTGAAATATCTTCTCACATAATTTTGTCTTGTTTTACTTTGCATTTTCTTACTTGATTTTATGGTAACACAATCACGCCTAATTGATTCATAATACATGTGTGCCCAATTTTAACATGCCACACTAGTAGTATCTAAAACTAATGGTGCATCATCCCACTATAAGATCCCATCTTGATTTGGTTCAAAGTTATCTAATTATCCATCCCTTATGTTATATATATGTTCCAAGTCTTCATGTTCTTCAACATCTTAAACATACATCATACCTTGCTTAGGATCTATTAGAATAAACTTTCGTTGCGCGTCATTTTTAAAAATTATATAACACTTCTTAAAGCATAGATATACATTATTTTCATAGCACCATGGTCTTACAAGAAACATTGGAAATTTTTCTACTTCAGCCAAATTTATTACTTCAAAGTCTCTAAAGAACCTTACTCCTTGTATGGTAATGACACTGTGCTTCAATACTCTAGTAAGAACAACACACATATTTTTTTCCATGATAGAATTTGAGATGATGGGTGGAGCGTTAGTCTCCCCATATTATTCCATACATCCATTGTAAGAATATTAACTTTGATACCCATGTCTATAGATTCATTTTTAATGTTTCATCCATCTACGCAGACATCAACCAATATCTCCCTATCGTAATCCTCCTTTTCGAATAGCTTAATTTAATTTTTATGCATGCCCTAATTACTTTATAAGTACCTTACCACATATTTTATGAGATAACCATTGACTGAATAGGGGAATCACTCCTTCAGTATGTAGTATCCTAAAAACTTCACACAAATCATTCCTCTCCACATTTTCAAATTTATGCATCCTTTGGGATTCAATCCTAGTGCATGCTTCTTCCCTTAAGAACTCAATTTCAACTTGTATTTCGCACACCAATTATTTATTTTCTTATAGAATCTTATTTCATTTCTTTGAATCTAGGTATCTACTTCGAAAATGAGGGTTTTCACATTGAATAATCTCAATAGGTGATTTATATGCTCATGTGCATGTTGTTTCTCTTCTTGTTGTTATTTGGACCTTAGCACTTTGATTTACCTTCTACATAATTACCTTTCCTAGGTTCTCCATTAATTTTTTAACAATCTTGATCATCCCCGCACCTTTTTCACTTTTCTCCATCATAGCTACATATAGGTTGAGACAATATTCTACCTTGTGTTCTATCCCAAATACATACAAGGAATGTAGGGAAATTTCACTCCTCGACATTTTTTTTGGTTGTTGTTATTGATGTTACCATAGTTTCTTGTCTCAATCCTAGGTATCACACTTCATGAATCTGATCAATTATATACCAATTCTCTATATTATGTGTATTCACGTCGTATATCTTATAGTAGCAAGACACTTTTTTTGAGTCATTTTTTGTAGTAGTGGAAATATTTTTACATCATGCTTGTCACTGTAAATATTTCAAGCCATAAGTATTCTTTTAACATTGGGTCGAGGGAAAACATTTTTGGTATGCCCCTTCAATTCACAATTTTTGCACCATATATTATTGCACGTCTCCCTAGAACTATTCACAGGTATTTTTTATAAGTAATTTTTCATTGACGTGATATGTGCCCCCCTGAATGGTTGTATTCATGTGTCAATGTATCTAACAACTTCTATTTATAATGTTGATTCTAAATCTTTGTGCAAGTTTATGAATGTTTTGTGTGAAAGTGCACATTGAAAGGGAAAAAGTAATACTTCAACAAACCATTGGGTGTGCTAAGCTGGATGGATCTTATAAAATAAATTTGATATCAAGGTATTAAAATGTGCATCATACATGCACATACTCTCCATGAGTTTTTGCTTGACCTCCTTCAATGTCGATTTACTTTGTTGCTTAAATTCACTTATGTTGAACTCTTTTAAGAAAATAAATTTTACTTGGTCGTAGTCAAAAACCGCCTATTATGTTGTGCTTTGTATACCAAGTAAGTTCCTTATCCAACAAAGTAGTAGAAAATTGACTTGCCTTACGGTCAAGAGAAGTAATCCCCTTTGTGTGTCATATTAACTCGCACTTGTGCACCTGCTTTGTACAATTTTCAACCCCATAATATTTTGGTAAATGCACAAAAATATCATAGAAAGTATAGGGTGTTGGCACCTATTATGTAGTTATTATAACATGTTTTTATAGCCAATAGCTAGCTTGAAGTTCCTCAAAAGAATCAATTCCCTTATTTTTGCTAGTGTGTGTGCTAATTGTCACTATTTTTTGTATTCGGTAAGTACGTCTTGGTGTGGTATTTCTTGGCACAAAACTAGTTTGCACACTTATCTACACACCCCCTTGTTCCTAAGTTATTTAGGTATATCTCATTATTCTAAACCTTTGCATTTTTGGATTATTTCAAATAAACTGAATCCTCTTTGGTGTTGGTGTATTTTTTTTAATACAATTACGAATATGATATCCAATAATTCTTTTCATTTTCACTCTAATCACTTCCTTGTCACTATCTATTTCAAATAGCACTTGATCATCAATATTACGATATCCATCCGCATGAGAAAGTGTGGAAATTATAGAAAGGAGTCTTAAGATAATAATTACATCTGAATAATATTGCTCCACTTCATCCTCTTGAGTTGGCCTAGTGTGCACCTCATCGTGTTCTTGGTATGCTTCATCGCTTCATTTTCCCTCTTACCTGATCCAATGTCCCTAGTCCCCCTCAGAAGATCTTCAGTTGTATTTTCCCTTTGAACAATTATTTTTCAGCTATGTCCTTTCACAACACTTCTTAATACCACTACCTTCTTAACATTCACTCATCTAAGGAATCCATGTTGCATTCATTTCTTTACCCTTTCCCCCTTTCTATATGCACTGCTCATGTGGGTAGGAAAGTTCTCAATATCCATATTTTTTATGATCTTCTTAATTTTCAATAGGAATTGCTTCAAGTATGATCCACATGGACATAGATGAAGTTGAATTGTGCTTCATCAGGACAAGATAAATCTTGATATTGCATATTCAATGACATATTTTTGATGTATACCATTGCACCAACAATCCACATCATGCATCTAGATTGTGTCCTATTTTGTAAGTCTCTCAGTGTGTTCTCAGTTCCAAGGATACTTTCTTCCCAAATTCTAACTATTTCCATAGAAATACACCATTGACCAAACATAGAGGTTTCCAGGAAGTTCGCTAAAGTAATTCTCGTAGAGCTCATCATATAATTTCTTCTCCACCCATGTCCTTGGAGGGAAATTGGGAAAGAAATTCTCATGAATAGGAATATTTTATTTTGTAAATATTCATATATTTTATCGTACCACATCTTTGCATTATCTTGCATGAACTAGAACATTCTTCTCATGTCTCACCATCACATCTTAATAGTTATGGGTCCTGACAACGGAACCAAAATGTTGTGTGTCTGTTGGCATGTGTGATTTTGTGAGTTGTCATTGATGTAAAATCCCATTAATGAAAAAAAGGATAATAGAGGAGTGCTATAAGGTTATTGGAATTTTTATGTCATAGATATTCATGTGGTTTCATGAGTGGTTTTAGTGAGGTTGGCTTGGTCTAGCAATCTTAGTCATGTGACCTAGCTAACCTAGGTGATGGTGCATGGTGTTTTAGTTGCATGATGACTTGAGTAGCATGGTAAAATCATGGAGATCATGATTGGAGAGTTTTTAAACACTCCCATGATTTTTAGAGTGTAGGTATAGGTTAAAGACCCAGTTGGAGGAGTTCATCTAAACCTAGTATAGGTGCTTAGAGTCCAAATGAAGCATGAAGATGAGTCATAGATACATCTGAGATAATGGAGGCATGTAAGGGTGTGATATATTTTGTCTCATGTGTTTTAGGTCCTTAAGGATAGGTTTCATGATGAGGTATGAGGTTCTTCTACTATGACCTAACTTAAACTAAGCAAAACCCTAAGGGCTAGTCATGCAAATGAGATGGGATATGCATATGAAGACCTATTTGAGCTATGCCAATGATTTTAGGTGGTTAAAATGGGTGTTATAATAGTGTAAGAAAATTATCATGTCATTTTAAATAATATTTTGCAAGTTATGATTTTTTAGGTGAAATAGGGTCCAAGAAAGAGTGATTTCCAACTCGAATTGCAACTTTTGATGCTCATTGTGGATTGTGTGCTTTGCATGGGACCTTATATATTTCATATATTTTATTCTATTGAGATAATATAAATTCACAAAAATAATGAGATCATTGCATCCTCACATTTTTATGAACAAATGTTAAGAAGGTAAACTACTTTTTGCGAGTTTGAAACCCTATGTCAAGAGCGATGGAGAAGATATTCATGGTAGGTGCCTAGAATTGATTTTTATTTCTAGTATGCTGATTTGAGGTTGTAGAGGACTCTGATATATTTCTAGAAAGTTAAGATAGAAAATGTGATGATTTTTGGACCCCACTCAAACAAGAAAATTTCTAAAGAAGTTCAGTTTGAGGCAAAGTTTCCCTAAGAAAGTATGAAATAAATTGATATTTTTTTATCCTGGGATATTTATTTTATTTCCATGATGTTTTAATACCATGTTTGAGGTCCTATATGGAAATTTAAGATTTATTTATGAAGACTGGCCCTTGAGTCCAAAAAGGGTAGTTTTGAGTAGTTTTAGAGTTTGAATTAGGTAAAGGCCATCCACTTAGAGTTTGAAGTAAATGTAAGGGGTTATGAAAATGGGGTTCAGAGATATTTCCAATGGTATATGGTTTTTATCTTGATGATGAGATTTTATAGGTGAACCAACTTAGTTTATGAAGAAGAAGGTTGTTTGTTTTTAGGACAAGATTGCTCTAGCTGGAAGATGGAGGTAAAAGTATCTTGTTTTGGATTGGTTTATGCTTTCTATCCATTGGAGAGTTAATAGGGATTAATTTTTTCCATATTGAAGGAATTTATAACTCTTGAAATTTGTAGAAAGGGTGGAAACCAGTTGAATTTCTAAAAGTTCTTTCTGGGCAGCTCAGGTTGGTGAAAAAGAAAGTGAGCATGGTTTGCATGAATGGATGTTTCAGGAAATCCAAAAATAATGGATGTTATCTAAAGGTAATTTTATTTCAAATGAGTGGTTACATGCCATATTTTATATGTTCTTGGGTGATATTGAGGCCCATAGGTGAAGATTGGTTTCTAGAAACATTTGTTTTATGAAGGATATTAGCCTTCTTGTTAGTGTTATGAATAATTTGATTGGTGAAATATAATTTATGACCATGGATGATGTTTTTATGTCATGTTTAACATGTGTGAGGAATTTGGAATCTTGAATATTCATGGTGATGAATTTGGAGGTCTTTGGTGAACCACGTGAAGGTGTTTTGAACCATTTTTTGCTTGTTTGGATGTCTTGGTGCATGGCCAACCTACATGGGTCCATCTTATGAATTTGTATGAGTTAAATGTTATCTTTTTGATATTTTATTTTTTGAAATAATTTTGTATGACCTACCTATGTTGTGTTAATGAGATGAGAAGGGTACAATGTGATATTTTTGGTTCAAATTTGAACTAGCTAAGAGAGAGGGAAATTTTTTTATCTAAGTGAGAGTTTGAAAAAGGTATGAAGTCATAAAATAATAGATGAGGAAGTCTGAACGAGTTTGAGGAATTTTAGAGATATTTTTTGCAAGATTTTGAGATCAAATCAAGTCATGATAGTGTAATTTTAAGTGAGCTAGAAGGAGGTGCATTTGAAGAGGGTTTGAAGGAGTTTGGAGTTGAATCTTGTGATCACCATCAGTTAATTTTTTTTATAGAATATATTCAGTGATATTATTATAAAAATCTTATGTGATAATTCATATTCGTATAAGTATCTTATTTTGAGTAATATCAATAAGGGTTTAGGGGTTGATACTCCTTATGGGGTTGACACCTCACTAAAGAAATATCTTGTGATTATTGGAAATTGTGTGTTAGTGTTGTCATTGATATCAAGTCCATTGATGGAAAAGGGTTTCATGAGGTCATATGAGTTTTTATGAGGTGTCAGTAAAATGTTAAACATGAAGGTTGATTGGTAGTGTCAAGATTTGGTCAAGTTGATATGGTGTCTAAGTATGGTTTCAGTCATCATGTAAGAATGGATTGTCATGAGATGAGTCTTAAAGGTTTTCATGAGGTAAAAAATGGTCCATATGATGTTTCAATAGTGTTCATGATTCTGAATGTGATCACCAAGGTCATTTCATGTGATATCCTGGTTGAGTCAAATCACTTTGGGCCTATTCCTAGTCCTAGAACATGCAGAATGGGATGGAGGTATGAATTTTGGAGCTGACTAGTCCTAATAAATCATGGTATCAAAATGATGATAATTTAAATGAGGTTTATGATGATTTTTAGGTCAGTTCTAATATATTTGGTGGTGTTTCATGGTCCTTAGGAAGTAAGTGGGTGGAGAACATGAAAGATAGCATAGGTAAGTGAGATTGGTTAGAGAGTTTTAGACCTATTTGATTTATATGGTGATGATGGAATTTATATGTTGTCATGATGCTTCATGACAAGTTTCAGGTAATCATAAATAAGTAGTTTCAAGCTATGTCATTTTTGGTAAAACCGGGTTTTCCATAATGTGTTTTTGAGGTAAAATTCGACCTTTTGATGCTCATTGTGGAATGTGTACTTTTCATGGGGACCTAAACTCTTTGGCATAAAATTTTAGTTCAGTTATAAATATTTTACAAAAATAATGAGGTGGTTTGATTTTCACATTTTTATGAATGATTGTTAAGAAGATAAGTTGTTTTGAAACCCTAGCTAAACCCTAGCTCAAAATGACTTGGAGAAAAAGGAGTACACTTAGCGTGTATTGATTGGTTTTGAAAATGTGATCATTGGAGGTTTTAGAGGACTCCTCCAACTTTCCATAATTATGTATTAGTGTTTGTGACTATATGTGGGCCCCTAAAAATTTAAGTTTATGAAGACTTTCAATTTGAAGAAAAGTTTCCCAAAAAAGGTGAGGAATAAATTGACATTGTTTTATCCAGGGAGTTTTTCTAGATGCCCATGATAGTTTCAAATCATGGTTGAGTTCCAAAAGGGTAAAGTGTACCCTATTTATGAAGATGAATTTTTGGGGTAGTTTGGAGTAGTTTGGTAAAATTTAATTGTAGGAGCTACATGTGGAGTTAAGACATAATTAAAGTTTTTTTTTTTATACTGGTTCAGAGATATTTCCAATGACATATCAAACTTATTTTTTTGATGAGGGATGAATAATTTATTTCCTGTTATTTGAAGGTCAAATCTAGAAGATGCCTAGTTAAGCAGTTATAAGTTCTTCATGTTTTTTAAATGTTGATGAGTGCTTATACATCATGTATAATATTTCTCCATACTTTGGTTAATCTTGGAAGTGATTTTTTAAGTGATGGAGTAAGTTGGTCCTAAGCTTGGTTTCTAAGCCCTAGAAGCCTAAAGGAGCAGTTTTAGATATGGACCTGGTTGAAGGCCTTGCACTCAGAGGTGGAAGGAAATGTAAGATGTTATGGAAATAATATTCAAATAAATTTCCAATTATGTATGGTGTGTCTCATGATGATATTTTTTTATAGGTCATCCAACTCAGTTTGTGAAGAAGAAGGTTGGTTGTTTTTAGGACAAGATTGCTCTTGCTAGAAGATTGAGGTAGATTATGCATGTTTTGGATTGATTTATGCTTTCTATATATTGGATATTAAATAGGGGTGAATTTTTTTTCTATTGAAGTAATTTATATGTCTTTAAAGTGGAAAGGGTGCAAACCAGTTGAGTTCCTAAAATTGATTTCTAGGTAGCTTGATTTGGTGAAGAGGAAAGTTTGTGTGGTTTGCATGTATGGATGTTTCATGATCTCTAGAAAGAATGTATGTGTTCTATAGTTTAGTGTATTTCCAATGAGTGGCTACATGGAATAGTTGAGATGTTCTTGGGTGATCTTAAGGCCCAAAGGCGAAGAATGGTTACTAGAAATAACTGTTTAGTGAAGGATATGAGCCTTCTTGAGTGATTTATGAATGATTTTATTATTCCGGGATAATTTAAAACCTTGTATGGTGTTTTTATGTCATATTTGGCATGTATGAATAATTTGGGAGCTTGAATAATCATGCTGATGAGGTTTGTGGTTATTGGTGATCCTGGTGACAGGGTTTTGAGTAGTTTTTGAACTTGTCTGGTTCATTTAAGCATGGCCAACCTACGTGGGTCCATTTCAAGTGTAGTAATTAAATTTTTTTATATTTTTGATATTTTTTGGTTGATATTCTGATGATTAATGGCTTATGTCATGTTTGTGAGATGAAAAGCATATAAAATTGTTAGTTTAGTTCATTTTTGAACTAGTTGAACAAGAAGGGAAAATGTGAGATGCATGAGAGAGAAGAGGTGGTGCTAGGGAATCAAATCATATCAAATGAAGTGATAATAATTATGAGGAGAGTTATAATTCATGTATGTAATATATTTAAGCCAAGATAATTCATGAAATTGTGAGATATAACAAGCTAAAGGAATGAGGATTTGAAGGTGTGTGAGCTGAATTAGTGATTTCCATTAGTTGTGGCAGTAAAAAAATCATATATCTTCATCTTCATATTTTTGAGTTAGTGCTTGATCATATTAGGGGGTTGTAGCCTCCTTGTGGAGTGGGTGCTTCATTAAATTAAGGGTTAGTGCTCTACTAAAGTAGGGGTTGGTGCTCCTTGTGAAATTGGCGATTCACCAAATATCTTTACTTTGTGTAATATAAGTATATTTTTAGTGGGTTTTATTCCCCATGAGGGTTTTTAACTTATATATGGTGTTCATTTATCTTCTTCTTTTCTTCATGACTTGTGAATGCTTAATACACACCTAATGTGCTCATATGGTTATGAATGTTAAATGGAAAATGAAATGAAAGTAATGGTGAATGTAAGTAATTGTTTCCATGTTTCTTCTTCCCCTTAAGGGTTTCTCACTTACATTTTGTGTTCTTATGTACTCCTTTTTGTGTATGTTATTGTGGATGGTTTTTGTTTATTGTTATGATCACATTAATGCATGGTTGAATGTTAATGGTGTATGAAAGTTAATTTGAAAATTTTTAAGGGTTTTTTAAAGGATTGATTCACCCCCCCCCCCCCTCTTAGTACATTGTTATTACAAAAATTGGTATCAAAGTAGGTCCTTTTGGAGAAATTTAATCACTTGAAAGGATATCCTTAAAGCACAAAATGAAGAGTCATTAGAGTGGATATTCTTCTAGCAAGGCACCATTATTTGATGGAGTGAACTATTATTTTTGGAGTCTAAGGATGAGGACTCATATCATGTCTCTAGGGTTTGATATCTAGCAATCTGTGTTGGATGGTTATACAATTCCTGCTAGCCCTCCAACAATTGTTGCATACAAGAATAATTGTAGTGATAATTATAAGGCTATGAATGTCATCATGTGTGGATTGGTTGAACCTGAGCTTGTAAAGGTGATGCATTTCAAATCAACAAACGATATATGGGAGATTATATGAGGGAGACTCAAAGGTAAGGATAGTTAAGCTTTAAATTTTTAGAAATCAGTTTTAAGGACTAAAAATGAGTGATGATGAGCCTATTGCTACATATTTTCTTAGGGTTAACAAGGTTGTCAAAACCATGAAAGGATTAAGTGAATATGTAAAGGGAGAAGTTATTGTTCAAAAGGTTTTTAGATCTTTTGCACCTATATTTTATTCCAAAGTATCTACTATTGAAGATGATAAGGAATTGAATCTCTTGAAAATGGATTATTTATATGGAATATTGATTGCATATGAGATGAGAATTCAGAGTGATAAACTTGTCAAGAAGGAAATAGCTTTCAAGACTAAAAATAAGAAAAAAATTAAGAAGACTAAGGATGATGATATTTCCCATGAGATGGATGATGATGAGTTGTTTTTCATGGTTATTAGGAGATTAAAGGTTTTTTCTAGAAAATAAAAAGGTAAGGTTCCTTATAAATGTTTCAATTATGGTAAAGTAGGTCATTTTTATATCAAATGTCCTTATAAGCATAAAGAGGAATTTCATGATGAGCATGAGCATGATGAAAATAATGACAAGAAGGGTAATAAGTATGATAAAGGTAAAAAGGGATTCAATAAGTTTGACTATAAGAAGAAGGGAACAAGAATTTTCTACAAAAAATAAGAGGCTTTCTTATCTAATGCAAGTAGTGGCATTTCAAATTCTGAATCTGAATATGATCATGAAGATGTTGGAGATGAGGTCTTGTTTATGACCAAAGATGCTACTAAATCTATGAGTAATGCTCCTATCATTTATGGTGAATCCATACATTCTAAAGATGACGAAGAAGATGATGTTGAAGATGAATTAGTGTGTATCCAAACTAAGTTAAGGCATGTTGAAAATAAGAACAAGAATTTGAGCTATCAATTAAAAGGATATGAAGATAATATCCATGATCTAGAAGAGAAGCATTGGTCATAAATAAGAATAAATGAGATATTTGGGATGTTATAAGAAAAGGTAAAGTTTCTAGTCACAAGTTTACAAGACAAAGAGAGAAAGTGCGCAAAATTTGAAGAGGATATATAGTTTCTAAAGGAAGATTTGGTAGAGGTTGTTAAGAAGGCTAAGTCCTTTCAAATTTTTGAGAAAATTACCAAGGATCTTGATGAACTTCTTCGAAAATAGAGAACTACAGGTGATAGAGCATGTTTGAGATTCAATGATGACTTCAAAGGAAAATAGATGAAGCAAGAAGATAGTATTCCGAGCAAGGATTGTGAAGTACCAAACACCAAGGAAGGAAAGAAATATAACTCCACCAAATAAAATGTGAAAATAAATCCTATTAGGAAACCTAATCCCTCAAGGTACGAGAGATCATTTAATGGTTATTGTTTCACTTGTAATGGCCTTGGTCATAGGGCAAAGGAGTTTTGAATGTTTGATAGAGATGATCATCCTTGGAGGGATAATTGGATTGAGAAAGTAAAGAATGTAGTTTTCTTAAATTTCCATGAGAGAGGTCACATTGTTAGGTATTATTTGTATGATCCACCTAGTAAAGATGAAGGCTACAAAGATAAGAGTTCAGTTGTATTGAAAAGTTGGTCATGTTTCTAGATATTTTAATTATGATTACTCATGGAAAGTAAAGAGATGTCAAGGTATTAAAATGCAATAAATGATCTTTCAGAGTTCTAGAATGTATGACAATAGACAAGGTAGGATATGGGAGCCAAGAAGTAACAATAATGGTCCATCTAGCGCTGACATGGATGTAAGACAAGGTATGTCTCATAGTACAAACTAGAAGCAAGGAGAAAGAGGTGAATTTAAGATTTCTGAGAGGGATTCATATGTCTTCAAATCATTCTTGTATCTTCATCATGAAATAATGTGTCTCTACTAGGATTCTTAATGACATAATGATCCATATTAAGCATTGGAAGAAGGGGGGATGACTAGGAAGAAGTGTGACTACTCCAAGATTTCAAGATATGTTTTTCATAGTTTCATAGTATGATTTATGGTCTTCCTTAGTTGTTCAAGTAGTGAAAAATTTATGGTTACTATCAAAATTTCTTTGAGTTTGTACAGTTGTCTTAAAGTGAGAGTTGTCATAGTTGGACTCAATTAGGCTCCGTTCTTGAGCTCTTAATGTGTAGTTATGGCATGCATATTTATGGATCATGTAACTCAAGTGTCCTAGGGTGAGTATGTGTTGATATATGTTCAAAATAGGGTCTGCAGAGGATGAATATATGTCATCATAATCATTAAGGTCATATTCTTGGTCTATTATGTGCATGTCATCATATTTAAAGTTTCAAAGGGTATCATGTTGAGTCAATCTTAAAATATTTGTCATAAAATTTGGTGTCTAGGCCAGGTGGTATGATGAAGGTTAGAACTATCAAATATGTAAGAAGTAAAAGGTAATTATTTGAATTGAAATGATCCATGTCGATAATGTGCATAGTCACTTAATCCTATGCTATAGTCTCATATTGGTATAGTAAATCCATGGTGAATCAAAGTGGTGTAACAAGACAAGATGACAATTCCAAGTGTGTACATGCATCAAACAAAGAGTTTCAAGGTCTACATATAATACAAAGATAAGTTAAAGATATATAAGTTTGCTTCTTGAAGATGACACATGGTTATAGAAACATGAGAATACAATGCAGTTTACATGGTCATTTACATCTTGAGGTTTATACTCAGATTTTATTAAGTGTTGAGTGTGTCTCTGAAGCATAAAGAAAGTTTTTCATATCACCGTTTGAAACTAGAAGGCAATATTCATGGACCTATCATGAGTTTTCATGTAATCAAAGGTGTCACTAGAGACAAGAAGGAAGTCCTTCCCAGGATTTTAAAGGATTTGAAATGTTGATGAAATGTGTTCTAGACCTCAATTAGGCATGCTTGAGTCCTTAGATCATGATAATTTGTAAATCCTTGAAACAATGTTTAGAAAGTTTCAGGTGTACTCTTGCATCATAATGTCTACATGAAAAGTTCAATATGGTGGTTCACAGTACCACAATGATTCAAGAAGATAAGGAATATTTTTTATGAGTATTGGAGAATTATCAAAAGTATGTAAATTTCAAGAGATGTCTACAGGACTGAGTGATTGAGGACTGTAAAGGTATTGTTCAGATAAATCACAAGTTTCCAAGAAATCAAAGGTTGATTCTCACTCCTTGAATCATAAATAATGAATCATTTAGCATGAATACTCATCTTCAAAGGAGTATGAAAGTAGTATAAGACAAGAGTAAGTTTTATTAGGACTATGGAAGTAGAATTTAAGTACAATATGAGTTAGAATGAGTTTCTTAGATTATATATGTTGTGTGAGAGCACTGAAATGAGTTACTACATGTGTGGTAAGTCTAAATAACACTATTTAAGATGGTTGTGAGTCCTCAAATCATGTTGTAGAAGATACAAGAGTATGGAAATGCGTAAAAAAAGACAAGGAGTATCAAGTTAAATAGGTAAGTCTCCAAGAAAATTAGTTATGTGCCAAGACTTTGAAGAGAAGTAATATTTTGCTACAGATCTACAGATGCTTCCAAAGGTAGGGGGATTCATTAATGGTCTTGATCCAAGAGTTTTAGGTGATAATAAGGATGGAATGACATACAAATCTTCTAAAGATGTCACAATCAAGTTATGCTTACTGAGGGTGTATAGATGACCTATTCTCAGGATGTTGTAAGTAGTCTTGTTCAAAATGATGAGCTACAAGACTGTACATGAACTTTTGGGTCTAAAAATGTGTCTCTAACACAGAATTGAAAAGATGATATGGTTTGCAAGGTGTCCCTAACTTTGACTGAAGTATTATGTCTTAAATAAGGATTGTTGAATTCACAACAATGAACCAGGACCTAATTTGTGTGCTTCTTCATGGATTTGATACAGTGTGTAGAGGGATGAGTAAAGTACTATAGGACTATGAGAGTCTCTAAAGGCTTATGGGATGTAGCTAATATGGTAGAGCTACTAGAGATTCAAGCGAGGGTCTAAGAGGATATGAAGATTTTGATAAATCTTAATCAATGACAATGTATGTTTTGAATTTATGTCTTTCGTTGAGTTGAAACAACAGTTCAATGAAAAGTGTATACTTTTTGAGTCATTGTATGAGGGTCTCATGAGGTTTCCATCATGATACTATTGATAAGGTGTTTGTATGCCTTAAGAATTGTAAGAAAGATGAAAATTATCATGTTGTAGGACTGGCTTAATTTATTCATTGCACCATGTGTAGATGGTGTACCTTATCAGAGTACTGTAACATATTCTTGCTCTGAATTTTCACCTATATATCTGTGAAGTTATTCAAGGAAAAAGAAGTTTGTCTTGTCATCTATTTAGGTGTATAAGGTGATTCAAAGGATTGTGTGGCAGAGTAGCTAGTGTTTGCAATAATAATGGCTTGTGGATCAAGAAGGGAGAAATAACATCCATTAAATGCTACAAAACACTTAAATGTCACTTTAGGATAGGGGTAATGTGGATGAGTCATCTCTATGACTTATATGTAAGGTATGTGGCTTCAATTTGGCACTTTCACTTAGAGGATGATAGTTTAAGTCCAAGGGGAGCTATAAGTGAGTATGTTATACTATGATTAGGCTTCTATTGTTGGTAAAAGTTGGTTCAAAATGCACTGAAAAAAGTGTTTAGGGACCTTAGTCCTAAATATTGTGTGTGACCATTGTATGCAAGAAACAAGAAATTGGATGAGCTAGATTAGTAGAGATAAGAAATTAAGAAGGTAGGAAGGTTTTTTTATCCTTGTTTTATCATTGTTTTCATGTATTATTCCATGTGTGCTTCTACCCAGGGGGACTTCAGTGGTTTCAAACTATGTAAAGTGGTCAAATTAGGGTCAAGATGAAGGAAATTGGTTTTTATGCTAAAATGAAGATTTTTTTGTTGTTTCTACCCAAGAAGTGATCCATGAAGGTTTAAGTAAGGTGAAGAAAATGAGCTACATGTATGCACTTTTTAATTAATGTAAGAGGGGGAGAAGACTAGGTGGTTTTCCATCAATGACAAAGGGGGAGATTATTAGCATAGATGAGTTTGTGAGTTGTCAATGATGTAAAATCCCATTAATGACAAAGAGGATGATGGAGGAGTGATAGAAGGTGCTTAACAGGTTGATGTCATAGAGACTCGAGAGGTTTCATGATTGAATGAGTGGTTTCAATTATATTGGCTTGGTCTAGAAAGCCTAGCCAGGTGACTGTTAGAACAATAATATTAAGTGCATCATAATATGTAGTTTATAGTTAAATAATATAGAATAACTTATAATAGTATTATTTAAATATAAACTTTATCTTATGGGTTGGTTAATTTAATTAATCAACTAATTAAATTAGGGAGGTGTGCCCCATCACTTAATATCCAGTTATAACCCTTTGGGTTATTTAAATATGGCTTTAGGTCATATTCAAAATTACGCAAACCATTGCATTTTGGGTAAATACATGGAGTAGAAGTGAGGAGGAGTTACTGGACTGGTGGATGTAAAATTTTCTCATATAATGGATTATTCTTTTGTGGTTTTTTTACCCATTTACGGGTTTTCCACTTACATGTTGTGTCACTATGTATTTTGTTTATTTATGTTGTATATAGTTACATTTATAATATTTACTACTTTTTCTATAGTTTAAAGTTTGAAGCCTTAGAAAGTAAGGTAAGGGTTATTTAAATATTTACTGCTTTTTCTATAGTTTCAAATGTATGCACATAAACATTTTCAAGGGTAAATTAAGTAAAAAGAAAGGTTAGGAGACAAACTCTATAAGAATATGCGACTTAATCTTAATGTTATTATAACTATATATCCTATATTTTAAATTAAAATACTATAGTTTAAATAGTATATAGTTGAAAACTATATATTTTTAAAAATTAAAAGTTTAAACATTTAAAATTATAGTCATGTGGCCTTTTTTTTAGTGTTAAAAAATTATACTATGATTTTTCAAACCTATAATTATGGTGGGCCCATTTATCCTTACGCTCATATGTAAAAGGATTAATTGGTTGGGTGAAATACTTCTCGCCGGACACTCTCTAATAAGATATGAGTAAATAAAGTTGAATTTGTTTTATCTAATTTATATAGTTTTTCAATGTGCAAGGTAAAAGTAAACTTGCGGGGTAAAGCCAAGTTAAATTCAAGGTCTCCCAAGTGGAGACAACCCTCCATAGAGATAAGGTTTTGAATTTTCTATTGGCCATGTGAAAATTTATGACAAATATTATTTTGGTTTGTCTAACATGGCCCCCTTCATTTTTTTAAAATTACCTAAGTTTAAATAAACTTATGTTTTAGTTTATATTATATATTTTATATAATATACGATGGAGTTTCTTAAAAATAAAATAAAATAAATTAAATTAAAACAATTACCTCTCCTAACACATGATTGGTGTAAGAATTTATATTAGAACCCCCCTTAAGCACTCCACATTAAATATAACATATAGTTGGTTTTTATTTGCATTAATGTATGCACATGATTTTTCATATAGTTTTTATTTTTAAAAAATTAACTAAATATAACCACTTTAACATTTACATTATTTGACTATGTATGACTTGGGGATAACACATAATATGCACTAGTTAAAAAAACATATTGGTCCGCGTATAATGTGGGAAGTGCATACCCCCCCAGGGTAAATTTGATAACATGCATCAGGATGTCCAAATTCCAAGAAAAATGACTGATTCAGGATAAATGTTTAAGGATTATAAAGACTTAGTTAAATTTATTTAACATCAAAGTCTTATCTTATTATATCATTGAGGCTTGAGCATTATTGGTTGGGTTATATGGTTGAGTCTTGCATATGTGTTTAAGATACTATATTTTTAAAAACCCCCATAAAAATGTGCATGGTGTATAAAACATTTTAAAAAAAATCCTTATAATAAGCACTTAATGTGGCTTGTTATGGACCCCTTAAACACATATGATATAGTAAATTGGTGTATTATGTGGCTTATATTTATTTCATTTTATTTTTCATTAGTGTAAACTTTGTAAACATTTAACATAATACATTATTAATTTTATTTGTATAATTTTATTCAGATCAAATGGTTTACATATATTTTATAATAACATTGGCTTAAATAGGTCAAAGGTTCAAAACACATGCATTTTTTAAATGAATAATTCTTTCTTATCAAATATAAATTTTCCATAAAATTTATAAATATCAATTTTTATTATGGACCCCTTAAACACGTATGATATAGTAAATTGGTGTATTATGTGGCTTATATTTATTTCATTTTATTTTTCATTCGTGTAAACTTTGTAAACATTTAACATAATACATTATTAATTTTATTTGTATAGTTTTATTCAGATCAAATGGTTTACATATATTTTATAATAACATTTTTTTTCTCTAAGTATTAGAAAAATGTTTTTTTTGAAAATCGATGTTAAGGATATTCTTAAATAAATTATGTCACTTAGCATGGAAGGCATGCAATTATTATTAGTTTCACCTTTATAAATAAATCCTTGACAATGTGTTCTTCCTAGTCTAGTTTCGTTGTTTGCACAAAGCCTTTTTATAACAAGAAAATATAGGAGCAAATTTACAGTGAAGTTCCAAAAACAACACTAGGAAGACTCGAACTTGTAACCACCCAGGTGAATGGTGAGTTCGTATGCCACATAGGCAAGTGAGCTAGTTAGTTCTAGCATGCTTTGAAAGATGATTGGCATATGTTAATAAAGTAACTCATCGGATAGCTCGGCCGAGGTGAACATAATAGGAGTTTAGACTCCATAATTTTTTTTATATAGTATATTTTTTTGAGAAATGTAATATTGTTAATATTTTACTAGAATGAAAATTTATTTTGATAATTAATGAGTTCTAGTTTCTTTACGAAATAAGAGGTTATATTCACAACACGACAAGTAAGTCATTTTTTTCCAAACTAAAAAATTTCACTTACTTTTCAAATTATTTTTTGATATCATACTAACACATTCATGTATAGATTATCAAAATTGACAAGACATCCTTTTTTGGTGTAAATTGATCTCTTTTTTTTTATTGTGAGGATTAAACGACGACATGGAATTTATATTAAACTCTTTTATCATCCTCATTCATTATTTAATTTTATTTACACAAAAAAGGGGTCTAATCAATTTTTCAAATTGAAGATGATGAGAATAATCATAGTGCTAATATAATAGCTTTATAAATTACTTCTAAATGAAAAGTATACCTGTTATTTTATATATTGTTGAAAAAGGAGTTAATTTTCATTTATAATTAACTTAGATGGGTTAGTAAAAATGAACTAGAAGTAACTACAAATGAAAATAGACAAAAAAAAAGGCTTATATATGCTTTAAAAAATTTCTTTGTTTTTTTATAGTTTATTTAAAAATAGAACTGTTGTTCATTTTTTGGCATGAAAAACTGATCATATATAACATGTCTAAATTTAAATTTACCACCTATGAAATGTATGTAAGGTTGATTACATGTCATCTTTTGAAGAAAACTCCATAAGAGGTGTCCACAATTAGTGGATTATGTTTTCAGTGAATACTATGATTATTCCTGAATGATTTGATTATTTGTTTAGATATGTTATCTATCAAGTCTTATCTCATTTGTAATTGGAATAAGATAATGGAGATATATTTGTTTTTATAAAACATTTATTATTATGCAAAACTAAAATGTTATTATATGCATATCAAATGACACTTTGGGATGCCCTTGCGTTTGTATTGGAGAAGTCCAATATTTATTGCATTTAATATATATTTTACAAGAGTAATATGTTGAATTTTTTATTCTAACATGGTTAGTTGTTAAGCATGTTGTTATGTTAGTTGTTATACAACTAGTGTTTAACTTTTGTAGATGGTAAAAAATGAAATCAATAATTATTTATATTTATATGCTTATTATGATGTCTATATGGATATTGTGACTCTAACCATGTTGATGTTGTGTTAGATATATATTGGATATGTTTTCAATTTTTTTTGGTGTGAGAACTATTACTTGGAACAACTAAAGAAACCAACAGTCTCCATTTCTTCTATTGAGGTAGAGAAGTACAATGGAAGAAGCAAAGAAGCCATGTGGCTGAAGTGGATGTTGGAAGAGATACACATGGAAGTTGAAGGAAGTATTCCTATTCTATGTGGTGGTTAGAGTGGTCTTACTCTTGATAAAGAATCCAGTTCAACATCAAAGAATGAAGCATATTGAATTTCATATGTGTGTTATCTGAGAGATGGTTCTCTGCGGTGATAGAGATCTCCATTTCTTCCAAACTAAAGATTATATTGCAAATATGTTTACAAGCCATTGTATGCTGTAAAATATTGTAAGTGTGTGTAATGCTTGGCCTTTCATAGTTTCCATTGAGGGGGAATATGCATACAATTTCACCTTCTAATGGACGTCCGGTTGTTGACTCCTCCTCTATACTTCTATTCTAGTTTTAAAGCATTGTAAAAGATCTTGTATGATCTAAAGTAAACTAATACAATTTATGGAAAATATAGTCCAGTGTGTGCATCTATTTGTAAAGGATTTCCTTGTGTTATAAAAGGCTCCTAGAGATGCGGTATAAGAATATTTCCATGAGAAACGGTGATATGTAGTCTCACAAATAATTCTTAGCCTAAATTATATGTCTGATTTATGGATTTCAAATCCTTTTGTACCAAAAGGTAAGTTGAGCATGATGAAGGTGTTATAATTCCTTCAAAAAGTACATGTGCTAGCCTAAACCTTTAGGGTTTATGGATTTGTAAATCTTGTTGTACAAACAGATAATGTTGGCATATGGATCCCACTTAATATTAAGGAGAAGTGTTAGAACAATAATATTAAGTTCATCATAATATTTAGTTTATATTTAAATAATATAAAATAACTTATATTATTATTATTTAAACATAAACTTTATCTTAGTGGTTGGTTAATTTAATTAATCAACTAATTAAATCGAGGAGGTGTGCCCTGACACTTAATATGGTTATAACCCTTTAGGTTATTTAAATATGGATTTATTTCATATTCAAAATCACGTGAATCATTGGATTCCAGGTAAATATATGGAGTATAAGTGAGGAGGAGTTACTAGACTAGTGGATGTAAAAGTTTCTCATATAGTGGATTATTCTTCCGTGGTTTTTTACCCATTTATGGGTTTTCCACGTTACATATTGTGTCACTGTGTATTTTGTGTTATCTTGTTATTTACATGCATTTATGTTTTTTATAGTTACCTTTATAATGTTTAACTTCACACTTAATTAAATCTGTTAATATACTTTCCACCACTCATCCTGACAATGACCTAGCTAGCCTAAGTGATGGTGTATGGTGTTTTAAGTTGCATGATGACTTGAGGAACATGGTAGAATCATGGAGAGAATTATTAGAGAGTTTTTAGACACTCACATGAGTTTCAGAGTGTAGGTACAGGTTGAAGACCTAGTTCTAGAAGCTCATCTAGACCTAGTCTAGGTGCTTGGAGGCCAAATGAAGCATGAAAATGAGTTGTAGAGCCATGTGAGTTCATGGAGGAATTAAATGGTGTGATACATGTTGTATTAGGAATTTTAATTCCTTTTCGATAGGTTTCATGATGAGGTATTAGGTTCTTCTACTATGACCTAACTTAAACCATACAAAACCCTAAGGGCTAGTCATGCAAATTGTTGACTTTTAATCCACCTTGCTCATTTTTATGAATACTCCTTGCAAAAAACATGTTTCTTAAAGTTTTGATGTAAGACCCTTTTAATTTTTTACATTTTAAAGGTTGAGTTCCATTTTGAAATTTTTTTACATTTCAAAGGTTGAGTTCCATTTTGCACTTTTATGCATTTTAGAGGTTGAGTTCCGTTTTACACTTTTATTCATTTTATAGGTTAAGTTCCATTTTACACTTTTATGCATATTGGAGGTGTTGGCTCCTAAAAATGCTTCCCCAGAGGGGGAAGGGGGCTCTGAGGAGAAGAGGTCAGGTAATGAGGGGAAATCCACAAGGTTCATCATTTTGTAGCCAAGGGTGAGGTCTCCCTCTAGTTGCTTGACTACCCATCCTGACAGGGGTGATAGGGAGGAACCTGGACAAAGGGTGTGGTTGTGATCCCCGTTTCTTTTGAATTTTCCCAAGTCAAGGTGAGAGGACCCGAGAGTGTGGTCATGAAAGTATGGAGGTTATGCTGTGGAGTCAGATCGGTACTCCAGAAACACCAAGAGAGGTAGATTAAGGTTGGGTGTAGCCACTAGATGTAACACTCACTTGATTGAGTGGTCACGAAGCGCTACAAACACCTAAGGACCCGATGCAGACCGCAGAGGGAAGCCAAACATCCAACCCTAAATTCTATGTCTTGAAAAAGTGATGATTAAATTAATAACAAAGGACTTCAAATTGGATACTATAACAACATGGTTATGTCAAGTTTATAACGTGTTCTTTAGGCGGGTCATGGTTTTGTTACAGAGTTATATGAGTTTTAAACGGAGATGAAGGGAACTTCTACAAAGTGGAAAAGAAAAGAAAGGGGAGAGGAGCCATGAAGGAGAATAATAATAAACAAGAAAACTAATATCTTGACCATGGTCTGTTCACATCTCAACATAGATTCAGGTGAAGAAAGTTAATGAATCTAGCAAAAAATAGAATTGCATGCGAGAAAGCTCCAATAAAATCAATCTTTAAACTCCTTATAATCCAACTTAGTACACTAAGGAAAGATTATTGTATATGAAATCATGCTCAAATGGTCTAGATCAAGGGACACCCAAGAAATTACCAATTATACCTCCAAATTCTACTCATTCCACAGGGATATTTTTACAGATCTAAGAAAAAAGGGTTTTTAGGTACCCCCAGAAAACAACAGATGCTTACAACTTTCCTAGATGAGATCTGAGCGAGCACAGGATATCTTCAAAGTATGAGCATAGTCATGACCCACAAAGTATTTTAATGTAAAATACACTTCATTTCAACCCAACATCACTTTGAGACAAAGAGAGAAAATAAAATATCATGATTCCAAACACATTCATCAAATATAACCATTAAACATATGAAAAGACAAGGGAAACATGTATTAATGCTCTCAAATTCTGTTAATGATTGTACAATATGCAATCATCTTAACACAAATTCTTGCTAACTAGTTTACACATATAAAACCATCATCACGACAAGTTCTCGTTCCATGGTTCATTATGCTAATTTTTTGTCCCCCTTTTGCATAGAAAATCCCTCCCCTTTTAAAAACCACCTTCCTCTACATATATAAAAAATCATCTTATCTTCTTAGGGATTCAAGGCATATTCCTCAGATATACAGACTAACTATCACTATTTTTAAATTCTTTGAGCCACCATGAAAACATAAACTATTATTCTCAAATGGCCACCCGTTGTGCCAATTTCCATTGTATCATATGTACGCCATTTGATGACATAGGTAGATATATTCTAGGTCATATCACATTTAGTCATTAAAAAAATTCCACATATATAAAATCATGATGTGGCTAGACAAGTTAATGTGATGAGACATTCTCAAATTTTGTGGGCAGTTAATTCTTCTCCGGTGACACGCTCCTCATAAACAATTTTCATAAATTCATTTAAATTTCACATGTACAAAGAAATTGAAAATTGATATGGCATTAATAATGTAATGATTTTTTTTCCACATCAATGCCACCACCATGCATATTTAAGTAGTCCATTCACTCATTTCCTTCGTCACCTATCCAGTCCTAAGTTCTCTGTAGATTTTCCAGAACTGTCTCCTTCCCTGCCCACTAAATTTCTTCAAAATTCCTAGTGAATGGCTTCACCTTCACTCAGACCAAATCCTCAAGGGGAGGAGTTGGCCCATATAGGCCATTTTTTTCAACTTTAAGGGCTTAATGAGGCCCTAATTTTCCAATTCTTTAGTGTTCTAAATGTGAAGGAAAATCCCCAAGATTGGTTTCAACATCCTACCCTAGTTTTATCCTTTATAAATCACCTGGACAAAACGTGTCCCTCTTTTCCTATCTTTCAAACCCTGTACTTTCATCTGGTTCACCCAGAGTTTCAGCTGAATCTTGAGGAACTAAGGAATTACTAGACTCACTACTTCCCATGTGTCTATGAAAACCACTAGCATATGATGAGATCTTACTATGCTCCCTCCCTTCTAGATACAATGCTCTAGTTTTCTACTCAAAACCAAGGGGGAATCACCTGTCATTAGGAGGTCATACTAGCAGATTGGAGTAGTAATTGACTACTTTAGAGTCTCCCATGGAAGAGGTTCATGTCATGGTTGAGCTATATATGGTCTCCTCTCAAAAATTCCATGCCCTTCTTGGTGTCTCAACTGGTTGAGTTACGCCCAATTCTGAGGCTTTCCCAAATAGAGGTCAACCCCCCAAATCAAATTATAGAAGTCGAATCATTTTTTTTTAATGGGAAAACACACTTGAGTAGAAGAGGGATCTATTGGAAATCTTGAATGGGATGAGAATAAACATTGTTGTGTCATGTTAAAAGGGGATGTCCAAGGGCCTGGTAGGGACCATTCAATTTGTGTTTGGTGCCGAGGATCATGATGACTTTATCAGGTGCTGAGAGCATCTTTTGAAGGGTTTTCCCTACATTCCTGATGGGATGGAGACCTGAACTTACTGCCACCATGTAAATGCACTCATAATATGTATTTAGTTGGATTTATTTTTTTTGAACAATATTATATACCGAAGGGTTGGGGCCCCATAAATAGAATCACCATTTTATTATTGTATAATTTTCCTCAAATTTTCCTTCTGTGCATGTGTAACTATCATTCAATCAAACATCCGCTTGCATTTTCTGTTTTCTCTTTTCGATCATTAAGAACACCTTCAAAGAAAATTTTCAATTTCTTTTCATGTCTCAATATCTCGCGCTTAACTGCACATATCATGGGAAAGATAAAACGGTCATAAATACTCTACTCATCCTTATAAGTTATGTACCATCAAGCCTTCATTTATTATCTATTTCACATGAATAGGCCAGGTCCAAGAAAAATCTTTGCATAAGTGAGCTGAGCCCAGGAGTGTAACTTATTCAAAATGACCAATCAAAGGGATCGTCTCAGGAACTGGGGGAAAGGGTTCCACATAAACCATCTCCAGAGATATCAAGCCTCTGGGATTTGGGGTAAAAAATATACTTATTACCCTTGTGTTCTTACCAAGCATACCTGAGATCCCACTTTCACATTACCTAATCAGCTTATGAAAATTATCCCCATATTGTTCCATATTTTCAAACAAATCTACTAATAATCCAAAAAAAGGCCGAACACATGGCAGACTGGTACCAACATCGGCTCCTACTTGGGGATGGACTCCCCCTGCGGGTGTCCAAAGAATACCATAATCAAAAGATCAGTTTCCTATCCATTGGGTAAAGGAGTCAACAGATGATTTCCAAAAATTCAAATAATTAATGAGAGAGCAACAAAACAACAACAAAAAACAACCAAAAACCACTAGAAGAACAAAGCAAACCATTATACATTGTAAAAGTGAGCCACCGGGGTCCAAGGAACCGGTAAGGATCCATCACATTCCACCAAGATCCCATACAATACACCTATGTCTCATCCACACACATAGGTTACCATATTGCCCTTCAAAAGTAATGATCACAATCCCTTCAACTGAAATACTAATCATCAACTAGTTTTCATCATCTAAGAACTCCTCATTGTGTAGAAAAGAGCCTAAGTCCTCATTCAAATCCATAAGTCTGCTCTACCCTCTAGGGGTTCCTTTGTCATATGTAGTTGCCTCCCCACAGCACACCATACAATGCATCAAATCAATGATCCACATGTGTTCCCCAAGATGTTTGATGAAATTCTCCTTCTCCAAAGTAGACAAGTCCCCATTCATCCAATTTTTTATGAAACCGACATATATGTCAATAAAACAATCAACAGACACACACACATGTCTACATCTGTCATACCTGTCATTGAATAAAATAATTTATTTTCTCTATTACACTTCTCCCAACATGTGGGGGGTTGGTACTGAACCCTTTAAACATCTTAGTATCACCATCCTCTATTATTAAAAGAAAATTACTAACCTTATGGCCTTCATTGACTGATACCGTACCATTTTTGTGTAAGTGACTCTTCTTTTTAATCAAGGTCATGATAGTATCCTTGAAACAGTGCGAGGAATCCAACTTATCATCACTCACACCCTCTAGATGGCCTTTTGGAAACTTGTGCAGTAGTCTAATATGTCTCTCATGTTTTACTATTATATCAAGCAACATGCATCTCTCTTCCATCGAGGGGACAATTCTATTGTATTTGGGAATCATTCCATTCATTATTAGGACAGTATAATAATTAAAATAAATTCCACTTACGTTTGAAACAAATGCATCTAAATCTCTAGTTAACTCCCAACATACCCTAGAGAGAATATCCAAAAACTCACTAGTTGTATGGGAAAGTATGAGGTCAGTAGAAGACTTCCTCCCACACCTCTTCAAGGATCCATGTAATAGATATTTTTCCTCAGTTCTTAATATTTTATTTTCTAAGTCAGGAACATTATCTCCAATAAAAGTTGTATGGAGCATAAAGCACTCATTACACCAGACTCAATCTGATTACCATGATTAATACAATCATTCATCAATATCTCACTAACTGGAACTTGTCCTGCCATATTGTTTTCTTCACTCTTGAAACCCATGAACCTTCATACTTCATCTAGATATAGGGAATTTTCATCACATTCACAAAAGAATGAAGCAGGACCATCACTGAAATGCTCAATAAATAAGGTTACCATCTCTGCCTATGAATGAGTAGAGATCTTGTTGGTTTGAAAATATGTCACTTAGGTAGATTTATGGATAGATGAGCCAACAGTGTGCAGGGCATAGCCCCTCTTTGAGTCAACAAATCGAAACTGGTTTATTGCTATTCTACCTGCAGGAATCTGTGTAAGTCCTACAATATTCTACCTTCGGGGGTTTGAGATCTCATCCCAGTAGGGGTGTTTCCGACTGCGGAAAGAAAGGAATGAAAGAGAGGATGAAGAAAGATCAGGTCCGAAGGGAGAAAAGAAATGAATTCCAAAGCAGAAAGGTCAGAGGGTTTATGTTTTGGGATTGGTAGTAAACAGAGCCAAACCTACTTGCATAAATGAATAAAGCAATACTGATGAATAAATGACAAAAAAGTAGAGATAGATTCAACAGAACAAATGCATAGATCTGACATAAGAAAGATCAGATGCCCTTAACACACATTTTCAACACAAAGTCTTAATATTTGCATTAATATCTTCTTCTGTTACAAAAAGTACAAAGCCTTTTCTTCTCACTTTTATTTTTCATCTAAAAGATATCCACCCCTGAATACAACAAGTATTCAAGTATTTATAGAAGAAGGAGAAGAAGGGAAACAAAAAGGAACCAACCACCTAATTACAAAAATATCTTACAATAGATTACAAAGACATGTGTTGACTTTTGACAACTTGGTGGATGACATCATCCCATGGTGCAACATGGATGATGTCATCATTTGTGTCAACACACTTTAAATATTTTACAAGGAGAAAGTTGGGAAGAAAGAAACTATTCGTCGTCGTCCCGCAGCTGGAAGGGGGTATCCTGCTTTTGCTGCTCGGGCGACAAGATGTGGAACTAGGCACGGTACTCCATGAACTTGCTGATCATGGGTTGGAGTTGATCCTCGGAAGGATCCTTGTGTTGATCGCTGATAGCTTCGCAAGTCTCCTACTCGTCTGTGGTCTTTTCTGGGAGTTTTGAATAATCATTCTCTACCTCTATCAGGTACCCGATGAAGTCACGACACGCCAACAGGTTGTTGATGGATTCGGTGTCGAACGTGACCTCTGGCCCCAGTCCCTGTGAAACGATCTCCTTGAAGATCTGAATAGTTTCCCCAACCTTTCTTAAGGTGAAAGAAGAGGTGAGCAAGCCTGGAGACATCCTTAGGACAATCTGTTCCATTTGATGCATTGCATCAAGGGCTTCCTCTTTTACTTTTTCGATCTTCTCCAGGATGAACTCTAGCTGATCCACCCGATAATCTAGAGTAGAAAGGATTTTATTGAGGGCTCTTGGGTGTCCAAAGACGCCGAACTTGACCAGATCATCAACTGAATAGTTGAGCATTTTCTGAAAGGTCTCGTGTTGCATCCTGGCATGATCAAGCTCTTTGAAGATGGTTCCTGCTATCGCCTAGAGTTATCTATTCAACCGATTGATATTCTGATATAACCCGGTGAACTTAGCAATTACTCCTTCGCTTTCCTTGAGGATTTGACTTCTCCAGGTGGAAAATTCCATGCCCCGCTCGCCGATTTTAACATATTCATTGATTTTATCCTGACTCAGAGGCTCAAGAGTTTCGGTGGCATTTGTGGGAGGTGCACTGCCCATTTTCTGCAAGGCGTGGAGAAGAAGTTTACTTTGCTCCTTTAGCAGCCTTTTCTCTTCCTTTGCTTCTTGAAGTTTCTTGCAAAGGGTGTCAACTGTAGATAGGGCCTCTCCTTGCAGGCTTTCTGAAGATGTCCCCATTGTGACTTGAGTCACTGTTGTAATCTGTTGAAAGACAGATCCTTCTTATCCTTCAAAGGATTGGGGTATGTAATCTCCATCACTCTCTCCCCTGATGCACTATGAGAGAAGCGGGTTATCAGATTTTGCTTCTTGGCCCCTTTTGATGGGATTATGGAGAAGTCCATCAGTGCGATGGGAACTTTCCTCTTCTGTTGGCTTAGGTGCTGGGAGATCCAGGTTGGACTTGTGGGAGAAGGACTAAAAACAAAGAATGGGGCACCTATAGTAGTAGAAGGGAAAAACGTGGAGACACTTAGAGGCGGCATAGAGAGGGAAGCCAAGGAATTTCTTGCATAGGAGGAAGAGATACTGCAGGGGAGGAAGACATAGGAATGGAAGGGAGCTCAAAGATGAGGGAAGAAATGGAGGGGGACAACTCCATGAGAGAAGAGAAGATGGATGAGGAAGAAGGGGAAATAGTAGAAGATGGGGGAGAGGACACAACTAAAGGAATGGTCGCTTGGGTCACTCGAGGAGGGGAAGTAGGAGAGGGAGAAGGGACAGAAGGGACCTCAATAGTTACATTTTTCGCCACATACTGAGTGGATGTGCCTATCGAAATCATCTTCCGTTGCTTCTTTTTCTGAGCTTTTCCAAGATTACAACCTGTTCTTGTGAAGCAGAAGGAGGGCTTTTAGGGGCTTCCTCTTGGGTGGAGCCGGATTCATCCTCTTTGCCTTTACCCTTGCCCTTTGGTAGTTATTTTTCCCGAGGAGGTGCATTTCCTAACGGAGATGTGGTGAAGTCAACTCCGAGGTAGATGAGACCGTTCATTCTGCACCAATGCTTTGTTCTTCGCAGAGTTTCTTTAACCCTTTCTTCTATCGTTTGGGGTTCTTTGGTCCTGTCAATCGCAGTAAACGGCTAGTCATCTCCACCTGTATCAAGATACACTTGATCAACTTCTTGCTCAGTAGTTTGATAGCCTTTTGGGACGATGGCCACACCATACTAGATGATTTTCACCAAGGCTAAGTAGGAATGATCCTTCCTCCTGAGCTCGACCTCATAATATATGTCGATATAAATGTCTTCGATCTGAGGGATGTGGATTGGATTGAGCTTGGCCCTGGGGAGACAATTCCTTAGGTCGAAGGTGGGCCTGGCTAGGAAGTTGTGCTTTAGATTCAACAATTCCAACTCTGCAAGCATCTCTTGGGCTTTGTGATGTGAAACACAAGTATACCTGCCCACTATATGGGGGAAAGGAGTTCCACCCTTCTTCCTCTTTAAGCACTTCTCCTGGTAGGTAATGAGTTGTCTTGATAGCTCCAACAGGATTAGCTTGGGACCGGCATACCTTGGCAATTTGGTTGGTTTTCCCAAGAAGTTGGCTGCCCTTAGGTAGGTGAAGGTAGGGAATTACATGAACAAGGCTCCCCACTTTTCTGTCACTATCACAATGCTCTTGGTCATATGACTGTGAGTCATGTTTGGCCTCAAAAGACAAATGACGTCATAGAAGAAGGCGTCATTGATCTTTGTAAATTGTGGAATACTGTTTTCCAGCTTTATCTCTAGATAGTAATCATATATTATAACCTGGGGCCAAACCCTGCACCGCATCAAAGCTGGATAGTCTCTTTCTGAGGCCACGACATAGACTACATAGGAGTTCATATAGAACCTCCCCATTTCGGTAAATTATTGGAGCTTCTTAGATATTTTGTTGTTTATGATCTCTGCCCACTCAAAGCGTTGATTGGGCACATTTTTATTCATTTTTTCTAAGTACCTCAACATCCACTTGTGAAAGTAATGGGCATCAGGAAGCCTAAACACTCTGCTCAAGGAACGTGATCGTATCACTAAGTTCCTCTGAAAAGTGACGCGATGAATGACTTGTGGCCACCTGGTCACCACCTTTTTGTTCTTTAGGTATACTTTGTTCATCAACTGCATACACTGATCCTCATTGTCATCCCATGCCTTGATGTAATCTTCCTAGCTTATGGCCACAAAGTGCCGGTGGTGAGGAATGCCGAGCATTATTTCAAAGTGTCGGGTAGTGAGGTTGATTATGACCTTTCCCTTCTCATTTATGACACACCTGGTGTCTTTATTGTAGCAGCGGGCCACCACCATCATAAATTCATTGTTCACGGCACTAACTGGGATCCCACCAGCAAAATGTAGCGCACTGCCCATCAGTTTGTCCATCCATGGACTTTTTGTGACCCTCTGAGTTCTGGCCCAGAAATCCTCCATGTCAATATGACCTAGTTCTGAGTCTCTGATGTCTAGGTCACACTTTTCTTGGGATTCAGGTATCCTGACCCTCTGATACTTGTACTTCGTTTCTTCTTCTGTGAGCTTGGCTTTACCCTTAGACTTGGTCAATTTCTTTCTTGATGTTGACATATGTAACTCTGAACTCAGTTGCTGATCTGCAAGAAGAAGAAGTGAAACCCAACGCAAGAAAGTCATATTAGTTGTTTGATCTTCCATTAAAGCATTGACAAAATGAAGAGTTAGTGATTTTAAGGCCTCAGGGTGCAGGGCACATGAATACTGCAGATTATAGGGATAAATAGTATGGCACATAGAAAAAGGCTGCTGCAAGGGATAAATTAGCACAAAAGGGCGCATGGCACATAGATACTATAGGTTACATTTTTTTTGTTGTAAGTAGAATTGTGCCTGTGCCATGCGTATGCATTTTATAAAGGGCACTGATATTTTTCATGTTACATGGGTGCAGGATGCGCCAAAGGGCACAGATTTAATGCATGTAACATCATTTTTTCATGCGCCACAGGAGAACTTGGCGATGTGCATGGAAGGTTTGCATAACATGATGTTGTTTGTGACAATGGATGCACCCACGCCGTTTACAGTTTTGCACTTGGCGCAGATTTAGTTAGTGTTACATAGATGCAGGGTGCGCCAATGGTGCAAGTTTTAACGATGCAACATATGAGTTTGGTGTGCCAAGTAGGGCACAGGGAAAGCGGTTGCAACAAGCAAAAGAAGTGCGCCTTGAGGGCACAACTATTCTTTATGTAACAGGCAGGGGATATGCACACTTGGCGCGACTGTATATTATGTTGCAGGGGTAACAGATGCGCCAAAAGAGGAAAAATTACGGTCTTTCTTTGAAGCTTTGATTCTTTCTCTGAGGTGTTCACATGTTGGTAAGCTTATTTTTAAGGTATCTTTATGTGACGAAGAAGCTAAAAATAAGGAGTTCCAAGCCATATTTTCAAAACAGAGTACCCTTTATCAGCAGATCTGGAAAGAGGGGGAAATGCATGGACAAGAATGGAAAAAACAGCAAGGTAGGGGGGGAAGTCATGGTTTCACGGCCAGGTAGTTGAGTTCATGCTTTGATAGATCTTTCTAATCACACAAAAAAGCAGCCAAAACACACAAAAGCACAAAGGACCTCTTACCAGGATTATATAATGGAGAAATGTGAAACCGGGTCCACGACGTGATTCAAAAATGACAGGGCAGGTGCACTGACAGGTACGGATAGAAAATCACGTGATTCTGACGGATGAAAATGATAGTGTAGATGCACCTATATATATAGGTGAGGTGGTAATAAATGCGCCACCCAATTTTTCAAGTGGCGCATGAAAAGTTGTGTCGACACAAGAAAGCATGCACCCTTTGGCACATAAAAATACCTATCAACATGAAGTTATGTGTGCCTTTGGCGCACCAAAAGTGATGTCGACACAAGAATATGTGTGCCCTTGGCGTACCAAAAAGTGGTGCAACAAAAGTTTTGTTGACATGAAGGCGCATGCGCCTTGGCGCATGTAAGAAAGGCGCAACATAGTGAGGTGCATCAAAACACCTGTTGACACTTCAAACCATGTGGAAAAGGATTTAAAGGGGGTGTACCTAAACTTGATGTTGCATAGACATTATGTGTGCCCGACCAAGAAGACCAAAAAAGGTTAAGTTCGGAAAACTAGATTTCTCGAGAAGGGATTTTTGCAACGTTCCAAATGCAAGGAGTCCCTGACGAGGGACCAGATCAAATTTTTGGTAGGGTTATCTGTAAAATTGCCCTGGCCAATTTTACGGGATAACAACTGGCTCTTTCTAGGGACTATCCCTGAGAAAACCTCAGGGGTAGAGAATCCCAGATCTCAGGTGCCTATCCATTAGGTAACATAGTCAAAAACAAGGGAGACCGGAAAGGGAAACACACAACCAACAAAAGAAAAAACATGAAAAAAGAAAGCTATACAAAGAAGAGAGCAAGCTCGACTTCACTGAATATTTTCAGATGTTGCCCACTATAGGGAAGCAGGAGATCAGTTCCATCCAGATACGAGAGATAGAAACTATTCTCTCCGTTGAGCTACTTGATCTTGAAGGGCCCTCTCCATAGGGAATCAAACTTTCCGTGCATGCCCTTTGGCTCTCTTCATTTGTCCCACAAAAGGACGAGGTCTCCCACCTGGAAATTTCTTTTCTTAGCTTTTTTATCGAACAATCTTTTGACCTGATTCTGATGTTCGGTGATCTTATCGACCAACCTTACTCTCTTTTCTTCGAGATTTGCTAGATACATGATCCTCTTTTCAAGGGAATTTTGAAAAGTCTCATCTTCAATTGTCCGTGCCAAGCGTAGAGCAGGGAGTTTAGTGGAAATGGGAAGCTCAGCATTGGTGCCATATAACACTTGAAAAGGTGACATACCAAGAGATCTCTTGGGAGTAATGTGATCTACCCACAAAGCATTGTATAAGGACTTGTGCCACATTCGTTGACCATTTCCCTGAGGGTAATAATCCGAGGCGTGAGCTAAGGTTATTCTGTATTCATAGAAAAAACTAATAACTTCCTGTGAAGAAAAGTTAGAAGCATTATCAGCAACAATCTTGTTTGGAACGCCAAACCTGACAATGATATTTTCTTTGATAAAACTACAAACAACCTCGGAAGTGGCATATTTGACAGGTATGGCTTCCACCCATTTGGTGAAGTAATTTGTTGCTGTTAGGACATAACTATGTCTAGCACTTGATTGGGGATTGAGTGTGCCGATAAAATCAATTCCCCACTTCTTGAATGGTTTGTCGATAACGATTGGCCTGAGGGGAAAAACAGCTAGCTTGTGCTTGCCGACGAACTGTTGGCAAGGCTCACACTTTGCTACCTAGGTAGCTGTATCTTAGAAAACCGTCGGCCAATAGTACCTGGCCCAGATGATCTTGCGTGCTGTCATAGAAGAGGAGAAATGGCCCCCATAGGCTGAATTATGAAACTTTCAAGTAACTTCACCTGCTGTGGCTTGTCAACACATCGCAAGAAGACGCCATCTATCCCTGTGTTTGTACAAACCGTCATCCCAGATGACATATTTGGCTGCTCTGAGCTTTATAGTGCACTTCTCCTTTGCAGTTAGGTGAGCTGGGCATTCACCATTGGTGAGGAAGAAAGCAATATCAGAATACCACTCATCACTGGTTGCGACAAATAGGACCATAGGCAGCGAATTGGGTCTCTCCAACTGGCTTTGTGCTTCATTGGTACAATCATCCTTTTCTCCGAAAACTTCTAACCCTTGGTTTTTGGCCATAAGTTGACATAAGCCTTTGCCTCTTACTAACTTGGTTGGTTTTATATCTAGATTGTACTCCTGGACCTTTACAATCCAATTTCCTCGCAAGCTTCCTAACTCCTGTTGAGTTAAAATCGACTTGACTGCCATGTCAGGGACTAGCACCACTGTATGAGAGTTTAAAATGTAATACCTGAAGTTTCTGACTGCTTTGACAACGGAAAAGACATGCTTTTCCAACTGAGACATTTTTAATTCATGAGGCTTGAGGGGAGAGCTCATGAACGCAATTGGGGACTCAACATTCTCAGAATTCTTTTGCATCAAGATGGCAAATACAGTATGCTCAGATGCATAGCTATACATGATAAAATCCTTGGAGAAATTGAGACATACCAGGACTGGTACGTGAGCGACATAAGCTTTTATTTATTCGAACCACCTCTTCCCTTCTTCACTCCATTGGAAATTTGGTGACCCTTTCATCATTTCTAATATATGACGAGTCTTTTTAGCAAAGTCAGGAACAAAGCGCATGAGAAAGTTCACCTTTCTAAAGAAAGAGTGGACACCGGTCTTGCTTGTAGGAAAAGTAGGGCTCTGAATGGCCTTAACTCTTTCGGTATCTATCTTCGTTCCTTCTTTGCTAACAACATGTCCTAGCAACTTTCCTTCTGTGACTCCAAAAACAGAATTTTTTGGGTTCAGGGAAATCCCATGTTCTCGGCACCTGGCCAATACTTGCTCCAAATGATCGCAATGATCATTTCATTGTTTAGAGAACACAGTTAAGTCATCCAAATAAACCACAATGACCTTCCCCATCATACCTTTGAATGTAAGGTCCATAGTCTGCTGAAAAGTGGTGGCAGCATTGGTCAGGCCAAAAGGCATCCTGTTGTAGGCAAACATGCCCCAGGGAGTAGTGAATGCTTTTTTAAACTGGTCTTCAGGTGAGACTCCAATCTGATTGTAGCCTAAAAAACCATCAAGCATGGACAACATTTCTGATCCAGTTACTGCTTATAGAACTTGATCCATTATAGGAAGTGGGTAGTTGTCCTTTAAGGATGCTTGATTCAAGTTTCGAAAATCTACGCATATGCGTATTTCACCATTATTCTTGCACACTGGCACAATTTTTGCCACCCAAGTATTGTGATGGATAGGAAAAATGATTCTCACATCCAGGATTTTCTGAATTTCAGCCTGGATAGTACCTGAGATCTTAGGGTTATAATGCCTCTGCTTCTGGCGAAAGGCTTTGACGCCCTCTTTCAACGGAATGTCATGTTGGACGTCCTTTGGCTTAAAAGACTTTAGATCGGCGTAGGACCATGCCAATACATCCATGTATTTCTTCAGCAGTTTGAAAAACTTCTACTTCTCTTCAGGTGTGCAACATTTTTTGATGTTCACAAACTGTAAATGTTCTACCAATCCTAAATTAACCGGTTCAGTTTCAGGGGAAGAGCCAGTATCATCTTGCCTTTTCTTTTTTACAAAACGATCATGCCTGTCGAACAACCGCTCTAAAGAAACCTTGCCCTTTGGAATTTTATTTCCTTTGAGCTGACATATGCCGTTGTTCCCTTTGGATCCATCGTCTTGATCGGTGACTGATTCACGGCACATAGAAGTGGATCCTTCGAAATGAAGTTCCTTAAAATTTCTCCACCTTTTCTAGAAAGGCAATGAGTTGATTGTCATCGTTGAATACTTGCCAATGCTGAGAATTGTCCGACACACTTGGGTGGAAAACCACCTCAATGGTGTATTTGTCTGTTTTTAAACTTGGATGTGGGAGCATAAGGGATACTGAAATGGCCAATGAATTGGCCATGTCATTCTGAGCTCTTAGAATGGATTCTATTGAAAAAGTGTCAGATTATTCGATGTTGTCCCACACCACGTTGCAGTAATGCCTGAGCCTCTCATTCTTTACTTGACATATCCTCTTAACTTGATTCACGACTAGCTCTGCATAACCTTGTACTTTCAAATTTTTGATCCCTCTTTCCTTTGCGGCTTGCATGCCAAGTAGCAGAGATTCATACTCAGCAGTATTATTTGTGTTGAAAAATTGTAACTTCAAAGAGAGAGGAATAATCTCCCCTTTGGGAGATATTAATATGGCACTAGTGCGACATCCACTAGTTACGCAGCTGCCATTAAACTGTAAAGTCCAGATCTTGTTAAGATCTTATACTTGGATGAGGACATCCACCTTGTCAGACTCGGTAGACAAGAAATACTTTCTCATCCCTGATGATTCGAAGAGAATTTGTGCTTTAGGGTCATCAGAGTTAGAAACCAAGTACTTCTTTTGTGATTCTGGCTCCAATGTCTGCATTACACCTTTGACGGGGATTCTAGCATTGGACCAGTCCATATGAATCTCCCCACCAACTTCACTGCAAATAGCTCCTTCCCAGCAGAATTCCGTAGGTTGCTGGAATGTCGGTAATGAGGACGATCATCTTTACTCTTTTCTCTAGGAATGCCGCAAACGCGAACTGTGCATCTTTGATTTGACTAATCAACAGAACCTACTTGGTTTCCAAGGAATAACATCTGCCAAAAGGCTTGGTAAGGGTGAGGCCCAAAGCATGGGCAACTTTTGCCAGCATGACATTATCAGAAGCTACAAAATCAATTATGCAGTTACTTAACTTGTAGCAATTGATTAGCAGGGAGAGGTAGAAAGGTTCTATCTTGCCTGATGTAGATGTTCAGGCAACATTTATGCAGGATGCAGGAGGAGTGGAAAGGATTCCTTTTAGGGGGATCTGGGGAGATATGACAGCTTGGCTTTGAATATACTTAGTCAACCTTACAAGCTGTTCAGGGTTCGACTGAAGATATTCTAGCTTCAGACATTTGGATCTTAGTCTTTTTAGCATGATATATGATGTCAAACATGGCTAAGGGTTGGGCTGGTGAAGGAATGAGTCCCTCACTTCGCGATGGTAGAGTAGGATTACTGGTCTTCATGGAAATAGAAGAAGGCTGATTTGGAGGAGAGATGGGGGGAAAATATTTCTTTGTAAAAGACTTAACAGGGGGTTGAGTAGGAAGAGGATTACCTCTTTTAGCAATGGTTGGAGGCGCGTTTGACACGGCCTTCTCTTTCTGCACATTGGCAGTGACCTCTGCTTCTTTTCCTTGCAAGCGGGTAAAAACAGCATATGATTGTCCACTTGCATACCCTTGTGTACCCTCTTCTTCATCAGATTCTTCCTCATCAAATTCCATATACCCGATAGTAGAGTCGCCAGTCGGTTCACTGACATCTTGATCATCTTCACCTTGAGACGAAGGTTCTTCATAATTTTGTTCCTCTTCTTCGATTTTGACTAAAGCATTGACCGGAGGAGCCTCAAGTGCCAACCGCGGAGTAGTTGCAGGTAAGCGCGGCCTTTGTGGAACATTGTTGGAAATGAAATTCCTCTGTGGAATATCCCGGTATGAGGAACTAGGGGAAGCTTGGGCTAACTGCTTCTTTAATGCGAGCAAGTCGTTCGCCATCTTTTGAAATGCCAGATCAGACGAAGTAGTGGGAGAAGGGCCCAAAGATTTAAGCTTAGATGATTCCCTTTTTAATTCGCTAGATATTAGCAAATTATCTTCAATTCGGATGGCAGTAGCCTGGGTGAGAATCAAGGTAGCTACCTGTTCTTGCAAGAGTAAGAAACTTACTTTTGAGCTCATGGCGTTTACAAAGAAACACTTCTGATTTTCCGGTGTTGGAAGCATGACAACAGGGACACGGTTGATTAATGCATTGAACCTGGTGATAAAATCATGCATGGTCTCATTGGCCTCCTTCTTTAGGTGAGTGATCTATGATAACAATGTAAATGCATCTTCTGAAGGCTTGTACCTATCTTCAAAAGCATCCCGCAAGGTGGCCCAACTGGTAATAGATCCGGCCGGCAAATGCTGAAACCATTCTACTGCGGGCCCTTGTAAAGTTTCCAGAAAAAGGTGAACCGACACATCTTCATGGGTCACATCCAGGATACTGCATGACATGATGAATGCAGATATGTGTGAATCCGTGCTTTGGTTCCCGCTCCCATCAAATTTGGGAAAATTCTTTCGGTTTCCATGTGGGAGCACGTGAACAGGATGCGGAAAAGCCAGGGGACCCATAGCATTTCCCCATGGTACCGCCATCTAGATGGGTGGAAAAATAACGTGGGCTGGAAGTACAGTTCCACTGAGCAGCAAGGCACTACAAAGGGATGTGGAGGCTCCTTGTGAAAACCGGTTCTTTCGTGGAGGTGAGGCACTTCTGGCTGACCGATCAGCTGAACTTAGTGATGAAAAGTGTGCTAGTGTTATACTGAAGTTGTGCCTTTGAAGCAGATCAAAAGTAGGATCGACTTCTCCATGAGCTCTCCTGCTACGAGTAAATGGTTTGCCTGCCAGCGTACCTTCCTGATCTGCAATATTGTGAAGCAGATATAAAAATTCTTTTTGGTTGTACTTGCTGATTTTCTGATTTTTCTGACAAAAATCAGCAGCATGTACTTTTCTAAATATTTAATTTTATCCTTTTCTGAAAACCGATTGCGGTTTAATGACAAAGAACAACGAGGATAAAATGATAGTGAAGCTTAGTAAGCTGATTTTCAGATCTAAAGTTGACTTTTTCAAAGAGTTTGAAAATTTTGGTAAACAGTCAAAAACTCAGATCTACGAAAAAAATACATATTTTCATAAAAACTCAGTGAACTAAAGGTCTCCAACTAGGCCAGATCTATGGATCTTAGAAGAAAATTTTCAATTTGGGTACTTTTTATAAAAAATTTAGATTTTGAACAAAAGTTAAAATTTGCAAACAGATAGTGATTTTTCTAATTTTTACTGATTTTCTATCATACCACCATCATAGATCTGATAGATCTGTTCGATCCCCAGCGGAGTCACCAAAAACTATTGGTTTGAAAATCTGTCGCTTGGGTAGATTTATGGATAGACGAGCCAACAGTGTGCAAGGCATAGCCCCTCTTTGAGTCAGCAAAGCAAAACTGGTTTATTGTTATTCTACCAACAGGAATCTATGCAAGTCTTACAATATTCTGCCTTCGGGGGTTTGGGATCTCATCCCAGTAGGGGTGTTTCCGACTATGGAAAGAAAGGAATGAAAGAGAGGATGAAGAAAGATCAGGTCCGAAGGGAGAAAAGAAATGAATTCCAAAGCAGAAAGGTCAGAGGGTTTATGTTTTGGGATTGGTAGTAAACAGAGCCAAACCTACTTGCATAAACGAATAAAGCAATATTGATGAATAAATGACAAAAAAGTAGAGATAGATTCAACAGAACAAACGCATAGATCTGACATAAGAAAGATCAGATGCCCATAACACACATATTCAGCACAAAGTCTTAATATTTGCATTAATATCTTCTTCTGTTACAAAAAGTACAAAGCCTTTTCTTCTCACTTCTATTTTTCATCTAAAAGATATCCACCCTTGAATACAACAAGTATTCAAGTATATATAGAAGGAGAGAAGAAAAGGGAAGACAAAAGCCAACAAACCACCTAATTACAAAAAAAATATCTTATAATAGATTACAAAGCCATTTGTTGACTTTTGACAACTTGGTGGATGACATCATCCCATGGTGCAACATGGATGATGTCATCATTTGTGTCAACACACTTTAAATATTTTACAAGGAGAAAGTTGGGAAGAAAGAAACTATTCGTCGTCGTTCCATGGCTAGAAGGGGGTATCCTACTTTTGCTGCTCAGATGACGAGATGTGGAACTGGGCACGGTACTCCATGAACTTGCTGATCATGGGTTGGAGTTGATCCTCGGAAGGATCCTTGTGTCGATCGCTGATAGCTTCGCAAGTCTCCCGCTCATCTGTGAGCTTTTCTAGGAGTTTTGAATAATCATTCTCTGCCTCTATCAGGTACCCGATGAAGTCACGACACACCAACAGGTTGTTGATGGATTCGGCGTCGAATGTGACCTCTAGTCCCAGTCCCTATGAAACGATCTCCTTGAAGATCTGAATAGTTTCCTCAACCTTTCTTAAGGTGAAAGAAGAGGTGAGCAAGCCTGGAGACATCCTTAGGACAATCTGTTCCATTTGATGCATTGCATCCAGGGCTTCCTCTTTTACTTTGTCGATCTTCTCCAGGACGAACTCCAGCTGATCCACCTGATAATCCAGAGTAGAAAGGATTTTATTGAGGGCTCTTGGGTGTCCAAAGACGCCGAACTTGACTAGATCTTCGACTGAACAGTCAAACATTTTCTGAAAGGTCTCGTGTTGCATCCTGGCATGATCCAGCTCTTTAGAGATGGGTCCTGCTATCGCCTGGAGTTCTCTGTTCGTCTGATTGATGTTCTGATATAACCCGGTGAACTTAGCGATTACTCCTTCACTGTCCTTGAGGATCTGCCTCCTCCAAGTGGAAACTATCATGCCCTGCTCACCGATTTTAGCATATTCATTGATTTTATCCTGACTCAGAGGCTCAGGAGTTTCGGCGGCAGTTGTGGGAGGTGCACTGCCCATTTTCTGCAAGGCGTGGAGAAGATGTTTATTTTACTCCTTTAGTAGCCTTTTCTCTTCCTTTTCTTCTTGGAGTTTCTTGCAAAGGGCGTCAACCATAGATAGGGCCTCTCCTTGCAGGCTTTCTGAAGATGTCCCCATTGTGACTTGAGTCACTATGTAATCTGTCGAAGACAGATCCTTCTTATCCTTCAAAGGATTGGGGTATGCAATCTCCATCACTCTCTCCCCTGATGCACTCTGAGAGAAGCGGGTTATGGGCTTTTGCTTCTTGGCCCCTTTTGATGGGATTATGGAGAAGTCCATCAGTGCGATGGGAACTTTCCTCTTCTGTTGACTCAGGTGCTGGGAGATCCAGGCTGGACTTATGGGAGAAGGACCAAAAATAGAGAAGGGGGGAGCTGCAGTAGTAGAAGGGAAAAACGTGGAGACACTTGGAGGCGGCATAGAGAGGGAAGCCAAGGAATTGCTCACGGGAGGAAGAGATACTGTAGGGGAGGAAGACATAGGAATGGAAGGGAGCTCAGATATGAGGGAAGAAATGGAGGGGGACAACTCCGCGAGAGAAGAGAAGATGGATGAGGAAGAAGGGGGAACAGTAGAAGATGGGGGAGAGGACACGACAAAAGGAATGGTCGCTTGGGTCACTCGAGAAGGGGAAGGAGGAGAGGGAGAAGGGACATAAGGGACTTCAATAGTTACATTTATGGCCACATCCTGAGTGGATGTGCCTATCAGAACATCTTTCGCTACTTCTTCTCCTGAGATTTCTGGGATTACAACCCGTTCTTGTGAAGCGGAAGGAGGGCTTTCAGGGGCTTCCTCTTGGGTGGAGCTGGATTCACCCTCCTTGCCTTTACCCTTGCCCTTTGGTAACTGTTTTTCCCGAGGAGGTGCGTTGCCTAACGGAGATGTGGTGAAATCAACTCCGAGGTAGATGAGACCGTTCATTCTGCACCAATGCTCTGTTCTTCACATAGTTTCTTCAACCCTTTCTTCTATGGTCTGAGGTGCTTTGGTCCTGTCAATCACAGCAAACGGCCAGTCATCTCCACCCGTGTCAAGATACACTTGATCAACTTCTTGCTCAGTAGTTTGATAGCCTTTTGGGACAATGGCCACACCGTACTGGATGATTTCGGCCAAGGCTAAGTGGGAATGATCCTTCCTCCTAAGCTCGACCTCATGATATATGTCGATATAAATGTCTTTGATCTAAGGGATGTGGATCGGATCGAGCTTGGCCCTGGGGAGACAATTCCTTGGGTCGAAGTTGGGCCTGGCCGGGAAGTTGTGCTTTAGATTCAGTAATTCCAATTCTACAAGCATCTCCCGGGCTTTGTGATGTGAAACGCAAGTATACCTGCCCACTGTAAGGGGGAAAGGATTTCCACCCTTCTTCCTCTTTAAGCACTTTTCGTGGTAGGTAATGAGTTGTCTTGATAGCTCCAACAAGATTAGCTTGGGACCGGCATACCTTGGCAACTTAGTTGGTTTTCCCAAGAAGTTGGCTGCCCTTAGGTAGGTGAAGGTAGGGAATTGCGTGAAAAAGGCTCCCCACTTTTCTACCACTGTCACAATGCTCTTGGTTGTACGACCGTGAGTCATGTTTGGCCTCAAAAGGTAGATGACGTCATAGAAGAAGACATCGTTGATCTTTGTAAATTGTGGAATACTGTTCTCCAGCTTCATCTCTGGATAGTATTCGTATATTTTAACCTGGGGCCAAACCCCACACCGCATTAGAGCTGGATAGTCTCTTTCTGAAGCTGCAGCATAGACTACATAGGAGTTCATATAGAACCTCCCCGTTGTGGTAAGTTGTTAGAGCTTCTCAGATATTGTGCTACTTATGATCTCCGCCCACTCAAAGCGTTGATCGGGCACATTTTTATTCATTGTTTCTAAGTACCTCAACATCCACTTGTGAAAGTAATGGGCATCAAGAAGCCCAAACACTCTGCTCAGGAACGTGATTGTATCACTGAGTTCCTCTGAAAAGTCACTGCGATTAATGACTTGTGGCCACCTGGTCACAACCTTTTTGTTCTTTAGGTATACTTCGTTCATCAACTGCATACACTGATCCTCATTGTCATCCCAGCCTTGATGCAATCTTCCTAGCTTATGGACACAATGTGCCGGTGGTGAGGAATGCCAAGCATTATTTCAAAGTGTCGGGAAGTGAGGTTGATTATGAACTCACCCTTCTCGTTTACGACACACCTGGTGTCTTTATTGTAGCAGCGGGCCACCACCATCATAAATTCATTATTTACTGCACTAACTGGGATCCCCCCAACAAAATGTAGCGCACTACCCATCAGTTTGTCCATCTAGGGACTTCTTGTAACCTTTCTAGTTCTGGCCTAGAAATCCTCCATGTCAATGTGTCCGAGCTCAGAATCCCTTATATCTAGGTCGCATTCTACTTGGGACTCAGGCATCTTGACCCTCTGATATTTGTACTTCATCTCTTCTTCCATGAGTTTGGCTTTGTCCTTAGACTTGGTCGGTTTCTTGCTTGATGTTGACATATGTAACTCTGAGCTCAGTTGCTGATCTTCAAGAAGGAGTGAAACCCAATGCAAGAAAGTCATATTAGCTATTTGATCTTCAATTAAAGCGTCAACAGAAGAAAGTGTTAGTGATTTTAAGGCCTCAGGGTGCAGGGCACATAGATATTGCAAGTTACAGGGCTAAATAGTATGGCTCACAGAAAAATGTTGCTGCAAGGGATAAATCAGCGCTAAAGGGTGCATGGCGCATAGATATTGCAGGTTGCATTTTTTTTTGTTGTAAGCAGAAGTGCGCCTGCGCCAAATGTATGCATTTTATAAAGGGCGCTGATATTCTTCATATTACACAGGAACAGGATGTGCCAGTGGCGCATATAATTTTTATGTTACATGTAACTTTGGTGTGCCAAAGGGCACGTATATGGCTTGTGTGGCATATACATTATATGCGCTAAAGGAAACTCGGCTTGGCACGGCGCAGGGAGGGATTGCATAACATTATGTTGCTGTAATGAAGGATGCGCCCGCACTAACAGTTTTGTACTTGGCGCATATAAAGTTGGTGTTACATGGATGCAGGGTGCGCCAAAGGTGCGAGTTTTAATAATGCAACACATGAGTTTGGTGCGCCAAGAGGGCGCAGGAGAAGCGGTTGCAACAAGAAAGGGAAATGCGCCTTGAGGGCGCAGCTGTTCTTAATGTAACAGGCATGGTATGTGTGCCATTGGCGCGACTGTTAATCATGTTGTAGGGGTGGTAGATGCGCCAAAAGAGGAAATGACAGTGTCTTATTTTCAAGCCATGATTATTTCTCTGAGGTGTTACACGCATTTAAGCTTCTTTTTAAGGATATCTTTGGGTGATGAAGAAGCTAAAAAATGAGAGTTTCAAGCAATCTTTTTAGGACAGAGTCCCCTTTACCTGCAGATTTGGAAAGAGGGGGAAATGCATGGGGAAGAAAAGAGAAAAACAGCAAGGAGGGGGTTGAGTTCATGATTTCACAATCTTATTTAACCCAATCCATACCAACAATCAACCAAAAACCAAAACACAAAACGCACAAAAGAAATGAGGACCCCCTACCTGGATTATATAATGGAGAAGTGTGAAACCGGGTCCACGAAGTGATTCAAAAACAACAGGGTAGGTGCGCTGACAGGTACAGAGGAAAGAGAAAAGCACGCACGATTCTGACTGATGAAAATGACAGTGCAGATGCGCCTATATATAGGCGAGGTGGTAATAAATGCACCACCCACTTTTTCAAATGGTGCATGAAACGTGATGTTGACACAAGAAAGCATACGCCCTTTGGCGCATCAAAATACCTGTCAACACGAAGTTATGTGCGCCTTTGGTGCACTTAAATTTTTTTTGACACAAGAATATGTGCGCCCTTGGCGCACCAAAAAGTGGTGCAACAAAAGTATTGTTGACATAAAGGCGCATGCGCCTTGGCGCATGCAAGAAAGGCACAACATAGTGAGGTGCACCAAAATTCCTATTGACACTTCAAACCGTGCGCCAAAGGATTTAAAGGGGGCGCACCTAAACTTGATGTTGCATAGACATTATGTGTGCCCGACCAAAAAAGACCAAAAATGTTAAGTTCGGAAAACTAGATTTCTCGAAAAGGGATTTTTGCAACGTTCCGAACGCAAGGAGTCCCTGACGAGGGACTGGAATAAAATTTTGGTAGGGCTATCCGTAAATTTTCCCTTACCAATTTTACGGGATAACAGATCTGATGTAGAGAATTAAACCAATCCCTAGCATCTCCTTGCAGTGTTTGCACAAATAACCTCAGGAAAATATCTTCATATTCCACCTAATACTTTTTCATTGTATTTTCAAAACTGACAAGATGTTATTTCACATAATCACTACCATATCCCTGAAATATGGGTATTTTGGACCTGATCCCAACTGGAATCTAATGAGGGTACCCATATATCTTCTAAAAATTCAAAGTTCTGAATAAACCTATCCTAAAAGGTGCCTTAGAAGGAAAATAACCCTCACTATTCTTAAAGGTATCCATGGGATGCTTCACAAGGAACTGACTTCTTACAAGTATATTATCATATCAGACACAAAGCACAGATGACACAAATGGTAGCCACAATACATGGTTGAAGAATGAAACATATTCAATCAAAACTTATTGAAATGAAAATCCACTTTCCTATTATAATCAAAAGGACAACGGAGTCTCCACCAGAGAAAAAAATCTGGAAAAAGGAATCACATGGTATTACAACAACACATCACAAATCAACACACAATTCTAGATATTATGAAAAATAACCCAAGACCATCAGACCACGAAAAGAAATAAGTATGAGAACGTTTGGGTCCCCAGAAACATGGTTATGTCAATTTTATAACGTGTTCTTTAGGCGGGTCATGATTTTGTTACAGATTTATATGAGTTTTAAATGGGGATTCTATATAATGGAAAACAAAAGAAAGAGGAGAGGAGCTATGAGGGAGAATAATGATAAACAAGAGAACCAATAGCTTGACCATGTTCTATCCATGTCTCAACATGGATGTGGGTGAAGAAAGTTAATGAATCCAACCAGAAATAAAATTCCATACGAGGAAAGCTCCAGGAAAATCAATCTTTAAACTCCTTACAATCCATCTCAGTACACCTAAGGCAAGATTGTAGTATGTGAAATCATGATCAAATGGTTCAAATCAAGGGGACCCCAAGAAATTACCAATTATACCCTCAAGTTCTACTCATTCCATATGGATATTTTTACAGATCTAAGAAAAAAGGGTTTTCAGGTACCCCCAAAAAACAATAGATGCTTACACCTTTCCTAGATGATATTTGAGAGAGCACGGGAAATGTTCAAAATTTGAGCACAATAATGACCCATAAAGTATTTTAACGCAAAATAAACTTCATTCCCACCCAACATCACTTTAAGACAAAGAGATAAAATAAAATATCACGATTCAAGACACGTTCATTTGATATAACCATTAAACATAGGAAAAGATAAGGGAAACATGTATTAATGCTCTGAAAGTCTGTTAATGATTATATAGTATGTAGTCATCTTAACAAAAATTCTTGCTAACTGGTTTACATAGATAAAACCTTCATCACGACAAGTTCCCACTCCATGGTTCACTGTGCCATTATGAAATCTCACCAAAAATTTCTTCCCCCAGGTCCTTCCCGCCAATTTTTCATCCCCCTTCTGTAGAGAAAATCCCTCCCCTTTTAAAAACCACCTTCCTCTACATATATAAAAAATAATCTTATCTTCTTAGGGTTTTAAGGCATATTCCTAATATATCTAGACTAACTATCATTGTTTTTAACTGCCTTGGGCCGCCATGAAAATAGAAACTATTATTCTCAAACGGCCACCCTTTACGCCAATTGCCATTGTATCATATGTACACCATTTGATGACATAGGTAGATATTTTCTAGGTCATATCACATTTAATAATTAAAAATATTCCACATGTGTAAAATCATGATGTGGCCAGACAAGTTAATGTGATGAGACATTCTTAAATTTTGGAGGCAGTTAATTCTTCTCCAGTGACATGCTCCTCATAAACAATTTTCATTTTCATTTAAATTTCACAGGTACAAAGAAATTGAAAATTGATATGACATTAATAATGGAATGATTTTTATTTTCCAGTCAATACCACTTCCATGTCTATTTAAGAGGTCTATCCACTCCTTTCTTTCGTCACCTATACAGTCCTAAGTTCTCTGTAGATTTTCCAGAACCGTCTCCTTCCCTATCCACTAAATTTCTTCAAAATTCCTAGGGAATGGCTTCACCTTCACTCAACGCAAATATTTAAGGGAAGGAGATGACCCACATAGGCTAATTTTTTCAACTTACAAGGCCCAATGAGACCCTAATTTTCTAAGTCTTTAGTGTTTCGAATGACAGGGTAAATCCCCAAGATTTCCTTCATCAGCCTACCCTAGTTTTATCCTTTATAAATTGCTTGGCTGAAATGTGTCCTTCTTTTCCTATCTTTCAGATCCTGCACTTTCATCTGGTTGGCCCATAGTTTCAGCTAACTCTTGAGAACCTAAGGAATCACTGGTCTCACCATTTCCCGCGTGTTCATGAAAACCACTGGCATATGATGATATCTTACTACGCTCACTCCCTTCTGGAGTAAAAGCTCCAGTTTTCTACTCAACACAAAGGGGACAATGATGAAGGCCCGTCGTCAGGTAGTCATGCTAGTGGATTGGAGGAGCATTTGGCTACTTTAGAGTCTACCATGAAATAATTCCAAGTCATGGTTGGGATGTAGATGGTCTCCTCTCAAAAATTTCATGCCCTTCCTAGTGTCTCTACTGGTGGAGTCATGCCCATTTCCGAGGTTCACCCGACCAGAGGCCGACCCCCAAAATCAAATTACAGAAGTGGACTTGCTTTTCCCGAATGGGAAAACACACATGAGTGGAAGAGGGAGTTTCTGAACATCCTGAATGGGCTGAAAATGAGCATTTATGCGCTACGTGAAAAGAGGATGTCTAAGGGCCTAGCAAGGGCCATTCAATTTTTTGTTGGTTTTAAGGCTCATGATGACTTCATCAGGGGCCGAGACAAGATTATGAAGGGTGTCCCCTACATGCCTGATGGAATGGAGACCTAAACTTACTGCCACCATGCAAATACACCAATAACATGTATTTAGTTGTATTATTTTGTTCGAACAATATTATATAGCGAAGGGTTGGGGCCCTATAAATAGAATCCCCATTTTTTTACTATATACTTTGCCTCAAATTTTCCTTATGTGTATGTGTAACTATCATTCATTCAAACATCCTATTGCATTTTATGTTTCCTCTTTTTGATCAATTAGAACACCTTCAAAGAAGATTTTCAATTTCTTTTCATGTTTCAATATATCGCGCTTAACTACACATATCATGGGAAAGAGAAAAAGTTCATAACTACTTTGTTCATCCTTATAAGTTGTGCTCCATCAAGACTTCATTAATAATCTATTTCACGTGAATATCTCGGGTCCGAGACAAATATTTTCATAAGAGAATCGGGCCCTAGAGTGTAACTTATTCAAAATGACCAATCAAAGGCATCGTCTCGGGAATCAAGGGAAAGGTTTCCCCCTAAACCATCTCTAGAGATATCAAACCTATGGGCTCCATGGTAAAAATACATTTATTACCCTTGTGTTCTTACCAAACATACTTGAGATCCCAGTTTCACATTACCCAATCAGCTTATGAAAATTAGCCCCATACTGATCCATATTTTCAAACAAATCTACTAATAATCCAAAAAAAATGGCCAAACACAGGGCAGACTTATTTGGGTACCAACAAGAGGTTGAGTTTCATTTTGCACTTTTATGCATTCCAGAGGTTGAGTTCCATTTTTCAATTTTATGTATTTCAGAGGTTGAGTTCCATTTTGCACTTTTGTGCATTTTGGAGATTGAGCTCCATTTTACATTTTGTGCATTTCAAATGTTGAGTTCCGTTTTGCACTTTTGTGCATTTTAGAGGTTGAGTTCCATTTTGAACTTTTATGCATTTCATAGGTTGAATTCCATTTTGCACTTATATACATTTTGGAGGTTGAGTTCCTTTTTGAAATTTTTTGTACATTATGGAACTACATGTCAAAAGTGCATGTTGGAACTATAGATGTGCATCACAGATCCCAAGTTCCCTAAGGAAGTCAACAATTGAAGAGTAGGTTTGACTAGTAAAATTTGCACAACCGTCTAGCTATTTTTGTGGTAGACTGTTTCTCAATTGTAAACGCATCCTATTTTTAGTATGTAATGATTAAGAAGGGTGGTTATAATTTCGTAGCCTTCTTAATCTATAAATAGGAGGATGTATTATGTATTAAAAAAATAGATTTTATTGTGAGGCTCTGTCATTTTAGGAGATCTAATATATAGGATTCATCCTTAGTAATATACATAAACAATATTTTTCCTTTGACTATTTGATATGTTGTGCATTTCAATAACTCATTCACATATTTTTGAATTCTTTTAATTCCTTGTATGTGATGATTCATCTTGCCTTCATGTTAACTATTTTTTTCTAGTCAAATCACAAGTTGTGGTTTACAAACTACTTTATCTCAGTTGTGGAAAAGATAAAATCCTTGTTGTTATCTTTAAGTTTTATATTCATTAATCTTTGACTAGAAAAGGGAATAAGGATTTGTGTATGTTATATATTATTCTATAAAAATACTTTTTGCATGTGGATAGGATCTATTTTTTCCTTAAACTTTTGGTGTGTCACCTTATTTTAATACACTTTTAGTTATATTTCTCCCCTTTTCCCCTGAAAATCAATAGCTTAGTTTGCTTCACAAAACTATATCTTTTATAGTCTGATCTTAAATTGGATGCATTTAGTTTAGAAGGAAGTTGGCCTTCTTTGGATTTTTATCCCAAAGATCCAAGGTCACACATCTTAAGGATGTTCCCATGTTACACTGGATCATCTAGTGATTCCGCGAGTGCACGATCCATGTGATACAGGTTTTGGCACACCTGGTGGGAAAACTTGAATATCTCTACAACTTCATGCCATAAATATTGATGTGTTCTTGGTGGTTTTTGGCCTTTAGAGGAACATCTAGTCACTCCATTGATTCAAACCTACCAACTTTCTCATGTTTCGTACATTTTCCTTTATTCCCACATTCATTTACATACCCCCATTTTCTCATGGCTTTCCAAAGAGATCTTCCATTTCGACATTTAAACTTGTTCCCCCTCCATTTGTAGTAATAGGATGATATCCCCAAAATAGCCCTAAAACTTTACCCCTCTTCCATGGAAAGGGATATCAATCTCACATTGATCACATTCAATATATAGTGAACCATTGTGCCATTCACAACATCAGAGAAGAGAACATTTTCTTCAGACTTCTTATTTCATCTTTCAGAGTTAGATAAAAAGAATGGAATAACAGTATAGCTTCTCGATCCATTTGCACACGGGATCAACTAGGAGAAAAAAATGGATAATCAGTTTAAGGAGAATGTAGATGTCATCACTTTCATGGAACATCTAAGAAAAATATAGTGGGCCCTAATGGAGTTTATCTATGACTTTAATACCAGATTCGTAAGGAATTTTCATAGAATTCCTCAAGAATTTAGACCCTCACAAGGTATGGCATTTGTGTATTATTTAAGGTCATTTTTTGTTTATTTGGATTTGTTAATCCAATCCGTAGGAGGTAGCACCCTTTCTCAATTTTTTTCCATTGCATCACAATCTGAGAAGATTCTCATTCAGGATGGCCAAAGGAGATCCATCCCCATTGCCACCATTATCCCCTCGCCATCTCAAATTCTTCCTTCCCCTTGTGTAAAAAATGAAAAACCCCCTGTCCCTTTCCAAAGGAAAGAATATCCTTTGCTTCATTTTCTTTCATTTTATGATCCACAAGTTTATCATGTCAAAAACACTCCTCATACTTTTCTAAAATCCCTCTGATCTCCACCCAAGGCATTAACCAACTTCCTGAACGTTACAATAATGTTTATAAAAAAATTGTGTTTCAAATACTTCCCTCATGCCATACCCAACACGCACTAAACCAAATTATCCTAAAAGGTTGGTAGAGCATGAATTTTTCTATGCTTTTGAAGATAAGGAGAAGCCCACACAACACTCCCAATAATAATTTATATGCAAAATCATACAGTTTTTTTGGAAATGGAATATAAATAGAAAAGGGAGTTTGTTGTGGAGGATCATTTGGCTTCTCCAATTAATCAAATTAGATCTCTTGAGCACCAAAAACCTTTGCCCAAGCATGCAACGCAAAAAAATCCTCTTGTTTATGTTTCTTTTCCTACCAATTTTACCAAAGAAGATAATTCCATCTATGTTAAATATTGGTCTGATTCAGATTGGGAGGATGAGACCATGAAAACCATGCAAAATAGAATGTTAAACATCAAAAAAAATTAGGCAGATGTAAAGAAGCATAAGATTGGAAATTGATGTGAAGAGGAAGAAGGTAGTATAAGTGAGCAAGATGTTATAACTAAATGAAATCATCCTCATTTCTCTGCACGTATAGAACTTGCTGCTCTTTTGGAAAGTTTTGGTGATACATCGAGAGCATTTATAGTCACTAAAATGAACTAGGAAGGACCTTAATATTTTAAGGAGGATGATTTCAAGCTCTCTAGCTTCTTGTTTGAGGAATCATAGCATGAGAATACAGGGGTGAGAATGGGGATGTTTGTGCAAGATAAAACAAAATAAATTTCAGACAAGCTTACATACATCCACTATGAAGAAGAAAGGGTCTCTACCAACTCCCGTTTTGGAGCTAATTGCAAGAAAAATGAGAAAACCAAAAGTATCATCCCATGCCCAATCAAGTATCTAGCTAGCTTGGATCTAAGAATAGAGTTTCCACTGGTAATTCTCATTTCAGAGCATGAGGAAGAGATTCAACAGAAAAGGTCAACAATAATTACTCTCAGATCCAAATGCAGAAAAACTAAAGGAGGTATTAATTTTTTTGTTATTAATACTTTATGGAATGAGGTGGTCAATCGGTTTCAAATGATTTGTGTACTCTTATTAAAGAGTGTATTAAGTTCCAAATCAGTTACATGGTCTGATCTTGTGAGGAAAGGAATTTATTTTTCCCTACCTATATCAATATTTTTTTAATCTTCTTTTTCCTCTAGTTAGACTAGGGTAGGTATGTTCTCTTTCTGTAAAAGAAGTTCTTCCGCACACTCTACATATTTCCTCTTGAAGCATGTATGATTTTCAAATTTTGTACATATCTTTTGTTCCTTTGGTTGTTGTTGCATGGCCATTTTTTGTAGCTTTCCTTCCTCTTAGATCATTAAGGGAACTATAGAAAATAACCAAAAAACATAGCATACTCAACTAAAGACCACCCTCTGGGCCGACGGGGTCACCCCAAAAGGATCCATTAGAAATTCCTCCATTTATGTCATGGGATTAAAAACATCTATTACTTTTTTTTAGGCTTGTGTTGACTCCTTTCCCAATGGATTTGATTACGGCCACTGGACTTTTACTGAGCAGGAAAGCATTCCCTAGAGGTCACCAAAAATGTTGACTTTTAAGCCACCTTACCCATTTGCACGACTATTCCTTGCAAAATTCATGTTTCTTAAAGTTTTGATGCAAGCCCATTTTACTTTTGTGCATTTCAGAGGTTGAGTTCCATTTTACACTTTTGTGTGTTTTGGAGGTTGATTTCCATTTTGCACTTTTATGCAGTTTGGAGGTTGAGTTCCATTTTGTAATTTTATACATTTCAGAGGTTGAGTTCCATTTTTCACTTTTATGCATTTCATAGGTTGAGTTCCATTTTGCATTTTTATGTATTTCGGAGGTTGAGTTCCATTTTGCACTTTTGTACATTTCGTAGGTTGAGTTCCATTTTGTACTTTTGTGCATTTCGAAGGTTGAGTTCCATTTTACACTTCTTTTCATTTTAGAGGTTGAGTCCATTTTACACTTTTTTGCATTTCAAAGGTTGAGTTCCATTTTTCACTTTTATGTCTTTCGTAGGTTGAGTTCCGTTTTACACTTTTTGGTGTATGTCAAAACTTCGTGTCAGAACTGCATGTTGGGACTGCATGTCAAAAGTGCATGTCAGAACTTCATGTCAAAAATTCATGTCAGAACTGCATACGTGCATCATGTTGGTGTGAGTTATCTTATGTGTCCTCCACTCACATATGGAGGGTCATCTCACATGGGTTAGGTTTAGGGTTAGGTTTAGGGTTTGCTATTGAGTCATGCACTAGGGTTACTCAGCACCCTATATGTATCCCTTCATTTGACATTTATGAGCATGCCAAGACACTCTGATGTCTTTTCTCTACATGTGCAATCTTTGTTCTGTTATGCAAGTTATTCAGTTATTGATCGATTCTTCCTTGTGATTACGTTGGAGCCATTATGATTCAACCAGAGTGTAACTTCATCGTGGTGCACAATTTCTGATATGATTCGTCAACTCTTTCATGGTATCAGAGCTAGGCAGTTAAGTGCGCCATGCACTCAGAGTTTTTTGGTAATGGGTGAGATCTTGGGAAATTCCAGGTGTCACTGCCTCCTAATGTTGTTGGGCCGATTGGGTGTATACCCAGCTCCATCGTGCAGGAGGGTGTTGGCGTAGCAGCTGATTAACACAATGAGATCCCTCTCCACTATAAGTTTGAGCTTTTGGTGTGACGACATCAGAGCTGCAGGTATTAAATGTGAAGCATTTTCAGGGTTTTTACGGATAAATTTTTTCAGCTTTTTTAGACTCACTCATAAAAAAAGAGGTTTTCTTATCTAGTTTTTTAAATTAATTTTTTTGCTAGAATCTGATTTAGATCAAGCTATTTTTTAGTCTCTTTTGTGTTTTTGGTTTTGTAGTACAAGTTCATTGCAACATTTGAAGGTTTTTTGGCTGTTCTGATTCTCCAGCTGAGATCATTAGCTAAGCTCCTCTAGCTCAGCCACAACTAGAGCTATTTCTAGTTTTTGGTTGCTAATGAGCTTTGTTTCCATTCCACCTGAAAATAATTTTAGGTCTCTATATAGTGAGCTTTTCGTGCTTATTGGTGTTTTTTTTGCCATGTTCCTGTCAAAAATTTAGTAATTTGTTGTTCATGTTTGGTGCATTAGAGTCTTGGACACTCATATTTCGAGCCGTGTTCCTTTGACTAGCTCGTTCTTTCCCTTGGTCTAAGATGACTGCACCGTGTCGAGCCGTTTCATGGTTGTGCGGCATTTTCCCCTATGCTGCCTCCTACTTTCCACTTGCTCTTCATGTCAAGCTTCACTGTTTGCTTTGGATAGAATCCTATCCTAGTTTGTCCTGCCACAAAATCCTCCTCTGCGGCTTGCACCCTCTGTACCAAAAACTTCAATAAATCTGAGCGTGGTTTTCAAACACAAAGTAAGTTCTGTTTCACACGCACTTTTTTTGTAAGTCTTTTTCACATTCCTTTTTAAAGTACAAACCTCTTACTTTAATCTAGTAAAGTTTCTAATTTTACTTAAGTTCATATGGTAACCATTTTTAAAAATAAGTAAGTTTTTTTAAATTTACTTTTAAAAAACCTTTTTAAAAATCCTTTTTTTTTTAAATGTAAGCTTTTCAAAAAATAGAAACTTTTTCTTTTTAATAGATCTAATTTATTTTAATTAAAAAGGTGGGAATTCAATTTAACATTATGGTAAGTATTTAAAATCCAACGTAAAAGTTTTTCTAATGGTTCATAACTAGGATTTCATTTTTAAAGATCTTAATTAGGGTTTCATCCCTATGGTAATTAAGTAGATTTAATTAGATATTAAATAATCATAGTTAATTAAATTAATTGTGACCTTAATTTAGGTCTGTGATTCTAATCTATGATTAGATAAGTATAAAATCGTCTCTTTAAAATAATGTTAAATTGTCGTTGTTTTTAAAAACTCATATAGCTTTAAAATTAACCAAATTAGACATTCCTAAATGATAATTTTTTCGGTGTTGTTGTCAATTTTTTTACTAATTGTGCACTTGAGTGTGCAAAGACACTCTTAGCACTTCTTGACTCCCGCATTCCCTTCTGGAATTTTGAAGAACATTAGAACTCATCTTCAATTCATCTAAAGATTGTAAATTACCCTTATTATTACTTGGGACTAGTGAGCGCATCCACCAGAGTTTTCAGCAAGGGGGTATCCATTGCGATGTGAGATGCTTTTTCTCACAACCAGGATTTGTTTTTACTTCCTTCCTAGTTTTTATCAATTCTACTTGTATACGTTGTCACTTTCCTGCACTCAGTAAAACACGATTGTGGTCTCCTCTCTTATGCGTTATTACGTTGATTACAAGGTGTGTTATTAAGTGTTTCCAGACGCATGCTCAGACCTGATTGTATTCAACACATTAAACTATAAAGTGCCGAAAGTAGGGGTTATTATATTATATTGGGTGGTTGTGTTTATTTTATGAATTTCCCCTCTCTTTTTTCACTATGGATGCACTTTCAATTCCTTTGCTTACGCCGTTCAAATTTTTCAAATGGAAATCTAAAATAATAATGAAACTAAGGGGTAAAGTGTTATTCCGCATCACCATGGGAATTGAGACTGAACCAGATGATGAACCTGAAAAATCTAAGTGGTTAAACGGTAGTGATGAAGCTTTAGGTCTTCTTTGCATTTCTATTTCTCCTAAATTTATCTTCCACATTGAGTCGTCTGAAACACCTAAGTCTGCGTGGATAATGTTAGATGAAATGTTTAGACAACATGATGACATGAGAGTACATGAGTTGGAAAACGAACTACTAGGGTTAAGTCCTAGTGATTTTGAAAACCTCCAAGCATTCTTCTCGAATTTTGTCCACACTAGATCATTGTTAAAGGAATGTCAAGTAGAGAAGAAATATTCTCAACTGATCTTTTTGATTCTCTCTAAGTTAGCTCCTGAATATTCTGTCTTTGTGTCAATTTTTTATGCTAAAAAATCTACCTTGGGAAAGGATGTGAATATGCCCTCCTTTGACTATTTTTCATCCCAACTCGTTCGAGAACATGATAAACTCATTCAAATGGGGTCTCTCAAGTCCAAGTTACATGGCCTTGTAGCAATTACTAGTAAGGAAAAGAAGACTGAAAAGAAGAAAGAAAAAAAGGATCAACCTAAGAAAGAAACCAAGGCCAATACTAAAAATAACATGAATGCTTTGACTTCTAAGCCTAGAGCACAGAAACATAGGTATTTGTGTTCCTATTGCAAGAAGTCTGGTCATAAATAACATACGTGTATGAGAAAACAAATTGATCACCTTACTTAATTACTTGAGAAAAATAAAATAGGTGTTCCTGAGTCGATCAAACAAAATGCTCTGAAGGCCGATTCTTCCACTACAAAAGGTTCTAAATCTTATAATAAGAAAGGAAAGGCCCTTATAGCCAAAGTTTCTCCTTCATCGAAGTGGATTATAGATTCCGGTACCTCACACCACATGGGTAATTCACATGTTAAGTTCTCCAACATCAAGCCTTGTGGAATGTCCAAAATCACGATGGGTAATGACAAGAAAGTGTCAGTTTCCAGAAGTGGATTGGTAGAGATGGATGGGGGAACATTCAACAAAGTGTTGATAGTTCCTAGTGTCTCTATCAATATCCTATCGGTTTACAAAATTACTCACCTTGGTGAAGGAATGCAAGTGGAATTTGGTCCTAACTCGATGATTATTTATGAGATTAATGATGACACTACAGTGGCTGAGGGAAAGGTAGATCACCGTTCACTATTGTATACCTTTTCCCACTTTACTTTTGATTCTATGCCCACTTCCTTTTCACTCAAGAAAATGAGGTTAGTAAGTTATGGCTATGAGTAGTTTAGACATCTAAATTATCACTACCTTGAACAATTGAGCCAAAACAAAATGGTCAACGGGTTACCCCATGTCAAGTTTTCTAAGGGTCTTTGTGAGGATTGTACCCTTGGAAAGCATCCTGAAAATAACTTTAACAAAGAAAAATCCTAGGGATCTACTCATCCCTCGGATCTTGTTTACATTGATATTTCTTGTCCATTTCCATCTCCTCGTTTACTAGTTCTCTTTATGTGTTAACCTTCATTGATGACTATTCATGATATGCTTGGGTATATTTTCTTAAGCTTAAGTCTGAAGTATTTGAACTTTTTCAAGAATTTAAGGCTCTTACTAAGAAACAGGCAAAACGATCTATTAAGGTTCTTCAAACCTGAAAATGGACGTGAATATGTAAATAATAGGTTCATGGATTTCTTGTACTTCGTGAAGGGATCTCCTTGTAGCATACACTTGCATACAACCCTTCACAGAATGGAGTAGTAGAAAGAAAGAACCATACTCTTAAGGAGATGGCCACTTATATGATATACTCAAAGTCTCTTCCTCTGTAGTATTGGGCTGAAGCAGTGAATTGTGTTAATTACATTCAAAACTGTGTTCCACACAAGGCAGTAAGAGGGATGACACCCTTTCAATCCTAGTTTGGATGAAAACCTGATGTTGAGCACTTTCGAGTCTTCAGATCCAAGGATATGGCTCAGATTCCCAAGAATAAATTCAAGGCTTTGGAACCACAATCCAAACCTTGTATATTTGTAGGGTATCTTGATGGTATGAAGGGATATCGATTGATGAATCCTACTTCTCATTAGCTATATATTAAGAGAAGTGTTAAGTTCTATGAGTCTTCATCAACTTCTACTTCTCCACCTATTGAGGTTCTTCATCTTTTTGATTCATATTATGTCTCATCAGATGATGATATTATTGAGCATGGTCTTCTTCCTAATCCTCTCCAGCCATCAGATATCTAATTATTTCTGATTCTAATAGTAGTGATGATGAGGACTTTGTCCCTTCTCACTCAAGTGAAGAATCTTTAGACTCTGAGCTTGATCCTCCTGGTCCTCTTTGGGCTAGGAAAACTTTGCAAAGTGCTAGAGATTTAGTTAGAGATACTTCATATATGAGATGTACTCACTTAGATTTCTTTGGAACCCACTCCTTATTCAACTCTACTTCTAATCCTCAATATTTTTGAGAGGCTTCTGGTATTCCTGAGTGGGATTCTACCATGGATGAGGAGTATTCCTTTCTCATGAAGAACGATACTTGGGATCTCACCCCTCTTTTGAAAGGAAGAAAAAGTGTTCAGTGTAAGTGGGTGTTCCCAACAAAGTATGGAGTAGTTGGAGACGTCAAAAATTTTAGAGTTTGATTTAGTAGCTAAGGGTTTCTCCTAGAAAGATGGGGTTGATTATACTAAAACATTTTCTCCAGTTGTGAAGATGAATTCTATTTGAATCACCCTAGCCATTTCCACAACAAACAGATGGAAAGTCTATCAAATGGATGTTAAGAGTGTCTTCCTTCATGGTGACCTAGAGGAAGAGATCTACATGGAACAACCTCTAGGTTATTTCCATGGTCTCTCCCTCCTTTGTAAGTTAAAGAAGTCTCTTTATGGCCTTAAACAAGACCCTCAAGCTTGGTATGCCAAGATGGATTCCTTTTTACTTACATCATGCTTTACTAGGTGTCACTTTGATCCAAATGTTTATATTCTACGGTAAGATGACTCCATACTCATTCTTGTTCTCTATGTTGATGACTTGTTGATCACCGATAGCTCTTCCTCTATCATTGACTCTTTGAAGATCGCTTTGGCCAACAGGTTTTCCATTATTGACTTAGGTCTACTTCATTACTTTCTTGGGTTCCAAATTTCACAATCTAACTTGGGAATTTTGATTTCGTAACTTAAGTATGCTCTTGATTTGCTAGCTCATTTTCATATGTCTGATTGCAAGTCTTCTCTTACTCCTTTGCTTTCTGGGGTTAATCTAGTTTCTGATTGCTCTATTCCATTGGTTGATGGTACCCTTTATCGACAGTTGGTGGGGAGCTTGATTTACCTGACTCACACTCAAACGGATTTTTCGTATGTTTTTGGGATCGTGTCCAGATTCATGCAGGAGCCACATGAGCTGCATTGGAAAGTAGCTAAATGGATCCTTCATTATGTTTGTGGCACCTATACTGATGGCATTCACTATCATCGAGGGGTGGATATTGACTTGATTAGGTTCACATATTTTGATTGGGCTAGTGACTTAGATCATCAAAAATCTACTTTTGGCTATAGTTTCTCTCTTGGATCAGGTCCTATTAGTTGGTCTAGTAAGAAGCTGTTATCCCGTAAAATTGGCAAGGGAAATTTTTCAGATAACCCTACCGAAAATTTTGTCCCGATCCCTCGTCAGGGATTTCTTGCGTTCGGAACGTTGCAAAATCCCTTCCCAAGAAATCTAGTTTTCCAAACTTAGTCATTTTTGGTCTTTTTGGTCAAGCGCATATAATCACTATGCAACATCAAATGTTCATGTGCCCCCTTTAAAGCCTTTGGCACATGTTTTCTTGTGTCAACAGGCGTTTTGGTGCGCCTCTCTATGTTGAGTCTTTCTTGCATGCGCCAAGGTGCATGCACCTTCCTGTCAACATATCTTTTGTTGCGCCCCTTTTTGGTGTGCCAAGGGCGCACATATTCCTCTATTGACACCACTTTTGGTGCACCATAGATGCACATATTATCGTGTTGACAAGCGTTTTGGTGCACCAAAGGGCGCATGTTTTCTTGTGTCGACAGCTCTTTTGGTGCGCCACTTAAAAAGTTGGTGGCGCATTTATTACTACCTCGCCTATATATAGGCGCGCCTGCAATGTCATTGTCACCAGAGCAAATCACGTGATTATTTTTATTATTTTCTCTGAGCCTGTCAGTGCACCTGCCCTGTCATTTTCAATCACGTCGTGGACCCATTTACACGTTTCTTCGCTATTTATCTGGGTAAGAGGCCCTCATTTCTTTTGTATGTTTTTTGCTTTGGTGCTTTGTTTGCTTGTTGGTCTGGATCTAAATTGGAAAGACTGAAAACATGGACTCCCCACCTTCCTTGTTGTCTTTTCCTTTCTCCCCCATGATCTTCCCCCCTCTTTCTAAATCTTCTGTTAGAGGAAGCTCTGTCCTGAAATAATAGCTTGAAAAACCTTTTGTTTAAAGCCATTTCCATCACCCCAAGGTACCCTGCAGAAGAAGCTAAACCATATGTAAAACCCCTCAGAGAAAAAATTGAAGCCTAAAAGGAACTATATTTTCCTTCTCCTTTGGCGCACCGGACGCATCCTGCAACATGAAAGGACAGCCCACGCCAATGGCGCATCTGTCACCCCCTGTTACATCATGATAAGCTGCACGCACTCAAGGTGCACTTCCTTAGTTTGTTGCAAAAACTTTCTTTGCACCCCCTCATAGGGCACCAAACTCATTCGTTGCATTACAAAATCTTGCACCCATTGGCGCACCCTGCATATGTGTAACACCAGCTAAAATCTGCGCCAAGTGCAAAGCTCTAAACGGCATAGGCGCATCCCTCATTTCAACAACATCATGTTCATGTATTCCTTCCATGCACCACGCGCCAAGTTCCCTTAAGTGCACAAAAAGTATATGTTACACAAACCTTATATGCGTCATTGGCGCACCAAAGTTCCATGCAACATGAAAGATATATGCGCCACGGGCGCATCCTATTCCCGTGTAACATAAATAATCCATGTGCCCCTCATACATGCATATGGCATAGGCGCACTTGTGCTTACAACAACAAAGAATGCACCCTACAGTGTCCATGCGCCATGCGCCCTTTGGCGCTGATTTATCCCCTGCAATAGCCCTTTTCTGCGCACCTTACTATTTAGCCCTGTAGCCTGTAGTATTCATGCGCCCTGCACCCTGAGGCCTTTAAATTGCTAACTCTTTCTTCTGTCAGCATTTCAATGGAAAATCAAACAACTGACATGGCTTTCTTCAATTGGGTTTCACTTCTTATTCTTGCAGATCAGCAACTAAGTTTAGAAGAACATATGTCAACATCAAGCAAGAAACCTATCAAATCTAAAGGCAAGGCCAAGCTCACAGAAGAAGAAATGAAGTATAAGTATCAGAGGGTCAGAATGCCCGAGTCCCAAGCAGAGTGTGACCTAGACATCAGAGACTCAAAGCTGGGTCATATTGATATGGAAGAATTCTGGGGCCAGAACCCAGAGGGTCACGAGAAGTCCATGGATGGACAAGCTGATAGGCAGTGCCCTGCACCTTGCTGGTGGGATCCCAGTCAGTGCCGTAAACAATGAATTTATGATGGTGGTAGCCCGATGCTACAACAAAGACACAAGATGTGTCCATGGTGAGAAGGGTGAGGTCATAATTAACCTCACTGCCCGCCACTTTGAGATAATGCTCGGCATTCCTCATCACCGGCACTTTGTGGCCGTCAGCCAACAAGATTGCATATTAAGGCCTGGGACGACAATGAAGATCAGTGCATGCAGCTGATGAATGAAGTTTATCTCAAGAACAAAAAAGTAGTGACTCGGTGGCCATAAGTCATTCATCGCAGTGAATTTTTCAGAGGAACTCAGTGACACCATTACATTATTGAGCAGAGTCTTTGGGCTTCCTGACGCCCATTATTTTCACAAGTGGATGCTGCGGTACCTTGAAACAATGAACAAAAATGTGCCCGATCAACGCTTTGAATGGGCAGAAATTATAAGCAGCACAATCTCTGAGCAGCTACAACAACTCAACACAACGGGGAGGTTCTATATGAACTCCTACGTGGTCTATGCTGTAGCTTCAGAAAGGGACTATCCAGCTCTGATGCGGTGCGGGGTTTTGGCCCCAAGTTAAAATCTATGAATACTATCTAGAGCTGAAGCTGGAAAATAGCATCCCCCAATTCACAAAGATCAATGATGCATTCTTCTACTTCATCATCTACCTGTTGAGGTCAAATATGACTCACGGTCGAACGACCAAGAGCATAGTAGCAGCTACTGAGAAGTGGGGGGCCCTGTTCACTCAATTCCCCACGTTTACCTATCTGAGGGCAGTTAATTTCTTGGGGGAACCGACTAGACTGCTGAGGTATGCTGGGCCCAAGTTGATCCTATTGGAGCTGTCGAGGCAGCTTGTCACTTATCATGAAAAGTGCCTAAAGAGAAAGAAGGGTGGAACTCCTTTCCCCCTCACAGTGGGTAGATATACATGTCTCACTCACCACAAGGTAAAAGATATGTTTGCAGAACTGGAGCTGCTAAATCTGAAACATGACTTCCCGGCAAGGCCCACCTTCGACCCAAAAAATTGTCTGCCTAGTTCTAAGCTTGACCTGATCCACATCCCTCAGATCAAAGATATCTACATTGACATATATCACGAGGTTGAGCTCTAGAGGAAGGATCATTCTCACTTGGCCTTAGCAGAAATCATCCAGTATGGGGTAGCCATCATCCCCAAAGGCTACCAAACTACTGAGGACGAAGTGGATCAAGTGTATCTTGACACAGGTGGGGAAGATTGGCCTTTTGTGTTTTAATTGATAGAACCAAAGCACCTCAGACAATTGAGGAAAGGGTCAAAGAAACTCTGCGTAGAACAGAGCATTGGTGCCGAATGAACGGGCTCATCTACCTCGGAGTCGATTTCACAACCTCTCCTTTGGGAAACCCACCTCCTTGGGCTAAACAGCACCCAAAGGGAATAGGAAAAGGCAAAGAGGGTGAATCTAGCTTCACCCAAGAGGAAGCTCATGTAAGTCCTCCTTCCACTACACCCGAACAAGTTGTAACTCTGGCTTCCCCAGAGAAAGAAATAGTGGAAGATGTCCCAATAGGCCCATCCACTCAGGATGTCACCACTACTGTAACAACTGAGGTCCCTTCTGTTCCTTCTCCTTCCCCTCCTTCCCCTCCTCAGGTGACCCAGGTGACCATTCCTTTGGTCGTGTCCTCTCCCCCTTCTTCTACTGTCCCTCCTGCTTCTTCGTCCATCTTCTCTTCTCTCACGGACCTATCCCCCTCTATTTCTTCCCTCATCTCTGATCTCCCTTCCCTTCCTATGTCTTCCTCTCCTGCAGTATCTCTTCCTCCCGTGAGCACTTCCTCGGCCTCCCTCTCGATGCCGCCTCCAAGTGTCTCCACTTTTTTCCCTTCAACTACTGCAGCTGCCCCCTTCTCTGTTTCTGGTCCTTCTCCCATAAGTCCAGCCTGGATCTCCCAGCACCTAAGTCAACAGAAAAGGAAATTTCCCATCGCACTGATGGACTTCTCCGTGATCCCGTCAAAAGGGGTAAAGAAGCAGAATCCCATCACACGCTTCTCTCAGAGTGCTTCGGGAGAGAGGGTAATGGAGATCACGTACCCCAATCCTCTGAAGGATAAAAAGGATCTGTCTCTGACAGATTATACAGTGACTCAAGTCACAATGGGTACGTCTTCTGAAAGCCTTCAGGGAGAGGCCCTATCTGTAGTTGACAGCCCTCTGCAAGAAGCTTCAAGAAGCAAAAGAAGAGAAAAGGCTACTGAAAGAGAAAAATAAACATCTTCTCCAAGCCTTACAGAAGATGGGCAGTGCACCTCCCACAACTGCCGCCGAGACTCCTGAGCCTCTGAGCCAGGATAAAATTAATGAATATGCAAAGATCAGCGAGCAGGGTATGGCTGTTTCCTCCTGGAGGAGCCAAATCCTCAAGGACAGTGAAAAAGTGATCGCCAAGTTCACCGATTTGTACCTGAACATCAACAAGGCGAACAAAGAACTCCAGGCGTTAGCAGGACCCATATCAGAAGAGCTGGACCATGCTAGGCTGCAACGTGAGACCTTTCAAAGAATGTTCGACTGTTCAGTCAAAGATCTGGTCAAGTTCGGCATTTTCGGTCATCCCAGGGCCCTCAATAAAATCCTTTCCACTCTGGATTACCGGATGGATCAACTGGAATTTGTCCTCGAAAAAATTGATAAGGTAAAGGAAGAAGCCCTGGATGCAATGCACCAAATGGAACAAATCGTTCTCAACATGTCTCCAGGGTTACTTACTCCTTCTTTCACCTTAAGGAAAGTTGATGAAACCATCCAGATCTTCAAGGAGATCGTTTCGCAAGGGCTGGGGCCAGAGGTCACTTTTGACGCAGAGTCCATCAATAACCTGCTGGCCTATCGGGACTTCATCAGGATTCCTAATAGAAGCAGAGAAAGAATATTCCAAACTCCCAGAGAAGCTCATAGACGAGCGGGAGACTTGCGAGGCGATCAGCGAGTGACACAAGGATCCTTCCCAGGATCAACTAGAGCCCATGATCAACAAGTTCATGGAATACCATGCCCAATTCCACATCTCGTCACCTAAGCAGCAGCAGAAGCAGGATACCCCCTTTCGGCCGCAGGATGACGACGATGAATGAATTCTTTCTCTTCTCTCTCTCTCTCCTTCGACTTTCTTTTTGTAAAATGTCTAAAGTATGTTGGCACGAATGATGACATCATCCATGTTGCACCATGGGATGATGTCATCCATCAAGTTGTCAAAAGTCAACATGACTTTGAGATATTGTTGTAGATATTTTAAATATTTTATGTAAATAGGTGGTTGGCTCCTTTTTGCCTTCCTTCTTCTCCTTCTTCTATAAATACTCAAATACTTGTTGTATTTGGGAGGTGGATATCTTTTAGATGAAAAATAGAAGTGAGAAGAAAAGACTTTGAGCTTTTTGTAACAGAAGGAAATATTAATACAATATTTAGACTTTGTGCTGAATACATGTGTTATTTGCATTAGATCTTTCTTATGTCAGATATGTGTGTTTATTCTATTGGATCTACTTTTATTTTATTGTCATTTATTCATCAGTATTGCTTTGTTCATTTATGCAAGTAGGTTTGGCTCTGTTTACTACTAATCCCAAAACATAAACCCTCTGACCTTTCTGCTTTGGAATTCATTTCTTTTCTTTCTTCAGATCTAATATTTCTTCATCCTCTCTTCCATTCCTTTCTTTCCGCAATCGGAAAATAATCCTATTAGGATGAGATCCCAAACCCCCCGAAGGTAGAATATTGTAAGACTTGCACAGATTCCTGTTGGTAGAATAGCAATAAACTAGTTTCACTTTGATGACTGAAAGAGGGGCTATTGCCCTGCACACTATTGACTCCGTCTATCCATAAATTTTTACCCAAGTGACAGATTTTTGAGCAAATAGTTTTTGGTGACCTCCACTGGGGAGTCAAACAGATCTAGCCGATATATGATGGTGGTATGATAGAAAATTAGAAAAAAAATAAGGAAAATCACTATCTGTTTGCAAACTCTAATTTTTTGTCAAAATTCCAAAATTTTTGGAAAAGTGCTCTGAATCGAAAATTTTCTTCTAAGATTCATAGATCTGGCCTAGTTGGAGACCTTTAGTTCACTGAGTTTTTATAACAATATGTATTTTTCCATAGATCTGATTTTTTGACTATTTACCGAAATTTTCAAATTCTTTCAAAAAGTAAGCTTTAGATCCGAAAATTATCTTACTAATCTTCACTGACATTTTATCCTCACTGTTATTTGTCATTAACCGCAGTTGGTTTTCAAATAAGGGATAAAATTTAAATATTTAGAAAAGTACATGCTACTGGTTTTTGTCAAAAAACCAGAAAATCAGCAAGTACAACCAAAAAGAAATTTTAAATCTGCGCCACAACATTGCAGATCTGGAAGGTACACTGGCAGGTGAGCCATTTACGCGTAGCAGGAGAGCTCATGGAGAAGTCGATCCTACTTTCGATCTACTTCAAAGGCATAATTTTAGTGTAACACCAGCGCGCTTTTCATCACTAAGTTCAGCTGATCGGTCAGCCAGAAGCACCTCCCCCCCACGGAAGAACCAGTTTTCACAAGGAGCCTCCACATCCCTTTGTAACACCTTGCTGCTCAGTGGAACTATGTTTCCAACCCGTGTTCTTTTTCTAGCTGTCCAGATGGCGGTACCATGGGGAAATGCTATGGCCCCCCTGGCTTTACCATCCAGTTCACGCGCTCCCTCATGGAAACTGAAAGAATTTTTCCAAATTTGACGGGAGCGGGAACCAAAGCACGGATTTGCACATATCTGCATTCATCATGTCATGTAGTATCCTAGATGTAACCCATGAAGATGTGTCGGTTCACCTCTTTTTGCAGACCTTACAAGGGCCCGCAGCAGAATGGTTTCAGCATTTGCCGGCAGGATCTATTACCAGTTGGGCCACCTTGCGGGATGCTTTTGAAGACAGGTACAAGCCTTCGGAAGATGCATTTGCATTGTTATCACAGATCACTCACCTGAAGAAGGAGGCCAATGAGACCATGCGCAATTTTATCTCCAGGTTCAATGCATTAATCAACCGCGTCCCTGTCGCCTTGCTTCCAACACCAGAAAATCAGAAATGTTTCTTCGTGAATGCTATGTGTTCGAAAGTAAGTTTCTTACTCCTACAAGAGCAAGTGGCTACCTTGATTCTCGTCCAAGCTACTGCCATCCGAATTGAAGATAATTTGATAATATCTAGCGAATTTAAAAGGGAATCCTCTAAGCCTAAATCTTCGGGCCCTTCACCCACTACTTCATCTGATCCGGCATTTCAAAAGATGGTGGACGACTTTCTTGCATTAAAGAAGAAGTTAGCCCAAGCTTCCCCTAGTTCCTCATACCAAGATATTCCACAGAGGAATTTCATTTCCAACAATGTTCCACAAAGGTCGCACTTACCCACAACTGCTCCACGGTTGGCACTTGAGGCTCCTCCGGTCAATGCCTTAGCCGAAATTGAAGAAGAGGAACAAGATTATGAAGAACCTTCATCTCAAGGTGAAGATGATCAAGACGTCGGTGATCCGACTGACAACTCTACTATCGGTTATATGGAATTTGAGGAGGAAGAATCTGATGAAGAGGAGGGTACACAAGGCTATGTAAGTGGACAATCATATGTTGTTTTTACCCGCTCACAAGGAAAAGAAGTAGAGGTCACTGCCCATGTGCAGAAGGAGAAGGCCGTGTCAAACGTACCTCCAACTATTGCTAAAAGAGGTAATCCTCTTCCTACTCAACTCCTTGTTAAGTCTTTTACAAGGAAATATTTTCCCCCCATCTCTCCTCCAAAACAGCCCTCTCATATTCCTATGAAGACCAGTAATCCTACTCTACCATCACGAAGTGAGGGACTCATTCCTTCACCAACATAACCCTTGGCCGCATTTGACATAATTGACCATGCTAAAAAGACCAAGATCCAAATGTCTGAAGCTGAGTATCTTTAGTCAAACCCCGAATAGCTGATAAGATTGACTAATTATATTCAAAGTCAAGCTGTCATAACTCCCTAGGTTTCCCTGAAAGGAATCCTTGCCACTCCTCCTGCATCCCACATAAATGTTGCCTCAACATCTGCATCAAGCAAGATAGAACCTTTCTATCTCTCCCTCCTAATCAATGGCCACAAGTTAAGTAACTGCATAATTGATTCTGGAGCTTCTGATAACGTCATGCTGGCAAAAGTCACCCATGCTTTGGGCCTCACCCTTACCAAGCCTTTTGGCAGATGTTATTCCTTGGAAACCAAGTAGGTGTCGTTGATTGGTCAAATCAAAGACACGCAATTTGCATTTGCGGTGTTCCCAGAGAAAAGAGTAAAGATGACCGTCCTCATTGCCAACATTCCAGCAGCCTACGGAATTTTGCTGGGAAGAAGTTTTTGCAGCGAAGTTGGTGGGGAGATTCATATGGACTGGTCTAAGGCTAGAATCCCCATCAAAGGTGTAATGCAGACATTAGAGCCAGAATCACAAAAGAAGTACTTGGTTACTAACTCTGAAGACCCCAAAGCTCAAATTCTTTTCGAATCATCAGGAATGGGGAACTATTTCTTGTCTACCGAGTCTGACAAAATGGTTGTTCTCATCCAAGAAGAAGATCTTAATAAGATCTGGACTTTGCAGTTCGATGGCAGCTACGCAACCAGTGGATGTGGCACCGGAGCCGTGCTAATATCTCCTGAAGGGGAGGTCATTCCTCTCTCTTTCAAGTTGTAGTTCTTCAATACAAATAATACTGTTGAATATGAATCTCTGTTACTCGGCATGCAGGCCACAAGAGAGAGAGGGATCAAAAATTTGAAAGTACAAGGTGATGCAGAGCTAGTCATGAATCAAGTTAAAAGGATATATCAAGTGAATAATGAGAGGCTCAGGAACTACCGTAATGCGGTGTGGGACAGCATCGAAGAATTTGACGCCTTTTCGATAGAATCCATTCCAAGAGCTCAAAATGACATGGCTGATTCATTGGCCATTTTAGCATCCCTCATGCTCCCGCACCCAGGTTTGAAAACAGACAAATATACCATTGAAATGGTTTTCCACCCAAGTATGCCAGACAATTCTCAGCATTGGCAAGTATTCAACGATGACAATCAACTCATTGCCTTTCTAGAAAAGGCGGAAAATTTCAAAGGATTGTATTTTGAAGGATCCACTTTTATGTGCCGCGAATAAGTCACCAATCAAAAGGATGAATCTGAAGGGAACGACGGCATATGTCAGCTCAAAGGAAATAAAATTCCGAAGGGCCTAGTTTCTCTGGAATGGTTGTTCGATAGGCATGACCGTTTTGTAAAAAATAAAAGGCGAGATGATGCTGGATCATCCCCAGAAACCGAACCGGTTAATTTAGGTTCGGAAGAACATCCGCAATTTGTGAACATTAGGAAATGTTGCACGCCTGAAGAGAAGCAGAAGTTTGTCAAACTGCTGAAGAAATACATGGATGTATTGGCATGGTCCTACGCCGATCTGAAATCTTTTAAGGCAAAGGACGTCCAGCATCACATCCCATTGAAAGAAGGTGTCAAACCCTTTCACCAGAAGCAGAGGCATTATAACCCTAAGATCTCAGGTACTATCCAAGCTGAAATTTAGAAAATGCTGGATGCGAGAATCATTTTTCCTATCCATCATAGTACTTGGGTAGCAAACATTGTGCCAGTGTGCAAGAAAAACAGTGAAATACGCATATGCGTAGATTTTCGAAACTTGAATCAGGCTTTCTTAAAAGACAACTACCCACTTCCCATAATGGATCAAGTTCTACAAGCAGTAACTAGATCAAAGATGTTTTCCATGCTTGATGGTTTTTCGGGCTACAATCAGATTGAAGTCTCGCTTGAAGATCAATTTAAAACAACATTCACTACTCCCTAGGGTACGTTTGCCTACAGCAGGATGCCTTTTGGTCTGACCAATGTTGGCGCCACTTTTCAGCGGGCTATGGACCTTGCATTCAAAGGTATGATGGGGAAGGTCATTGTGGTTTATCTAGATGACTTAACTTTGTTCTCTAAACAACGAAGCGATCATTGTGATGACCTGGAGTAAGTATTGGCCAGATGTCGAGAGCATGGGATTTCCCTGAACCTGAAAAAGACTATTTTTCTAGCACAGAAGGAAAGCTACTAGGGCACGTTGTTAGCAAGGAAGGAACAAAGATAGATACCGAAAGAGTTAAGGCTATTCAGAGCCTTACTCTGCCTACAAGTAAGACCGGCGTTCACTCTTTCTTTGGAAAGGTGAATTTTCTTAGGCACTTTGTTCCCAACTTTGCTGAAAAGACTTGTCATATATTGGACATGATGAAAGGATCACCAACTTTCCGATGGAGCGAGGAGGGAAAAAGGTCGTTTGAAGAAATAAAATCTTCCGTCACTCAGGCACCAATCCTGGCATGTCCTGATTTCTCCAAGGATTTTATCATGTATAATTATGCATTTGAGCATACTATGTCTGCCATCTTGATGCAAAAGAATTTTGAGGATGTTGAATCTCCGATTGCGTTCATGAGCTCTCCCCTCAAACCTCACGAATTAAAAATTTCTCAATTGGAAAAGCATGCCTTCACCGTTGTTAAAGCAGTAAAAAACTTCAGGTATTACATTTTAAATTCTCATACAGTAGTGCTGGTCCTTGACACGGCAGTCAAATCAATTCTAACTCAACAGGAGTTAGGAAGCTTGTGAGGAAATTAGATTGCAAAGGTCCAGGAGTACGACCTGCATATAAAACCAACCAAGCTGGTAAGAGGCAAGGGCCTATGTCAGCTTATGGCTGAAAACAAAGATTCAGAAAACCCTGAGGAAAAGGCTAATTGTACCAACGAAGCGCAAAGCCAGCTGGAGAAAGCCCATTCTCTACCTCTGGTCCTATTTTTCGCAACCAGCGATGAGTGGTATTCCGATATTGCTTTCTTCCTCACCTACGGTGAATGCCCAGCTCACCTAACTACGAAGGAGAAGCGCACTATAAAGCTCAGAACAACCAAATATGTCATCTGGGATGACGGTTTATACAAACATGGGATAGATGGTGTCTTCTTGCGGTGTGTCGACAAGCCACAGCAGGTGAAGTTATTTGAAAGTTTTCATAATTCAGCCTATGGAGGCCATTTCTCCTCTTCTGTGACAGCACACAAGATCATCCGGGCCATGTATTATTGGCCGACGCTTTTCTAAGATACAGCCACCTGGGTAGCAAAGTGTGAACCTTGCCAGCATTTCGTCGGCAAGCCCAAGTTGGCTGCTTTTCCCCTCAAGCCGGTCGTTGTCAATGAACCATTCAGGCAGTGGGGAATTGATTTTATTGGTGCACTCAATCCCCAATCGAGTGCTAGACATAGTTATGTCCTAACAGCAACGGATTACTTCACCAAGTTGGTGGAAGCCATACCTGTCAAACATGCCACTTCTGAAGTTGTTTGCAGTTTCATCAAAGAAAATAGCATTTTCATATTTGGCATTCCGAATAAGATTTTTGTTGATAATGCTTCTAACTTCTCTTCACGGGAAGTTATTAGTTTTTGCTATGAATATGGGATAATTTTGGCTCATGCCTTAGATTATTACCCTCAGGGAAATGGTCAGGAAGAATCCAATAACAAAAACTTGGTGACCATCATACGAAAGCTGGTGGATGAGAATCAATGAATGTGGCACAAGTCCTTACACGACACTTTGTGGGCAGATCGCATTACTCCCAAGAGGTCTCTCGGCATGTCACCTTTTCAAGTGTTATATGGCACTGATGCCGAGCTTCCCATTTCTGCTAAAATCCCTGCTCTGTGCTTGGCACGAGCAATTGAAGATGAAACTTTCCAAAATTCTCTTGAAAAGAGGATCATGTATCTGACAGAGCTCAAAGAAAAGAGAGTAAGAGTGATCGACAAGATCACCGAGCATCAGAATCAAGTCAAGAGACTGTTCGATAAAAAAGCTAAGCAAAGAAATTTTCAGGTGGGAGAACTCATCCTTCTGAGGGACAAGCAAAGAGAGCCAAAGGGCATGCACGGGAAATTTGATTCCCTATGGAGAGGGCCCTTCAAGATCAAGCAGCTCAATGGAGAGAATAGATTCTATCTCTCATAGCTAGATGGAACCAAGTTCCCGCTTCCCTATAGCGGGCAACATCTGAAAATCTTCAGGAAGTAGAGCTTGCTCTCTTCTTTATACAGTTTGCTTTAGTTGTGTGTTTTTTTTTGTCATGTGTTTGCTTTTTGTTTGTTGTGTGTTCCCTTTTTTCGCCCTCCGGTCACCCTTGTTTTTGACTCTGTTACCCAATGGATACGCACATGAGATTTGGGATTCTCTAACCCTGAGGTTTGCTCAGGGATAGTCCCCAGCAAGAGCCAGCTGTTATCCCATAAAATTGGCAAGGGCAATTTTTCAGATAACCCTACCAAAAATTTTGTCCTGTTCCCTCATCAGGGATTTCTTGCGTTTGGAACATTGCAAAATCCCTTCCCGGGAAATCTAGTTTTCTGAACTTAGCCATTTTTAGTCTTTTTGGGTCGGCGCATATAATGACAATGCAACATCAAATGTTCATGCACCCCCTTTAAAGCCTTTGGCGCATGCTTTCTTGTGTCAACAGGCGTTTTGGTGCGCCTCTCTATGTTGAGTCTTCCTTGCGTGCGCCAAGGTGCGTGTGCCTTCCTGTCAACATATCTTTTGTTGCACCCCTTTTTGGTGCACCAAGGGCGCACATATTCCTCTGTCGACACCTCTTTCAGTGCGCCATAGACGCACATATTATCGTGTTGACAAGCATTTTGGTGTGCCAAAGGGGCGCACGTTTTCTTGTGTCGACTTCTCTTTTGGTGTGCCACTTAAAAAGTTGGTGGCACATTTATTACTACCTCACCTATATATAGGCGTGCCTGTAATGTCATTGTCACCAGAGCATCACGTGATTATTTTTATTATTTTCTCTGAGCCTGTCATCGCACCTACCCTGTCATTTTCAATCACGTCGTGGACCCGTTTGCACATTTGTTCGCTATTTATCCGGGTAAGAGGTCCTCATTTCTTTTGTATGTTTTGCGCTTTGGTGCTTTGTTTGCTTGTTGGTCTAGATCTAGATTGGAAAGACTAAAAACATGGACTCCCCACCTTTCTTGCTGTCTTTTCCTTTCTCCCCCATGATCTTCCCCCCTCTTTCTAGATCTACTGGTAGAGGAAGCTCTGTCCTAAAATGATGGTTTGAAACCCTTTGTTTAAGCCCCTTCATCACCCCAAGGTACCCTACAGAAGAAGCTAAACCATATGTGAAATCCCTCACAGAGAGAATCAAAGCTTTAAAAGAAACTATATTTTTCCTTCTCCTTTGGCGCATTGCCACACCCTGTAACATGAGAAACAGCGGTGTCAAAGGCACACATTCCCTACTTGTTACAAATGCTTTCCTTGCGTCCTGCTTGGTGCACCACACTCGTGTGTTGCATTGATAAAATTCACGCCATTGGCGCACCCAGCATCCATGTAACAATCCTTTCCTATGCGCCAAGTGCAATTTATAAACTGCACAGGCACATCCCTCATTGCAACAACAAAATGCAACATGCAGTATCCATGCGCCACGCGCCAAGTTGCTTTAAGTGCACAAAAAGCATATGTTACACAAACCTTAGATGCGCCTTTGGCGCACCGAATTTCCATGCAACATGAAAGATATATGCGCCACAGGCGCATCATGTTCCCGTGTAACATAAAGAATCCATGTACCCTTTATAAAACACATCCACATTGCGCAGGCGCACTTGTGCTTACAACAACAAAGAATGCACCCTGCAGTGTCCATGCGCCATGCGCCCTTTAGCGCTGATTTATCCCCTGTAATATCCCTTTTCTACGTGCCTTACTATTTAGCCCTGTAGCCTGCAGTATTCATGCACCCTACTCCCTGAGCCCTTTAAATTGCTAACTCTTTCTTCTGTCAACATTTCAATGGAAAATCAGACAGCTGACATGGCTTTCTTGCATTGGGTTTCACTTCTTATTGTTGCAGATCAGCAACTAAGTTCAGAAGAACATATGTCAACATCAAGCAAGAAGCCTATCAAATCTAAAGGCAAGGCCAAGCGCACAGAAGAAGAAATGAAGTATAAGTATCAGAGGGTCAGAATGCCCGAGTCCCAAGCAGAGTGTGACCTAGACATCAGAGACTCAGAGCTGGGTCATATTGATAAGGAGGAATTCTGGGCCAGAACCCAAAGGGTCACGAGAAGTCCATGGATGGACAAGCTGATAGGCAGTGCCCTGCACCTTGCTAGTGGGATCCCAGTCAGTGCCGTAAACAATGAATTTATGATGGTGGTAGCCCGATGTTACAACAAAGACACAAGATGTGTCCATGGTGATAAGGGTGAGGTTATAATTAACCTCACTACTCTCCACTTTGAGATGATGCTCAGCATTCCTCATCACCGGCACTTTGTGGCCATCAGCCAAGAAGATTGCTTCAAGGCCTGGGATGTCAATGCAGATCAGTGCATGCAACTGATGAATGAAGTTTATCTCAAGAACAAAAAAGTAGTGACTCGGTGGCCACAAGTCATTCATCGCAGTGACTTTTCAAAGGAACTCAGTGACACCATTACGTTCCTGAGAAGAGTCTTTGGGCTTCCTGACGCCCATTATTTTCACAAGTGGATGCTGCGGTACCTTGAGAAAATGAACAAAAATGTGCCCGATCAACGCTTTGAATGGGTAGAAATTATAAGCAGCACAATCTCTGAGCAGCTACAACAACTCAACACAACGGGGAGGTTCTATATGAACTCCTACGTGGTCTATGCTGTAGCTTCAAAAAGGGACTATCCAGCTCTGATGCGATGCGGGGTTTGGCCCCAAGTCAAAATCTATGAATACTATCTAGAGCTGAAGCTGGAAAATAGCATCCCCCAATTCACAAAGATCAATGATGCATTCTTCTACTTCATCATCTTCCTGTTGAGGTCGAATATGACTCACGGTCGCACAACCAAGAGCATAGTTGCAGTTACTGAGAAGTGGGGGGCCCTATTCACTCAGTTCCCCACATTCACCTATCTGAGGGCAGTTAATTTCTTGGGGGAACTGACTAGACTGCCAAGGTATGCCGGGCCCAAGTTGATCCTGTTGGAGCTGTCGAGGCAGCTTGTCACTTATCATGAAAAGTTCCTAAAGAGAAAGAAGGGTGGAACTCCTTTCCCCCTCACAGTGGGTAGATATACATGTCTCACTCACCACAAGGCAAAAGATATGTTTGCAGAACTGGAGCTGTTAAATCTGAAACATGACTTCCCGACAAGGGCCACCTTCGACCCGAGAAATCGTCTACCTAGGGCTAAACTCAACCTGATCCACATCCCTCAGATCGAAGATATCTACATTGACATATATCACGAGGTTGAGCTCAGGAGGAAGGATCATTCTCACTTGGCCTTAGCAAAAATCATCTAGTACGGGGTAGCCATCATCCCCAAAGGTTACCAAACTACTGAAGTGGATCAAGTGTATCTTGACACAGGTGGGGACAATTGGCATTTTGCGTTAATTGATAGAACCAAGGCCCCTCAGACAATTGAGGAAAGGGTCAAAGAAACTCTACGTAGAACAGAGCATTGGTGCCGAATGAACGGGCTCATCTACCTCGGAGTCGATTTAACAACCTCTCCATTGGGAAATGCACCTCCTCGGGCTAAATAGCAGCCAAAGGGCAAAGGAAAAGGCAAAGAGGGTGAATCCAGCTCCACCTAAGAGGAAGCTCCTGTAAGTCCTCCTTTCGCTGCACCCGAACAAGTTGTAACTCTGGCTTCCCCAGAGAAAGAAATAACAGAAGATGTCCCAATAGGCCCATCCAGTCAGGATGTCGCCATTGCTGTAACAACTGAGGTCCCTTCTGTTCCTTCTCCTTCCCCTCCTTCCCCTCCTCAGGTAACCCAGGCGACCATTCCTTTGGTCATGTCCTCTCCCCCTTCTTCTATTGTCCCTCCTACTTCTTCGTCCATCTCTTCTCTCGTGGATCTGTCCCCCTCCATTTCTTCCCTCATCTCTGAGCTCCCTTCCCTTCCTATGTCTTCCTCTCCTGTAGTATCTCTTCCTCCCGTGAACACTTCCTCAGCCTTCCTCTCGATGACACCTCCAAGTGTCTCCACTTTTTTCCCTTCAACTACTGCAGCTACCCCCTTCTTTGTTTCTGGTCCTTCTCCCATAAGTCCAGCCTGGATCTCCCAGCACCTAAGTCAACAAAAAAGGAAATTTCCCATCGCTCTGATGGACTTCTCCGTGATCCCGTCAAAAGGGGTAAAGAAGCAAAAGCCCATCACACACTTCTCTCAAAGTGCTTCGGGAGAGAGGGTAATGGAGATCGCGTACCCCAATCCTCTGAAGGATAAAAAGGATCTGTCTCTGATGGATTATACAGTGACTCAAGTCACAATGGGTACATCTTCTGAAAGCCTTTAGGGAGAGGCCCTATCTACAGTTGACGCCCTCTGCAAGAAGCTTCAAGAAGAAAAAGAAGAGAAAAGGCTACTGAATGAGCAAAATAAACATCTGCTCTAATCCTTACAGAAGATGGGCAGTGCACCTCCCACAACTGCTGCCGAGACTCCTGAGCCTCTGAGCTAGGATAAAATTAATGAATATGCAAAGATCGGCGAGCAGGGTATGGCCGTTTCCACTTGGAGGATCCAAATCCTCAAGGACAGTGAAAAAGTGATCACCAAGTTCACCGATTTGTACCTGAACATCAACAAGGCAAACAAAGAACTCCAAGCGTTAGCAGGACCCATATCAGAAGAGCTGGACCATGCTAGGCTGCAACATGAGACCTTTCAAAGAATGTTTGACTGTTCAGTCGAAGATCTAGTCAAGTTCGACATTTTCAGTCATCCCAGGGCCCTCAATAAAATCCTTTCCACTTCTGATTACCGGATGGATCAACTGGAATTTATCCTCGAAAAAATTCATAAGGTAAAGGAAGAAGCCCTAGACGCAATGCACCAAATGGAACAAATCGTTCTCAACATGTCTCCAAGGTTACTTACTCCTTCTTTCACCTTAAGGAAAGTTGATGAAACCATCCAGATCTTCAAGGAGATTGTTTCGCAAGGGCTAGGGCCAGAGGTCACTTTTGACGTAGAGTCCATCAATAACCTGCTGGCCTGTTGGGACTTCATCGGATTCCTAATAGAAGCAGAGAAAGAATATTCTAAACTCCCAGAAAATCTCATAGACGAGCGGGAGACTTGCGAGGCGATCAATGAGTGACACAAGGATCCTTCCCAGGATCAACTAGAGCCCATGATCAGCAAGTTCATGGAATACCGTGCCCAATTCCACATCTCGTCACCCGAGCAGCAACAGCAGGATATCCCCTTTCAGCCGTGGGACGATGACGATGAATAATTTCTCTCTTCTTCGACTTTCTTTTTGTGAAATGTCTAAAGTATGTTGGTACAAATGATGACATCATCCATGTTGCACCATGGGATGATGTCATCCATCAAGTTGTCAAAAGTCAACATGACTTTGAGATCTTTTTGTAGATATTTTGTATATTTTATGTAAATAGGTGGTTGGTTCCTTTTTTCCTTCCTTCTCCTTCTTCTATAAATACTCAAATACTTGTTGTATTTAAGGTGTGGATATCTTTTAGATGAAATATAGAAGTGAGAAGAAAAGACTTTGAGCTTTTTGTAACAGAAGGAAATATTAATACAATATTTAGACTTTGTGTTGAATACATGTGTTATTTGCATTAGATCTTTCTTATGTCAGATCTGTGTGTTTATTCTGTTGGATCTACTTCTGTTTTATTGTCATTTATTCATCAGTATTGCTTTGTTCATTTATACAAGTAGGTTTGGCTCTGTTTACTACCAATCCCAAAACATAAACCCTCTGACCTTTCTGCTTTGGAATTCTTTTCTTTTCTTTCTTTGGATCTGATCTTTCTTCATCCTCTCTTCTATTCCTTTCTTTCCACAGTCGGAAACACCCTACTGGGATGAGATCCCAAACCCCCGAAGGAAGAATATTGTCAGATTCCTACTGGTAGAATAGCAATAAACCAGTTTCGCTTTGCTGACTCAAAGAGGGGCTATGCCTTACACACTGTTGACCCGTCTATCCATAAATCTACCTATTCGACAGATTTTCAAGCCAACGGAAGTATAATGCAATTGTTATATCATCTATAGAGGTAGAATGTAGAGGAGCAGTTAATGCTGCCACAGAAGCTATTTGGCTACAGGGTATTCTGACAGAGTTTGGCATCCACTTTCATGGCCTACCATTATCTAATATGATAACATGAACACTATCTCTATTTGTATAAATACAGTTCAACATCAGTGGATGAAGCAAATTGAATATCCATATGCACTTCATACGAGAGTGTATTCATGATGGTATCATCGGCATTCAATACATTTAGACAGTTGATCAGAATGTAAATTTATTTACCAAGCCCTTCACTAAGATGAAGTTTATTCACTTACAGTATCTTTTTTGGGGTGAGATCTTCTGCAGCTGCTCATCTCCTTCAGGCTATGTATTCCTTCTTTTCTTCTTCTTCTAGGAAGATGGTGTTTGTATATGGGAACCTTATCAGGCCTTTAGTTGTCGAGCCCCATTGACACATCTTTCTTAGTTGTTTAGGAGTGTCTTATCTTTTCGTTTGAATCATCATAGCTACTACCCTACTTTGATGAAGGGGGGTGTTGGTGTGTGTTATCCTATGTGTCCTCCACTCACATATGGAGGGTCATCTCACATGGATTAGGGTTAGGGTTAGGTTTAGGGTTTGCTATTGAGTCATGCACTAGGGGTTACTCAACACCCCTATATGTATCCCTTCATTTGACATTTATGAGCATGTCAAGACACTCTGTTGTCTTTTCTCTACATGTGCAAGCTTTGTTCTGTTATGCAAGTTATTCAGTTATTGATTGATTCTTCCTTGTGATTACGTTGGAGCCATTACAATTCAACTAGAGTGCAACTTCATCGTGGTGCATAGTTTCCAATACGATCCGTCAACTCTTTCACATCATAGGTCCCAAGTTCCCCCACAGAATTCAACAATTGAAGAGCAATTTTGACTAGACAAATTTGCATAATTGTCTGGCTATTTTTGTGGGAAATTGTTTCTCAAATGTAAATGCATCCTATTTTTAGTATGTAATGATTAAGAAGGGTGGTTATAATTTATCAACATTCTTAATCTATAAATAGGAGAATGCATTTTGTATTCATAAATTTTAGATTTAATTGTAAGGAGGCTTTGTCATTTTGGGAGCTCTCATATATAGGCTTTAGCCTTAGTAATATACAAAAACAATATTTCACCTTCGACTATTTGATTTGTTTTGCTTTTCCAATATTTGTGAATGTTTTTTAATTCTTTGAATGTGATTATTTTTCTTTCCTTCATGTTAATTATATTTTTATAGTCAAATCGCAAGTTGTGGTTTACAAACTTATTCATCTCAGTAGTGGAAAAGATAAAATTTCATGAAGATTTCTGTAGAAAAGATAATAAGGAAATTGCATGTTATATATTATTATGTAAAAATAATCTATGCATGTGGATCAGATCTATTTGTTCCTTAAAATTTTGGTGCATCACCTTCTTTTAATACACTTTTAGTTATCTTTCTCCCCTTTTCCCTGGAAAATAAATAGCTTAGTTTGTTTCACATAACTATAGCTTTTTCATTTTGATCTTAAATTGGATGCACTTAGTTTAGAATGAATTTTTCCTTCTCTGGAGGTTCATCCCAAGGAGCCAAGGTCCCACACCTTGGGGATGTTCCCATGTTACACTGGATCATCTAACAATTATGAGGGTGCGCGATCCACATGACAACACAAATGAGATGGGATATTAATATGTAGACCTATTTGAGATATGGTGATTGTTGGAGATGGTTTACAAGGGTTTCCTAGAGGTGTGTGAAAAATTTCAAGTCATGAATAATATTTTTCAAGTTATGATGTTTTAGGTGAAACAAGGTCCGAGAAAGAGTGATTTCCAACTCAATTTGTAGCTTTTGATGCTTGTTGTGGATTGTATGATTTTCATGGGACCTTTTTTCTTGCAAGTATGTTTTTTAATTGATCTAAGATAATTTTAAAAAATAATGAGTTCATTTCATCGTCACATTTTAACAAATGTTAAGAAGGTAAAATGATTTTTGTGAGTTTAAAACCCTAAGTCAAGAGAAATAGAGAACATCTTTAGGGTGGGTGCCAATAATTAATTTTCCTTGATATTATGATGATTGGAGGTTATATAGGACTCCTCCATATTTTTAGAAAGGTAAGATAGAGCATGTGATGATTTATGGACTCCACTCAAATAGGAAATTTTATGAAGAAGTTTAGATTGAGGAAACGTTTCCCAAAGAAGGTATGAAATAAATTGACTTTGTTTTTTCACTTTGGATTTTTACTTGATTTCCATGATTATTGCAGACAATGGTTGAGGTACTTGAGGGAAAAGTGTGCCCTATTTATGAAGACTAGTCCTTGAGTCCAAAAAGGGTAGTTTTGAGAAGTTTTAGAGTTTAACTTGGTTAAAGGCCTTCCACTTAGAGTTAGAAGGAAATGTAAGGCTTTATAGAAATAGGATTCAGAGATATTTTCAATGGTATATGTTTTTTCTCTTGATGATGAGGTTTTATACGTGAACTATCTCAGTTTGTGAAGAAGAAGGTTTCTTGTTTTTAGGACAGGATTGCTCTAGTTGGAAGATGGAGGTCAAAGTCTCTTGTTTTGGATTGGTTTATGCTTGTTATCCATTCGATAGTGAAGAGGGATAAATTTTTTACCTATTTAATTCATTTATAATTCCTTAAAGTGGAAGAAATTTTGCATACCAGTTGAGTTTCCAAAACTACTTTCTAGGTAGCTCAAGTTGGTGAAGAGAAAAGTGAGTTTGGTTTGCATGGATGGATGTTTCAGGATCTCCAGTAAGCATGGATATGATCTACATGTCATTTTATTTATAATTATTGGTTACATGCCAAATTTTATATGTTCTTGGGTGATCTTGAGGCCCATAATTGAATACTAGTTCCTGAAAACGTTTGTTTTGTGAAGGATGTGAGCCTTCTTGTTGTTGTTATGAAGAATTTGATTTGTGAAAGCTAATGTATGACCATGGATGATTTTTTTATGTCATATTTGACATGTTTGAGGAATTTGGAAACTTTACTAATCATGGTGATGAGTTTGGAGGTCTTTGGTGAACCAGGTGATGGGGTTTTGAGCCATTTTTTGCTTGTTTGGATGTCTTGATACATGGCCTACCTACATGGGTACATCTGATGAATTTGTATGAGTTAAATGTTAGGTTTATGAGTTTTATTGTTTGAAATACTTGTGTATTACTGACCTATGTTGTGTTAATGAGATAAGAATGGTATAAATTGAGAGTTTTGGTTCAAATTTGACTTAGCTAAGAGAGAGGGAAAAAATGTGACCCAAGTGAGAGTGTGAAATAAGTATGAAGGAATAAAATCAGATCTGAGGAAGTTTGAAAGAGTCTAAGTAATGTTAAATATATTTTTTGCAAGGGTTTGAGATCAAATCAAGGCATGATAGTGCAAGTTTGAGCGAGCTAGAAAGAGGTGTGTTTGAAGAGGGTTTGAAGGAGTTTGGAGCTAAATCTTGTGATCACCATCAGCTGAGTTGTTGCAACATATATTTAGGGATCTTCTTATAGAAATCTTGTGTGATGAGTCATATTCATTCAATTCTCTTATTTTGAGTAATCTTAACAAGGGTTTAGGGGTTTTTCCTCCTTGTGGGGTTGGTGCCTCACTAAAGAAATATCTTGTGATATGTAATATTCACTTGAATCTTTCTTGTGAGTAATATCAGAAAAAAAAAATTAGTGGGGTTTCTTCCTCTTGAGGTTTTCCCACTTATATCTTGTGTTCTTGTGTACTCCTTCTTTTGTATGTTATTGTGGATTGTTGTTGCTTTTTTTTATGATCACATTAATGCATGGTTGAATGTTAATGGTGTATGAAATTTAATTTGAAATTGTTTAATGGTTTTTTTAAGGACTGATTCGCGCGCCCCCCCCCCCCCCTCATTTCATTATGCTTCCAACAATGTTTAGTTTAACATCCATGTGTGTGGAACTTTCATCAATTGTGCATGCACCAATAATATTATCTCCTCATTTCAACCTATCACAAAAAAGTAGGAAACCTTAGCACGCTCACATGAGCTGAAATATATTCCAAGATAGCATCTCATTTAGAATTTTTATAGTGAGGTGTGTAATAAAATAATACATATAGGAATGATCCTACTTACAATAAAAGGAAAACATAAACACATAATCATACATAGAATGGATCCATAATATACTACTTTATATTAGAAATAATTTCCATACAATGAACATCTTTCAACTTAAAATTCATGCTCGTGTTATAGAAGATAACAATAATAGTTTTGTCTTTCACACATTCATCCCTCGTCCTCACACATATATACCTATCATCCTTATTACAATGATCCCAAGGGTTATTTCTACTTGTGGGGACTTTACATTCACTAGTTTGAATAAGACTATAATTAGACTTATGTTTTGAAATAACTCCTAGATATTACATTGGGGTGGTGTTTATTGCACTTGTCTTCATCTCCTCGTTACTTGATATGAATGGAAGCTTCGTCACTTTTGGATGTTTTCTTTTCTACTTTACATGTTTTCTCTGCCTATCTTTAAAATTTCTATTTTTTATCCCACTATGTTTCCTCATATCCCACCTGCTTTTCTCTTCAATTCAAGTGTATATGTTAGTGTATTTTCTATTTTCAATCCTTATATTTTTGGCACACCAAATTTCTTGTTCATGTAATATTTAGGTTTTCTTTACTTTCTTTTTCCACCAAAATCATTTATAAATATAACTTTATGCTTTAATATATTTTTCCCAAACTTTTTAGTAGTTGTTCACCTACATTCTCATACACATATATTCTCTTTCTCATAATTTCTCACACACATCTATTCTTATATTCTCGTGTAATCCTAAATAATATAAAGAATAAATAAAGAAGTGGTGGTTTCCAATGTGGATCTCAACCAAGGAAGGAATAGAAGAATTTTGGGGCCCAACACTTATGACTATGGTAGTAAGTGTCATTGCAAGTGGCACATCCTTTGGTGACACATCCAAGTTTTTGATGAGACCTAGTGTTGTAAAAAATTAGTGCTTTACCCTCAAACATTTCCACTATAATTAATAGTGTCTCTATGTGGGACTCTTGCATGCCAATTATTTTTCAATTGGTTTGGAAACAAATTTGGCTTGAAAAAATTTTATGGAATTATTCGCATGACTATGTTAGTGGGTGTCATTGCAAGTTTCTCATCCTCTAGGTACAACCATTTCCATGATGACCATGTTTTGTTTAATATTCATCATCACCCCTATCCAACATGAACAAGGATATGAACATTTTGAGTTCCCTGATAAGGTGAAGATGTAATGGTATCATTTCACGGTAATTATTACATAGGCATTGGTTTCTTCACAAACACATACAATAAACTAGCAACCCTACTTTTTAATGGATATGTGAATTTTCGGGATTATTGCAATCACATTATTGTGTGTTTTAATAACATAAGTTTTGAATTAAAACCAAACAAAAGGGTAAATATTTCACGCCCACAATTTTTGACACACAAATACAACAACAAATTACCAAAATATTTTTTTTGACTTACATTGCTTGATACATAACACCACATGGGATCACTTAGGATAACACAAAACACATGAGATGTTTGCACAAACATGAACCCACATATATAACATGAAAACACATGATGAACATAAAGCTACATTTCCCCAAATGAAAAAGTACAATCAATATTCTAATCATAATATAAACTTATGGATTGGCACTTTCCATGACATAACACTTTCATGGTTACATATTTATCGCAATCCTATTTTCATTATTTGACCTTAATTATTTGATGAACACTTAACATGTAAACACTCATTCGTCTTAAAAATAGGATGCATTCTTATTTATTTTGTTTAACATTTTACCTATAATGGTTCCATTTAATTTCACTCATTTCTCTTGTCATATTAATTTTTATCTCCTAATTGATAATGGTAGCATTTAAACACACATGAGGTTGCTAGTACTTGTTCTAAGTATTCGTTACTAGGGAGCATGCTTACTTTTTTTTGTAATTTACCTTCATTGCAACAAAGGAGATTCACATGAAATAAAAGGATTTCTATTAGGTCAAGAGTGGAAATATTCCATGTTCTTTTCCAAGTAGCATTTAAACATTAATATTACACTCTTTTCATTTTTTATTTATTACAGCTAACTATGTATTCTAACAACTTAATTTAAATACTTAGTTTGAATCATTCATGATTTTCAGGAGAGGGTTTGCATCAATTCAAAAGGGAAAAGTCTCAATTTTCCCTTTTATAATTTTAATCATTTAACATTGTTGTTTAAACCAAGATGATGGGTATGGTGCATATGTTCATCCCTTAAGTATTGCAAGTTTCCCATTTAATAGGTTGAATGATCACTAATGAGGCTCTATTTTATTTGTATTTGTTATAAAAATATATCTTAGTCATTTTATTCATTTGGCATCATTCAATGTCTATATTATAATTATAATAAATGTTCCAAAATCTCTCATTTATTCATGTTCTTATAACATTTACGTCATTACATCTACTTTGTATCAAATTAAATTTTAAGGTTCATTTAATACTTTTTATTTGCTTAGAAATCAATATTTTTAGGAGTATGATCTCACACGTAACAAATTTTATATTATTTCTCAGCAATTTAAGTATTAGATACATGTTACAAGGACATTCAATTATAATTTTATACATCCTATTACCCTCTAGCCACTACCCTTCTTGTTGGGAAATCATACACTAAGATTTATTTCACCCTAATTCTCATGAGAGGTCCACGATCTACTAATTTCATTAACACCCAAAAGGGGTCTACACCAAACTAATAGGAAAAACTTAGGGAAACAAAATATACTTATCTCACAACTTTCACACAACTAAAGGTACTTTTTGCCAAGGAAACACTTCTATTTGTGGAGAGAAAGGGGCTTAAAACTCAATAGTTTCATACATATGTACTTACAACACATATTCCACTCGTGTCATTTAAATATCTTTAATGAGATCATTTGAAGGTAAAAACACCCCAATAAAATTCATAAGGCTTTGGTTACCCGCTAGAGCACCAAGGACAACACACACATGAAATATACCTTATTCAAGAAGAGACTAAAATTACGACACCTAGGGAAAATGATCCTACTCACACCCAAGGTGATATGATACACATAGTGCAGCCCTTTCCCCACACAAACTTACATAATTTATGGGAATGATATTATGAGGATTGTCTTGATTATAAACAAGGAAACAACTGGTAATAGTCTTAAGTGTTTTCTTAGCACAATAAAGGTTTTATAGGTGTAATACATCATGTTGGTGAGAAAAAATTTCGATATGGAAAATTAGGTTTTTTTACCAACACTCACGGAGCTATGTCCCTCTACATTGAATGGAGAAGCTCCCATTATTGAATGTCAACTAATCTAATCCTATTTGAATGTTGTGGATTGGAAAAATAGGTTGGGGATCACACAAGGACACTCCATTGAACCTATGGAAAAGTGCTTGTATGGGGTACAAGGGATGAAATTACAGCAATGAGGGGTGAAGAAGGGAAATTAGGAAAGGAATGTCATTTCTATGAGTAGGATAATTACAGAGTTTAGACCCAATAAGCAGAGTAGTTCAACATTCAATATAGAGGAAATTAAAAATGAAGCTATCTAGTGAGAAGAACAAGCCTAGATTAAAAATTTCTTAGATTCATTTATCAAAGATACAAATCTCATTCTAGATCACTATACTTGCAAAGTGCATAAGAGAAAAATAGAAGAAACATAGGAAAAGAGAAATGGAAGAAAATTAGCTTTCATTTCTTGTGTAGTGATGAGTATAAAACATCAATCAATCTACAACAATTCACAATTGCTACCAAAAATACTGACTTTCAGGATCCTTTGAAATGGAGAAGCCATTTTAATTTATAGCAATATGAATTTACCTATCATATTCCCTCCACAAAATTCTTCACATTCCTATTCCACTTATGACTTTTCATTTATCATTAGAAAATACAAATTAATTATTTCTTTTATAATTTTGAGAAAATACTTTTACAATTTTGAAAATATGTCACTTAAGTGAATAGGAAAAAATACAATGATTATGCCTAATGAAGAATAAGAAAGGGGACATAAGGAATAAGGAGAAAGAGAGAAGAAGGGAGGAGATGAATAAGTTCCACTCCTTGTGATGATCCAGTAAAATGCCTCGATGCAGTCATGAACTCTGAATGAATAACTCTAACACTCTATACTGAAATAAGTCTCCTCCTAAATGGTGAAAACTTGTAGCCTTGGACTCTTTTGCACCATGAGAAACCTCTTTTTGAATGATCATAAGTTGCATCCCGTCTAGTACATTAAGTGAAGAAGTGAGAATAACTTGATCACTAGACCACTGTACATAATGAAAGATGTCCTCACAATACTTGACCAAACCATGAACAGTTGCCACTCTTTTTGACCGATCATGCATATGAATGAAGATTTGAGATAAATTGCTTGCACAATGAAACCATGATGATTCTCCCACTTATAGGATGTTAAATATGAAAATATAACCACTGATGGCCCTCCACACTAATACACTGAAAAAGATCTCTAATGAAGACCATTTTGAACACCTTTCCTCTTTTAAAAATCCTTGAAATGATGAACCTTCGCCACACTGCTTGAACACACTGAGAATAGGAGTGATGAGTACTTGAGGAGTATACCATTGATAATATTGGAAGATGAATCCCCTCATTGAGAAACTCCTTATGATCTTTGAGACACTATTACATCTTCATTATCAACCATTCACATGGGGGAAATTGGATGTACTTTGATCACCCAACCATGATCATTGATTCTGCCACTGCAGGAGCACTAATGATGAGTGAAGCATGAGACAAAATATTTTTGATTCTAAAGTGGGAAAGGAGAATGAGGTAAAAATAAATTTCATCCACTGATTTACCATGCATCCCGTTTGGAATGGACTAAAAGGGGGGTACAAAACTGGCAAATTTCTCACTTTTACACTCTTCGCTTACCGCATCAAAGAATGCAGGAATTGACTTGAAAAAGAGAGAGGATCTTCGATGAGTGTTGATACCATCATAGGATGAGTGGACTGAAATTTGAAAAAAAAAATCTCATTTAACCCATTTACTATTTTTAGAATATTCACCATTATGATCTCATTTAGCCATGTTTTTTGAATTTTTTTTTCAATTTTTCCAATTTTGAGTGTCTCGATCATGAGGGAATGAAATAGGAAGTGTGAATGCAAATTTTTATTAGAATTAATATTTATAGTAGGTACTCCCATAGAGACTTAATAAAAAATAGAAATTGTCCGTCCTAGCATCGAATTCAAACGAAACCACTTCTAGAAGTTTACATAATTCATTTCAAAGCTTTGTTCTAATTTTCACGAGATTCCACCCACTAGAACCCTAGGAAGTGGCGAGATACCTCACTGCCCTTTCAATAATATGTCTTGGTAACCATTAGTGGATTCCCTGATATTTTTAGAAATTTTTCTTTCCCACCTAGGATTGCGATAAAATTGGATTCAATAGAATAGGTTTTTCTTCTGAACTCTATGTTTAAATTTTTAGCTCAACTCATTCGCCGGAATGAAGGGAAATTAAAGAAACGAAAGATAGGGAAAAAAATGAGGGTTTTTCACCACAAAAAATATAGGGCATAATTCAATATGTTGTCACTTGTTCCTTGAAGGAATTTTTAAATGGAGAATATTGTAAAAAAACCCCACCTCAATCTATGCACCGGTTTGTGAGATATGAAAATTTCACTTCTCAGGTATTGAGTCATTCATGTGAGAAAATGCACATGTAGCCTTTAAAAACTTTTAAATTTTGGGAAATATTTCTTCTCTAAGATCATGGAAACATGTAGGGAGGAATGGATGAGGAAAAATGAAGGAGAAAAATATGGAAAACATTTGCCAAAGTTCTGGGTAGATTTTGAGGAAAATGGAGGAAGATCAAAAAATGCACTATCTCTTGGTTTTTATGCCTTGGGGGGAATTTTTTTTTTTCCCTCTTGTCTCCTTAGAAAGGGATGAAAGGGATGCAAATATGTTCCCTAGCCCTATGAGAACAAGTGGAAGATATGCATTGGCGGAGGAGAGAGAAGGAGGATTTTTGGCACCCGAGGTTGAGTTGAAGTCAAGTGAGGAACCATGTGGGAGGGGAAATTTCTATTTCCTCATTTTCCCCTTGGAAAAGGGATGAAAGGGACACAAAAATTTTCCCTATCCTCATGGTGAAAAGTGGTAGACATGCGGTGCATGAGGCGAGGGCTAGAAAATTGCCAAAAGGTGCTTACGGAGGCCTCCTAAGGTCTTGTGGTTGGTCCAGTAGTTCAAAAGGTGGAGGGGAAAAAATTTATCACATTTTTTCCCTTTGAAAAGGGACAAGAGGGGCACAAAATTACACCTCAACCTCATGCTAAAATGTGGCATTGAAATATGTTTCTAACTGCAAGAGTGTACCTTGGGAAGGACCTTGAAAACAAAGCTTTCAGAGCTCCTAGAGGTATTTTTGGGAACTTATTTATATGAATTTTATTGGAAAATTTTTTTTGAGAAGAATGGGATGGTTATCATGCTTTTATTCTTCATAAAACCCCTCAAAATAGCCTTTTATCTTGGGACCGCAAGGTGTTCCTGCCAAAAGTGGGTTTTGGAAAGAAGCACCTTGGTCTTGTGAAAAATATGAAATCACCATCACTTAGCATTTAATTATCTTTCCAATTATATATTTTTTGTCCTCCAACTCATTTTGGAGATCTTGGAATCATCTTTCGAAGCTCAGGTGTAATTTTTATAGTGCAAGCTCCTTCACCTCTAAGAAACCACTTTTTCTTTTCTAAATATTCTTAAATCACTTACAAAATTTTCTTAGCTCATTGACACCACTCCCTGATGAATTTGGGTATTCAAGTCTACTTTGAATAATATGCACCCACCTCCAAAAGGCTAAAAATAGACATTTCTAATCCTGTTGAAAGATTTGCCTCAACAGACATGGCCTCATAAGAATCTTATGACATTGCTTTCCTCTTTCTAACACTTTGGAAAGGGTATTAAAAAACATATGGGAACTTTAAGTATGGGGATAGGCCTATCTCTAAAGGGAAAAATGACCTAGGGGAGTGCTCAAGAGGGTTTACACATGAAACATTTGACACTAGGCTATATTTGTCATGTTTCATCACTAAATTTTTCCCTTATAAAAATACATGACAACAATTGGCTCCAGCTTGGGGACATGTTCTGGGTTGAACACAACAAGGATAGAGCATCCAGGAACCCCAGAATCTCAAGACATTGCGTGGACTAGTGCCTTATCCATTAGGATTTATAGATTCATTACAAATATATACTACATAACTTCTTTTATTGAACAAACATGTGTAACAGTGTCCAAACACACGAGACAGGAAAGGAAACACATAACAAAAGGGAAAAGAGAAAGAAAAAATGTAACAACAAAATGGAATAAACATAATTCACCTATCTACATATGGTGGATAACCCGCTTTCAATGAAGGAAAAATTTGAACTAAGGTCTTACCTATAAATGGGGATCATTGGATGCCTTTCTTCTACAAATCTATTGACAGGATCACTGAAGTATGAACCTCTCTTAGCTTCTTGAGAAATATATCATTATTGTGAGTGCAATTGATGATCAAATTGTTCATTACATTGCCTATGTTGCTTTGAAACATTTTTCTCGGCCTCTCTTTTTTTCTTAGGTTCATTCCATTTTTTGATTCTTTTTCATTGCCATGTTTATGGTTCTTAATTACTCTTGACTTATCATTTCCATAACAAGACATTTTTTCTTCATTTTACATATGTTTCATGACCACCATTTTTAGAGGTTGATTCTCGGCATATGTCTTAGAAATTTCATCATTATCCACCTATTTTTGTTCTATGTTTTTTAATTGTTCCGTGGAGTCATCTTTCTTATGTTCCAAATCTTTCACAACATGCTTCATTACATAGTGTGTCATGTGCTTGCATCATCCTCTTGGAAAGATAATGAACTCAAGGTTGGGTATATAACATGCAAATTTCCATCTTCCTCACCTTGTACATTTTTTCCTTTGTCCTCCATTTTTATGTTGAGATCATCTATCTCTTGAGTGAAAGGAGAAATAAAGGGTTGAAGTCTATTGAGAAATTTTCCATTTTAAGAAAAATAACCTTTAGGACCAAACAACAAGATGTTCCTCCATTTTCCTTTGAGAATGTTTCCATCCTCATCAAAAGGAAATAAGAATAACATTGGAGCTGAAATTTTATCATTATCATCTTCCCATTCTTGATCACCAAGGACCAAGAAATCCATTTCTACAATGAAATCATCATCTTATTTGGTATGTTCAATTTTAGGAGGTGGAAGCATGTTACAATTCTTTTAGTTCTTGTCATCTTCTTCCAATGAGAAAGAGAAGATTTCAAGTTCACCAACATACTCATTGCATGGAAACTCATATTGATCCTTGGGAATATGATCGAAAACATTAAATTTACCCATTAATAACATGATGAGAATCATTCCTTCTTCTTGATCCAAATTTCTCATCACTTCAAGATTGCTTCATTGAAATTCAAGGCTCTCATTACCACCATCAACATCCAGTGGAACAACTTCATTTATACTCTCATCCCATGAGAATTACAACTTTTCAAACTCTAATTTCATCAACTCGTCATTATTTTATTTGACCAACTTTATGATGTTGGGACATTCCTCCACCAATAAGGGCAGCTCAAGATCATTTTTGAAGGTCATGAAAAAGTTACCAGACTTTGAATTTTGTCACAGTATTATCTTTCATTGGGTAATTTGTCCTTTAAACAATATACTTCATTTTTTTGGTGGGAAGTAGCTTCTTTGTTTTATTGTTGACTGAGATGGTGGCATGTGACCAATATAGATGCATACCTGCTCCAACATCTCAACAGAAGCTTCAACCTAACAACATGCCATATAAGGTCGGCATATCTTCTACAAGGATTCTCATTGTGATTTTCTTTTCAGGAAAATTTGCCAATGCTACCTCAGCATATTTGATTTGTCCAACAAGACGAACTTTTTTCATGTCCATGGAGAGGAATTAATCAGAGGTAGGGGAAAGGGAGAGACCAAGAGCTGTAGCTACTTTCACAAGAATGGTGCTTTCTGAGGCACCAGAGTCAATGATGAAATTTTTTAGCTTATATCTGTTGACAAGAAAGGCTATGTAGAAAGGTTCTACTTTTTTAGAGGTGGAGGATTTGGGGGCAAGAAATTTTAGATATGGATTGTATTGAGATGCACGAGGTGGATCTTTTGCGATGGCATATTTAGAAATAAATCTACTCCCTTATACACAATAAACAATCTTTTCAAGTTTCCTGGGATGAGTTCTCAAGTACTCCAATTCAGAAATTTTGACTTCTGATTTTTTGAAATGGTAGATGATGTCAAAATAAAAGGAAGTGGTAGGAACATCAGGTGTTGTGGAATCTTTGAGATGGATTCTCTTAGGATTTGCATAAATTGATTTTTTGAGAGGACTTGAAGAGGCAAAATTATTTTTGGTTGGAGTGATCTCGTGCTTTTTCTAAGCTAACCATGTTGAAGTGGAATTGAATGATCCTCCTTTTATTGTTATTTTTTTCTAGAGTCACCATTTGAGGATTTAATTTATTAGCTTGGTAAGTGAAAGAAGAGCCTTCTTTCTCCTTTTGAAATCAGGTGAATAATACGTATGAGTAACTATATTTGGATTCTTCATTATCAAGTGTGCATTCACAAAACATGATCCTAACACATTTTCCTTCTCCTTCACCTTCAACTTCTGATTCAAAAATTTCTTCTTTTTTATCTTCATCATTCTTGCACATTACATTGACCAGTGGAGCCTCCAAGGAAAGCCTTTGGGATGTTCCTACAATATGATTTCTATCTTGGTTCGGAAGATATGTTTGTTGATTAAATTTAATTTTTAGCATGATCAATCCATTTTCCAACTTCTGCAATACTGGATTGGTTCTCCTACCTTGGGAACTTTTGGTTTTATCTTTCATCGAAGGATTCTTGATCTTACCTGATAATATGAGGTCATCTTCTACCTCGATGGAAATTTCTTGAGCATTTTTCAAATCTCTTGGTTGAACTCTTTGTAGAAAGAAAATCACTTCAGGTATTTTAGCATTGACAAAGAACATCTTCAAGTTATCCATTGTGGGAAGAGAAATAGTGGGAATTTTGTTAATCAACTTGTTGAATTTTTTCATGAAGTCTCTCATGGACTCTTGTGGCTCTTTCTTCATCAAAGTGAGTTGAGTAATGAGGGCATAAGAATATTCAATAGTTTTAAACCTCTCTTCAAAATTCTTCTAGATATCACCCAAATTAGAGATCAAACGTGATAGAAAGTAGTGGAACCAATCTGCCACCGCATCCTGTAATGTTTCTATGAACAACTGCACAACAACATCTTCATGTTTTACTCCAAGGATGCCACAGGATATGATAAAGGTTGTGATGTGATCGTCGGGATGTTTCTTTCCATGTCCATAGAACTTTGGAAAATTATTTCTTGATCATTGTGGAAGTTCATGAAGTGGTGGGGTCAAAACCAATGGACCAATGTTTTTTCCCCATGGTATAGGTGATTATGCCACCATTTATTCCTCCTCTCTTTCTTCTTCTTATCTTGGGACTTCAAAATCCAAAGGTGGGTAAAAGATAGGGGAATTTGTAGGATTGTAGATAGGAGTTTGAATAGGATTACCATGGGTACCACTCAATGAATCAGACAGGGATGAAGCTTGAGAGAATTAGTACAGGTTATCTCTTACTTATTTTTTAATTTTGTAAAGCTTCAAAATCGAGATCAATTATTCCTCTCAACTTATTCAATAGTGTATATCTTCTTTCAGCCATGTTTTTTTTAATAATGGAAAATAGTTTTTTGAAAGGGACTATACCCTTGAATACAAAAAAAGGCATTTAAGCTGGAATAAGAGTGAGAAACATAGCAGGACTAACCAAGTCCAAGAGGAACAATGAAAATCAACGTAGCCCAGAAACAGCTACACAAGTGAGGCTTAACAGCAAAAAAACAGTAACCCGACAGCCAAGAAACAGCAAGAATAACAAAAGAGAGCAGTAGAAGCATGCAGGACTACTTTTTGGCTGCTTGATCAACACTGATCTTGACTTTTTTCCAAGCATGAAACATACCCAAAGCGGTCATGTGGGCAGCATCCGTCTTATCGAGCTCCTCGATGGCTCTTTTGCTCTCTTTTTCATTGCCCCAAAGTGCAGCCGGGATACCACTGAGGTTGGAAACACTTTTGGCATGCCCCACGATGAACTCCTCAATGGCCCTAAAGGCGGCAATGTTGTAATCATGCCTAGTCTTAGCCTTCCCAAGGCGAGAGTCCAAGGAGGTCAGCTTTTTGTATATGTCTTCAACCTGACTATTGTCAATGCTCCCTTCCCCCTCCATGCTTTTCTTACCTTTTTGCTTAGCTAGATTTTTGACCTCATCCTTCAGCATTTTTATCTCAGCCTCTAAGGCCTCCAGTCTCTTAGAAGGGTTATCCATATGTGCTTCCCAGGGACTGGCACTACTTATGTTCAACAGGTCACGTGCAATGTCAAGATCAAGAGGCTCTTTCCCTGCTGCAAGAGTCTCAAGGTTGAGTCTCCTAGAAGCCCTGGTGAGAGGTCATTAAGAGGAAGAGGCGAGGTGAGTGTCAGGAGGAGCAGAAGGAGGAATAGAAGGAGAAACATGTGCAGCTGGCATGGGGGTAGCAGCACTGGTGGCAGGGGTAGTAGCAGGGAAAGCAAGGGCAGCAGGGGAAGCAGGACTGGCAGCAGCAGAGCCCATCGGAGCCGGGCTAGGAGAGGAGGGAAGACCGGGGTACTTGAGAAGGCAGTGTTTGTGGATAAGCAAAATAAGCCCTTGATGCAAGGGAACCGCCCGGGTATGCTTCTGGAACTCCAAAATGGAGCGCTCAAGAGGGTTTACACACAAAAATTTTGACACTAGGGTATAGTTGTCATGTTTCATCACTGAATTTTTCCCTTGAAAAAATACATGACAAAACATCACTAGAAAGTAGATGATGCACACCATTATCAGTTTATTACTATTCACACACACACAAATATAGTTCCTAAAAGGAAACACACATACTAAATATAGTGTTTAACCATTACTATTCCTACAAGGGGTTTTGTGACAATGTCGATGAGCGTACATGTTATTATCGTAACTTGAATTTGGGATCTTATTTCCCTAAGGATATGAGGTGCTATTTGAGTATAAATGACTAGGCTCATCCTAAAAACTCAATTTTCTACATTATGAAGGTGATCAAACAAGAAGGGTAAATCATACATAACTTTACACTAAGGTTGGCATTTTTTTTAGGTTTTTTCTTACAATTCCAAAGTAATTAATAGAACACATACAAGAGGTTAATTTATTAATTTTCACATTGGATCACACTATAAAGATCAATTCATTTCTACCTAGCATTTGTATCTACCCCCTAAACAATACATAATCTGATATTAGGCTAACACCCCAAAATGCTAACAATTTCATTTTAATTCATATAGAGATACTCATGTCTACCATACAATATGTAGTTTTCACAACATAGATAAAAATGAAATCAAGAAGAGCACTTAGTAAAATTAGGATAATTCTTTAAACTTGATATCAAAGAACAAGTATACGTTTATTAAAAATTCATGCATGAAAAGGACATTTTTTAAATAAAATAGTGTGATGACACTTTATTGTAAATGTATTGGTTTCATGCATTTTTTCAATCCCAAAAATTCAAATTTTCAAGCATGACAACTTATCCCATAGTGCAAAATTTTCTCCTGAGGCTTCCCAAATCCCCTTTCTGGTTAGTTTGTCTTCAATGTTATGATCCTATGGACCTATAAGGAACCCCCAGTGCATTGAATAAGAATTTTAAAATGATCAGAGTGATGTTTTAAGGCCATCAATTTCATTCAGGGAAGAACAATTAAATATTAGCTCTCTGACATGCTCAAAAAGGCCAATGTCCATTTGAAGGTAGGTGTTCATCCTCTGGGAGGGTTTTAAAAGGATCATAATCATCTATATGTAGTATTGGAGATCCAAGAACATGTATAAAGTGTTTTATGAATTTTAAGAAATATTTGGAGGTTTAGGGACAATCTATGTAAAAGCGGGGTTTTCAGGTGTAAGGTGTGAAGAGTTGAATTTGGAACCTGAACTTAATCGGGTAATTTTGGTAACTCCATAAGGATGTAGGATTCTTTTTTAATAATGGCAAATAGTTTTTTGAAAGGGACTATACCCTTGAATACAAAAAAAGGCCTTTAAGCCGGAATAAGAGTGAGAAACATAGCAGGACTAACCAAGTCCAAGAGGAACAATGAAAATCAACGTAGCCCAGAAACAGCTACACAAGCGAGGCTTAACAGCAAAACAACAGCAAAAAAATAGTAACCCGACAGCCAAGAAACAGTAAGAATAACAAAAGAGAGCAGTAGAAGCATGCAGGACTACTTTTTGGCTGCTTGATCAACACTGATCTTGACTTTTTTCCAAGCATGAAACATACCCAAAGCGGTCATGTGGGCAGCATCCGTCTTATCGAGCTCCTCGATGGTTCTTTTGCTCTCTTTTTCATTGCCCCAAAGTGCAGCCGGGATACCGCTGAGGTTGGAAACACTTTTGGCATGCCCCACGATGAACTCCTCAATGGCCCTAAAGGCAGCAATGTTGTAATCATGCCTAGTCTTAGCCTTCCCAAGGCGGGAGTCCAAGGAGGTCAGCTTTTTGTATATGTCTTCAACCTGACTATTGTCAATGCTCCCTTCCCCCTCCATGCTTTTCTTACCTTTTTGCTTAGCTAGATTTTTGACCTCATCCTTCAGCATTTTTATCTCAGCCTCTAAGGCCTCCAGTCTCTTAGAAGGGTTATCCATCTGTGCTTCCCGGGGACTGGCACTACTTATGTTCAGCAGGTCACGTGCAATGTCAAGATCAAGAGGCTCTTTCCCTGCTGCAAGAGTCTCAAGGTTGAGTCTCCTAGAAGCCCTGGTGAGAGGTCGTTTAGAGGAAGAGGCGAGGTGAGTGTCAGGAGGAGCAGAAGGAGGAATAGAAGGAGAAACATGTGCAGCTGGCATGGGGGTAGCAGCACCGGTGGCAGGGGCAGCAGCAGGGGCAGCAAGGGCAGCAGGGGAAGCAGGACTGGCAGCAGCAGAGCCCATCGGAGCCGGGCTAGGAGAGGAGGGAAGACCGGGGTACTTGAGAAGGCAGTGTTTGTGGATAAGCAAAATAAGCCCTTGATGCAAGGGAACCGCCCGGGTATGCTTCTGGAACTCCAAAATGGAGCGCTCAAGAGAGTTTAAAAGATAATGAGGGAAGCAAACCAATCTATTCCTACGGAAGTGATTTAAAAAGATGAGATGCTTAGCTGGGACAGTAACAAACCTACCTTCCAAGGATATGAAACGAATCATCATGCGAGTGACTTCATCAAATGGTGATGGAATTGAGCTTACAAGCAGACCCGCTGTGCTGAAAATAAGCTTCTCATCTTCCTCCACAAATCTTCTTTCTTCAGTTTCTTTGATAACCCTTTTGTTGAAGAAGCGGTACCCATCCAGGCTGAGACCGGTCGCTTCAGCAATGAGCTCTTCATTGACAAGAATTTTCTGTCCCCCATAGTCGACAGTCCTCTCTTTCCACTCCTTAGCAAAGCGTACTGAAATACTTTGATCATGCCCTTGCACTCTTTCAACAAAGCTGGTGAAGCCGCCTATGCTGAGGATGTTCCAAAGCTCGGTGTTTTCCTTCCAATCAGGGTCCGCGCACGGCTCAATTTGACAGGGAGGTCCTCCCATCTTCTCAGTGGTGTGCAGGTTACAACAAATTCCAGAATGCCGTTGGGCGTGAAGAACAGTTCGTTTCTTACTGTTGAAGAATGCACAAGACTGGGTACTGTAGCCGTTGGTCTTCTCACGAACGGCTGCGTAATTGCTGAACTGAGCCTGCGGGAAGTCGCGTGTGAAAACCCTTTCCCTGTCAACAATCACTTTGTAATTATCATCGGTTTTCGTGGAGTTTGGCATCCGGATATCAACAGCCGTTGTACCCCCCGCGTGCGTGATTTTCAAATCTGGATGACTCCACTTGAAATTTCTTAAATAGATCTTACTATTATTTGAAAAAGATATTATTTGCCTCGCCATATAGAAAAAAGCAGCACGTGTGAAAGAATAAATGATTTTGATTTTCCGCCAAAGATTAAGGCTTATCTCTGGAGATTGCTTGCTTGTGAAGATCCGCATGGATGCTGTTGTGAAGCTGATTAGGGATACTATCATTATCCCAGACAGTAAAATTAATATTAATGCCATAATTGGCCAGTGCATCCGCCAGATTGTTACCTTCCCTGTAAGTATGTATGATTCTGATACTATTGAAGGTGTGGCAAATGCTTATGGATTCAGAGATAAAATCTTTAATACTCCAACTGGGAGATGAGGACTGATTGAGGAGCTTAATGATATTAAGGGAGTCCCCTTCAACAATAAGGTTCTGAATGTTTTGAGCCCGTGCAACTCTCAAGCCCCAGAGAGCAGATAATGCTTCGGCAAAATGATTGGTTTGAATTCCCATTTTACCAGCATAAGCAGCAATCAAATTACCTTTGTGGTCCCGTATAGCTCCTCCTCCAGCTGCTGTCCCAGGGTTTCCCTTAGAGGCGCCATCAAAGTTCAGCTTGTACCAATTAGAGTCAGGAGGATGCCATTTAATCAACGATCTATCTACACTATTCCCAGGGTTGCTCCAATTTCCAATGTGCCAATTAGATAAAATGTGCTCTTCATTCTCAGGATAACACTTGTTCTTGGGAGGTTTAAATCTGGCCATGTTCTCTTTGATACCTTGAGAAATTTTGCTAATACTGATTTTAAAACTCTGCTTCTTATTTCTGAAAATTATATTATTTCTGTCCTTCCAAATCCTCCAGATTAAGTGTGGGATTGCTAATTTCCAGATTCTTTTGATAGCACAATGTCTGAATGGTGGGTTCCATTGATTCCATAGCTGATTAAGGTTCTTCGGCAACACCCAAAGAGCATCAAATTTAGAAAGAACAAAGCTCCAAATTCTATTGGCATAAGCACAATGTATGAACAGATGACTAATGTCTTCATAGTCATTCCTACAAAGGTGGCACCAATTAGGAATTATAAATCCTCTTCTCATCAAATTGTCAGTGGTGAGAATTCTACCTCTGATGGCCAGCCAAAGAAAAAAATTTATTTTGGGGGTTAACTCAGGCATCCAGATCTTGTTCCAGTTAAAGTCAGATTGGTTACTCTGAGAAAGAATGGTATAACCAGATTTGACTGAGTATTTCCCATCTTGTGAATTGCTCCAAACCAGCTCATCCTTGGAATTCAGCTGACTTAAAGGGAAGAGGTCTAAAAGATCCTGGAGGGAGGAAGTAGATTGTTTCAGCTCAATTCGTTCCATAGAAAGTCTTTTCCAAGCCTTGTTGGTGCCATTTCCTTCGATATAGTCCTTGACTTTAGTTCCATACTTGCTTATAAGGCTGTCCTTAGCTGTCCCAAATCTCTCCAAGAGGTTGTCACTGAACCAGTTATCCTCCCAGAAGTTTATTTCACTTCCATCCCCCACTTTCCATTTGCTACCCTGTTTGATGAAGTTTCTACTCTTAACCAGATTATTCCAAAAAATGGAACCATTGGGTAGTTGATCTTCATGCAGATAGGAGTAGACAGCTTGTTGATTCAAGTATTTTGCTTTAATAACATCAATCCAGGGCTGTTTCTCAGATAGCAATCGCCAGCCCATCTTAGCGATGAGTGCCTCATTCATTTTCTCAATATTTTTTATGCCCAGCCCTCCCATAGATTTTGGGGTGCAGACCTTGTCCCAGGCCACTAGGTGAAATTTGAACTTCTCTTCCATACCTTGCCATAAATTTTTTTTCTGAATCCTTTCAATTTTCTCTCTGAAGGAAGAAGGAATTTTGAAAAGTGACATGATATAGATGGGCAGACTTTGGAGTGTACTTTTAATGAGAAGGCACTTACCAGCACTAGAGAGAGTGGCCCCTTTCCAACCTGCCATCTTTTTCTGAAATCTCATCAACAAATCATCCCACACCATGTGAGAGACTTTCTTAGTGCCAAGAGGGAGGCCTAAGTATGTTGCTGGAAGAGCACCAATTCTACAGCCCAGAATTTTAGCAATCTTGAACTGTCTTTCCTCAGGGGTGTTAAAGAAAAAAATGGTACTTTTGTCATAATTAATCTCTTGCCCAGAAGCAGATTCATATAATTGTAATAAAGCCTTAATAGCTTTAGCTTCCACAACTGAGGCCAGAAGAAGAAGGATTGTGTCGTCCGCAAACTGTTGATGAGAGACAGCTTGGCTGAATGAAGCGGGTTTAGATCCATTTAAAAGGCCGTTCTCAACCACTCTGCCAATTGTTCTACTAAGGCTGTCAGCTAAGAGAATGAAGAGTAAGGGGGAGATGGGGTCTCCTTGTCTTAAACCTCTGCTGCTGGTGAAAAAACCCACAGGCTCCCCATTAACAACCACAGAGAACCTGGCTGTAGATATACAAGACCTAACAATTTTTCTAAATTTTTCCGTGAACCCAAATTTAGATAAAATCCTGTCAAGGAAGACCCAAGAAACCTTGTCAAAAGCTTTATTCATATCAAGCTTGAGGATCATATTGGCCTTTTTATTATTTTCCATGGAATGTATAGTTTCGTGCACCATAATCACTCCGTCTTGTATTATCCTGCCTTTAATAAAGCCACTCTGCTGCCTTGAGATGAGGTCATTCATTATGAGCTGCAGTCTAGTAGTGATGATTTTGGTGAAGATTCTATAGATAGCATTAGCAAGACTGATAGGTCTGAAGTCCTTGAAGTCTTTTGCATCCATTTTTTTAGGTGCCAGCACAATGTGCGTGTTGTTAAGCTCTTTTAGAAGATTTCCTGTTCTATAGAATTCATTTACCGCTTTGAGAAGATCCTCCGAGCATATTTCCCAGAACTTCTGAAAAAAATTAATAGAGAACCCATCCGGTCCAGGAGCCTTGTCCCCCTCAAGAGAAAAGACAGCCTTTTGCAGTTCTTCAAGCGTGACAGCTTTAGTGATGTCTCTGAATTTCTGGTCCTCAATGTTATTCTGAGGGATGGCCTCCAGCATGAAGGAGATAGCTTCAGGGTTGCTGACGTTGTTCTCTTTAAGAAGATTCTTGTAAAATTCAAGTGCTTGTTTCTTGATGCTGTTTGGATCTTTAGTGCTGTTCCCATTGTTTTTAGAAACCTCAAGGATTCTGTTACTGGCTCTATGTTTTAGAGTAGTCATGTGAAAGAACTTTGTGTTCCTGTCTCCCTCTTTAAGCCAGATAGCTCTAGATTTAAGGCGCCAAAAAGACTCTTCCCTACTGCAGATCGTATGCAACTCAGAAAGAATATTCTTTTCATTTACTTCATCTTCAACCGATCTTCCCAAAGTATCCATTTTTAACTCCAGATCCTGAAGCTTCTATTTTAACTCTTTCTTTTTTTCGAAAATATTTCCAAAAACCCTTTTGTTCTAGATTTTGACTTGCTTTTTGACATTTTTGAGTTTTTGAACTAATCTGAACTGAGCAGTGCCTTCCCCATTCCATTCCCACCATTCTTTTATCCTATCATAGATATCATCATGCTCCATCCACATTTTTTCAAATTTGAATGAGCTTTTTGCTGGTTTAGTCCAATTGAGAAAGCTTAAAGCAATCGGATTATGATCCGATCCAATTCTTGGAAGGGAAGATAGGTAAAAGTCTTGGCTTAGAATCCAGTTTGCTGAGATTAATGCCCTATCCAATCTCACCTGAATGAACTCCTTTCCCAGCCTTCTATTATTCCAAGTATACTTATTACCATGCAGATCCACATCAATGAGGTTTTGCTCAGCAATAAAGTCAGCAAAGTCCTCCATACCATTAGAGAAGGTGGGGGTTCCTCCAAACTTCTCACCTGGGTTTAGAGGGGAGTTGAAATCTCCCATAATGAGCCAGTTGGCAGAGCTATATTGGTTTCTAAAGATTTTAAGATCAGCCCATAGTTTTCTTCTACCACTAGCAGAATTAGGTGCATAAATATTAGACAAGATCCATTCACACTTTTTCTCAATAGTGACGAATTTAATTGCAAGATGATTAATATTAGCACTAAGAATCATACCAGTACAGTGTCTTCTATCCCAAAGGGTAGCCAATCCTCCGGAAGCTCCCTGAGAATCAACAGCCGCCATTTCAGAACTATCCCAAATTTTTTTTTTAATATTAGCCATAGTCATTGCTTTCATTTTAGTTTCTTGAAGAATCAAAATACTGGGGTTACTGGAATCTCGTAACTCCTTGATGGTTCTTTGCTTAGAGTTTCCATTTAGGCCTCTAATATTCCAGGATATAATCTTCATTTGGAATGGTTGGTAGTTGGAATTGCTTGCTGGTTCAGTTGTCGCTGAACCCCATCTGCAATATCCCTCTCTGTTTTCTTAGCTCTGAGAGTCTTTTTAGAGGGTCTTCCTCTTTTTGAGCTTCCTCCAAAATCAGCTACTCGTCTAGCAGAAGACCTGGTTGTTCTAGAAGAAGAGGTGTCCCAATTGTCAATTTCCTTTTTTTTATCACTATACAATGAATCTGGGATCCTTTCAAAACCTCTCATTCTTTTTTTCTTTTTTGAGATGACCAATGTGAACCCAGAGTCTGAATCTTCCATTTCCTTGGCAGGCGTGATTTCTCCTTCTTCATGTCCTTTATGCAGACTGTCCGGCAAGAGATCAGAAGCTGTTCTGGTGCTGCAGCAGACCGGCGAAGCCACTGTTGAAGGCATCGGATCTGCAATACCATTCTCTCCAGAAGAGAGAATCTCCAAAGGCTCAAATTCTGTCATAACTTCCTTGTTACCAGCTTCCTCCCTATTTAATGATTGAATTTCTTTCTCTTGTTCTAAACTGTCAGGCAAGTGATCAGAAGCTGTTCTGGTGCTGCAGAAGACCGGCGGAGCCACTGTTGTAATGCTGGGACAAGGCAGCGGATCCGCAATACCATTCTCTCCAGAAGAGAGAATCTCCAAAGGCTCAATCTCTGTCATATCTTCCTTGTTACAAGCTTCATCCCTAATTAATGACTGAAATTTTTTCTCTTCTGATCCAGAAGGGACTAAATTGTCCATCACTGAACCCTCATGCTCGTTAACTTCCATGGATACCTTAACAGAATCTTCTTTCACAGATGTTTCAAGAGGTAAATCCGAAGAAGCCTTCACCGAATTGTCCAGAACTTCTTTGTTGGGAGCTTCAGGCAAAGCTAAAGTTGCAGCTTTGGGGCGCCAGACAAGATGCTTCTTTATATGAGTTCTAAAACCTCCCTTTTTTTTTCCCTTCTATTTATATGCAAATCCTTCTGACTGGGACCTTTGTCATCCATCTTCCTATCCTTGCTTGGGTCCAAGCTATCTTTGTTCAGATCTGAGCCTATCCCAGGCTGTTCAAAGTCCAGAGGGAGGGTCATTTTCTTGGAGCAGTTTTTGTCAGAGTGACCAATGATATGGCATAGTTTACATCTTAAGGTTTCAACTTCAATTTTTTGGGTCCAGGATCCAAATCGAGTTTTCAAGATTATGTGCTCCGGAATCTCCTGATCAACGGCTGAGAAAATGCAGAACCGAGCAAAAGCAAGCCTGGATCTGTTTCTTGTGGGTCCATCAAGCCCAATAGGTGCACCTAGGGATTTTGCAATATTTAGCAGTATTTCATCATCCCATAGATGCAATGGCAGCCCTGGAAGCCTACACCAGATTGGCATGGTGTTTATATTTTCAGTATTTGGATCAAAACCCGGATACCATTTTTTCAAAAAAAGACCCATATTTCCCAGCCACCAGGGGCCTCCCAGCAACACTGAATCTAAATCCTCTTGCTGGTTAAACTTAGCCAGGAAAAAACCCTTTGGCATAACAGTAATGTTTAGGGCACCCTTAGGTTTCCATTTTCTCAAAGCCCATTTTCTAATGAAATCAATATTAGGTCTAGAGCCAAGAAACTTACCAACAAGGGAGAGGTTTGTTTTGCTTAAGGCTCTATCAACAAATCCATCTGGGACCTTAAGACAGGTGGCACCCTCTTTGTCCGTTTCCCATGTAAAATGACCAGTGATTTTAGGACCCACCTTGAGGTTAGGGCTTTGAAAAAGCTTATTCCATGCCAAAGGTGTGGATCCCAGCATATCCTCCTTTTCTTTTCCAGCCGCCCGATTGTGGTTTGAGATCTGCTTTTCCTCAGTAAACTTTGTCATATTGCGCAGACTTTCCGCGGCCAGTACTGCCGAAACCGCGCTGACTGTACCTCCCGCTTTTGCATCGTTCGTACCCGTGTCCACAAACGTCCGGTTACGGCTACAGAACGGCCTTTCCTCAGCATTTTGAATCGTAGTTCGCAGACATTCTGCAGCCAAAACTACAGAGACCGCATCTCCATAGTTCTCTCCATCGCTAGTTCTCTCCATCGCAGAGCCAAAACATAATAGTTCTATATTTGTTTTGCGGGGTTGTTCTTGCAAATATGGATTCTATGGATTGTGTAGACACATGTTGTTATCCCAAAGGAAAAGGAGATAATTTTTTAATATGAAAGAATAATTTAAGTTTGAAAACCATCCCATTTTTCTTTAAATTTCTTTAGGAGTAAAAATCATATAAAATTTCATGTGGAAATACCTTCTAAAGCTTCGGGGATTGTTTCCTCAAGCTCTCTCTTGTGGAGGTGTACTGTTCGTACTTAGTCATTTTTCTGAGTGACACATTTCACCTTTTGGTGAGAGTGTAATTTTTTGTCCCTCTTGTCCCTATCCCAAGGGGGACATAGGGGACAAAAAAATGTGCTCCACCACATCCCTTCCTAATAGTCCCTCATATGAACCAACTCATCCCATCAGAGAGCTTATCAAGCTTAACTCACCTCCTCCATCTCCCATCCTGAGCGTGACACTTAGAAGCATTTGGTGAGGGAAATTTTTTGTGTGCCTCTTGTACCAATTCCCAAGGGGATATATTGGACACAAAAAATTTCCCCATCCTATTCCATCTCTAGGTTTTCCATGTGACCTCATTTTCATCTCCCACGTGCTAGGACATGTTTTCCTCATCTCCCTCTCCTCTCACCTTACAGTGACAAGTGGCAACATCTCCTTCAGGGTAATTTTCTTATCCCTATTTTACCATTCCTAAGGGGATATATGGGACATAAAAAAATTCCCCAAGCTAAGCTATTACAAACCCTAGTTTTAAAATATTTATTGTTATTTCATCCATAAATGAAAATTAACTGTCGAGTGACTTGAAAGCATTAAATAATAACTCACTTCCAAGCCTATTTATTCATCAATCTTTACCTTGCATCCATTATTGAAGCCATGAAACCTGAAAAAACAATTTAACACAGCAACCATGATTCCCTAATCATTTTGGGTGTTGGTGAAATAATTTTTTGTATTGTAAATTATGTGTTTCCACCAATTCTCACGGGGCTACGCCCCTCCTTCTTATGTATGGGGAGGATCCCATTGTTGAATGTAAACTATCTAATCCTATATTGCATGTTATGGGGGTGGCCAGTAGGTTGGGGATCACACAAGAACACTTCACTAGACCTGTGACACAAGTGCTTGTACGGGTTACAAGGGAGGAATTTTCAATGCGATGAGGAGATGAAGGAGAGAAATTAGGAAAGGGTATGGGTTATTGTTGTGAGTAGGAAATCAGTAGAGTTCACAGCATAATAGCTAGAGTAGTTCAACATTAAATTAGAAGAAATCAAACAATGTAATCCATTAGTGAAACTAAAAAACCTAGACACACGGTTCTTAGATTCATTCATCAAATATATAAATCTCTTTCTTGATCACTATGCTTACAAAGTACATAAATGAAAGAAAATAGAGGAATATGTGAAAAGAGCAATGGAATAAATGTAGTTTTTATTTCTTATGTTAGTGATACAAAGCTCAACATCCAAACCATAATCCATAATTACTACAGATAAGTAAACATTCTCAAGATCTACGATCTTTTGGAATGGAGAATCCATATCAATTTATAGCAATGTGAATTGATATTTCATCTACCCCCCACACGAATCTTCATGCTCTCATTCAACTTGTAACTTTATAACATCCTAGGGAATGAGAAATAAGTTCCCTTTTTTATAAATAAAAGGGATTTTTACAATTTTCAAATTTAGACAGTCACTTAAGTGAATGAGACAAAATTATCATGATTACTGTATAATGAAGAATTAGAAAGGGGGAGAGAAGAAAAGGGAGAAAGAGATGAAGAGGGAAGAAGTTTCCATATCTTATGAAGAAGTCTCCCTATGATGAAGAACTTGTTGATTCATTCCTCCCCATTGAATAGTTTCCAGAGATGCCCTCTCATGCTCTTTGAAGTTCCTTGCTAAATTAATCTACTGCAAGTGCTAACTTATTTATCTCTAGAATGAAAACGCAGTCGCAACACCTTGGTAAATGCCCCAGGAACATCACTAATCTTATTGCATTGACTTGAACCATCCTTCATAGATTATTATAAAATTACATAAATGTAACTTCTGATGTTGTCCAAGGAATCTAAGTTATCTTCATTGAAGGGAAGAGAGTCACCCACCTCTTTCTTGACCAGCTCCTGGAAAGGAAACAATAAGTTCTTCTGATGATAAATTCTTTAGTGAGTAGAGGAGAAACTCAAGTTTATGAACACAATTATAGACATCATTCAAGATCTTGAAATAATGTTTGTTCTACAAGATTCCAACTTAGATATTGCATTTTTGAGCATTCAATATCTCGCATCCATGATGCAGATCCAGACTTGAGACACAGTTATTTGCAACTGATCCAAACACGTTCTTACTCACGAGGGTGTGGAGATTTGAAGGATATCATCTCAAACACCATTGGGAACACCTCATCCAATTGAAAAAATTACCTCTTTTGAAAACTCCTCATTTTATTTTCTTTACTTCTGAAAAAGTTTCAAGAACATACTTGATGAGAAAAATGACATCTACAAATAATGCCTTGCCTTGTTAAATGAGTTTCTCAACCACTTCTCGTTAGTATTCCTTTGCATCATGTAACCTTATGCTTTATTGATCACCTCAGGGTCAACACTACTGTATTGGAGAAATGTATTATATAGGAAGAGATTCTACTAAGTCGGATTGGAATCCAAGGGTTAAATATTGAATGTGAGCTATTGAGGGTCTTTACATTTTCCTTCTATTTCCCAATTGTTTTCATCTATACTCTTCATTTTGTGCGAGGAGATGAGGAAGAGGGTTCCTTGAATACGTGAGAATCACCCTTTCATGTGAAGCTTGGACCCAATTATATTTGGATCAACTCATAGTATGATGGTCTCATTTCCTCAATAGGATCTTTCCATTCCTAGGCCTAGACAACTTCAACATACTGATTACCCAAGGTGCCACTGAAGAAGTGGGATGTTGTATGGGCCTTCATGTCCTTTGCTTAGAATTTTAGGTTCCTAATATTTCTTTGAGACTGGGCATGAGAGTATGTTGCATTATCCTTGGCTGACTCTTCAAACATTTCTTGAATCCATGGAAATAGATTTTTAGGGATTTGACATGATGTCTATCTTGTTGGAGCAATTTCAGGAACTTGTTGTGGAATAAACTCTTGATCATCATGGGGAAGCTCTAACATCGAAGAAGACATACCTGTATGTTTTTGTAGAGAAATAGGTTGTTATGAATCACCCTTTATTGACCTTTTGAAGTTATGTTAGGTCTTCAGTGATACTTTTCCTATGCTTACGAGCTCTGTCCAAAATATGGGATCACTTTGTGCTCTTTTTTCATTACCTTCTACTTCATGTTTGTTATCTATTTCTTACAATTTTTAACCTCAATCATCTCACATTGGATCACTTAGCTCATTTCAACCAACTCCCCTTGACTCACCCAACCAGCTCACCGAGCTCAACTCAATCAGCTCACCCAAATAGCTCTCCCAACTCATTGAGCTTAACTCTGCTCATTGGGCTCAATTCAAATCACCTAGGAGAGATGATGGATGGATATCAACCTGATTGATGATTTATAATGATCCATTTGGCTTGAATTTTAATGTATATTTTACTCTTTTTTAATATCTTCTGATCTACACAATGCCCGTGTGTTTTCACCTGTTGAGCCCTGTGATGCTCTTCCATGTTCCTAGACACACATTTGATGCTTCGAGGATTCATGTGAAGAGTGAAGTACCTTTCTTGAGCTATGACACCACCTTAAACACTCTACAAATATGACAAAAAGTAGAGAGATGATTGAAAATCGAAGCTTGCTACAACTTTCTACACCTAAAAACATGAGACTTTCTATTTTTAGCACGTTGTGAACTAGGACCTGTTATTTTGGGATATTTCACTTGTTTTTCTTAAATTTGAAATTCATTGATCCTTTAGCACACTCAATTCAGACTTTTTTTACGATTCTTTACCATTTTTAAGAAAATTTCCATTTTTGGAAAGTTGCTTTCTACTTTTTGCTTTTTTACTCTTTTCTACTGCTTTTTTGAGAAAGATTGCCTAGTTTATCATCTTCAATGGTTCTATGAGTGCAATGATTTGAGGAGGACTTGTTAGTTTTGTAATGTTGATATTGTTAGTAAGCGAGGGAACCATGTAGTTACTATTTTTAAAAACAAAAATTATCCACCTCGGATTGCAATGAAAATTGTCATCACTGTATTAGGCTCCCTTTTAGGACTTCTGTGATGAAAATTTTCATCTCAATTGATCCACCTACTAGAAATGCTTAGAAACTAAAAAAAGTGTGATCTAGGGAATAGAACTATGGTTCTATACCATTAATAAACCAATTCATCATCTACTGTATTATTATAACCTTCTTAAAGGCACTTGGATTGAAGAACATCTGTGAAAATATCATCTAATTGTGTTCACTAATTTGCAAGATATGATTTTTTTAATATTTGGTGCATATAGCTTCATGAAGGAATTTTGACAGGATTTCTATATAATTTGCAAGTTTTATAGAGTTATGGAGTAGAAACAATGGATTTATTAGTTGAAAAATGAGGTGAGTAGAATTTATTTCATGTTTAAAACTTTGTGGCAACACTTTTGGTTCACAGAAAGGAAGAAGTAAGAAGATTTGGTGTAGAAATAATTAGTGAAATTTTTGGTTTACAAAGCATGGGAGGTGGGGCATGTTTTTCTGTCCCAAATTTCCCCACTATCTGAGGTATATTTGGGATAGTAAAATACACACCCTACAATGAGCATGACAAGTGGCAGAGTGGGATATGGGGAGATAGGGAGGTGAGAGAAACACATTTAAGCACCTGGGAGGATAAATTTTTGGTCACATAGTGAACCTAGGAAGGGGCACATTTTCATGTCCCCACTATCCCTAGGATAGTTGGAATAGTAAAATGTGCCCAAGGGTTAGATGAGGAAACTTAGAAAATCATGGGAAAAATAACTTATCACCCCATTGGGAAGAGGGAAGGTCACATGAAAGACCAGGAGAAAGAGCTGAGTGGTGGGGCACATTTTTTTCCCCACTATCCCCATTGTCCTCAATATCCCTGGTATGGTTAGGATAGTTGGGACAGTTGAGACAATAAAACTCCATCCAACTAAGAAAATGACCAAATCTGTGAATATTGAAATCACTTTTCTTGGAACTCCAGGAGGTCTTGTTATCCAAAATTTACCCTCAAGGTAAATTCTATAACTTACACAATTTCTTTAAACATTAACAAGCAAAAATGGTGAAAACAAAAAAGTGGATTTTGAAGGCACCCCTTTGCTTTTCTCTAACTTCCACATTCAATAAAAATCTAAGGAGTTTTCCAAAATTTCCTAAAAAATTTAGAGAAATGGGGAAGAGGCCTATTTTAATGTATTGCGGGTATGGGGGTTGCGGGTGGAATGGTTGCGGACATAACTAGGTTTCCTCACCCCCGACTTGGGTCTGAAATACTAAGGAAACAATGATTTGTGGGTAAATTAGGTCCCAACAGCCCAGGTGGAACAAGTTCCATCGGGCCATGAGTTCCCCAAAATCCCAAAGTGACCGATTTGTAAAGGGCATTGAAGTGGATCCAATGTATTGCGGAAAAGGTGGAAGTTTGGGGCCTAAGCGGTCCAAGTACTATGGGGACATGAGTTCCCTGCAAACCTAAAATTGCCACACAATAAAGGTGGTGTCAATTTTGGTGTTGTGTGGGCAGGAAACAAGTTACAAGTTCATGGAATAGGTACCATGGGTACGTGAGTTCCCCATGGAGGCAAAATTTCCCCACTCAAGGAGGCATAGTGCATTGCGGTTGAATCGGATCCTGAAGGCCCAAGCAGCCCATGTACCCCAGTGCCATGAGTTCCCTGAAATCCCATAATACCTGCAATGCAAATTGAAAGTGTTTTAGTGTGGATTATGAGATCCCGCGTGGAATGTCATGACCACGATCTTAAAATAGGCATAACTTTTGATCCAAAGCTCCGATTTTGAAAAAAATGAACTTTTTGGAAAGGGCTCGACATCCACTACACCAAAAAAAATGGATTTATTATTTTTAATGAGGTCAGGTGAGTGAAAATAAAATAAACATATCCAGCTCCAAAATATTAAATGCTCAGTCCCATAAAATTCAAGAAATCCCTGGCAAACTCAAAATAGTTTTTCACACTCAAAGGGACATAACTTTTTCAATTATCAATGGATTTTCACAAAACTAGTCTCATTGGAATCATGGCTCCAATCTCATCACACAACAACTAAAAAATATAGAAATTGATGAATTTTTTATGGTTATTTTTAAAGAAAAGTATCCCAATTCTATTTGGTTGTTGAAAAGTGGTTGGAAAAACATTTAATGGGCATGGGAAATCATTCTTTCACTATTGCAAGTTATAAGACACCTTGAGATTTCTTCTGCAGGTCCAAAACCACCAACCACACTCATTTATCATGAATTACAATTGGAGGGAAATGGAATTTTTGAATTTCATCCCCTCTCTCACCCTCCCAAAATTATATAAATTGAAGTGATTGGCTCCTTGTAAAGAGGATAGTTTGAGTAGCAAAACTATATCATTTTGGTTTTGTGAAGCCAATGTGTTACAGGCCTTTATAGTGGAATCCTTGCATGGTGATCCAATACTTTCCTTTGTAATAGTTTGGATTGTGCATATTAATGAAGCAATAGATTCAATTTTGTGGATGTATCTTCCCTTGTTGTGTTTGTTGTATTCTCCTTGCCTCTCTAACATTATTGGAGATGTTTTTGTCTACTCTTTACTCTTGTAGCGACCTATTATTATTGTGTATGCATGGAAATGTGTTGTGAATGCTATTATTATAATGTGGAGAATTGTCATCACCATCTCTAATCTAAATTTTTCTTCCATTCTCACACATTGGGGATTGTTCTCATACCCTTCTTTTGGTGCATCACCTCTGAAGTGTAGATTTTTGTTATGCTCTTTCTCTTTCCCTAGTCCCTTGGAAGTGATAGGTTAGGATTAGTTAGTCATTTTTGTTTAGTTGATTTAATTTTCACTAGGAGTAGGAAGAAGAGCCATCTTTCTCTGGAGGTCTATCTCAAGTAGAAATTCCCACAACTTAGAGATAGTACCCATGTTACCCAGTCACACCGTGAGCTCAAGCACACACACTTGTGTGAATTAGAGGGTGTTTTGAATTAGTAATAATAGGTCATTTCATACAAATTTTTATATAATTTTTAATCCCAAGATCATTACACGATCAATGGGGTGGTGTTTAAGACCTGATTCTATCTCCTTATCTAAAAATTCCACTTTATCATTTGGGAAAACAAGTTGAGTCTACATAAACTGAATTTCCCTGAGAAGTACCTAAGTATTGTGAAAATTTGAAAGTACCATCATGTAGAGGGTTGAATTATCTTTCTAATGACTACATTTTTTAAATACAACTCCTTACATAGCTCCCGTAATCTTTTGTTGAAGCTTAGGTGTAATTATAGACAACAAGCTCCTTCACCGTCAAAAACCATCTTTCACTATTCTTTTTTATAAACCTTCGAAACCTTCCTAGATATTCCTAAACTAGTTCCATCACTCTCCAAACTCTTCAACAACATTTCCTGATAGTTTTTATCTTTTAACTCTTCTCTAGAGGATGCACACTTGTCTCAGGAAAGCTAAAAATAACCTTTCTAGAACTACTAAAGAATCCATCTTTAGAAGCATTGCATTTAATGGAATGAATCACCTTGTTTCAGCATTTCAAACAATAGGGAAAGTATATACAACACATATGAGGGCCTGAAGGGTTAGGATAGGCATGTCATTAAGGATAGACTAATATGGATGGGTGCTCATGAGGGTTTTCAAGAAAATTTTGACACAATGGTTAAGTTTTCATTTTTCATCCATGAATTTTTCCTTGCAAAAACACATGACAACAACAGGCTATCCATGACTCCTAAAATAAATATTTTTCCATGACTCTCCATCCAAAAAGCTAATCACACTAAGGTCTTCATTGATCTTTCTCCTATCAAGATTCCTTGTGATAACTAAAGCTCCAAGCTTCTATTAATGGTTTCTACTATAGCAACAAACCTGAAACTTGTGCCCTAGAATTTTCCTTTTTGATTTTTAATAATTCTAGCAGGTGAAACTTGATGAAAATTAGAGTATGGAATTACAGTGCATAGCCGAATCTAATGATGATTTTTTTGTTACAACCAGATAGTGGTAAGTGCATATTATTAAAATAGAAAGTGTTTAGTGTGAAAGGAACGATAAGAAGATTGTTCCAAGCCATGATCTCATATTATAATAGCACACCACATTAGATTTGTAAAATAGAAGAGCTAAAACCATACATGGAAATCCATCATAATCCATAATTCTTAATACATTATAATACAATGACTTGAATTATTCAATAAGAAAGATGTACATATAGGAGGAGGGAAGTGCAACTACTATCTAAACTAGTGGTGAAGAACTCCCACTAACATATATATTGGTAGTTAACTCCATAAGACTAGTAAGCTAACTCCACATAACTGAGAAGCTAACTTAACACAACTAGTAAGCTAACTCTACACAACTAGTACACCTAAGCAAGCTAACTCAACAAGTGTAGGGCTAACAGAAGTGTAAGAATTATCCTAATAAATAAATAAAGGAATAAATAATAACCTATACTAACACAATGTTTTCACTTACTAAAAATAGTAAACCTCTAAAAATTGCAAGCTCCAATCACTCAGCATAACTGGAAATAGTGCAAATAGCAAGCAAGGTAAAATTGGCAATTTTCCAAAAATAGCAGGTTCCAAAAAAATAACCTGCTAAAAATAGAAAAAATCCAAAAAGGGTGAAGAATCATCAAAGGAGTTTAATTGAGTGTGCTAGGGGATTCAAAAGATAAATTTTGGGAAAAACAACAAAATTTCCCAAAATAGTCGGTCTTGGTCCCACTTGTGAAAATAGAAAGTCTCAATTTTTTATGCAGAAAGTTACAGTTGGCTCCATTTTCACTCATCTCACTAATTTTTTCCATCCTCACATGATTGTAAAGTTGTCTCATATCTCAAACAAGTAAATTCACCCTTCATAAATATCCTGAAGCATCATCCTAGTCATAATTATGTCAAGGAGTGAGACAGAACATAACAAGGTGCAACATGTGAAAGTCGGGGACCTTGTGCAGTTGGAAAGGATTCAAAGATTTTCACTAACCCCATTGAAATCCAAGATCATCATATGAGGTCATCATATTCATAAGTGAAGGAGGAACTCATCAGAATCATCTGAGCACGAAGGTATGAAAGCATCCCAGGTTTGATATCATTTAGGTACTCTAAAGTAACAAAGGAGAAAAAATGTGATCTTCATGTCAATGTAAGAGACAGTAATCATCCTAATTTCACTTGATGTCATAGTGTTCTTAAAAACTCAATCAAACACCTTATATCATCATTAATCCATCAAAGGAGGTCATTGTGATTCATCGGGAAAGTTGGAGACATCGTGTCTCAAATCCATCACCCTCTCTCTAAAAATAAAATCAAGTAAGTATCATGAGTCAAGAAAAGGTGATTCATCACAGCTTTTTTCTCTTCAATAACTCATCATTCTCTTCAAGAATATCCAAGTATTTCATCTCCAATGGAATAACTTTCCTGTAATGAACAAGATGTGATCCTACATCAAGATTCTAAAATTTCTGTGGTAACCAACATCATGTCAACTCCTAAAGATCCATTCATGTGGATTCAATAAATTCTTGAAAGTGAGCCAAGGAAAATTTAGAAAGCTAACATGTTTGACCTTGGAGCTATTACTAAAACATTGAAATCCAACTAGAGTAAGAAGGCCCAGACAACTTCCTACTTCTTCATTGGTTCCTTAGGGAACCAATATATAGAATTTTCTAGACCTAAGAATGTAAGCCATGTTGAGTAAATGATTCCATCATATTATGAGTTGATCTACATCTCATTGAATCAAGCTACATGTGAGGGATACTCTCATCTATTCAAGGAATCATCTTCCTACCTCTTTGCCTAAAATGAAAAATACAATAAAAAAAATTGAGCAATTGAAGGAACAACTGAAAACTTTGTGCTTACATTCAACCTTTCTTGGAGAAAAATTCAACATCTTCTCTTCCTATAGAATAAATTTCTCTGATTAGAAGCTTTGATCCTGAGGTGATCAAGAAAGCATAAAGCTATATGATGCAAGGGAAGGCTATTGAGAAATGGATTGAGAGGATCATCAAAAAAGGTAATACATTATTTCTAGAAGCTCTCTCTCTCTCTCTGTTAAAGTATGTTCTTCTCACTTTGATAGAGTTAAAGAAATCAAGGTAGGAGATTGTAAAAGAGAAGATTCATTAGGATGAGGTTTTCCCAATTGTGTCCAAGATGAGCTCCATCGAATCTCACACTTTCATGACCAATAATGTGTTCACATCAAATGATGAGAATTTGTCTCTAGTTTGGGTTTGCATCATGCATGAAAGATATGGTCTGATAATTAATTCCATATATAAACTTGAATCTAGTGGACAAGAGGCTTGTGAGATTTTGAATGAAGTCTACAATTGTGTTCACATACTTGGATTCCCTCTACTCACTAATAATTCATCATCAAAATAACTCATTGTCTCCATCTAAAAACTTTTCAAGAAATACGTAGGTGAATTTATTTCCTTCAAAGAAGATACCTTAGAGTCCCTGACCAACATCAAAAGTTCTATTTATGAAATTATAAGGATCAGAAAGGATGACTCATTCAATGCAAGAAGATCAATGAGGTTCCCTGGGTATGGATCAAAGTATTGAGTTGTGTTTACATTATATAAGCATATAAGGTGGCACTTTTGGTGGCTCAATTTAGTAAGGAATTCAAAGGATAGGAACCTGTTCCAGAAACTCTTCCTCAGGGATCATGATCAGAAATTTCTTCATCAATAAAAAAATCAGTCAATTCCTTCCATTTCTCTTTTCTCTCTCCATATTCTAATTTTCAATTCAGAATGTACTTTTTGTTATTTCATCCTATTCATTTAAGTTACCATTATCTAAACATTGTAAGAGTTATTTTTTCCAATGATAAGGAAAAGACTCACTTCGTAGGAATATGAAAGGTCATGGGTGATGAGGATAGGTGAAGAGTCATGTGGGGGTAGATTAAAGGAAAAATTGTAATGTTATAAACTAGAATGGCTTATTCATTTTAAAGGGCTTGGAAATTGTTGATCAAATGTATGTTGTTGAGATTTCCACTTCTACATCAGGCAATAAAGGTTGTAATTCTTCTATTTCTTTGATAATGTTTCTTTACTCTCTCTTTTCCAACTTTACATATGTGATAATCTTGTAAAACCAAGAAAGGTGTTTGTGCCTTTGATGAATGAATTCATGGAAGTCTTTGTTTATGATTTGTTGTGGTTTATCATGGTTTTTATCATTGTGTTATTTTAATTAGATATGGACTTACTCTGATTGATGTATGTGAATTATATTAGTGCCTACTCACAGCATTAACCCTCTCTTTCCTAATTTATCTCCTTTATCCCTCACCACTTTCAATTCCTCCCGTGTACCCTATACAAGAAATTTTCCATAGGTTCAGTGAAGTGTTCCTATACGATCCCTAACCTATTTTTCCACCCCAAAAAATTATGGTAGTTTACATTCAATAATGGGATCCTCCCCATACACAAGAAGGGGGGTTTTAGCCCTGTACTGTTGGTGAAAACCCAATAATTTTCCACACGAAAAATTATTTCCCCTATAGTTTTTAGTGAATCCTCTGGGGAGAGATCAGACCTCATACACCCATAAAGATCTCAAGAAAATACAAAAAAGTGTATATTCTAAAAAATGAAAAATCAAATTTCAAATAAAAATCAGATTTTGAAGGCGATTCATCAAGGAACGAATCCATGTCACGTTTTTTTCTGCATCATAATGATGAAGATTTAAGATTGGTGTTTAGCACCAATGAGTCATAATAACCATGAAGAAGGAGATGACCACCCAAATCTGTTAATTTTTTATCGACTATCTTTCTGGACCAAATTTTGTAAAAGTAAATATTCTACTACAATGAAGAAGTCTCTAGATTTGAACAAAAATATGAAATCAGTGAAGGGAAATAAGGTTCATATTATTTATGTAGTAGTTATGAAGATATTTTCTAGAATGGAGAAAAAAAATTGTAAATATCATGTCATTAAGTCATGGTGGCTACAATTCAAGAACACTACCTCTCGAGGAAAGAAAATAGTAATTACCTCTATTGATGATCGAGAATCCAAGAACTTGATAAGGAAGATTCATAAGATATATAATATAGTATATAAAGGGCATGATTTTGAAGAATCTACGGAAGGTAATATTGTTGTAAATTAAGACACTGAGAGAGGGGTTAGTAATTGTCTATTAAAACTTTGACAAATTATTCAGTTCACTTAAATTGTAACCATGAAACCAAATAATCATACACAAGTAGTTAAAAGGATAGAATGCACATGGAGACAAGATTTAATGTGGGAAACCCAAACTGGGAGAAAAACCCATTGAAACCAAGAACTAGCTTAGGAAAATAAATTCATGTATATGTTACATTGATTTCATGGTTGAGCTTCAACTCAACCTAGAGATGCAACTCCAAAAATTTGACCAAGCAACCACTCATTCTTTGACAAACTGCTACTTTTTTGGAAGCTTCAAATCCTAAAATTTGGTCCAACAACAACTAACCTTTAGTAAGCTTCAACTTATAGGGAAGCTACAACTCCCCACATGCTAAGCTCAAACTTAGACTTTATCATATTTTTTTCACATTGAAATTGTTGTCTCATATACTTGATAGTGAAAACTAGATTAACCCACTCTTCTTTCGTCTCTCATCTTCTTAATTTTTCATAGCTTTAATACACTAAAACCCTTATTATTTTCTCAAAAACATGCCCTCGTCTCTACACTCTTTCAAAAACATATTAAAGTTCAAAGACCTTTTTATATGTTATTCCTCCACATCTGACCTTTCACATTCGCTTAGTGTGTACAACAAAAGATGGTTTCTCTTCTAGACTGTCTCTTCAAGTATTGATAGTTCACTAACTCGTCTCTTTATCTTCCTTTGATATTCTTCCATATATTCAAGAGTTATCAAGGAACTTGGTGTTTGTATGTTGATAACTGGTACTTCTTTAGCTACTCAATGCAACTGACATTTGAGCTTCTCCATGAACTCCTTCACGTCACATAAGGATGTTTCATGTTTTTCTCCACCTGAAGTAGACATTATAGCTTCACATAAAGATCAAACATATCTTGGAAGCTCAACCAACATCACACTATTTTAAACAAAATTGGATTGTGTCAACACTATCAAAATTATACTATTCCTCACATACTTACTTAAGTGAGAGAAAATTTTGTCACAAATTTTTCCTTTGTTTTGAGATGAATCAGCCTAATTTATTTTGCAACACCTTTCCAACCTCCTTACATACATTACCTATAATTTTTGGAATTTTTCATCAGTTAAAATTTAATTTTTGGTGAACTTGTCAAACCAAACTTACATAGTCACCACCACAACCACAAACGAAATTTTTGAAATTCAAACATTATTATTCCTTTGGTCTCATTTTCCAAACATGTGTCACCATTGTGAAAATCCTAAAAGTAATGAGCTTAAGTGGACTCCATTCTTCAAAATAAACCACATTTAATAGAGTTTCAGGTCGACTATCCCCTCTTGTAATCAATGGACCCATCCTTGAAACCAATTAAATTTTGACATGAATTTTATCTTCGTATCAAGTGCATACCATTTGTGAAGTTCTAGCCAATAAGAAAGCTCCACACTTCACACTTGTCTGATTTTTCTTAACCTCAACTAGCCACCAAGAAGTAAGCCAATAAGGAAACACTATGCCCTTCACAATGTCATCCTTTTATTAACCTCCACTAGTCATTGTGAGAAGCAAGTCAATAAGGAATGTCCATGCCCTTTGTAATATCAGACTTTTGATAACTTGTATCTAACCAATGTGATACATGATCTAATAGGGAAGCTCCACATTCCTTCGTAATGTCAAGATTTTAATAACTTGTATCTAACTAATGCAAATCATGATCTAATAAGGAAGCTCCATGTTTCTTTGCAGATTTTATAGTGTCAGTATTCTCATTTTCCATCTCTATGTCAGAGTGTAAAAAGTGGGTCATTAGGAAAGCTCCATGCTTCTTTTCATATTTTGCAGTGTCAGTCTTCAAATTTACCAGCTCTATGTTAAAGCACGAAAGGCAAGCCAATCAAAAGGCTTCATGCATCTTTTCTTCACAACTACTAGGCAGACCTAAAATTTTATCAAACCCAGCTTTATCTAACCAGAAATATAATTAACTCTTGCTCATCCTGACCTAAAAAACTTTGAATGGCCATAAATTCCTCCAGAGAGCTCCAAATTACACAAATGTGGTCTTGTTGGAAAGGTCTTCTTGAATTCTCAAAGATACATTCCTCCACCATCTCGAAAATATCTTGCACATGTTGGAATAAGAATTTCAATCTTGTATAGAATCTGAGTAGAGAATTTCAAACCTTCTTCATACCTTTAGTGGACATCAAACAAACCAAGCTTGTAGCATTCTGAAACTATCCTGGAATCAACCTGAAACCTTTTTTTGAGCTATAACCATCATTTTAAGGAAGGCACTACCAATCAACCTTCACGTCCCTTATAGATCCTCACTTCACCACTCACTCATTTGCTATCAATTTCATTCTACATCAATGATAACACCAATGACCAATGTTCAACAAATATTTTCATTTTAACACAACTGACTAAGAAACTAATAACCTTATATTTTATATCCCTTCCTCCAGATGATTTTATTGCATACAGAAATGAAGAAATTGAGTTATTGATCAGTTAGCTTTTGTAAAGGATTTTGAGTACAGAAGAAGGAAATTCTAATCCCAAAGCCTACCATGACATTTTGAGTTATGCATTAGCCTTGCAAAAAAGGTATGAGAATCTTGAATCACTTCAAAATGTTGAGGAAGAAGAAACTCATCTTTCAAAAGAACATTTTGATGATTTTCCACATTATGAGGTGTTCATTCTTGAAATATTCTTGTGCACATCCAATGAATTCCATATCCTTGAACCTTCTAATGTGAATAAGATTTATATCGCAGAGATGATCAAGAAATTTTGATAGTTAAACCTCCATTCATCAATTCATTTTGACTTGAGGCATAACCCATTAGAGAAATAATGGATCTGAGAGAGGAATATTCTTGTTATATGATATATGGTCCAGTGTTTTCCAAGGACTCCAGCAACAATGAAGATGTATGAGAAATCAATCCTCCATATCAAAATTAAGATGATGAATTTGAGGTAATCATGGATAATCTCCTTTCCAATTTTGACTCTTCAATTGATGCAAAAATTTTAAATGATGAAATGGAGATAATTGAAGAATAAAATTCCCTTCTCAATACAATCATGAATGAACAAAAGGAAGAATCCAATTTTCCTCTTGAAGCAATTATGGATTAACAAATAGATCATGACCTCACCAAGGATTTGATTTCACCATCCTCACTAGCGGAACATAATGTTTATCATCATGGTGAGTATGGATTTTTTCATTCTTCTCAAAGAATAATACTTTGCAAGAGATGTTCAAGATGGAGAAAATGATTATCCTCGTGTGGCAACCCTAGCTTGGTATTCTCTTTTCTATCATGAGGATGATCTAATGTATCTTGAGTTGAAAGGTGTACCCATCCTGCGTAGCATGGATATATTCTCCCTATCTAAAAATGATGAAAACCAAGTATGCTCGGTTTTGTAAGAAGGTGAGCTCCAGATGAAAATAAATGTAGAGAAAGAAAATGATGGTTTTTCAAATGAATTCTAGCTATTTGTAGATCAAATTTCCAGCCATTTCCTTGGGGCTCAATGTGAATATTTTTCAAATGAAGATGAAAATGAGTATATGGCATATTTGAAAGAGTAATTAGTGTAAGACATCTTAAGGATTGCAGAAGAAATTGAAGACCCTGAACCCAGTCTTGGGATCCTCACCCGGGCCATGGAAATGTAATAAAGGTATGAGTCAAGTTGTGTTTCTCATTTCGATGCACCAATGTTTGATAATGATATGAAGTCTACTCATTTTTACTCCTATCAAAAAAGGAAGGAACACCATGCACACCGACCTATCACCCAACAGAAGTTGAGCACTCACCTGAGGCACGCGGGGGTACTGAGTCTCTCTTTTATGTGAGTTTAATGGGAAGCATCATCTATGATTAGTGTAAGAGTTCTTAGGAGGGAAGTTTAAGACAAACAAGAACCATAGGGCTCAAAACGACCTCTAGATCCTTGCAGTCACTTTGGACCGAGTGCTTTAACAGAATCCAGGACATATATTATAACAAAAAGAATTATACAAGCATTCATCCATAGCACGAAAGGAAAGGGAACTTATATGAGAGAAATGTGCATTAAAACCATTGATATCCATGTCTATTTGTAATAGGTAACCTCATTATATTCATTAATTCATTACAGAGTGTCACAGAGAGCAGGTCGTAGTCATGCATATATCTGGATGTATGTAACTAAGCTCATAGAAAAATAAAAAGTACAACTCCATGCTTAGTGCATTCTTTCCTCAATACAAATATCCACTCACAGTAATTCTGCAGATCTCTACTCACTCTCTAACCCGTTATACCTCGTACTTCTTCTTCTCTCTCTCTTTTCACTCCGCATGCACTTGTATTTATAATTCTCCTACACTATCAACTCACCTTCATGCGTCCTCAGATCTAGTGCCAAGTTCTCGAATGTGGTCCATGTCAGCATGCTTCTTTAGGCCTGAGCTTTCCACTTTATCTCATGATGTTCTTCTATAACATTCCATCTGGGGCATGCTCTTTCCTAGGCCAGCCCATTGCTAGGCTGGCATCTTATCCACGTGCAATTGATCACGCTTTTCACGTGTTCTACCATGGGTGCTCAAATTTAATAATTCCCAAGCCTCCTTTTGCACGTCGCATGTGTTATGTGCTTCTCTAAGCCTTTCTCTTGCGTGTTTTTACCTTGCATGCCTTTTCATAATTGGGACACTGCGCACCCATGTGCCTTCATACTTGGTTAAGATTACAGGGGTCCAACATCACCCCACACTACGCATGTTCTCTGTCCTTGGAAACATTTCACTTGACCAAGATGCATGTTGTCCAGGGAACCAATGAATTCAGCTTCTTCCTTATCTCCCTATTTTCCTGGTCCAGACTACCCAGTTCCAGTCTTAGCTTCTTTGACTCTTTAAACTTGTTCACTTCTGCTTGGAAGTATTGGGTAGTAAATGCAAAGGGGATATTGCACCAAGGGCTCCATGATTCATCTATCATCTTGAATATTCCTAGATAGTAAGTGTTGGTAGATTATGAATTCAACTTCTCCTTCAATGGTTGTTACTAGTTGTTCGAGGATCCTTCACTCTACCCTGAATGCATTCCTCAGACGCGTGTACCATTTTTCTAACTACGCCTTGTGGGGTGTTGTCATTGTATTGCAGGCATATTTTTCAAACCTCTTTGCGGGTGAGGGATCCTCGGTGGGGTACTCACATACAATTTTTTCTATTGCATCAAGCACCCCAATATCTGCAAATACAATGGTGAGTAAGACGTTGCCGAATAGGATCTTGTCCCCTTCCTTCGCGCAACTGACAATTTCCTCCATGATGTATGTGGATATGTTGTATATAGTTCCCTCTGTAATCTTCCTGCAGACATATATCCAAGGTTTGTTGACCTGTGTCTATCTTTCCTAGCCATTCAACTTAGTCACCAGATGCATGGCCATTTTCATTACGGTGTCCTTGATGTCTGAAATGTCATAGTACCATGACCCTTTCTTGTAGGCATACTCGGTGATGGTCTCTTGAATAGCCTCCTTGTCACCAAGGTCATCTTCTAGGCTACCTCCCTCACATATGAGGCCTGTAAATTATGAAATCATATGGGGAGTCACACACATCTTACGCCTAGCAAAGTGGAAGTAATCTTCGTGCACCTGTGACATCAACCACTAGTACAGGCGCTCTGGCTTTCCAAAATAAGGCAACTCATAGAGTTGCAATAGCCCTGCCTTTTCCAATTTAACCTTAACGTCATCATCGTATATAGGAAAACCCTCAGGTGTTCGTTTGTTGGTGGGATGTACTAATTCTAGTGCCATTTATTTTTCTATTGTGTTTGTGTTCGTGCTATGATTATAGTCATTAACATGTATACTTCTCAAGTGTGATTCCCATTCCTTCCCCACTTTCACCCCATCTAGGCATTGCATCTCTGCATACCATTCCTCATTTGTGTCTACCACGGGTTCTAGTTGTTTAGAATTGGCTTTTCCCTTTCCTTTCTTGGGCCATGGTCGAGGTATTTTTATCACTCCTACCCTCTCCTTGCTATTTTGTCTTACTTCTTCCAATCCTCTGATCTCAAATTCATGATACAACTCTTCTAAACCGTGCCCTAGTTTGTCGAACCCTAACTGGGATAAAATCTTCACAAGACAGTATTTCTTCACTCTCTCCATGCTCGTGGAACCCCTTCTGGTTTGCAAACTCAAACTAGATGCTTCAATCTCATAGATCTTCCTTCACTCGATCGAATCTAAAAGCTCTAATTTATGGAACTTGCTTATAACTCAGACTCTTATATTTTGGAAAGTAAAAATGAGAATGCCCCAACCCTTTACTTATAGTTTTTCTCTTTTCTAAACATTAAATGTTACTTCACCTACCACCATACTTTGTTCATTTAATGCAGCTTTTTCAAACAAAGCTGATCTTCAATGCCTTTCCTTACGCGCCCAACCTATGTGAAAATTCCTCCAACCTTCTGGTGCGTAACCAATCCAACCTAATAGGAGACTCTTGTGTGCGTGTAACCCGCGCTGAAGGCATTTCTTCTATCCTGATCCTTGCTCTTGCCTACCTCTTGTTGCTTTCAAATGCACTTTCTCCTTAGTACATGGGATCTACAAGTATCTTTACCCTAGCAACAATCATTCTTCCATCTTCCTCTTTATATACCTCTTTCAACCCGACTACTCAACAAGGATTTTTAACACAACTTCCTTAGTAGTTTGATCATGTGCTTCTTCACCTTTCTCCACCCCACACTTAAATAGATGCATGGTCCTCTGCGCACTTACAAATTCTCCAAAAATAGTAATAAGGTTACTGGCACCCAAGGCACAAAACAAAACAACAACGCGAAAGGGAAACACAAGAAAGGGAAAATGCATAAAGGAAAATTCTAAACTAACTAGCAAAATTGTCTTATTTACAAACACCAAGAAGACTTGTTTATAGTAAGGCTTCAGCCTACTTCCATTGAAGTGTCTAGGTAACTTCATCCCATCCAGTTCTTGTAACTGGCACGCACTCGAATCAAGGATGTACGAGATTGTGTAAGGACCCAACCAATGGACTTTCAACTTCCCAGGATGGCTCTGAAACTTAGAATCATATAATAACACCATCTACCCAACCTCAAACTTCTTGTTTCTAATATGGCGATCATGCCAAGCCTTTTGCTTCCTTTTCTGTTGTTTGGCTCCATCGGGCAAGTGATCATCTCTCATCTAGTTTCATTATCTCATAAATTCTTTCTTCCAGTGCTTGTTCATTGGCTAACCCTCCTGTGTATGCTATTCGCAGAGAAGGCAACATAAGTTCAACCGGAAAAATAGCTTCCACACTAAACACCAATTGAAAAGGTGTGGCTTTTTTTAGTATTTTATATGTTGTCCTGTAAGCACATAGTACTATCGATACTTTGGCATCCCAATCAAGTCTTCCGACATCACAAATCTTGGACAAGGTATGACTTAGTATCTTGTTGAATGCTTCCACGGTTCCATTTTCTTGTGGGTGATAGGGTGTAGTGTATTCGTTTTTGCACCCACCAAGAACAAGGGAACCTCATACGTGCTAGCCTATCACCCAGCGGGCCCTGGGCGCTCACCCGAGGTGCGCAAGAGGGAGCCAAGTCTCTCTTTTATGTGAGTTCAGTGGAAGGCATACTTCATGATCTTGACTTAGTGATTTAAAATAAATGAAAAAGCTATAGAGCTCAAAATGGATTATACACCCCCTCAGTCATAAGAAAAGCAAAGCGCGCAATAGAATTAATAGGACTAGGAAGTTGTAAAACCACAAATAGACTTAACATTCAAGTAAGGTTCATGATTATATAACATCAAAAGCATAGTAGAAACATGTAGGTAATACCTAGAAAGGATCTTAATACAATTGTCATGGTAACCTTTCATGTTCATCCATAACATTACTTATAAAATATTATAGAATGGAGATCGTAGTCATGTGCCATATCTGGATCCATACATGAATGCTCACAAAACAAAATTTTCATTCCCCATTCCCGTATTACATTCTTCCTATAATCATCTACCCATTTTTATCTCATAGTTCTCGCAGTAATTCTGTAGAGCTCCTTTACCTCACTCGTGTCTCTCTTTTCTTTTCCAAGGGCGCATGTATAAATAGGCATCTGAGCTCTAACAAACCCCTCTGCAACCTCATATCTGACCCCAAGTGTTAAGGTATGGGTCACCCCAAGTGCATGCCTCTCCATGTCATGATTAGATTTTTGGATCTTCCTATCACAAGGTATATTCCTTCCAGGACACCATGTTGCCAAGCTGGAACCTTATCCAAATGGAACACGTTCTTCATGTGTTCTATCCAAAAGGCTGAAAATGGCTAAGTCCCAAATTGTGCTTCGTGGGTGCGCGTCCTTGGTTCTCCAAAAACCCTTTTTGAATTCTACCTTGCATGCCTTAACTTGCGTAATTCCTTCGGCCGTGCGTGCCTAAGCGCCTTTAAGATTTGGTAGCTACATTAGGGTCCCAACATTAACCCACACTTAACCTGTTCTCCACCCTTGGGAACCTTTTCAAAGAATGTAGTACAAAAATGTAAGGCCTTGCCTTGGAAAAGAATGGAGGGAAAGAATAAAGAATGGGGGAGAGAAAGAATAGAAGGAAAACTGCCTAAAGAAGAAGGGGAAAATTTTGTTGCAGGTCAGCCTCCAATGTATTCCAAGCACTAACTTCATCCTATGCTCTTGTGTAGAGGTCGCCAACCAATTTGCTCACCTCGTCGAAGGTTAACCCTTCCCCTTTTGTATTAATGGTCTACTCCACAGTCTCTAGTTCCTTTGCATAATCTTCCAGGGCATCCATATTTCTTGTAATGACCTTGTAGAGATCTTTTATTCGGGTTTTGATTGATACCCGCAAGATCTCAATAGCTTCAGACTTCTGTTCCACTTCGGCTAGGATCTTTTCTTACTCGACTCTATTACCCTTATTCTTTTCTCTGAAGTCTTTTAGGTCAACCTCATCACTGGAAAGTAGCATGCTTGTCACCTTGTCTTGATCTGTGTAATGGTCATATGTGACCCCGGCAGTTTGTGCGGCTATCTTCACATCACCAAGCACCTTGTTGTATTCAGCCACGAGCATGATGAATTTCAATTTGTCCTCCTTTTTCAAGTGCGCAGCTACCTCCTCTTCTGACTCCAAGGCCACAAGCTTCCTTTCCATGGTGAGGATCTAAGTCAAGTCCTCTAGACATTCTAGGTAGGATCCATACTTTTGCGTGGGAGATTTAAAGTCCAAGTGCTTCCTGATAATAGCTTAGGAGATGAGCTCCACCTTCTTGGAAACTTCACGTACCCTGGCCTTTTCCTCCTAAAGCTCCCTTTGTAGTTGAGCATTGATTAGTTTCTCAAGGCTGAGGTCCTTTGTTAGCTTAACTACTTCTTCCTTCCTCTTCTCTAACAGGTCCTCCAAGACTTTAACCCTGTCATTTCTGCAGAAGAGCCTAGCCTCAATTTCCATGGAGACTTTGTTGAGTGCGTTACACACTTGCTCATGTGATAGTTATTGTGTGTTTATAATGGGGTTATCCCCCTTTCCCTCGGACAATGCTAGTACTGCTCCTTGGTTAACCTCGAACTCAAGCTCATCAAGGTGGGAGTCGAACGTCCATGATAGCATCTTCCTTATGTGTAGGTATCCACCCTCAGGATCAAAGGACTCCATGGTGGTGAGCTCCTTGGTGAGCACGGTACTCTAGAAACATGTGCATAAAAATTTGTTGGGGTCATCAACATATCCCATCGTTATTCTTCCCCCTTCCACACATTTACTTCCCATGCACACGCCCTTGGGAATAGTTACTAAAAGAGTTGGTCCTTTTGTGCTACCCACACTCCTCTCCCATTGCTCTTCCTTGAATTCTCTGAGCACAAGTTCCATGTTGTGCTCCAGCTCCTCATCGACCAAGGTATTAACTATATTCTTCGCCTCCCTTATCGCTCTCTCATCCACCTCCTCCTGAGTGAGCTTGGCCATATCTGGCTCCTTGGTACTTTCCCCCTCACTCCTTTCTTCATTTTACACTCCTTCCTCCCCTTGGGTACCTGTTATCCAAAATACACCTCCTGCGTAAATTTTGATAACATGCATCAGAATATTCAAGTCCCAGGCACATTGATTGATTCAGAGAAAACATCATGTTTCTGAGGTTCTCTCCGATATTTTTCTAAATCTCCTGTCCAGGTAGTTAGGAGCAAGCTCTGAGAAAATGTGAAAAAAGGTTGCAGAAGGCAAGTAGGTTGATCCAGGAAAAAATCATAAAAATGACTAAGTCCTAGTCCTAGGGGCAGTCGAGACATTTGGGACAAAAAGGCCTGAACCGGCCGGCTCGGCCGAAGTAAGCACAAACAGCCCGCAAAGCAACAGGGACATCTGGGACAAAAGTACGCGGCGGGCGCGAAATGCCGGTTCGACCGAGAAAAAATTGGCTAACTGCTGAGAGGGACGCAAATGGGACAATCGGGCCAAAAATGCGCGAACCGGTCGAACCGGGCGAAAAAGGGCCAGACAGTCCAAAATCAAATGGTACAATCGGGCCAAAAAGGCGCGAACCGGCCGAACCGGCCGAAAAGAGTCAAGTCAGTCCGAAGTAAAGTGGGACAAGCGGGCCAAAAATGCCCGAACCGGCCGAATCGGCCGAAATGAGTCCAGAGGGTCCAAAATCAAATGGGACATCTGGGACAAATGGACGCGAAATGCCCGAACCGGCCAAAATGAGTCCAGAGGGTCCAAAATCAAATGGGACATCTGGGACAAATGGACGCGAAATGCCCGAACCGGCCAAAATGAGCACAAAGGGCCCAAAATCAAATGGGACATCCGGGACAAATGGAGGCGAAGTACATGAAGGAGCCGAAGGAGCCGAGGACCAATCAGAAACTGCCATGTGTCCTCACAGGAGAAAAAGTCAAAAGGTCAAAGGGGCGAGTTATCGAGCGCTGAACCGAACCAATGAAATGGCACCATGTGTCCAAGTTTAAGGGGCCCACAAGCAATTTTAAAAGGAAAGCCCACGAAAGATGGAGGAGAGAGAATTTCTCATCCAATCAACACATGCCACGTGTCGTCCAGATGGCGAAGAGCGGGAAAACATTTTAAAATTCGTTTTGATCTGTTCCGTGCCCTAAATCTTCATATTGCCATATCTTTTGATCCAGAGCTCGGATTTCCACGTTCTTTATATCAACAGAAAGCTGTTGAGATGCTCTACATGATTCTGGGATCAATCTCAATTTTTGGTGCAGTCTGAAGAGAGAAAATCGAGAAACAGATCTGACGTGTGGTAATGGCCAGAAGTGACCTTTCAACAACCCGTTTTAATGCTAATGGGTCGCATTCTTCTTCTGCACGGCCAGAAGTGACATTTTAGCGGCCAAATTAATACAAATGGGTCGCATTCTCCTCCAAAATCACTCAAAGTGACAGGGTATGGGTTGGTAAGATCCTCCATGCTGATTTAATGCATCTGCAGTCAATGAGGAATGGGCTTGCACGTTTTCCCACGTTTTCTGTCCCCTGGGCTCGACCCATGCAATGTAAAAGCCAGATTTGGCTCATTTTAAAAAAAAGTTGTTCATTTTGTCTGCTCTGCCCTCCCTTCTTTTCTTCTCTAGGGTTGAAAATGGAGTTCGAACCTCCTCCCTTGCTCTGTAATGGCGTTTTTGCCTTTTACTGATGGAATGATGTTCTATGCAAACTTCTAGAGCAACAAAACGTGTTTTGTGATGCATCTGTCCATCCTTCCTCATTTTTGCTTGTCCTCTTCTTGCCTCTCTTCATTGCAGGTATTTGTGCATGTTTGAATGTTCATTGCAGGTTTGGAGCTGTGTTCATGGAGTTTTGGGACATTTTCTGTGTGAAATCTATCCTTGGGCCTGTGATGCATCTGTCCATCCTTCCCATTGCTCACCTCTCTTTTTCCCATGGTAGTTTTGATAGATGTCCAACATTCTCCTTCTCTGGTGTATCACCGTTTTAGTGTAGGCTTTTGTTGTTTTTTCCTTTCTCTCTCTCTCTCTCTGTCTCCTTGGCACGGTTAGATTAGGATTAGATTAGCTTGCCTGCACTGGAATAGCTTGTGGCAGGTAGTTTAGGAGCAGGAACCAACCTTCTCTGGAGATTCCTCTCTCAGTTTCACAAGTCCCCACGCTTGGAGAGAGGTTTCCATGTTGTGCAATCACACTGGATGCCTGAACATCAACCTAGAAGCCTGATGTGCGTTCAGGGGTGCTGTGATTTTGCACTAACAGTTTTGGCACGCCCGGTGGACCTTAGAGGTCTTTCACTTCATCTTTTGCAGGTTGATGTGTTCCTGTGAAGATTTCAGCCTTTGGAGGCACTTGCAAACACATCTGGTGACTCCATCTGGTCAACAACCCATCTCTGAAGTTGCAGACCTTCCTTTCCATTCATTTCCATCCATTTTTCATTCATCCTTCTTTCCATCCCTTTCATTCTTTTCCATTCCATGAAGTTGTGCAATCATGACTTCATTTCCATCATGGATTTCATATCAACAACAGCAGTATATTCCACCTCCAATAGGTTTTACAAATCCTCCAGATCAGCATGCATATTCATATGAACAGCAGTGCCAAAGTCAGTTTGGCTATGGAGCTTTCCAAGAGCAAGAGTATGCATATAATGAAGACAATCAGATGCAAGATGCTGGTTTGTTGGAGAAAATCCAAAAGATGGAGGTAAACATAGTGCAGTCCAGGGCTCAGGCACAGATGAAAGCTTTTGGAATCGGTTATGGAGCACCCTGTCCATGGGTGGGACCTTTTCCAAGGAATTGCAGCCCTCAGGAGAAGCTTGACTTCATGATTGCAACGCTGCCTTTGCTTGCAAAGTGGATTGAAGAAATAGAGGTGTATGAGAGAACTATTCAGCAACCTTGTCAACGGGTAAGCACACCATCTCATGCCTTTACTTTTCCTCTTTCCCAATCTGTTTCATTTCAGCAGTGTCAAGTTTCAAACCCTCCATCTGCTGTCCCAAGTGTTGAATCCATTTCTCCACCCCCCAGTCTTCCACCTCATCTCGATTCTTCTTTCCTTTTCCCTTCCAAACAGTCATCCCCTCCACAAGAGCTAACAGAAATACCCCCTCCTCCAAAGAAACAAGAGGTTTCACTGCCTCCACCACCACAAAAAAGTGTAAAATCGGTTGAGTTTCAACCCATTCCTCCTCTTGCATTCCCAATTTCATATGGGGAAGAAGGAATTGAAAAAATCAGTCATCAAGGACAGCAAGAAGAGGAGCCCAACAGAAAAGAAATGACAGATGACTTGAAGGTTTGGGCTACCAAATTTGGGATGACAAAGATCCCCTTGATGGTTAAGCCTACAAAAGAGGCTAGGGTTGGAGAACAAATGGTGGTGAGGACTGATTTTGTTGGAGAAGAAGATCTTGCAGTCCCAACTTGTCCTCTAGAGCAGCAAATTGAAGAGTTTGACTTGACAAACTTCATGCTGGAGAAGGAGTTCAATCAAGAGAAAGATTTCCTTCAAACATTAGAGGAAGGAGAAGCTGCTCCAAATCTAAAAGAAGAGGAGCACATCCTAGTTGTGGAGGAGAAAAGTGCAGATCCAAGGGCTTCGAGCACAAAGCAGGCTACAGGAGAACCTTCAGTTCTTCTTTCTACTTCACCTCTCTCAAGTTCTAGTACTGAAGAGGAGTTTGATCTCTCAAACTCAATATTGGAGAGTGAAACAAACCATGGTGGTCAGGTTGCACATCAAGAGGACACCATGGAGGAAGTTGAATACGAGTAGTAGGACAGCAATGAGGCAGTTTACCTGTCAGATTTGGAGGACTGTTTTGATGGAGAAGAGTCGGTTGAGCTTTCACCTTTCTCTCTTTCATCATCCACATTCCAAACACCAGAGCCTGCTGCCATGAAGGAGAGCTTTCATTTGCAGCAGCCTGCATCTTACAGCAGCTATTTGGGATCAAGATTGGAAGATTCTAATCTTCCATGTTCTTTATTGGAGGAAGAGAAAGGACAGAAGGATTCCACCATTTCTTCCACACCATCCATTCAAGGTCTACAAGAAGACTCCATTTTTGGAGTTGGAAATCAGAGCTATGGGCACATCCAAAGGATCATACCGTGCCCAATCAGGTACTTGGCTTCATTGGAGCCAAAGGAGAAGTCACAACCAGTCATGCTTGCTTCTGAGCATGAGGATGAGCTACAAAGTACCAAGGATCAGCTGCCATACCTCTCCAATCCAAATGCAGAGCAACTAAAAGAGGTATTGGATTTTTCAGTTGATACCTTGATGATTTGGATAGAAGACCAGCTTCTTGTTGATTTTCCATCCATCCAAACAGCCATGATCAGTGCCAAATCAATTGCATGGCTGCCAATTTTGAAGAAAGGAAGCTATTTCTCACAACCAGTTGCAGGGTTTGTTTAGCTTGCCTTTGCTTCCAGCTACAGTAGAGTAGGTAGATTTGCTTTTAGTAGAAGAAGTGCTTGTGCACACTCTGCATGTTCCATTTGGAGAATGTATGATTTTCAGTTCTGTACATAGTTTTGGTTTTGCTGGTTTTGCTCTGGCACAGTTCATTTCAGTGGTTTTGGTGAGAACAACTCCATGCCCGGTGGTTTCCAAGTGGCTCAGAGGGGAGATTTTCAAGTTCAAATCAGTTTTCAGGCTTGCTTATGACTCCATGCCCAATGGATTGCTTCAGGCTACTGGCCTTTTCATCTAGCACGCAGATGACCCCGCTGAGTCGCCAAATTGTTATCCAAAATTCACCCCCTGGGTAAATTTTGATAACATGCATCAGAATATTCAAGTCCCAGGCACATTGATTGATTCAGAGAAAACATCATGTTTCTGAGGTTCTCTCCGATATTTTTCTAACTCTCCTGTCCAGGTAGTTAGGAGCAAGCTCTGAGAAAATGCGAAAAAAGGTTGCAGAAGGCAAGTAGGTTGATCCAGGAAAAAATCATAAAAATGACTAAGTCCTAGTCCTAGGGGCAGTCGGGACATTTGGGACAAAAAGGCCCGAACCGGCCGGCTCGGCCGAAGTAAGCACAAACAGCCCGCAAAGCAACAGGGACATCTGGGACAAAAGTACGCGGCGGGCGTGAAATGCCGGTTCGACCGAGAAAAAATTGGCTAACTGCTGAGAGGGACGCAAATGGGACAATCGGGCCAAAAATGCGCGAACCGGCCGAACCAGGCGAAAAAGGGCCAGACAGTCCAAAATCAAATGGGACAATCGGGCCAAAAAGGCGCGAACCGGCCGAACCGGCCGAAAAGAGTCAAGTCAGTCCGAAGCAAAGTGGGACAAGCGGGCCAAAAATGCCCGAACCCACCGAATCGGCCGAAATGAGTCCAGAGGGTCCAAAATCAAATGGGACATCTGGGACAAATGGACGCGAAATGCCCGAACCGGCCAAAATGAGTCCAGAGGGTCCAAAATCAAATGGGACATCTGGGACAAATGGACGCGAAATGCCCGAACCGGCCAAAATGAGCACAAAGGGCCCAAAATCAAATGGGACATCCGGGACAAATGGAGGCGAAGTACGCGAAGGAGCCGAAGGAGCCGAGGACCAATCAGAAACTGCCATGTGTCCTCACAGGAGAAAAAGTCAAAAGGTCAAAGGGGCGAGTTATCGAGCCCTGAACCGAACCAATGAAATGGCACCATGTGTCCAAGTTTAAGGGGCCCACAAGCAATTTTAAAAGGAAAGCCCGCGAAAGATGGAGGAGAGAGAATTTCTCATCCAATCAACACATGCCACGTGTCGTCCAGATGGCGAAGAGCGGGAAAACATTTTAAAATTCGTTTTGATCTGTTCCGTGCCCTAAATCTTCATATTGCCATATCTTTTGATCCAGAGCTCGGATTTCCACGTTCTTTATATCAACAGAAAGCTGTTGAGATGCTCTACATGATTCTGGGATCAATCTCAATTTTTGGTGCAGTCTGAAGAGAGAAAATCGAGAAACAGATCTGACGTGTGGTAATGGCCAGAAGCGACCTTTCAACAACCCGTTTTAATGCTAATGGGTCGCATTCTTCTTCTGCACGGCCAGAAGTGACATTTTAGCGGCCAAATTAATACAAATGGGTCACATTCTCCTCCAAAATCACTCAAAGTGATAGGGTATGGGTTGGTAAGATCCTCCATGCTGATTAAATGCATCTGCAGTCAATGAGGAATGGGCTTGCACGTTTTCCCACGTTTTATGTCCCCTGGGCTCGACCCATGCAATGTAAAAGCCAGATTTGGCTCATTTTAAAAAAAAGTTGTTCATTTTGTCTGCTCTGCCCTCCCTTCTTTTCTTCTCTAGGGTTGAAAATGGAGTTCGAACCTCCTCCCTTGCTCTGTAATGGTGTTTTTTCCTTTTACTGATGGAATGATGTTCTGTGCAAACTTCTGGAGCAACAAAACGTGTTTTGTGATGCATCTGTCCATCCTTCCTCATTTTTGCTTGTCCTCTTCTTGCCTCTCTTCATTGCAGGTATTTGTGCATGTTTGAATGTTCATTGCAGGTTTGGAGCTGTGTTCATGGAGTTTTGGGACATTTTCTGTGTGAAATCTATCCTTGGGCCTGTGATGCATCTGTCCATCCTTCCCATTGCTCACCTCTCTTTGTCCCATGGCAGTTTTGATAGATGTCCAACATTCTCCTTCTCTAGTGTATCACCGTTTTAGTGTAGGATTTTGTTGTTTTTTCCTTTCTCTCTCTCTCTCTGTCTCCTTGGCACGGTTAGATTAGGATTAGATTAGCTTGCCTGCACTGGAATAGCTTGTGGTAGGTAGTTTAGGAGCAGGAACCAGCCTTCTCTGGAGATTCCTCTCTTAGTTTCACAAGTCCCCACGCTTGGAGAGAGGTTTCCATGTTGTGCAATCACACTGGATGCCTGAACATCAACCTAGAAGCCTGATGTGCGTCCAGGGGTGCTGTGATTTTGCACTAACATTACCCTTCCTCCTTATAAAGATGAAGGCATCATTTGTATCTTCTGCTCCCTCTTCCCCCGAATCATGGACATTAATCGGCTCCTGATCCACCTCCAACTCTCCCTCTTCATCATCATCCTTTTCACCTATATAGGCATTCAAGTCATCCATATCTTTAGACTCTAGTTCTTTTGTCCCCTGTTCTTCTTCCCTTCCTGAAAACTCTAGAGTTGGGGATGTGGTCTTCTCTTCATCTGAGAGCTCCTCAGGGGATGGTGGCTGTGCAAGTTCAGGGGTCTTCTCCCTGACCACCGTTCTCTTCTTCTTCCGAACATAGGCACTTGGCCCCGTGGTATCTACATTCTACTTCTCCACCACCCTTTGTTCCCCTTTCTCTTCCCTCTCCTTTTGCTTTGGCGTGGGCTTCTTTCTTCCCATACAGTCGTCAGGGATGGATATCTCATTCTCCACATACATGCTCTTTTCAAACTTTGGCCTTATGCACAAGTAAATCCTTGCAGCATTGCTCCCAACAATAGGTAAGGTCAAAGGCCTTAAAATATGGACATCATGCAACACGTACCTTTCAACATATGCACACTTCTCTGGGTAGACCAGCTTCTTTCTCAATTCCATGTGTTCTCTATCAAGGGTGGACAACTCCAGGTCTAATTTGTTCGATTCCCTATATCTGTTTACCCCCGCTTGGAAAAATTGGGCAGTAAGCGAGAATGGGAGTTTGCACCATGGACTCTAACTACCATCCACCAAAATGAACCTACTAATGTAGAAGTGTTGGTAGACCATGAACTCTACTTCTCCTTCGGTCGCCGTAGGGAGTTGTTCAAGAATCCTCCATTCAGCCCCGAATGCGTTCCTAAGGCACTTATACCAATTATCTAAGTGCTCCTTATTTACCCCTGTCATTGATTCACATGTGTATTTCTGAAATCTCTCCATAGGCGAGGGATCTTCAGTAGGGTACTCCCACACAAACTTGTCAGATGCATCTGGCACCTCGATTTCTGAGAACACAATTGTCAACAGAATCTTTCCAAACATGATCTTTCCTCCATTCTTCACGTTACTTATGATTTCATCTGCTATATATTAGGAGATGTTGTATACGGTGCCTTCTGTGACCTTCCTATAGACATTCAGCCAGGGCTTGCTCACCTGGGTCCACCTTTCTTGTCCATTCAGCTTGGAGACAAGGTGTGCGGCCATCTTCATCACCGGATCGCTGATATCTAAGATGTCATAGTACCTTGATCCCTTATTCAATTCCTAAGATGCTATGGTTTCTTTAATTGTCTCCTCATCCTGGAGGTCATCTATGAGTGCATCCCCTTTACAGTTTAGGCCTTTGAAGTGTGAAATTAGTTGGGGAGTTATGTGCATTTTACGCCCTGCGAAGCAGAAGAAGTCTTCATTTACATGCATCATCAACCATTGGTACAAGCGCTTGGGCTTCTCAAAGTATGACAACTCGAAAAGTTGGAGAAGCCCTGCCTTCTCCATTTTCACCTTGACCAAGTCACTGTAGATTGGCAACCAATCATGTGCTCACTTATTTGTGGGGTGCACTAGCTCCAGTGCCATTCCTTCGCAATTGTACTTGAACGGTGATTGTAGTCAATCACAGTCATCTGTCTTATGTGGGACTCCCACTCTTGCCCTAGCAAAACCCCATCCTGGTATTGCATTTCCGAGTACCATTCCTCATTTGTGTCCATGGGTATTTCTTCTTGTTTCTTCTTTCCTTTTCCTTTACCCTTTCCCTTCTTGGATTGTTTTGCAGGTTTACCAACTAGTTTCATGGCCATCATTGCACCCTTTGCTTTCATTCCCAGGTTATCTTGTGAGTTGTTTGAATGTTTTCCTCGCACGCCCCGTGCCCTAGAACACAAACCCTAATCTCTTATTTTTCTTCTTCAATCATGACACTTCTTCATAATGTTCCTCACACCCATAAATCACTTATGCTCTGGTTTGTAGATCTAACAGACCGATTGCGCTTAAGTTTTTGGGATTTTCCTTCACATGAGTCAGTTCTCGAAACCCTAGTTCTGAAAGAAAATCACTCTTCTTTTTTTTACAAAGTAAAATAATGAACTATCCATTCTTATATTTATAGCTTTTCCCACTTTTACACATTTAAGGCTAGGCTACCTACCACCGTACGACAATGTTTAATGTGGTGTTTTCAAATAAAACCTAACTTCAGCACTTCTCCTTACGCGCCCAATCCTTGCACAAAAATTTTTCCACCCACACCCAATCCTCACGAGAAAATGTTTCCACCCATGCCCAATCCTTGCGCGAAAACATTTTCCAACCTTCTAGCGCGCAAACAATCCATCTTGACAAAAGACTCTTGTGCACATGTTACTAGCACCAAAGGCACTTCTTCCGTCCTCATGATTCATGCTTTCACCTACCTCATGTTTTGTGCTTTTTCTCCTTTGTACGTGGATTTCCAATGTAACCTTATTTTTCTACCTATCCAAATCCTCCTCGAAAAATAACTCCAAGTTTCTCTTCATCATCTCAGTCTCACCACACACTAAAATGATGCACGGTCCTCTGTGCATTCATAAGTCAAAAATTAATAAGGTTACTGGCACCCAAGGTGCAAAACAAAACAACAACGTGAAAGGGAAATACAAGAAAGGAAAAGCATAAAAGGAAATTCTAAACTAACTAGAAAAATTGCCTTATTTACAAACACCAAGAAGCATTATTTATAGTAGGGCTTCAACCTACTCCCATTAAAGTTTCCAAGTAATTTTGTTATGTCCAACACTTGTAACTGGCACCCGCCCGAATCAAGGATGTATGAAATTACATAAGGACCCAACCGATGCACCTTCAACTTTCTAGGATGGCGTAGGAATTTTGAATCATATAGCAATACCATTTGGCCAACCTCAAACTATTTATTCTTAATATGGCGGTCATGTCATGCCTTTTTTTTCCCTTCTCAGTTGTTTGGCTCTATCTTGCTAGTCAGCGCCTTTCATCTAACTTCATCAATTCATATATTCTTTCTTCCAGTGCTTGCTCATCGTCCAACCCTCCTACATGCATTATACACAGAGATGGTAGCATGAATTCAACCGGCAAAACTACTTCCGTGCCAAACACCAATTGAAATGGTGTAGCCTTGTTCAATCTTTTATACGTTGTTCTGTATGCCTAAAGAACTGTTGACACCTTGTCATCCCAATCCTGCCTACCCACATCACATATCTTAGTCAATGTGTGACTAAGGATTTTGTTGAATGCTTCTGCAGTCCCATTTTCCTAAGGGTGATAAGGGGTAGTCTTGTGATGGGCTACCATGAATTCTTCCAATAGAATCCTGATGGTTTCATTTGAGAAGTGAGTGCCCTTATCACTTATTAAACTTAATGGGCACCCATACCTATTGATAATGTTCTCCCTCAAAAATCTAGCAGTCATGGCTGTGGTGTAATCCTTAGTGGGCACGGCCTCTGCCCACCTTGTCAAATAATCAGTACAGGTAATGATATACCATGAGTTAGTCCTTCATGCAGCTGGTGAGATTGGTCTAAAAAAATCTATTGCCCATTTTTCAAAAGGTTTCGCGCTAGTGATGGGGTGCAAGGGCATCTCATCCCTTCTTCTAGGTTTGCCAAGGTGTTGGCAGTGGTCATAGGCCTTACAAAACTCAATGCAATCCTAGTGAATTTTCTCCCACCATAGCCCGGTGACTAGGATCTTGCACGCGGTTGCATTCCCCACATAGTGTCCTCTAGCAATCCCACCATGGTATTCTTCTATTATGGCCATGCGTTCATGTTCTAATACACACCGACACAAAACCTCATCGCAGCCCATTTGATACAATTCCCCATTGATCAACATAAAGGGTGTGGTGTGTATGGCTAACATTTTCCTTTCCAGTGCATTCATCCCTTCGGGTGCCACACCTTCCTTGAGAAAAACAACAATGTCTTCTAACTCCGAGGGTGCGCGTCGTAACCTGAATAGTTACACATCCAGCATGGTTTCCTCGATACTTTACGTGTCCTCTCTTGAATCAATCCTTGATAAATGATCTGGCCCACAATTTTTCTTTCCATGTTTTACCACCAATTTGAATTCAAATTCTTGAAATAAAAGTACCCAATGGCACATGCACCCTTGTAACACTGCTTTGTTTACTAGATTCTTAAAGGCCATATGGTCAGTGTAGAATATGAAGGGAGTCACCAGTAGATATTGTGTAAATTTTTGGAGCACGTAGATCATTGAAAATGCCTCGTGCTTGGTCATTGTATAATTTTGTTATGCTGGTGTCAACTTTCTACTTGTAAAACACAATGGATGATCAAAAATCCCCTCTCTTGGTTGAGAAAGAATGGCTCCCATTGTTGTACCAGAGGCATCCATGTGGACATGGAAAGGTTTATCCCATGATGGTAATCATAGAATAAGTGCGGTGATAAGCCTTTCTTTTAGAGTGTCAAATGTCCTCTGTTACACCTCTCCCCACTGAAAGGCACTCTTATGTCTGAGCAATATTTTCAAAGGTGCAACGATCTTGGCATATCCCTTAATGAACTTTCTATAGTACCTCAGTGTGTCCAAGAAATCCATGCGCACAATGCTTTGGCTAGTGGACTCCCCTAATCCCACAATAACTGCAAATTTTGTGGGATCCACTAGTAAACCCTCTTTGCATATGATATGCCCCAACAACATTCCAAAAGGGGTTGCAAAGACGCATTTGTTGATGTTGAGGGAAATCCTCAACTACCAACATCTTTCAAACATCAATCTCAAGTTATCAAAATGGTCCCTTAATAATCCATACATTATCCAAGCATCCAAATATACTTGAAAGAACTTGTGGATGAAGTCATTAAATGCTTGTATCACTATGCGTGAAAATACAGCGGGTGCATTCCTCAATCCAAAGGGCATGACCATGTATGCAAAGCTTCCCTACTCAGTGGCAAACAGTTTTCTTTTCTTGGTCTTCCTTGGCAATTCTTACTTAGTGATATCCCAAGAATCCATCCATACAGGAATAGACCTTGTGCCCAATAACTCCTTCCAAAATATCTTCAGTGAAGGGTGTGGGAAAAGGATCTATGATACAAACATAGCGTTCAACTCCCTATAATCCACACATATCCTAATCCGCCCATCCTTCTTTATGTTGATCACCATGGGACTTATCCATGCTGATTACTCCACAGCTTCAATGATACCATATGCTATTGTTTTGTCTAGTTCTTCTTTAACCCTTATGCACATGTTGGGATTCATCCTATAAGGCCTCTTCCTGATCGGGTGTGCACCATATTTCAAATTTATCCTCATTTTTCCCGATGAATGGCGGAACTCCTTTCAACTCATGGTATCCATGTGGGAATAAATCATCAAATTCTCACAAGAGATCGATGATCTTTGATACTTCCTTGTCCAACCAGTAGTCCCCAATGATAGCTTCCTTGTGCTCCTTTTCCGAGCTGATGTTAACTTTCTTATTTTTGATTGGTTCATGATATGCATGCGTGCATGCATCTGCATTGTCAACTTCTTTGCACGCATCCCAACCAAATGGTCAACATTTAGGTTCTCCATTTTCTCTCCATCAATAATGTATACCATCTTTCCTTTCTCTTTTTTAACGCACTGCGTGCTCAAATTGTATGTCTTTTGGTTCCTCCTCTTCAAAACTACACTTCCAAACTAGGCCCACCAAGTAAGTTCACTAATTTATCTTCCACCATGGCGTAATCCCCTAGAGTGAGGCAATTGATAGTCTACAATGTCTCATCAACCAGTTGCATGGTACTTTTGTACTCGAATGTGTGAACCAGGTCAGCCACTAATTCCTACCAATTTCCCATGTGGTAGCGAGTTTCAGAATGGATGTACTAAGTGCACACACAACCTTTTAGTGTCGAATACAAATTGTGCACCTAAAGAGAGGGTGGTAAAGCTTCTGCGCCTTCTCTCCAGACCCTCTCACATGTCTGGATGTGGGAAGAGGCAGGTCTTTTTCCATTGTAATCCTTGATAGCAGGTGGGTATGTTACTCTTCGATAATCAAACAGTGAGCATGCAATTATAACTTCATGTCACTCCTAACAAGTTTTTGCTATGTGCATGGCCCACCACCTTATTGTTGTGCCTATCATAACATAACCTGAGCATACCTCATCGCTCTTCCTCCCTCCATTGAGCTTCCATTTCTCTCAAAAAGACCTCATGGTATGCATCCCCCAGAATACTTGGTTATTGCCTTTCCTCCTAGGTGCCAAACTATACACACCATGGTTACCTTGTTCACTAATCCTTTCAGATGTCACCTGATAAATTCATAAGTCCCATGCACCCAATTATCGCATGCTATACTAGTAATATCACTGACAAACTGAGCATCATCAAATTGGATGGATCCTTTTATTGAGTGGATGGTCTCTTGGGTCTCTTATGGAGCGCACATATATTATATCCAAGACTTCCTACCTAAGGAGTTTAATATAAAGGGTGAACTTTCCATCAGCAAGTGGTATAACCACCATATCTTCCTTATTTTCAAATCTTATGTACCCCTTGTTAAACCAGAGATTTCCATTATTCTTATAGAACCACGGGCGCCCAAGTAACGCTAGGAAATTATCTGCCTCAACAAGCACCAGGACTTCAAAATCCCCAATGAACTTAGTCTCCTTAAATGGTGATGGTGGCATCCTTCAAGATACCTATGGGCATTGCCTTCGTCTTATTTTCCATATACAACACATTTGAAGATGGCTGTAACGCAGGTTCTTCCCATTTGATGTCAAGCATCCAAAGTGAGAAAATTGACCTTCGCACATGTGTCAATAAGGATGTTGCTAAGCAGCCATCCATCCACTACTGTGTTTAAGGTGATCTCTTTGTCATAATCTAGGCTGTGAGGCGAGAGGTTTGCATGCAAGATCTGCCTTTCATGTTCTTCCCTAACGCATGGTACCTTTTCTCTCAACCATGCTCCTGGCAGGGGAATAAAATTATCTTGCCTCAGCAGTTTACACACCTCCTTAACCTTTTCCAAGTAATCCTTTGGTGCTTCTATTGGTCTTCTTTGCTCATATTTTCTAGTTTTCTCTTTTAAGCATTGGATCTCCCCTTGTAAGCTTCTGAATTACATCTATGGTTTCCTAATAGACTTCTTTCTAGTGAGCTAGTTTAGGATACTTCCTATGTACTACTTCTTCCCTCAAAACCAGAGGTCTCTACCTAGGCACTTCCCTTGTGCGTGTGGAATCTTCCCTTATTGTTACCATAATAGGCTCTAGTTTTGATTCATGTATTACTCACAAGAGCCATTTCACATCAACCTTATTAATACTTACCATAGCATCACCCTTATCCTTTCCGATACTACTGACTTATATTTTCGTATAACTCTGGGAACTCTTCATACTTATGTTTTTTTCTACACCAGGAGCATTTTAGAAGATCTATACATTTGCACGCTTATAATGGTCGGTGGCTCCAAAATTAAAGCATGTTCCATGCGGGAACTCGCTTCTTCCCCCGTGGTTACCACGACCAACAAAATCCTCCATGAAAACCCCTTCCACGCGTACCTCCATCTATGCACTCTTCATACCAGTGTTCATCTCCTTTGGAACTGCTGGAAATGTTAGTCTGGTACACACCAAGATCAATTGCCTCATGAATCTGGTCAATCAATCTATAATCCTTGGTGTCATGTGTGGTTGAGGTACAGATCTTACAATAACAAGATACATTTTTGTGGATTGTGTGCTGCAGCAAGGGGCACCTACTTGCATCGTGGTCCTCATGACTTATTTCATAATTTACCACTATGGCGTGTATCACCTTTTGAGTACATCTCCCTCCATTATCCTTTTTGTTCCCTTCCATGTTACATTCTGTGCACCACACCCCACCGTGAGTCTTTGGAACTATGTTAGTAGATAATTTCTCCAATTTCTTAGCCATGGTAGCGATATGAGCCTCCAAAAATGGGATAACACTAGTGTCAACACTACCAAATACCTCAGCGTGTAAAAGCGGCTTCTAACTCTTTACGTGTGGGTCTGTGAATGTTTTATGAGACAAAGCCCTCCTGAAAGGGTGTGATGAACCCTCTAAAAAACCACTGAGCATGCTGTAAAGGGTGGATATCACAAGATAGTTTAGACAATAGAGTTTTAAAGCACGTATCATATTCATGTATGCTCTCTACCATTCCCTACTAGATTTATTTAAGATATTTGATGCTCTTCTGTTCAAACTCAGGTGTGTTGATACTCCACCAAGAACACATTTCTCAGTGCGATATAATCCATAACAGTCTAATAAGGGTCAAATTTTCTATACCAACTATGCACACATCCCTGCAAGGTCATCATAAATTGATTGGCCTTTCGATCTTGGGTCATGATCCCCTTCGTGTGCCATAGCAGCTCACACTTATGCACATACTATGCGGTATCTTCTATCCCACTATAATTTAGTAAGTGTAGAGACATCTCGAAAAATTCCCGAGGAGGTGGCTGAGTCTTTTGTCCTCCCAATCTATTCCCTTAGTTTTCCCCAGTGTTTCCTCCTCTGCTGGACCCACTAGATCCTAAGCCACCAGCTCCACCACTTCCACCTTTAAATCCTCCATGTGTTATGTATAGGGCATGTGTTTGTCATGTTGATCTCTCCCGTCCTTCCCATTGAATTGTGTCGCCAAAAATTTGTGAACTAGTGCCACTCCCAGTCATATTTACTCCACCACTTCCTAACGTGCTTCCAAAACTAGCTATATATATGCCTTGCCCAAACATTCCACCAAATACTGGAATAGTGTGTGAAGCTATAGGAGTCCCAAATGAGAAGTTTTATCTTTTAGGCATCCAATTGGTTTCCTCTACTGATATCAAATGGATCAACTATACTTTTCCCTTGTTTAAAAAAACCAAGCACCAAAGTTCAATCACTAGGTGGGGTTAGATGCGTTCTAATGACTCTTCTTTCTCTACGCAATGAAGGACTCTCATCAAAAGCTGCAAGGTTTTCTCTTCCGTGCTTACCAAGATGGGGTATTACAGATTATGTTCGGGTTCCACATCCTCCACGTGAACCTCAACTCCTTTCCACAATGTTTGGCTCCATAACCCACTTGTAATCCCACACTGTCTATCTATTTCCCTTTCACGCACTTTATTATACTTGAGCCGTCTCCCCTTCCTTTCCTTTTCAATCAGTTATATCATCCATCCTGCCCCAACCTAGATTCCTCACCAAGCACTCACAGTGGTTTAGCTAGCCATAGGAATTGCCTCTAAACCCATGGTCACCATCAAGATTTTGATTGCCAGGGGGATAGCACGTAGAAATGATCCTCTAGACTCCCGTAAAAAATCAAACTTAGCAACTTCGGGATAGGAATACGTGGAAATTGTGTATTCTAGAGTGTAGCTAGTCAATACTCCCTTCCACCAATGATCTATAACACGGGTCCACATTAGATCAGCATCTTGCAAGTTCTGATACGTTTCTTGGGTCCAAGGGTTTGACTTATAATACCACCCCGATCTAGATGTATAAGCCGAGAGCCATTCACATAACTCTACTGGGAAACAACAGAAGAAGGTTTCGTACAACTCATGATAAAGAGTGTCTTCCACCCATCTTCACGTGTCAAACCCAGGTCCATTGTTGAATATCTAAGCGAATTCATCCTCCATGCTTTTAAACTAACCTTCAACACCTTCTAGGGTTATTCTCTCTGTCATCACTTTTTGCACAAATCATGATGTATGCCATGTTCTACTACAACTTTGAAAAGAGGTCCTAGCAACAGAACCAAGATGCAGTTAGTTGCACACCCACCAAGAACAAGGGAACCTCATGCGCGATGGCCTATCACCTAGCGGGTGCTGGGCACTCACCTGAGGTGCACGAGAGGGATTCGAGTCTCTCTTTTATGTGAATTTAATGGAAGGTATAATTCATGATATTTACTTAGTGATTTAACATACATGAAAACGCTATAGAGATTAGAACGACTTCTATACCCCTTGAGTCATAAAAAAAGTAAAGTGCATGCAATATAATTAATAGAACCAAGAATTTGTAAAACCACAAATAGACTTAACATTCAAATAAGGTTCATGATTATATAAGACCAAAATCATAGTAGAAACATGTAGGTAATACAGAGAGATGATCTTAATACAATTGTCATGGTAACCTTATCATGTTCATTGATAGTAATTACTTTTAAAATATTACAAAAGGGAGACCAAAGTCCTGCACCATATTTGGATCCATACATGAATTCACACAAATACAAAATTTTCATTCCCCAATCCCGTATTACATTCTTCCTATAATCATCTACCCATTCTTATCCCATAGTTCTCGTAATAATTATACAGAGCTCTACTACCTCACTTGTGTTTCTCTTCTTTGCCAAGGGCACACGTATAAATAGGCATCTGAGCTCTAACAAACTCCTCGATAACCTCATATCTAGCCCCAAGTGTCAAGGTGTGGGTCGCCCCAAGCGCATGCCTCTCCATGTCATCATTAACATTTTAGATCTTCTTATCATAAGGTATATTCCTCCCAGGAAACCCTATTGCTAAGCTGGAACCTTATCCAAATGAAACACATTCTTCATGTGTTATATCCAAAAGGCTGAAAACAGGATAAGTCCTGAATTGTTCTTTGCGGGCGCGCGTCCTTGGTTCTCCAAGAACTCTTTTTGAATCCTGCTTTGAACACATTAACCTATGCACGCTTCCTCTGACCATGCACGCCTACGCGCCTATAAGATTTGGTAGCTATATTAGGGTCCCAACACGTAGTCTTGTGATGAGCTACCATGAACTCTGATAACAGGATCTTGACGATCTCATTCAAGAAATGTGTACCCCTATCACTGGTCAAACTCATAAACATCCATACCTTGTGATAATGTTTTCCCATAAGAACCTTGCCACTGTTACTGCCATGTAATCTTTAGTTGGGGCTAACTCTGCCCACCTTGTGAGATAATCTATGCAAGTGATGACATAACGTGACCCAGTCCTACACACTACCAGTGCAATAGGTCCTAAAAAGTCTATCTCCCACTTTTCAAAAGGCTCTGTGCTAGGATTAGGGCGCAAAGGCATTTCATCTCTCCTTCCTAATTTTCTAATGCACTGACAATGGTCACACGCTTTACAATAATATTTGCAATCTTTGTACAAGGTTTACCACCATAAACTTGCCATTAATATCTTGTGTGTGATGGCATCACCTACATAATGCTCACCTGTACATCTTCCGTGTGCTTCCTCCATGATGGCTAGGGTACTCATGCTCTAAGACAAACCTACAAAAAACTTCATCACGTCCCAATTTGTATAATTCTACACTGATTAACATGTAGGGTGTGACACGTATGGCTAATTGATTCTTTTCCAATGTCTTCATTCCATCCAGCGCCACACATTCCTTTAAGAATACTGCAATCTCCTCTAAATACGAGGGTGCGTGCCGCAACCTAAATAGTTATGCATCTAGCATTGATTCCTCAATACTCTGCGTGTCCTCCCCTGAATCAATTCTGTTGGTGTCCATTTTGATCTTACACCACCTTTGCCCTAATTTTCTTTTCACTCTACATTTCTTGAAACATTTTCTCTAGTTTTAATGGGTAGAACATGAAGCTTGCTCACTAAATACTTCCCATGCCCTGTAATCCATGTTGAATACAATCAGGGTGATGCCAACAGATATTGCCCCAATTTTGCAAGAGCACGTAGATCATTGGCAATGCCTGTGCACTCGGTTGCTGCCCTAATTTTCATCCCTGTACTGGTGCTCAAAAATGTTTTATTTTTCAAAATAGATGAGTCTGATCAACATTGTCCCTTCCAGTCGAATGGCTGTGCAAGCAATGCTCACAAACTTGGCGTTTCCCCCTAGTTTGAGAGAAAAATCTACATGAACATGAAAGGGTTTGTGCCCTAGAGGGAAACCGTAAAATAGGTGTTGTCACCAAATGCCACTGTTTTCCCTCTGAATTGCCTTGATTGTGAAAAATAAAACTTTCGATGTGATTGGGATACATTGTATGTACCTCTCAAGCTGTGGGTCTTGGGATTCCAAGGTCGAGAAATTCTTGAGAAGGCATGTGCTTATCTGGTTCCTAAACTAGAAAGTGTTGTACCACTCCTTGTGCGACAAAAATCAAATATCTAGGGCTATCCCTAGCATTTTCAAGGTATTTTAGGGAACGAGATTTACAAAACTGAAACTATACTAGGGATGGTGATTCACCAAATCAAAGGGTGTATTCCTCAGCATACATTGGAAAACTTGGCGGGGTTCTAATTGGCCGAAGGTGCAGCGGACCACATTTTCCTAACATTTTGTTTTTTTCTTTTTTTGGCAGAAATGGTGAAATTGGTACCACAAACTAAGAGACATGCATTTCCTTTGTCCAAACTTGCCTATCAGACCGAGAAATATACCAGTTTCCCAGTGACTAGAAGAGCATGAAGTCAAGAAGGAGTTAACAGATTTCCTTGGAGTTTTTTGAATGCAATTTTGCACCAATCGTTTAAAGTCACAGAACTGGCCCAAGAACCCCTGCAGTCAGAAACTTGGGAGTAGACACAGTGTACCTACAAAAATGAAAAAGGGACAAAGTGGGCACAGATGGATGAAAGGACTTAGACTAGTTTTTTAGCTCACACTTTTATTGCTTAAAGTTACATGCACAATTAGTTTCATCCCCACTCCAATTAGAGGAGGCAATACGTTGGCATTACAATTTTGGGCAGAAAGGATGCGGATGGCAGAGTTCTTTTGACATTTTTTTTCAACTTTGCAGAAGAGTAGAGGATTGTTAAAAAATTTGGAGAGCGGCCCCGTAAGCCATATCACAAGTGGTTCAACGTGTCTGAACTGTTAGAACCCTTTTAGAATGAGCTTGCAACTTACATTTCTTGGTGAATATGTGAGAAAGTTTTAGCTTCAAATGGATCATAAGTACATTCCTAAACTTGAAGGCCCATGAAGTATCCATAACCAATCCAAGTGTGAACCACGTGAGCCAATTTTGAAAGTCAAAGGAGAGCACAAATTGCCTGGTGAGCTAGTCTTCTGAAGTTAATTAAAAGAATATTTAAATGAAGGAGGTTAGATGGAACAATAGAGAGAAAATGGACCCATGGAAAATCATTGAGCATACACATGGCAAGGGAGATTAATCATAATGTCCGGGAACCCATGGGGTAAAAGTGAATTTTTTTCCTTTTTTCAAGAGGAGGGAGGTAAAATGTGCAGAATTATCCCGCAATCTTCACATGGGACCCAACATTGCGTGACATGTTGCAGATCCTCAAGAAGCTCGAGGCGGAGCAAATTTACCCCACCATCATGGAATTTTTTTCCAATTTTTCAAAAGGCTATCAAAGTGAACTCAATTCTTTAAAACCTGGGCTTCCGATCCTATCATATTGTGCCATGCTTCGTTTGGTCTTATCAAAAAATTTATAGAACCGAAGTAACCCAAGCTTATTTTTTGATTCAACTCACTTGAATTCCGAGCATGGAGGTCTAGGATTTCTAAAGTTGAATGGTTTCACCGCAATGGTTCATGGTATGTTGCACTTATTATATAGCCACCATGGGAGCTTCAGGAAACTTGGAATTGTGAATTTTGCATCTTAATTTCATCACAATTTTTAGTGACCTTCCAAATGTCATTTGGAAAATGCCATTACCAGGATCATTGGGATCACTAATTCATGTCATTAATTTGTATGATCTGAGATGTTTTTGCCCATGAACATTTTCAATAATCACTTCCTTAACACGTGAAATGTCAAATTTGCCAAAGTTGCCCAGAGGTAGTTTTAAAAGGTGAAAAGGTCTGAAATGATGAGCTGGAATCAGGCAATTATGCCATTCCTTGATGATCTTAAAATGTGCCTTCAGGAAGGATACTGATCTGACATATTTGTAATGATTCAACCATTTTTCCAGAAACTTGGAAGATCCTTTATGTTACAATGTGCAATCTCTTAAATGTCATTTTCACTAAATCATAAGGAATTGTTGTAACCAAACTTGATGTTGGCCATATTATTTTGTTGGGGAAAGAAGGCTCCAATGTAATTGAAAGTTATATAATGCATGTTTTGAGACATGTAAAGGTGGGAGAAACTTAGAAATTCACGGGAAAAATATGGGAAAAATCCCATTCTTTGAGAAACCACCTGAGAACCATTTCTAATTCCTTTTTGCATCAGATTTATATCATGTTGAGTTGGTTTCGGTTGTAAAGCCATCAACAAGCTCTGAGATTGTTTTTCATAACATTCCAACCAGGTATGATCAAATTTGGTCATTCTAGATTCATTTTGTGATATCTCATTGAGAAAAAATTTTGCATGCACTTATGTTTCAGAATCGTTTCAATTCTGCACCGTAATAAACTTTGCATCTCCTGATTACAGGGAAATTGTATGAAGCCTTTAATAGCATGACTCTCAATGCATCATACACAGAAGTGAATCATTTGTTTGTTGCTAGTTTGCCCTGGCATCTGTAGTCTCAAATTTAGGATAGAGCTTACATCTGCATAAAGAGATAAACGAACTTTGAAAATGCACTTTACCTTTCTTGAATTCTGAGATTATCTGTAAACCTAGTTGGGTGCAACCTGCTAGCTAGAAGTGATCAAAATAGAGCTTCTACTGGATTACAACATGCATGGTTGCATGGTGCGTGGGAGCTTTTGTGCGTAGAACTGTCAAAGATTGTCCTAGGAAGAGTACAGATCTAGGGAGTCCATTTGGTGCACATATCTTGGTTGCTACAGGAGTAGAGAAGTCAACCCTTATCTCAGAAGAATTCTATTGCCTCCAGAGAGAGTTGATTGCAACAATTTTTTGGCAAAGTGATCCTCAAAGAACTGTTGGAAAATTTTGGTCCTGATGTTCTGGTCTGCACACGATCCCACCAAAAATGATCAGTTGTAGAATAACTAATCTTACCCCTGTACTACCCATGAACGAGATAAAGTTGCAGTTGTGTTGTCAAAAAAAGAACACAATCCATTTATAAAAATGCACTTCCATGGAAGCAATCTCAGGATCATACCATGTCTCTGAGGCAACCTTAGTGAATGAGGCTGAGATTGCATGTTCCACTACTATTACTAGTAGTGGACGGAACTCTCTTCCAGTTTGAATAGCCCATGGAAAATTGATCATGGTGGTTCCCATAGGCCATGAAGCATACAAGCTAGTGCATAGTATATGTGATATCTCCACCTCCATCACAAAAAAGAGGCTCACAATATAGGTCCAACTCTATACCTGGTGGTTGATTAGGCTAAAATAGTGAGCTCCATTAGATCAAAATCCTTTCGAGGTGGCACCCACTTCATATCAAATCTCTGAGTGATAACAAGTCATTGACTAAATTGCTTTCCCCATGACTACAAAATGACACTACGAAATAATTTATCTACCTCTAAGTTGTCTTGTCAAAATCCATGATGCTTGCTCATTTATGTTGTGATCTCTGTCGAGTCATTAAATCTGGGTACATATTCAAATTCAAGGATAGCATCGATCAGGTCCATAGTTGAATTAAACCGAGTCCAGGTCATCATTACTACAACGGTGAATGAGCAAACTCTTGAAACACATCCTCCAATCCATAGACGAGATGCATCCTTTTACGACAAGACAGGCTCGGTTCACTAAATACTTCACATGTCATGTGGTCGGTGAACTAGAATACAAAGGCTTGTTTTCCAATAGAGTGCTGACCTAAACTTAGGACAGAGGCACGTAGCTCATCCGATAATGCCTCATGCTCAGTTGTGGTATACTGATTCTAACTCTGCTGGTGTCAGCTTCCTGACTTGCAGAGAGATAGAGAGGATCAAACTCAACAATGGCTCGCTTCACCAAAAAAAAATGAGCTATGCAAGCACCTGCTGACCAGAAGTGGAGGTCCTTGAGGACCAATCTACATGATTTGATCGTAATAAGGCCCTATTTTCCAATTTTTCCATGTGTGTAAAATTGGATAACAATAGGCACAGTAATAAGCCTATCTTTTAATGTATCAAATGCCCTCTGTTGCGCCTCTCCCCAATGGAAGGCACTTTTATGTCTAAGTAGCTCCTTTAACAGCATGGTGATCTTGGCATATCCCTTAATGAATTTTCTATACTATCCCCACATTCCCAAGGAATCTACATGCACTACGCTCTGGCTAGTAGGCTCCCTTAACCCTGTAATAACCGTAAATTTAGCGAGATCTACCAAAAAACCCTCCTTACATATGATATGCCCCAATAAATTCGCAAAGGGGGTAGCAAACACACACTTCTTAATGTTGAGGGATATCCTCAACTACCTAGACCTCTCAAACATTAACCTCAAATTGTCACAATGGTATTTAACTAGACCATATACTATCCAGTCATCCAAATAGACCTGAAGAAATTTATGGATGAAGTCCTTGAATGCTTGCACCACTATGCATGAAAAGATAGCTGGCGCATTCTTCAACCCAAAGGGCATGACTGTATATGCAAAACTTCCCCACTCGGTGGTGAAAGTTGTCTTTTCCTGGTCTTCCTTTGCAATTCAGACTTGGTGGTACCCTGAAAATCCATCCATAAAGGAATAGATTTCATGCCCAGTGAATCCTTCTAAAATTTCTTCAGTGAAGGGGGTCAGAAATGGATCAATGACACAAACTACATTCAATTCCCTATAATCCACACAAATTCTAATCCACCCATCCTTCTTGATGCTGATTACCATCAGAATTATCCACTCTGATTCTTCCACTGCCTCAATGATCCCAAAAGCTATCATTTTGTCTATCTCCTCCTTGACCTTTACGCGCAAGTTGGGATTCATTCGGTAGGGCCTTTTCCTAACTGGGTGCACACCATCCTTCAGTTTTATCTTCATCTCCCCCAAGGAATGGTGAATGCCTTTGAGCTCATGATACCCGCATGGAAATAAATCCTCAAATTCACACAACAGATCAATGATTTTTGATACTTCCTTCTCTGTTCAAGTAATCCCCAATAATAGCTTCCTTAGGTTCTTCTTCTAAACCGATGTTAACTTTCTTCATCTTTAAAGGCTCATGGTAGGCACACACATGAGCATCTGCACTGTCCACTACCTCGCACATCCCTATAAAATGGCTAACATCTAAGCTTTCTAATTCCTCTCCATCAATCACATATACCAACTTTCCCTTCTCTTTTTCCAAACATGCGTGCTCAAGCTATAACTCTTATGTTTCCTTTTCTTCTTCAAAAAACGTGCCTCCAATCCTGGTTCACCTAGTAATTCCAACATCCTATCTTCCATCCTGGCACTATCCCCCATGGTAAGGTGCTTGATACCCTGCAAGGCCTTATCAACCGATGGCTTGGTACTTTGATATTCAAAGGTTTGAATAAGGTCAGCCGTGACTTCTTACCAATTCCTTGTTCTGGTGGCATGTCTCTGAATGAATGTACCATGCACATGCATAACCTTGTAGTGTAAAATACAACTTTTGCACCCAGAGGATGGTGGCAAAGCTTCTGCACACCTTCTCTCCAGACCCATTTGCACTCTTAGATATGGAAAGAGGTGGACTCCTTCCCATGGTACTCCTTGATGATGGTGGGTACATTTCTCCTAGAAAATATGACAGAGAGAGGAATTCTTATCTCTTGCCACTCTAAAAGGCTCTCCTGATGTGTGGCCCACCACTGAGCTGTTGTGCTGAGCAAGACATAACTTAACATCTCCCTCCATTCCTTCTCATCCTTCCACTGAGCTTCTACCTCCTACAAAAATATCTCAGGGAAGGCTCCTCCTGAATACTTGGGTAGTTCTTTTCCTCCAAGGCACCTAACCATGCATTCCTTTGTTACCTTGGTCACCGACCCTCTCAACTACCATCCCATTAATTCATAAGTTCCATGCACCCAATTATCACATGCCAGACTAGTGGTATCACTCACTCACTAAGAATCTTCAAACTAGATAACCTCATTATTAGGGTGTATCATCTCAGGGTCTCTGATTGAGCACACATAAATCTTGTCCAGAACTTATTCCCCAACGGTTCAATATAGGGTGTCAACTTCCCATCAACCAGGGGTATAATGACCTATTCCTCCTTGTTCTCGAAGCTGATGTAATCTTTATTGGACCGAAGGTCTGCATTGTTTTTGTAACACCAAGGATGCCCAAGTAGTGCTAGGAAATTGTCCACACTTCAGCGAGTGCCAAGACTTTGAAGTCCCTAGTAAACTTGTCTCCCTGGATAGTAATAGCCACATCCTTCAAGACACCAATGGGCATTGCCTTATTCTTATTTTCCACATACATCACATTCAAAGATGGTTTGTAATGCGAGGTCTTCCCATCTAGTGCCATGCATCTAAAGTCAGAACATTATCCTCCGTGCGCTTGTGTCGATGAGGATATTGTTGAGGATCCATTCATCTACAACTACATTCAAAATAATCTCCTTATCATAGTCGAGGGCTATGAGTGGGGAAGGTTTATGTGTAAGAACTATCTCTCACACTCTTCTCTGGCATGCGGCACCTTCTCTCTCAGTCAAGATCCTAACAAGGGAATGATATTATCCTTACCTGAGAATTTTACACATGTCCCTTGACCTCATACAGGTCATCCTTTTATGCCTTGACTCTCCTTCCTTGTTCCTCCCTCCTGGATTACTCCTTTAGAAAGTGGATCTCCCTTTGTAATATTTGAATAACATCCATGGTGTCCTGATATAACTCCTTTTGATGCACGGGGTTTTGATATTTTCCATGAATGACCTCCTCTCTTGAAACTAGGGTTTTCTATCTTGGTACCTCTCTCACACATGCATGGCTTCTGCCCTTGTTAACTAGATAGGATCCAAATCCTTCATCCTGTGTTACTTGGGGCATCCACTGTATGTCTTCCTTCTTAATATTGACCATTGTCAATGCCCTTTTTCATCCCGGTGCCTTCTGATTCATGTGCTCAAATAATCCCAGGAACTCCTCATACTTATGCTTCTTTCCAAACCATGAGCACTGCAACAGGTCTAGGCACTCATGCTTGTAATGTTCTGTAGATCCATAGTTGAAACATGTTCTACACGGGAACTCATTCTTTCCTCCTCCATATGGTTACCTCAACCATGAGAATCCTCCTCAGAAAACCTCTTCCATGTGTGCCTCCATCTCTGAACATTCCTCATAACAGAGATCATTGTCTTTGGAACTAGTGGAAACGCTAGTTTGACACACCCCATGATCAATGGCCTCATGGATCTGATCATTGAGCCTATATTCCCTTAGTGTCATGGGTTGTAGAGGTGTAAATTTTATAGTAACAAGATACATTCTTCCTAATCGCACGCTACAACAAGGGGACATCTACTTACATCATGGTCCCCATGAAAAATTTCAAAATCCATTGTCTAAGTTACGTACTGTTCTTCCAGGGGAAATTATCCTTAACTTTTCCCTCTATTTCACAATCTATGCACTACAAACCACTACGGGTCTCATGGGCTATGTTTACAGATAATATTTCCAACTATTTTTCCATAGCAACAATTTAAGCCTCCAAGAACAAGCTAACACTAGTATCAATACTACCAATAGCCTTGGACACATAAGGCAAGCTTCTAATGCTTCATGCGTAGGTCTGTAAAAGTTTTATGAGACAAGGCCCTTCTAAAAGGGAGGTGATCAATCCTCCAAAAAACCACTATGCATGTTGAGAAGGATGGATATCATATGGTAATTTAGACAAGAGACTTTTAAATTGTGTATCATACTCCTGTACACTCTCTATCATTCCTTTCCAAATCTCCTTCAAAGCATTGATGATCTTCTACTTGAACTCAGGGATGTGGAACTATTCTAAGAATGCATTCTTTAAGACAGTATAGTCCACCACCATTTGATGAGGGTCGTAATTCCTATACCAGCTATGTACGTGTGCCCTTGCAACATGGTTACAAAGTGACTAGCCTTCCGTTCTATGGTTTTGATACCTTTCGCGTGCCATAGTAGTTCAAACTTTTGAACATGTTCCAACATAGCATCCTCAATTCATTTATAATCTGGAAAATACATAGACATTTCAAAGAATACTCTGAGGTGGTGGCTAAGGACCTTATCCTCCAGAGCCTGAGCCTCAGATCCCTCCAGTGTTTCCTCTACTACCTGATCAACCAGGATCCTGTGCCTCCAGAGCCACTAGATCCATTACAACCACTAGGTCCAGTAGGGCATATAGGAGCTATACCTAAACACCCCCATGGTCGCACTAAACTGTGTACCAATGATTTTGTGATAGCCCTCCACTACCACTACTTTGTCTCGAACCATTCCTTGATACAAGACAAAAAGCTTGAACACTGGATCCTTGTCCAAAGACTCCTCCAAATACTTTAATATGTGTAGCCATAGAAGAAGCGACTATAAAATTGTATCTCCTAGGGCATGGATCTATCTCTTTCACCGATATCAACTGGGTCAATAACACTTCTTCCTGGTTTAGGAAAACCAAGCGCCATGGCTTAGTCACTATGTGGGTTTAGAATATGCACTAATGAATCTCCTTTCTCCATGCGAACAAACTCTCACCAAAATCTAAAAGGGGTCTCCCTTATGCACTTGCCAAGATGGGGGTAACATATAATACTTAGGTTTTACATCCTCCACGTGGGAACCTCAACTCCTTCCCACAATCTCTATCTCCATAGATCCATCACACTAGCAACTTCACGTCATCGTTAAACAATCTCCCTTTCACGTTCTTCACTATACCTGAGCCATCTCTCTTCCCTCTTCTTCTCTGTTATGATATCTGCCATCTTCCTCCAGCCAATATCCCTTACCCAGTGATTATAATATGTTTAGCCGGGCCATTGGGAAAGGATCTAAACTCATGGTAACCATCAGTATATTCATAGCTAGGGGAATAGTACATGTAGAAATGTTCCTCTATGTTCTCATAGAAATTTAAACTTAACAACCTTCAGATAATAAGACATGGAAATGGCATATTCCATAGGGTAACTAGTTCAATACTCTTCTCCACCAATGATCTACAAGCACAGTTCCATGTTAGATCTATATCTTGTAACCTTTGGTAGTCTGTCTTTAGTCCATACATGCGATCCATAACACAAACTTGATCTAGACGTATAGGTTGAAATTCATTCATATAGTTCTACTGGGAAGCAACAAAAGAAGGTTCTCATATAAATCATGGTAGAGGTTCTCTTCTACCCATCTGCGTGCATTAAAATTAAGCCCAGTGTTGTATCTCCAACCAAATTCATCCTTCGTGCTCTTGAACCACAATTCAACAATTTTCCAGTGTCAACTACTCTGTCATTCCTCATTACATAAATCATGATGTGTACTATATCCCACTACAACTTCAAAAAGAGGGATCCCAGCAACACAACCAAGATGTGGTCATTTTTACTCCTATCACAAAAGGAAGGAACCCCATGCACGCTGACTTATCACCCATCAAAAGCTAAGCACTCACCCAAGGCATGCCCGAGTACTGAGTTCTCTCTTTTATGTGATTTTAGTGGGAAGTATCATTTATGATTAGCGTAAGAGTTCTTAATGAGGGAGGTTGAAGACATAGAAGAACCATATGGCTCAGAATGGCTTCTAGATCCTTGCAGTAACCTTTGGACTGAGTACTTTAATAGAACCTAGAACATGCATTATGATAGAAAGAATTATATAAGCATTCATACATATCATGAAAGGAAAGAGAACCCATATGAGAGAAAACTGCATTAAAACCATTGATATCCATGTCTATTTATAACAAGTAACCTCATATATATTCATTGATTCATTACAAAGTGTTATAGAGAGCAGACCGCAGCCATGCATATCACTCGACATATGTAACTAAGCTTACAAAAAAATAAAAATTACAACTCTATGCTTAGAGCATTATTTCCTAAATACAAATACCCACTCACAATAATTCTACAGGGCTTCACTCTCTCTCTCTCTCTAATGCTGCTATATCTCATACTTCTAGATATCTCTTTTACTCTGCAGGAAATTGTATTTATAATTCTTCTACACTACCAACTCTCCTTCCAACATTCTTAGATCTGGTGCCAAGTGTCGAATGTGGTTCATGCGAGCATGCTTCTTCAGGATTGAGCTTTCCACTTTACCTCATGATATTCTTCTAGAAGATTCCATCAAGGCCATGCTCTTTCCTGGGCTATCCTATCGCTAGGTTGACATCTTATCCACATGCAAGCGATCACACTTTTCACATGTTCTGCCCTGGGTACTCAAATTGACTAAGTCTCGAGCCTCCTTTCACATACATTGCACATGTTATGTGCTTCCCTAAGCCTTTCCCTTGCGCATGTTTTTTCCTTGTGTGCCTTTTCATAACTGGGACCCTATGTGCCCATGCGCCTTCATACTTGGTTAAGATTACAGGGGTCCAACATGAAGCAAGTTGAATAGTCCAACTCCCTTCTTGAGATGATCATGGATGAACTAATAGGAGAGTCTTATTAACTTCTTGATTCCAAGGTGGACAAGGATATGGAACATGACTTCTCTAAGGAGATGATTTCACCACCCTCACCAAAGGAGAATAACGTTGATCATCAAGGTGAGCATGAGTCTTTCCTCTTCCTTACAAAGAAGAAGAATCTCTTGGAGATGATCAAGATGGAGAAGAATATTTTCCTCATGTTGTTGCACCAACATTGTATTCTTCCTCTTGTCACGAGGATAATAGAATGCACTTGAGCTGAAAGGTGTTCCTTTTCTATGTAGAATGGACCTCTTCTCTCTATTTTAAATTGATGAAATCTGAGTGTGCTCAAGCTTGTGAGAAGGCAGCCCCTAGATGAAAAAAAGTATGGATTGTGAAAAGGAAAATTTTTCAAGAGAATCTTGACCATATGAATATCAAATTTAAAATAAGCTATTTGAGGCCAAGTGTGAACATTTTTCAAATGAAGGAGAAAATGAGTATATGGCAGATTTGAAAGAGGAATCCATGTAAGAAGTCTTAAAGATTACATAATAAATTAAATATCCTCAACTTAGTCTTAAGATCTCGACATATGTCATGAATTTTCAAGATAAGTGTGAGTTCAAAATGCATTCTCTTGTGGATGTAAAAATGCTCAATAACGAGATAGAGCACACATATGATATCAACATTCTCTTTGAAGCCTCTATAGATGAGTATGAATCTGAAAGTAAGTTCTCACCTTTCTCATTTTGTAAAGAAGAATGAACTAGTGATAAAACAAATAGGAAGGACAGTATGGAATATTTAATGAATATTTTCAATCATGAAAATGAAACCTCCGCCATGGAAAATGATATCAAGGAAAATGATGAGCTGGTTTGTATTGAAAGTAATTACTCAGAAAAAAGTGCAAATGTGCATCATCCTTGTGAATGGAATCGGGGTCAAATTTTTCTCACCACCTTTGGATACCCTATTGATTTTGAACAAGATTCCATGCTACAACATCCACTCAATGGTGATGAATGCTTCCACAATAAAATCAAGGATTGCAATTTTGCAAATGATGTCAAGGTCAATATTGTGTTGTTATGTATAGAAAACAATTGTTCCAAACAAAAAAGCAAGAAGTTTGATCAAGCTTTTGAACAGGAGAAGGATCAAATTGCTCTCACCACTGCCAGACTCCCCATTAATTTTAGAAATGATCATGTGTTACAACATTCAACTGAAGGTAAGGAATACCTTTATCTCAAAAACATTGATTTCATCTTTGATAACATGGAGGAATGGTTTCTCATAGCCACAAAGCATCAAGTAGAGGTTATAAAAATTAGGAATTTCAAGTAAGTTACAAGATGGTCATTGGATGAAATTGTGTTCTCCATGCAATATGAGTATGAAGATAGAATCTTGGTTACTCTCCTTCTTCTTAAACCATGCAAAGCCATCACGTGAGCATGCAATGATCAGATTTTTACCTTCAAACTTTATAGGTGTGAATTAAGCATGTTGTTCCATGATGGTTCATACTTCTCTCAATCTTTTGTCAGGTGCTTGTATATTAGTTCCCCACCTCAATGATTTCCCTCCCCTATAACATAAATTACCTTTCATTTATGTGTTTCTTTTCCATAATTTTGTGTGTTTCCCTTATGTTTGTGTGTTTGTTTGGTTTTTCCCCATATGTGCTCGTTTCTTATAGTAGTGATGTAGTAACTCTATTGCCCAAATTAAACAAGGAACTAGTATACTCACCCAAGAGTGTTGAGGTTCTCTATTGAAATTTATAGTCCAATGTCCCTGAGTTAAAACCAGATGTTGTCATGAATTTTTTCAAGCCCAAAAATTCAAAGTTTTAAGAGTGACAACTTAGCTCATAGTAAAAAATTTTATCCCGAGTCTTCCCAAATCCCATTTTCAGTCAGTTTTATGATTGTATGGACCTTGTAGAAATAATTGATGCACTAAATAATAATGTTAAAATTATCATAGTGATGTTTCAAGGCCATTAATTTCATTCAGGGAAGAGCAACTAAAGACTAGCTCTCTGGCAAGCTCAGAAAGGCCAATTTTGGCCATTTCAAGGCAGGTGTGCATCCTCCAAGAGGGTTTCAAAAGGATCATAATAATCTGGAGATATTATTGGAGAGACAAGAACATTTTATAAGTGTTTTAGGAAAATTTAGGAAAGATTCAGAGGTTTAAGGACAGTTTGTGTAAAAGCGGGTTTCTCAGGTGTAAGGAGTGAAGAGTTGAATTTAGAACCTAAAATTCATCAAGTGATTATGGGAAATTTGTGAGTTAGAAATAAATAAATTATCCATTATAAATCTATAGTAATTATCTACATGGTGGAAGCTTCGCAGTTGTCATCAGACATGTTTGTTTCTCAAGACAGCTCATTCTGTGGAGACACACCCAGTTGTCCCAAAGGAAAAGGGGCCAATTTTTGAAGATGAAAGAATAATTAAAGTATTAAATCCCTCCCATTATTATTTAAATGTCTTTGGAAGTAAAACTTATATAAAATTTCATTTGAAAATACCTTCTGGAGGTCTCAGAATCATTTCATCAAGCTCTCTCTTGTAGAGGTGTGTTGCTCATCCTTAGTCATTTTTCTGAGCTACACATGTCACCTTTTAGTGAGAGATAAATTTTGTTTCCCTCTTGTCCCTTACCAAAGGTTATATATGGGACACCAAAAAAATTCCCCACATTATCCCTTCCCTCTGGTCCCTCATATGACCCAGCTCAACCCCGTGGAGGGCTTATCAGGCTTAACTTGCCTCCTCCTCGCATCCTAAGAGTGACACTTGGAAGTATCTAGTGAGGGTGATTTTTTGTGTCCCTCTTGTCCCCATTACAAAATTTATAAAGGGTACACAAAAAATTTCACCATCCTATCCCCTCTTCAATTTTTCCATTTGACCTCACCTGCAGCTCCCAGGTGTTAGGGAATGTTTTCCTCATCTACCTCTCCTCTCACCTCCCAATGACAAGTGGCAGTATCTCCCTGATGTGAATTTTATTTTACCTCTATTCCCAATTCCCAAGGGTATATAGGGGACATAAAAAATTTCCCCATTCCAAGCCATTGCAAACCCTAGTTTTAAAATATATGTTGTTACCTCATTTATGAACGAAAAGTAACTGTCATGTGACATAAAAACATGAAATAGCTCACTTGCAAGATTTTTTATTCACTCATATCGACCTTGTATCCATTATTGAATACATGAAACCTTAAAACACATTATAACATAGAAATAATGCTTTCCTAATCATTTTGGGCCAACCAGGACTGCTAAAATGAAGCTTTTTTCGTGAGTCTCCATCCAGAAAGTTGATTCCACTCAGCTCTTCACTGATATTGCTCCTCTCAAGATTCCTTGTGATAACTAAAGCTCTAAGCCTCAATTAATGGATTAAATATTAATATCAAACCTCAAAAATTTTCCTTATAATTTTCTTTTTTTATTTGCAATAATTCTAGCGGGTGTAACATGACAAAAATTGGAGCATGGGATCGAAGTGCAGAGTCAAATCCGATAATGATCTTTTCATTGAAAATAGAAACTACTAAGTTCACATTATAAAAATATAAAGTGTTCAGTGATACTACTTACTAAAAATAGAAACCCTCTAAAAATTTCAAGCTCCGATCACTCAGCATATCCAGAAACAGTGTGAAATAGCAAGCAAGGTAAAATTGGCAATTTTCCCAAAATAGCATATTCTGAAAAAGTAACTTGTTAAAACTAAAAAAATTCCAAAAAGTGTGGAGCATCATTAAATTATTTTAATTTATTGTGATAGGGGATTGAGAAGATCAAATTTGATAAAAACAAAAAAAAAAATCCAAAATACAAGCCTTGGTCCCACCTATCAAAAATAGAAAGTTTCAGTTTTTATGCAGAAAGTTACATTTGGCTTTGTTTTCACTCATATCACTACATTTTTCCTTCCTGTCATGGTTGTAAAACTGTCTTGCATCTCAAATGAGGAAATTAACCCTTCATAAGGATTCTGAAGCATCATCCTAATTACAATTGTGTCAAGAAGTAAGAAATAACATAATGAGGCACAGTACGTGAAAGTCAGGGACATCCTGCAGTCTGAAAGGATTTGAAAAGTGTCCAGAGAGAAATTGAAATTGAATATCATCAGAGGAGGTCTTCATAATCATAAGTGAATGAGGAACTCATCATAATCATCTAAGCATGAAGGTATGCAAACATCCTAGGTTCAATATCATTCAAGTACTTTGAAGTAACAAAGGCTAAAAAGGTGATCTTCATGTGAATGTAAGATACATGAATCATCCTAATTTCACTTGATGTCATAGGGTTCTTAAACACTCAATAAAATGCATGATTATTAGCGTAGCAATTGTTTAACATGATGAGATCCCTCTCCACCATAAGTTCAAGCTTTTGGTGTGACAGAAATTCATGCAGCTCTAATACCAGGCAGTTAAGCACGCCACCCCTAGAGTAGTTCTAGGATGGGTGACCTCCCAGGAAATTCCCAGTGTCACTTCCTCTTAATATGTCGTTGAGCCTAATTGGGTGTATACCCAGCTCCATCGTGCAGTAGGTTATTGGCGTAGCAACTATTTAACATGATGAGATCCCTCTCCACCATCAGTTCAAGCTTTTGGTGTGATGGCAAGTCATGTAGCTCTGATACCAGGTAGTTAAGTGCATCGCCCCCAGAGTAGTTCTGGGATGGGTGACCTCCTAGGAAATTCCTGGTGTCACTTCCTCTTAATATGTCATTGGCCCTGATTGGGTGTATACTTGGCTCCATCGTGCGGGAGGGTATTCCATAAGTTCGAGCTTTTGGTGTGACGGAAAGTCATGCAGCTTTGATACCATGCAATTAAGCGTGCCGCCCCCAGAGTAGTTCTGGGATGGGTGACCTCCCGTAGGCTTGATTAGGTGTATACCTGGCTCCATTGTGTGGGAGGGTATTGGTGTAGCAACTATTTAACATGATGAGATCCCTCTCCACCATCAATTCGAGCTTTTGGTGTGACGGCAAGTCGTGTAGCTCTAATACCATGAAAAGAGTTTGCGAGAATCGAATCAGAAACGAGGCACCATGAAGTAGTTGCACTCCAATGGAATCGTGAAAGCTCCAGCGATAGCAAGGAAAAAATTGATCAGTAATGGAAGAACTTACTCAATAGAAACAAAGCTTGCATAGAGGAAAGACAGCGGAGTGTCTTGGCATGCTCATAAATGAATAGAAAAGGGGTACATATAGGGTGTTGATTAACCCTAGTGCATAACACATATGAAACCCTAAACCTAACCCTAAACCTAACCCATGTGAGATGACCCTCCAACATGAGAGGAGGACACATAGGATAACTCTTTTCATGTGATCTTCATGTGAATGTAAGATACATGAATCATCCTAATTTCACTTGATGTCATAGGGTTCTTAAACACTCAATAAAATGCATGATAGCATGAGTAATCCATAAAAGGTGGTCATTGTGACTCATAGGGCAAGTTGGAAACATCATGTCTCAAATCTCATTCAAGTACTCTGAAGTAACAAAGGCTAAAAAGGTGATCTTCATGTGAATGTAAGATACATGAATCATCCTAATTTCACTTGATGTCATAGGGTTCTTAAACACTTAATAAAATTCATGATAGCATGAGTAATCCATAAAATGTGGTCATTGTGACTCATAGGGCAAGTGGAAATATCATGTCTCAAATCCATCGTCCTCTCTCTAAAAATCAAATCAAGTAAGGATCGTGAGTCAAGCAAAGGTGATTCATAGCAGCTTACTTCTCTTCATTAACTCATCATTATCTTTAGTAACATCCAATTATGTCATCTCCAATGGAATAATTTTCCCATAATGAACAAGATTTGATCCTACCTAAAGTTCCTGAAATTTCTTCGGTAACAAACATCATGTCAACTCCTAAAGAGCCATTCCCGTGGATTAAGAAATAATTGAAAGTGAGCCAAGGACAATGGATAAATTTTTCATTCTTGACCTTGGAGCTATCACTAAAACATTTAAATCCAATTGGAGGAAGAAGGCCCAAACAACTTCTTGCTTCTTCAGTGGTGCCTCAGGGAACCAATATGTAGAAGTTGTTAGGCCTAAGAATGTAAATCCTATTGAGTAAATGAATCCATCATATTATGAGTTTATATGAAGTTCATTAGTTCAAGCTACACATGAGGGATACTCTCATCTATTCAAGTAAAAATCTTCATGTATCCTTTCCCAAAACAAATAATACAAGTAAAAAAAGAGCAATTGGAGGAACATGTGAAAAATATCAGTGCTTACATTCAACCTTTCTTGGAGACCAATTCAACATCTTCTTTTCCTATAGAATACATTCCTCTGATCACCGGATTTAATCCTAAGGTGATCAAGAAATCACAAAGTTAGATGATGTAAGGGAAGGCTATTAGGAAATAGATTATGAGGATCATGGATAAACGTAAGACATTTTTCCTAGAATTTATCTCTTTACTCAAGTATGTTCATGTCACTTTAACAAAGGTAAAGAAAGCAAGGGAGGATATTTTAAAAGAGAAGATTCATTGGGATGAGGTTTTCCTGTTTATGTCTAAGATGAGGTCCATTGACTCTCACACTCTCATGAGAAATAATTTGTTCACATCAATTTTTGAGAACATGTCTCCATGTTGGGTCCACATTATGGATGAAAGATATGGTATGATAAGTGATGTCATCTCCGAACTTGACTCTGGTGGACACAAGGCTTGTGATATTTTGAATGAAGTCTGTAACTATGTTCAGAGACTTGGATTCCCTCCACTCACTGATAATTTATCATCATAAGAACTCATTATATCCTTCCAAGAATTGGTCAAGTAAGAGGTAGGTGACTCTCTTTCCTTTAATGAAGATACCTTAGATTCCCTATCCAACATCATAAGTTCCATTTCTGAAGTTGCAAATGATCACAAAGGATGGCTTAATCAATACAAGAAGATCTATGATGTTCATTGGGAATGGATCAAAGTATTGAGTTGTGTTTGCATTCCAAAAGTGGATAAGGTTGCACCTGTGGTGGCTTAGTTTAGTAAGGAATTCAAGGGACACAAAACCATTCTAGAAATTCTTCCTCAAGGATCATGATCAGTAAGTTCTTCATCAGTAAAAAAACTAGACAATTCCTTCCCTTTCTCTCTTCTCTCTCTCTCCATATTATAATTTTCAATTGAGAATGTACTTTTTTCCATTTCTTCCTATTCACTTAAGTGACCATTAGCTAAAAATTGTAAAATTTATTTTTCTAATGATAAGGAAAAGACTCACTTAGTAGTAACATGAAAGGCCACATGTGATGAGGATAGGTGAAGAGTCATGTGGGGGGTAGATGAAAGGACATATTATAATGTTATAAACTAGAATGGCTTCTCCATTTCAAAGGGTTTGGTAATTTTTTATTGAATGTATGTTGTTAAGAGTTCCACTTCTACATCAATAAATAAAATTTACTATTATTCTATTTTGTTTTCAATGTTCCTCTACTCTCTCTTTTCCAACTTTGCATATGTGATAATCTTGTAAAACCAATAAATGTGTATGTGCCTTTGATGAATGAATTCATGGAAGTTTATGTCTATGATTTTTTGTGTTTTATCATGGTTTGTTGTTTTTGTTCTTCTAATTAGATGTGGAGTTACTCTTGTTTATGTACATAAATTCTTCTAGTGATTACTCACAACATTAACCCTCTCTTTGCTAATTTCTCTCATGTATCCCTCATCTTTGCAAATTCCTGCCTTGTACCCTGTACAATCACTTTTCCACAAGTTCAGTGAAGTGTTCTTGTGTGATCCTCAGCATATTTGGCCACTCTAAAAAATTAGGATAGTTTACATTCCATAATGGGAGCCTCCCCATACACAAGAAGGAGGGGCTTAGCCACGTATTTTTGGTGAAAACCCAATAATTTTCCACATGAAAAAATTATTTTTCCAACACATAGCAATACATATCTATTCTTTTTTTCCAATAACATGTATAAATTACAATAATATACAAAATGAATTATAACCATGCCATTTCACCATCTTACTTGCATCCTTTAAAACCATGTGAGCATGGGTCAGTGAAAAATTACTGGCATGGATCCACCCTCCCTTTAACATGTTATCGTCATGCAAAAAATATTTTAAAGGAGATAAATATAACATAACTAATTTCCATATCTTTAACATGTTATCGTCATGCAAAAAATATTTTAAAGGAGATAAATATAACATAACTAATTTCCATATTTTCAAAGAATAATTTCAATTCAGATGTAAGAGAGAGAAAGGGAGAGTAGACAGAGAAAATATTTGTTTTTTCACAAGCAAAGGGGTGAAAAAGTATCTTATCAACTATTATGTGCAGCAAACATATATATCATAGTAGATTACGATTCCCAATACATATCCTTTTTCTTTGGTCACAAGGGATGTTAAGGATGTGTTGCATCATGCTAGTATCCCATTTCATTAAACATATATATACAGTCTCTGAAAAACATATTTTAAGTCCATATGCATGTAATCAACCGTTATACTAGCCTTATCCCTAGCACATACTTTATAGGTTCAACACAGGTCCACGGCCTTAGATTGTGTTGTTCTACAAATTAGTCCATGTGGCTACGGAATGGACCCAAAAAAAGATAACTCTACATCATAATGATGTGTTTAATGCCTCCAATTGACTCTTTACTATATAAAAAATTCTGATAAAAATATGGATTGCAAAACCAATAAACGGAGCTCAAATTGGATACAACTTTCTAGAGTTACTTGGCTAAATCTGGTTGTTTGTCCTTCAACAATTAAGGCTAATTGGCCTCCAAAAGGGGCCCACCAGAAGGGTGTGGAAGATCCAAATGGAATGTTTTAAAGTCTCATCTTCTTATTTACTGAAAAATAAACACAAATATCAAACAATATCCAAAACCGATAAATGATGCTCAAATGGGGAGTATTTTTCTAGAGTCACTTGGTTGAATTTAACTGTTGCCCAACAGTAGCCTAAGCCAAGTTAGATTTGAAATGGTTATGCAAAAGTGTGTTCTCAAATAGTATAGTTCAAATGAACCATGCAATATGATTTTTTGTATGATAAATAAGAGTTTTGAGGTTTCAAATCTCATTTTTGGGGATCATGTGTACTAAAACTGAGGTGGTTTCAAAGGGATTTTGTTGTTTTCGAGCAGCTACCTCTAACATGAAATTCACAGAAGTAGCCTCAAGAACCACTTATAAAAACATGGTTGATGGTTATGTTGGTATTGCTTCAGGATTGGGATGGCAACCTAGTATAACAAGGAAGGAGTTACATCAGTTAAATTTAGGAAACGAGTTTAAGCGGCACTCTTTGCATATCGATCCTAAGAGGCATTTGTCATATTTGGAGGGGTTTGTTTTTACCTTGAGACAGAACCTCTTGTCATTTTTTTCCTATGTGATTGGTTGTCACAAATGGTAAATGCATGATAGTAATATTTTGACTTAGTTTTATTTGGTTCAAGAAGGAACTAGACTATAGTGACATTAACAGAGGTATTTTTGTGGTAGGTTAATTGGCCTGAGTTTTTATTTTTAGTGGTTTGCATGGAAGAAAAATACATGTTTTTTTCAAGTAATAGTTCACTTTTTTACTCAACCCAAAATTATAGATGCAAGTTACAAAAGAAAAATTTATGAGAAAGGATGAAAACCCATGTTTGGAGGAAGTGGAAACGGTCAAGGTTGTGGAGCTTGATTCTGCATCTCAAAGAGATATTTTGTCAAATGGTTTGCATGTGGCTATGGGTGTCCAAGAGTTTGCCTTCATACAATTTTTCAACATCCCACATATCTATCTCAAACAAAATATCAAACTCATTATATATGTATGTGGCCAGCAAAAGGTTTAAAATAAAAGGGAAACTTTTGTTTCCATACATTCCTACCAATACACTAGTAGCTATAGATCTGAAACAGCTTCAGATTTCCCATCACATCCAACCACCCATTAATATTCCAAGCCAAATACTACCAATAACATCAAGGTTTTTGAATTTGGCATTACACCTACCAATTTTATATTGCTTGAGAGTTCCTAATCCTTTCCCCACAAAGGTGTTATGTGCATAGCCTACATATATTATTTCCATTAATAAAACAAATCCAATGTCATCTATTGCCAATATCAACCAAAAATTCAATCTCATAATATGTCTAACCAAATGACTAAACCATATGTATATACCATGCTTCAAATATCTTATTTTGGGAACTGGCACAGGCTTGGAGGTGTTTGTTAAGGTTGTGAGAGTTTGGCTTTGATCCTTTCAATAGCACTTTTCTTGAGAGTTTATGGCGCATTTTCAACAAAAAAAGTTTATGCGTATCCTACACCCATTTTTTCCCATGAGATTTCCTTTCTTTCAGGAATTTTAGCAAACAACATACATGCTTTGCACTACCTAGAATAAGAAAAAGCTTCCACATTTTTTAAACTTCTCTACCAGTGCACTAGCAACTAAACATCTGAAAAATAAATTCCTCTATAAAAAATGTTTTGCTGGCTGCAAAACTATTTACCAACTCTCATTATAAGGTAGTGCATCCACCACACACATGTATAACACCACACACAAGCAAATATTAACAATGGCATAGATAATGTTGGAAATAGCTATTAGGGGTAAATTCACATCTGTCCATTGCATTTGTTGAAAGTTTCTAACATCATTTCAACAACCCCTTTTACATAAATTTCTAATTAAGCACTTGTCACTACCACGTCTAAAATAAATAAATAACTTCCTTTACACTTTGATCGATGACAGAACATACTTAAAATCTCCCATTCTGGCATGGATAGTATGGATGTTGGCACAAGTTGAAAGATGTGTGCAGAGGGTTAAGGATATTGGCTTAGGGTTGTTTGCAAACTAATTCCTTGGCATTTATTCTGACACAACAATATCTCTAACATGCCATTATTATTATTTTGAACAATAAATCTCCACTAACCGCCACATATTCCAAAAAAACTCCATGAGGCCACTTTCCTTTCTTAGATCCCACAAAGAATCAAGTGGCCTCTAGGATTTATGGTAGACAACACGTTTATGCTCACCTAAAGCATCATTTCACTCATTTTAATGTATTTCTATTATCATTATTTTTTATCTCTTTTATTATATTAACTATTTTAATTTTAATTTTTTTATCATTTTGTATTATATAATGTGGGCCCCCAATCTGTAATTCATGATGTGATCCTACACCTGACTTACCCGAGGCTCAAAGAAAAAATTCCTCAATATCGTTATTATTATTGTTTTTGCTATCATAACTAATATTTTGCATTCCCTAATTGAAAATGATCGTGGTTGAGAAGCTACCATGATCTAAGATCCAAAGTGTATAGTAACACCCAAGAGGAAATTGGTGCTATGGGGCTTAACCTCATATGAGGTGTGATGAAAAATCATGGTAATGACCGATACCTAGAAAATAATTAACAATAGAGTAGAGTGTGATGATATCCTATAACATTTTTATTAATGTTCGATGCAAAGGATCCACGATGATTAAACCATTAACTTAACAAAAGAACCCTCTAAGATGATCTCATTATGAGTTGACAGCATTAGATGAGATTTTATGAAGGGGTATGGAAATATAGGGCACTACGCTCATCCTCTGGCTACAACCATGTCCATGATGACTATGTTGTGTTTAATATTCATCCTCACCCCTGTCCAACACAAACAGATGAAATGGTATCTTTTCACGGTAATTATTACATTAGACATTGGTTTCTTCACATATTCCTACAATAAAATAGAAACCTAATTTTTAATGGATATGTAACTTTTTGGGATTATTACAATCACATTATTATGTTTTTTAATAACATAGGGGTTGAATTATAACCAAACAAAAGGGTAAATACAACAAGGAAACATGGTATAATAAGAATAGATTTTGACACATTTAATGGTCACATTAAATTCAATAAATTTAAATAATATTAATAAAATATGTCATATACATCAAAATGTGGGGGACTATTGTCCTATGTTTTTGCAAGGGAAAAATTCACTAGAAAACAGGACAATTATACCCTAGTGTCAAAAAAAATCATTATAAACCTTACCCGACACCTCTCCAGGTTAGTCCATCCCCTATATCAGGTCTATCCTCATGTATGTAATGTCCAAGTCTATTGCACCAACCTAACCCAAGTGTTGAAAAGAGGAAAACAAATACACAATATTCTTATGAGATAGTGATTTTCCAAGTGGATCTTCTGGCATGCTTGGGAATGACTACTTTTAGCCTTTCTCAGGTGGGTGCACATTTCTTAGAGCTGATTTCAATCCTAAATTCACCAATAAATTATACTCATGAGCCAATATCATTGTACAAGTGATTTAGGAATATTTAGGGAAGATTTGGAGATTCATGAGCAAGTTCAGCAAAAGCAAGTTTCGGAGGTCAAAGGAGCTTGGGTTGTAAAAAGGCACCTAAGCTTTGGAAGATGATTTAGGGAACTATGGAATGAGTTGGAGGTCAAAAAATATATTTATGGAAATATTATTTAATTACCTACATGTTGGTAATCTCATATTTTCCACAACACCCATGCATTTCTTTCCACAACTCATTCTTTGTAGGTACAATTGGCGGTCCCGATCTAAAAGTCCATTTTTTATAAGTTTTCAAGTTGAATCATACCTTGATACCCATCCCATCCTTCTCCAAAAAAAATTCCATTCAAAATCATGTAAATAAGTGCCAATAAATTCATCCGGGAGCTCCGGCAATGTCATTTTCAAGCTCCTCTCTAAGGTACAAGCTCTGTACTTAGCCAAAAAGTTTAGTGACACATGTCACCATAAGGCTAATGCACACTTTTGGTATCCCTCCATCACTTTACAAGGGAATAAGAGGGGTGGGGGGAATTCGCCCCCCGCCCCACCTTAAGCCTCGTGGACCCTCCACATGACCCTAGGAGGCTCCAATAAGAAAACACCTTTTTCCATATTTCTAGACCTCGCTCCATCTCACGTATGCTTGACACTTGTCATCACCAAGATAATGTGCACTTTTTGTGTCCCTCCATCCATTTATAATGGGAAAATATGGGTATAAAAATGGGCTCCCCCCACCATACTCCCATCAAGGTCCTCACATGACCATAAACTAGCTCCCGGGTGCTCAAATTAAGTTTTTTCCACTATTTCTCTTGTATGTGCATGCATGCCACATGTCACTATGGAGATAAGGCACACTTTTGGTGTCCCTTTGTCTCATTCCAAGGGGACAAGGGGGAATAAAAATTCACCCCCCTTCCTCTCTCTCTCTCTCTCTCTCTCTCTCATGCCTATAAAACCCAGATTTAGCCTTTTTTTGCTCCCCCCTAACATTGCTCTGTTTCTACCTGGAACTCTAGAAAAAACTTGACACTGAATTTTTTACATTCTTAACCATTTCCAGGTGCCTTGAGAACACAATTGATAGCATTTTCATGCATGGCCCGAATTTTTTATGGTGGAAAAACCCTGAATTCGTGCCCTCGTTTTATAAACTTTTATTTCCCATTATTCCAGAGATCAATTTGAGCTAAAAATTATAATGTGAGATAAAGAGAAAAACCCCATCTCAAAAAGGTTGGTTTCATCAAACTTTGATGTCATGAAAGACACTTTCCAAAAATAGTAAGTCTCTACACAAGCACTTACTATAAATAGAAAATTCTCATAGGGTAAATTTTTCAAAGGCAGTGTGTACGAGGGACATTCAGAGGAACAAGAAAGGTGATCGAAGGTGATCAAAGTTGAAAAAGGTGAAAAATCCCAACTTACTAAAAATAGTTAACTCCCATTTTGGATACATGGAAGTGCTAGTGTTGACCATGAAGTTCAAATTTGTAGGCCTTGAACCAGTCTCGGCTCTCTCTTTTGAGTACTCAATTGTGGGGGACAGTGATATCACCCACATGGACCTCAAATATCTCAATGATTGAATGCTTGGAGGACCAAGAGACCCACTAAAGGAAACATTTTCATGAGCAGATTATATGCAGCAGGTAGTCACCTAGTGTCAGTGTAGAGTATCAAATTGGTGTTCATGTGCTCTCAACATTATGAACTAAAAACTAGAACCATTCAAGAAAATGATGGCTCAGTAGAACTTTCTCCCAAAGCCACCTCTCATTCATTATAGATCTCAACTTGGAACAATATGGCTATCATTTCAAAATATGTTGCAGCAAAACAGTGGAACAAAATAGACTCCTACCTTCAATTCCTTACACTTGGTTCATGGTTAAAACAAGTAAGAAAACCTTTATGAGTGACAAATTCTTTCCTATGAAGTTAATTTCATGAAGGCTATTCATATGGAATCATCCTTCTCAATTAAGTGATGGGAGAAGTAACCATGAAATAATTTCAAGACTGGATGGCTCTATTCATGTACATGATCATGGAAGACAAGAAGAGAATCGATTGGGGGTAGATCATCAATGACAACCTACACCACTAGTTGCTTCAGGTACCAATCTCAAAGAAGTTCACAATGACTTCATATCTAATGTATGCTCTTGTGAGCTCGAGACCTTTCAAAGGGTTGGAACTTTCTCATAACATCTCTCCCAAGGCCCAAGCATTCAAGAGATATCCTCAGTTATTTTTGAAGTAGATCAATTGGAATTTTAGAAGGGTGAATGATTCCTTCACCATGTTTGTCATCAAGAAATTAGAGGGGAATTTTCATTCAAGGAATTTTTCATAAAGTAGATTCTTTGATCAAGAAGTACAGATCATATTTCACAAAATTTTCCACTTTCTCCTACATCTAAGTTTCTAGTTATGATATTGCTCTATTAAGTCTACCTCGGTATCTCAGTGACAAGATCGTCCTATTTGAGCTATGCAGATAACTTTCCCATTTTCATAGTAAGCTCGACAACTAGAAAAGGAAGAATGTCTCTTTTCCCATCTCACTTATAAACTTCACATGCCAGAGTGTCAATGATGCATCACACCTGGAAGTTTCCTTAACATCCCTGATATTGTATTCATATACACTGAGGGCAGACTTCAACATCCGAGGTGATCCAGACACTTTCTATCTCCCAGAGTCATATCATGTTCTACAAATCAAATATTATTGGTTGAATTACATAGATGAATTTTATGTCAGGGAAAGAGACCAAATGTAGATAATAGTTAGACAAATAAAGAGATTCAATTTTGACTTGTATAAAGAGGTAATTCAAGATGATGACACAGAGTTATATGATCTAGAATATAAAGAAGTGAAGGATTCACCTCTGCCACAGATAACATGGAGTGTCTATGAGTCGAGAGAAATAACTGAGCCAACTGAGGATGTAATCAGAAGATCAAAGGAATGGCTCAAGAAGAAGAATGTTGCATCCATCACATCAGGAAGTTTTTTGACCCTTCAAAGATAGGCATCACACCATTATTTTTTGAAGCTCGTGGAGAATAATTCAGGATCATTATATTCTAGTGAGAGTTCGAAGAAAAAAGTAGTGGAGTTGGAATCCCATTACTAAGAGAGATTGCAAAGGAATTTCATAACAACAAAAGATCACGTAGTAGAGAAAAAACTTGATAAGAATGATTCATTCCATCTTCCAGTTCTTGAGAAACTTGAGATTTTTCCAAATTTCACCACCCCTCCTACTCCTCTTACATAAGATGCACCTCTTCCCCTGGAGTAGGAAGTAATAAATATGCTAGTTGCAGAACCTGAGACATATGAGATGTTTCCCTAGATGAACTAAATGATCACAAAAGAGGCTCATACATTCCAGCAGGTGACAGTCCCTGATTTTTCATTGAATTCATAATTGGTCAAAGGGAATAATAAAAAGTTCACTCAAGTGGCTTCTCGCTTTCTATTGGTGCCGTGGGAAATCAATATGTAGAGGTGGTTAGGACGAAGGTAATCAAGACAATAGAAGAAATTATATTGGCCGACTATAAGATGAGCACCATTCCCTTGGTCTCATCCACCCACAAGGGAGATAAACATATATTCTAGGAGTCTTAGAATCAGCTCCTCATGTTGAATCAAGAATACAAAGAGAATATCAATCAGTTGAAAGACCACATGTAAACACTCACCTTGTATGTGTAACATTTCATGTATTTGAATGCTTCATCATCACTCCCAATTGAAGAGGTTACTCCAATCAGTAGCTTTGACATAGATTCCATACAAAATACATGGGGATTCACCATGCAAGGATGAGAAAATGAAAAATGGACAAGCATAATCATAGAGAAAGGGAAATCATTTCTTCCAGAGGTGAAACTACCAAAAAATCCCATATGGCAAGGGAAGGATCAGAAAAGGAAAAATAACATTGGGACCAAGTTCATCCACTGGTGATGGATATGGGAGATGCTCATTCTCGAGTATTGGTAAGTAGGAAAGTGTTTAATGCTCCATCTGAGGACTTATCACATGTGTGGGCAAGGAATATTTCCTCTTGATATGAAATGTTGAATCGGGTTATTGATGAGTTGGACTCAAATGAGGAGTATGCCTTCAAGATGCAAGACAGTGTCAACATCATAATGCAGAATCTTAGAGTGCCTACGATTTATGAGAACACTTCCATGAATGAATTGTTGAGACCATTTGAGGAGTATGTCCATAAAAATTCTAGGGACCCCTTTTCTTTCAACAAAAATACATTGGAGTCTCTATTTGAGATCATAGCCACAATTTCCAACATTACAAAGAAACACCAGTCATGGTTCACTAAACACAAAAAAATCAATGATTTCCCATATGGTTGGATAGATTCCCTGAGTTTTGTACGCATTCCTTAAGTGGAGAAAGTTACACCTACCGCATCCTGGTACAATAAAGATTTCAAGTGAGTGGAAATTTTTTCAGTGGAGCTCGGCAAGGATCAATCAGGTGGTGAGGTAGAATTAGCGGACGTAGCATCTTTACCAGCATAGTTATCTCTCCTCTTCTCTCTCTCTTTTCTCTCCCCCTCCCCCTCCTCCTTGATGTTCTATTTATTTTTTGGCGGTTGCACTTTTTCATTTTTTCCTATTCCTTTTTTTATTCTTCATTTAAATGTGACTTTAGTTTGTAATGTAATAAGTTGTACCCTTGATTAATAAAAGGGGACTTAATTATTTTCCTAGGAATATAAAAATTCACATGTTGTAAGGGGACAAATGAAAAGTCGTGAAGGGGGTAGGTGAAGATTTTTTCCCAACTTTAAAAATTTTGATGGTAACCTCATTCTTAAGGGTTGTCAATTTTGTATGCTTGAGGAGATATTACTATTGTAAGTGAAGCAAAAGAGAGTAAAATTCCCTCTATTCTCCTCCTCTATGTTCTTCTATTTCTCACTATGTATAACTTTGCAAAGACGTCAATGAAGAAGAAAGGATTTTCTTGCCTTTTTTGATGAGATAATTACTGAAACTTTGTGTTCTTAATTCTACCTTTTCTTGATGTTAGTAACAAAGTTGTTTTCTTTCTCTATATATGTGTGTTGAAGCAATCTAATTAATGTCTGCAGGAATTTGATTTTCTACCTTAGGTATTAACTCCCCCTTCCTTTTTCCCACTCCCTTTCCTACCTTCTTAGCAAATTCCTCCCTCGCAATCAATTGCAATATTTTACCGAATGTTCTGTGGAGTATTCTTGTTGGATCCCCAACCTTTAGGCCACCCACAAATTTTACTTTCATTCACACATAATAAATGGAGCTGCATTATTCAAGTAGAGACACCTAGAGTCTCAGAGCATTGGTGGATACCCATCAATTTGTCCACCTGAAAAAATTTCTCACCAACAATTTTTGACACCCACTATGGGGAAGACTTGGAAAATTATGCACCCAAATACGAATCACAAAAAATACAAAAAAAATCAAATATTCCAAAAAAAAAATTGAAATTTGAAGAGTCATAGAGCTTTATGTCTCACATCAACGGTTATTCCCTGTAATCCTTTTATCCAGAGTCCTGATTTTCTTTTCCACATCCAATAATATATTGTATCCAACTTGAGGGAAGCTATCTGGCATGACAGAGAAAATTTTACACACTACTTCCTAGCCACTAGAGTGTTAGATATTGAACAGTAACGTGTTGAGGAACCTAAAAGATCGAGACAAGCCCAACTACAATAAAGAAGAGCTTGAGTCTACAAGTTGGTTGATCGTAGGTACACTAAGTAAGAGAGGTAAGGAGGAAATATTGACCCAATCTTTGAAAATCTCTAAAGAAGGCAAGAATTAGTAAGAAAATCAAGGCACTCCCCTTATCCCGAAGTTTCTCTCACTGGTGGTCCAATTGGTGTTAACCCATTGGACATAGAGTTTACAAATATCAGCAAATATTTTGAAAAATTTACTGACGTAGAAATTGAAGTTGAAGCTAAAGTAAGAGCTAGGGTAAGGAAAAAAGTGAGAGCCATAACTAGAGTAGAAGAAAAAACAAGGGCCAAAGAAGAAGCAGAAACCCTAATGGGTGACAAAGAGAGACCTCAACATATAGTGCCATGGGGCTAGAACATAGGCCCACTTGTGCTCCCATAACCCCTTCATGATTTTCCACAAGGTTAGAGGATATGGCTCACAACTCCTAGAAGAACGTGTGACAACCTTCATCACCACATGTGGTGTGCTAAGAGTTGAGCACAAATATTTATCTAACAAATTGTTTGTGGAATCCTTCCAAGACAAAATAGTATAATGGTTCTACCTCCTACCTACTAGATCAATCACCTATTGGGATGATATAAAAATTTGATTTGAAGACAGATTCAAGTCTATTGAAGACTGTCATGACCTCTTAGTAAAATTGGTGCATATGAAGAAAGAATCTAATGAAGGCATGAGGGATTTTGTAGTTAGATACAATATATTGATCAGAGGATACCTATCGAAGCTATGCCCTTAAATGATAACATCAAAATATTCTTCATAAATGCTCAGTTTCCCAAAGTTGGTTTCATTCTCAGAAGTTCCAAACCTAGAAATTTGAAAGAATCTCAAGACTATGCCATCGAGATGGAAGATGATAAAATTCTATACGAAAAGGTAAATAACCCCAATTGTAAGCAAAAGGGTCAAATTTCTAGCTCCATTCCCATAGATCCTATGATTCAAAATATGGTCAATGATATAATTTCCCTCAAGAAGTAACTTACTCAAAGCACCATTAGAAATGTTCCAAAGAAGAAAAATCTACCAAACAGGCCAAGCATAGATCTGCCTCCTCGTAGAATTTCCCTTAAGGCACTGCCGATCAATACAACCTGAGATGTAGAAGAAGCAAAAGAATAAGAAGTGGAGGAGCCTAAAGAAGAAAAAAAAGAGGGAAATTTTCTCAAGATTAGGGAGGTTGAAGGTGATGCTCAGAATGGTCTCGTTCATTACCACTCAACAAATGAGGATTATGATGATGAAGAGGCGATAAGCTTCTTATGTGTCGTGTTCACCCACTCCCAGACTCAAAAGGGGACTTCCTCCTCTACAATTTCTGTAAATAAGAAAAAATAATATCCTCTAGTGGTAGTCCTATAGAACAAAATAATCAGTAGAGGATATCCACTTCCACCATCAATGGAGTCAGCAAAGGATAAACTAGACTTGATAGAGAGAAAGAAGGTAGTTGTCATGACAAGTAAGTCCCCTGGTGTTTCCCTTAGCTCAAAATCTACCTCTAAAGCTAATCCTTCACCAAATAATAGTCTTGCAAAATCTCCTAAGGCTCAACAAAATTCAACCACTCCTTCCAAAAATGCCATCTCATCCACTAAATATTTTCAATCCCCTAAGGTAATACAGCCTCCATAATGCATTACTTCCACTATCCTTGGGACATAAAGTTTACCCACCTTAGCTTCATTTGATTACATCAAACATGAAAACAAGACCAAATATTTGTGAAATTGAATTTTTTCAAACATGCTCGAAGAAATTTGAAAGTTTTGTTAATAATATCAAGAGAGGTAGCCCAAAAATCAATACCGAAAACCCCAATCCTAAGTGATTAAGTAAAATGTGGATGAATGGTAGTTAATCTAAACTAGGAATAACAGTAAATAAAAGAATTAAATAAATATAGGAAGTGACCCAAGCAACTAAGAAAGTAGAAATGTAAACCCTAATGTGTAAGAGGGGTTAAGAAAGAGCTTAGATGATTCAACAAGCTTGATCGACTATGTCATAGAGATGGCTAGAAAACTAGGAGGAAACGACTGTGCTGAAATATAGAAAAGTGTAAATCTAGGAAATCTGAGTGGACTAGGATGTCTGGATATGTATAAGGGCATCTTTGGGTACTTTAGTCGAAGATATGGGTGCCCTGGTATTTGAAAAAACTTTGTAACCTTCCTCTGAGGTGTCATTTGATGGTTTCCTTCCTTCACTCCCTGTCACACTAACTTCGTTGGACTGTGCCATATGTTACAGGTAATCAGTGATGAAGAAAAGACCTGCAAAACCCCAAGACAAACATCAAACCATAAAAAAATAAAGATGCATATGAAGGGGTCGGACTGATCTCAGTTACCACAATGGTGGACTTACTAACTGAGCATTGCACTACATCTCAGACCCAGTGTAGTTTTATGTTTATGTGTGCAATCGTGCCCTAGGTGCTCTTGTGTCAGTCACACTTTTTGAAAGTAGCGAGAAATAACTATGTGTAGAAAATGCAATAGAATGATGGATGGAATAAAATAAACTTCCATCCTATGTAGTGTGATGCAGATGAACCAACCTTGTGCCTTGTGATGGAGTTAGATGGATGTAAATAGAACCTTTGATGGATACAACCTAGGTGATTATAGTAGTGACTATGTCCTGGTCCCTTGTTATGTTATCATAACTTTATATTTATATGGTTCTCTTATTCTAATTTCATAATTAACCCCGAAAAGGATGACCACTAAAAAGATAGAAAGCTCAAATGGCTAGAAAGTGCCCAAAAAGTAGTGGGAAAGTGTAAAAAGGCTTAGGGCGCCCCAACTAGGACCAAGGCACCCATGGGCACCCTAGTACTAGCCCGGGTGCCCCAGTTAGAGACAAAATTATGCCAAATGGTAGAACTGATTGGGAAAGTATGTGCTAGAGGTCAGCAGTGATGACAAAAATCAAAGTAAAATGGCCAAAAGACATGGGTTAATTAGTATTTTATTCACTCCAAAACCATATGAATAGTATTATGAGACTGAGACTAAATAGTGTCTAAAGTGCATGATTTTGTAACTACATTTGCCCCCAATTTATGTTGGTGAGTGGAAAGCTCAGTAACATAAAGTAGATAGAGATGTGTACCTGATGTCCATGTAGAGTGATGCAAAAAGTGTGCCGATGGACTAGACAAAGCATGGAATGAGAAAATAGTGGAGCATGGAAACTAAAGATGTAAAATTGGAAAAAAAGTGGCGAGAGTGGACCTAGGGCAAAAATGCATGTGAATTTTCTGATGTGTGTGATGTACATGCATGGTTAGTATCATGTGTGCTGCCACAAAATGTTGTTGTTGTTGACAACTTGTTTCTCTTACGGATGTACTTGTAAGGAGAAAATGATCAAATAGTCAAATATGCATGTATATATGTAAAAACGCATGTAAAAGATGCATGTATATGTATGTGAAATCATGTAAATGTAAAGTACGTAAATGAAAAATGGAACAAGTGCACCTGCTCCATGTCGAGAGAAAAAGTGTAAAAGGATATCATGTACTACGATTCTTTTGGGAAATCTCATGCCACCCTAGCCAAAGAAATGTAGGGAGAAATCTGCATTATTATCCAACCTGTAACTACTTCCTTAAAGTTGTATGAAGAGATCTTTATACTACCTAATTTTTTGGGCGATCCGATGCCAGTAGCTAAAGTAATGTAGAGAGGAAACCCATTATGTCCTCTAACCTATAACTATTCCCTAAAATGCTAAGGACAACCATGTCCTGTAAAATCCAGTGTGTACATGGTTCATGGACTAGTATGAACCCACTCATTGTATAATCCACAATGTCAAGGGCAGAAACTGAACTAAATTGAACTGGTGTAGAAGCGGTGTGTAGTATATAAAACCCCAAATGATGTGCCCTCTTTGGTGGCACATGCGACATCGTTGATAGGAGAATAGGGCCCCAAAAGAGGACCAACCACATGAACTCTATAACTTTTCCCTATAGGGGAAAGGAAATTCGCTTGGTAGAGACCAAGGCACACAGAAATAGGAGGATAGCCAAATACAAGTGTTAGTACAAACAAGCATGCATGTATAAGACAATATGTAATATACACAAATAGTGTATAAGCTACCAAGTAATATAGTAATGTAAACACATAAGAAGACAAAGTAAATTGCCTATAAACATGGGACATCACTCACAATGTCTCAAGACACCCAAGGCCATCATGGCCGTATACAACAAACAAGTGTGTGCACAAAACAAATGGCAAGGCCCGCATACAATAACAAATAGTAGAAAATTAAGTACAAATAACAGATAACCGTGGAATTAAGTAATCCTACAAACAAATGTTGCACATGAAGCACTTGTTAACATGTTAGAAAAGATAACCAATATGTCAAAAGCATTTATAACCATGTAATATAGAGTGCTAAGTATAAAATGAAACAATAGCACCTATGAGAGATGAATTTGGATGCCCCCATCAACCATTGTTGGAGTGGTAGAAGGTGAGCATCCATGATGCATGTAAGAGACTTGTATCTATGATCACAACTAAACAAAGGAGTGAATGTGCATGTTTTTATGGTATAGATAAATGACATACAAGAGATATAACTAGCATGTGTAATAAGATGACCATATACAAGCAAATGAAAACAAGAACAAAAGTAACCATGCTATGCAACATGTTGTGGATGGGTGGAATAGAATGCAAGATGGAATAATAGGAGTCACATGGCCACCGAGTGAATGGAAATGTATGTAGTGAGCTTCATTTGGTTTTCCCCCTCAGTAGTCAAGAATGTGTTGGTACCCATACATGTGTGTCTTCCTTTTTCTTATTGTTATATTCTCTAAATCCTTTTTCAGGAGAAGTACATGATGAGAACTAATTTTTTGTCGTATCTCTCATATTTGGATTTTTCTTATCATCGCTACGAAGGTTCTTAAAATTTTGCATACTTAAGGTATATAATAGATTTTATTTTGGTGCAAGGTCAGGACTTCATACATGTTTGGCTAAATGTGAGTATGGGGAGTGAACTTTGGCCCCAAAGCCTGAAGATTAGGTATCTCCAGAGTTGTATAGGCTAACCTAAAAGTAGACTCTAAAGTTCCCTCGAAACTCCGATCCAAGATATATCTTCCATAGTAAAAATGATCGGGTGTTATTTGTTTTCGGGCCCTACCTAGGAATATTCAAAAATTAGTTATGGGTCGGGTCGGTAATTTCTCCTTCACCATTACCCCCAAGCTTATTGCCAAAGTTACGGGTTTAGCTTTGGAAGGAATATGTATCTACAAACCTAAGTCGGACTAAATCCTGGACATTGAATGCTTTATGCAAGGTAAGGGGGTGCCTGTCTCTCTCCATAATGGTTATGCTCGAGGAAATTTTCCCCCTCCTTTTAAATAAATTTCTCAGTTGATTATGGCCTACATTACCTTAGAATGGCGATACAAAGTGATATATGGATATCACTTCCCTATGATGAACCATCTCCATAATGCTAAACCCTATAAATTGCCCTTCTTCTTGTATACTTCTCTCATGAAATCTATTGCCATGGTCAAGAAAGGTACCTTCACCTTACCATTTCATTAAGGCCTCATCAAATCCCTTATCAAGTTGGGAACTCCCCTTTTGTAAAAAAATGATAAATTTGGGGCTTCAGATGCTGAATGTTTGGAGCCCAAGGAGGGAAGTTTTAGTGGGGATCTGACTAGTAACCCTACGGCAAAAAGAACCAAATCCAACCTGAGTCAAGGTGGAGTCAAGAAATGAAGCAAGGTGGAGGAGGCACCAAATATAGTTGAAGAAGTGTATGTTATCTTAGACTCGAGTGAGAACCAAGAAGGAAACCCAACCCATTTTGATTCCAGTAAGGATAAATATGCCACTGAAGGGGAAAGCATTGATGAGATGGAGATCAAGAAAGCTCTGAATACTTCTGAGGGCAAGTGATCAAAGAACTCAGAGGAGGCCATTGAAAGCATGCATGCTCTTAAAACTACTCAAAAGGAATTTTTTACTGCCTAGGACTCTGCCGTAAAATCACATGCCTTCATGCGGGAATTTGAGAATTGTAAGTTAGATACTAATATTAATAGACATAATATCAGTATGGTTTCCATGGATCTGAGGGAACTAACTGAAAAAGTGGAAAAGTTATCTTCTATTGTTCTTAGTGAACAACTCAAAAATGCTAATGAAAGAAGCTTGGAGATGGAAAAGGAAAGGCTGAAGATGAAAGAAACCATTCTACAGATTTTTGATGTCCACCTCCTCAATGTTAAAATCACCATCCACCACCTCAAACTCTTAGCAAAGATGATTCATTCTATGGAACTTGCAAAGGAAAAAGAAAAAGAAGGAAAAGGCCCCAAAGTGGAGATTCCTGAGCCTAACTACAAGTATTTGAAATCTACTATCACCTCCCTTGTCAAAGAATGGAATGGTTGTATGAATACAGTGGTGGAGCTGATAAAAGAATGATGAAGAAACATAGGATAATGGTTTTTTGTTGTTATTTAATAGTTGTTTGATGTTAGTTCTTATGTCTCTCTATTGTTAGTTATTTTACTTCTTGGTTTTTTGGTTGTTTCTCTTAACTGTTTGGTTCATGATGCTTTTGGATTTTGGTTGGGATTCAATGGTAAATCCCTTGGCCTCTTTGTAATGATCTGGTAAAACTTTGTAAGGGGTATGGTCCCCTCAACCCTTTTTTACCTCCAATCAAAAAATATATATTCAAAAATTAGTTTCTCCTCAGCATCTGAGAAAACATCCTTACTTGACTTATAAAATAAATAAAATTTCAGAGCCTAAGGCTTGATTTTTTGTTGTTTAGCTTTGACATAATTCATGATTTTTATTCCAGACCCAGCCATTGGAATGAAGGCATAAAGGAAAAAAGAAGCGTCATTTTTCTCAAATTCTAAGGGCAAACAAGGTGATAAACGCCCACTTCTTTTTCCCATGATTCAGTATAGTAATGTGTGATATATGAATATGTATCCGCGAGGTGGAATTTATGTTTCGAGGGTGTTCTTGTTGCAAGAAAAGAAAACAAGGAAATGCAAGATATGCCTGAATTATTTTAAAGAAATAATATTTGCACATGTCATATATTTTAAAGACAAAAAACCAACTCATAACAACAATTAGCGTCAACAAATTGGGGTTCTATTTTAGGGTCCCCTACCCTTGAAAAATGCATGTACGTATATATACTCAGATGAATTTATAAGAGGAAAAACAAAAACATCAATCTGTTGTAGGCACATATTCACCCTGAGACACTGGAATATGTTTTAGAAGGTCATCCCTACACTAAATGAAATCATCATAGGATACCATTCTAAAAACAAATTGGATATCGATCACAAAACTTTGAGACAAACAAGGTGATAAACGCCCACTTTTTTTTCTCATGATTCGGTGTAGTAATGTGTGATATATGAATATGTAGCCACGAGCTGGAATTTATATTTCGAGGGTGTTCTTGTTGCAAGAAAAGAAAACAAGGAAATGCAAGATATGCCTGAATTATTTTAAAGAGATAATATTTGCACATGTCATATATTTTAAAGACAAAAAACCAACTCATAACAACAATTAGTGTCAACAAATTGGGGTTCTATTTTAGGGTCCCCTACCCTTGAGAAATGCATGTACGTATATATACTCAGATGAATTTATAAGAGAAAAAACAAAAACATCAATCTGTTGTAGGCACATATTCACCCTAAGACACTGGAATACGTTTTAGAAGGTCGTCCCTACACTAAATGAAATCATCATGGGCCACCATGCCGAAAACAAATTGGATATCGATTACAAAACACTGAGACATACCCATCTCCAGCAATTCCTGACTTCCCAACCGTGGCCCATTAAGCAATTGGGTGAACTCCATTCTCCTTTCAAGTGATTTTACCCACTCAGAAAGGGAACATCCCCCTCTTATATATGTTTTTGTTCTCGTACCTGAGGATATCCAAGATACAGGGAAATGAGGAATTCTGCCAAAATAACCCTCTCTCATGGTTCTTTTCTTCTTGAGAGGAAAGGCTTTGGTACCTATCATGGATTGTATCTTACCAAGGGCAGCCTCTAAGGCTGTTAAACGCTTCTTTGTTGCATTATCTAGTATAGTGGGGAGTTTCTCTTCCCCATGTTGAGTAAGCAGAAGGCTGGGCATTGTGATTTATGTGGTCAAATTGAGGGGTTGGTAATAATCTCTTTTCAAACACCAATGATCACCATTAACAGAAGGGCAGTAGCGAATCCAGTGGGATTTCAATTGTTTGGTATCCACCAAGTATTCTAGGCAATCTAGGTGGAAATAGAGCACTTGAAAAATAGGGAATGAAGGGCACAATTATGAGAGGTGTTGCAAGAAAGATGAAAGCATATCCTCCAGAGATGAAATATTGGGAGGAACGGCCTTGGTATATGTTATGCTAAAAAGATGACAAATGAGGGTCTCATTTGGCCTAGTCAATTGGAAACACTCACCCAACTAGGTGAGCTTTCCAGGAGGAAGATTCAAATTTAGAGGTGAAGAATACATGGAAACAAGATGGTTGATCGAAAAGCAAAAATCAAAAGACTCTAAAAAAAAGATAGGTGATGAATGGGAGGACAGGTGAACTGCTTAAATAGGCATGGTACTGGTGTTGATGTGTTTAAAGACATCATTTCACTATTAATACAATATTCCATTTCGATTTATAAGTACGTGTGAAGTTTAATTAAAGATCAAATATTTATGCAGAACATTTCACTCGAGAGTGATTAAAGGCCCTCGTATTTCAAAAATGTCTTGTCACATTAATTTTTTGAGCCAAGTCATGCTTATATACATGTGGTAATTTTTTATATTAAATGTGACGTGACATGGAAAAACATTGGTTGCATCATGATGACGTATGAGTGACATAATGGCAGTAAGAAAATTTGACGGCCGTTTGTGAGGAACCATCTGTATTATTCCATGGCGGGCCCAAGATGTTGTGGGAAGTGATATTTTGTTGGAGATTCAAGGAATATGCCCTAAAAACCTAAGATGATAAGCTAATATATAAGATGAAAAGAAGTTTTTTGGAGGATGTGGTGATTATTTGGAAGAGATATTGGTAGGAAGAAAAAAGGGGTGGGAATATCTTGAGGGGAAAATTGGAAGGAATTCGTAGATGCATCGCCAACCAAGAAACGGCCCAATGTTATTATGAAGGTTTTTTGTTATGTAACTCAACTCTCAGGAATCTATGTTAATATGATTGCATGTGTACAGTCATTAACAGGATTTGAGAGCATAAATATATGTCTCCCTTGTTTTTCCTAAGTTTAATGGGTTTCACTAAGAAAATTTATCAGGATTTGTGATATTCATTTGTTCTTTTTGTGGAATGATGTTTAAGATGAAGTGATATGCATATTTTGTTGTGATTCTGCATGATTTTTGGTTGTAATTCAATTGTGAAAGTATCATGTTACTACTTAGCTCCTGTCTAGGAAGGGTATGAGCATTTGATATTTTCTAGGGGTACCTAAAAGCATCATTTCTAAAACCTATAAAAATCTCCCTGTGAAATAAGTAGGATTTAGGGATAAGATTAATAAGTCTTGGGTGTCCCTTGATCTAGACTAGTTAGCATGATTCACATGAGACAGTCTATCCTTAGGTGTACTAAGTTGGATTGCCAGGAATTCAGTTCTTGGCTTTCCTGGAGCCTTCCCTACAAACCAGTCTCGTGTAAGATGCTCATTCATTTTTCCCTTACACTCATATGATAGTTGACATGTTGTTTACAGGTTTCCCCAATTCCCCTTAAATCTTCTACCCTCTTCCCCATACTTTAGTCCAAGTTTCTCTTGTTCCCACTAAAAATTTGAATAACTTTTGGCAAACATTTTAACACACTGTGTGGATCGCAAACTGTCTATTCATACTTTACAGATCCATCTTGGAGAACACATTTTCAATCCGTACACCTTATGTGTTCTCACCCCCGATCTGAGATCCCCATCATTAACCTATAAATAAATTTTGCAAACCCTCGGGATAAAAGTTTGGGTTGGGCTAACACTACCTTTTACGGTCCATATCGGGTCTCTGGGTGCTTACAGTCCTTAAGTGACCACTCTTTCAAGTGAGCATTGCATTCGGTGGTTGCACTTGACCCTTATAGTCTACTCTAATGGATTCAAGATATCATTATCACATCTGGATATGTCCTATGCTCCCCTAACCACATCTCAACTCCTCTCACCCTAACTAAGGTAGAGCAAAAAGTAGCAAGGATATCAACCACACCCTTTGTTCGGGTGCCTCCCTATCACTCCCTTGGGAAGGGTTGGCAGGTAAGCGGAGGAAGAACCTACCCCCCAGCTGCCAAATGATATTTCATGTGGGTCTGATTCCGATGCCCACTTCCCTATAAATTCCATGTCTTTCCCTTTATCCCCCTTCCCGGGGGTAGATCTAAGACCCAACACCTTTTCTAGCACCGTTTTTGAGGATCAACATTTGGTATTCATCTAGGTTTTTTATTTGACTTTCTTGTGTGGTTTTTCTTTATGACATTTGAAAATGTGCTTTGGTTTATGATTTACTCTCATGACCTTGTATGATTTATTTTTCTATATTTATCACTCTAATGGCGACTCCGTTATCCTTTTGGTTGTAGTAGACCAGTGGTTTTTTCATTTTGAAGTGTTTCAACTAAATTTTTATGCCTTTTTCAAACTCTATGTTCAATGTTTACCATTGTGTCATCTAGACTTTATAAGATGAGGATTTATTTGTAGAATTTAGTTCTCTGTGAAGATCTCCATGGGTATATGTGATAGTAGTGAGGTTTGTGTTCTTTCTAAAGTCCCTTTTAAGCCAAATTCATTCAAACCATTTGACTTTAGAAAATTATGTGGATACCTCAATCAAATCCCTACCGGAATCATACTCAAATTGCCTATTTTTTTAGGATATGGTGATGCTTCTATGGAAAAACGTCTTTCAATGTTTGAGGAAATGATGCAAGAATACCATGTGAGTTATAAATATGTTTTTTATGAGGTTATTTATACAAACACTGAATGAAAATGCTAGATTATAGTTTAATTCTTTACCTCGGAGATTTATTTGTTCATGGATAATAACGGTAACAATATTTGGAAATCAATTCGGTGATGAATTTGCTTCCTTTTTCTATGGGAATGGTGGAGGTGCCATGTGTTTAGTTGAAGGAAGAAGGTTCATATGTTTTAGGAATGAATAAATTGACACTACAGAGTATGGGTCAAGTGTTAAGACACTGATTGAATAATGTGTTGAGCAAAATGATTAGATTGGTTATGCTTGTGTCTGGTGTGACAAGTGTTTTATGCCCTATTCCCCTATGTTGTGGACACTTTTCTTAATGTTGACGAATTGAAACTAGTCACTGAAGGAAGAAATGTTCCACATGGATCCACAGACCAAAGCAATGGGGTGTCTTCCACTAACTTTCTACGTGCTCGAATAGCTGATGAGTTCTGGAACATTATCTTCAGAGTATGTCAGGTTTTGATACAGTGGTTTTAGACATAGGTTGTACTTTATATTCTCATGATTTTGTTCTACAAAAGTATGAAATGATTTCTAAATAAAACGAAGGTGTTCCCTCAATAGAAGATAGATTTTTTCTACTTGACACAATAGTTGATCAAGATAAGCATCTCATAATACAGTGTAAGTTGTTGGATTGCAAAGCATCAATCGTGGATGAATCAAGAAAACTTTTTAGACTTGAATTTTGATGATTTGATCCCCTCATATGTTCCTGAAATTGGTATAGTGGCCTTGGATAAAGAGTAATTTCACTTTGGTGATAACTATACTGAAAATGTTGTATCAATCGATAATAATAATAATAATAAAGAAGGTGATTTGGATTTTTTTATAGGAGGTTCTCGTATGGGACTTCCTATTGAATTACGCTTGGATGATTTTGATCCCTTGTTTTCTAATCAAGTGGTTGAACATACCTTGTTTCCTAAATCTTTGTAGATGTATAGGATTCCTTCACTTAATAATTGTGGGATGCAAGTTGATTCCTATATTTTGAGGAGTGAGACTGAGGTATGTGTTATAATTTATGTCCGTCCCTTACAAGTTAAGAGAGATACACGAAGAATAGATCATCTCCCTTCAAAAATAGATATGAAAAATACAAATAGAAGTGGGTAAGCAGGTTTGTGTCTCGATGCCTATATTGAGTTTAAAAGGGATTAGATGAATGGAGATTTATCTACTCTAAAAAGAGAGAAATTTACTAGACATCTTGAGAAACACATACAGGTCCTCAGATTGTTATATCATATGGTGTGTTGTGAAAAGGGAATCATTTATGGACGGACTATGTCTGGTGAGAAAAGTGGGTCTACATGTATGAATGGAGACATGTCTTTGCTCCTACAAATTGAATTAATTATGATCATTACCTTTGGAAGTCGGTAGGTTAACCTGTGTATCTTGATGGGACAAGTGTGTGTTGTATGGGATCCCAATGGAATTTGATGGAGGTTTTTAGGTCCTCTGGACCCTGATGGTTTTCTTGTACAATGTATAGTTACGTGTTTTATCCTTCTTGGTTCATGTTTGGGTTTTTGTTGGGTTTTTCTCTCATGGTGATGACTTGCAGTTTTGATCACCTTTTAACTCTATTTAGATAGGCATTTGGTCTTCTTCTTCCAAATTTTTTCTAGCATTCTTTGGAAACCCACTAGGGGATTCCATCCCCAAGCTAGAGCCGATGTTGGTACCCATATATGTTTGTCTTCCTTTTTCTGATTGTTCTATTCTCTAAATCCTTTTTCAGGAGATGTGTGTTATGAGAACTGATTTTTAATTGTATATCTAATATCTAGATTTGTCTTTCTGTAATGGGGAGGTCAAGTATACAATTGGTCTTATCGTTGCTACAAAGGTTCTTAAAATTATACATACTTAAGGTTCATAATAGATTGTATTTTGGTGCAAGGTCATAACTTCGGACGTGTTTGGTTAAATGCGAGTATGGTGAGTGCACTTTTTCCCTGAAGCCTAAAGGTTAGGTATATTTGGATTTGTATGGCCTAACCTAAAAGTAGACTCTAAACTTTCCTCAAAAATTTGATTTGGGTTATATCTTCCATAGTTAAAACATACGAGTGTTATATGTTTTCGGGCCCTATCCGGGAATGTTCACAAAGTAGTTTCTCCCTAGTATTAGAGAAAATATCCTTGCTTGAATTATAAATTAAATAACATTTTGGAGACCAGGGCCCAAATTTTTGTTTTTTATATTTGACACAATTCATGATTTTTGTTCCAGACCCAACCATCTAAGTGAAGGCAGAAAGGAACAAAGAAGCGTCATTTTTCCTTACTTCTAAGGGCAAACAAGGTGATAAAGGTCCACTTATTTTTCCCATGATTTGGTGCAGTAATGTTGATATATGAAGATGCATCTATGAGGTGGAATTTATGTTTTGAGGGTGTTATTGTTGTAAGAAAAGAAAACAAGGAGATGCAAGATATGCCTAAATGATTTTAAAGAAACAATATTTGTACACATCATATATTTTAAAGACAAAAAAATAACTCAAAGCAACAATTATAGTGAAAAAATGGGTTTCTATTTTAGGGGGCCCTACCCTTGAAAAATGTATGTACATACATATACTTAGATGGATTTATAAAATGAAAAACAAAAACATCAATATGTTGTAGGCACATCTTCACCCTGAGGCACTAGAAAAGTTTTAGAAGGTCATCCCTACCTACGTTGAATGAAGTTGTCATGGGCCACCACACCGAACACAAATCGGATATCGGTCACTAAAACCTGAGACATGCCCATCTACAGTAGTTCATGAGTTCCCAACAGTGTCCCATTCAGCAATTGGGTGAACTCCATTCTACTTTCAAGTGAGTTTATTGATGGGTCGTTATAACTTACAATCATTTAACCAATAGATTCAATTGTTGGTGTCGTTCTCAAACCAAGGTTGTATCCTAGGTTATATGCAATGAAATTGTATACAACACAGTTGTTGTGGTGGTTATATTTTTGGGGATTTTAGTTGGTATTTCTCTTCCATACTATGGAAAGTAAATACAACTTCTAAGCTATTGAAACAAAAGATAGAATTCAGAAAATACATCTAATCTAAGAAAACAATGTTGATGTAATAAAATTCTTTCAAAGGAAATAACTAAATGAATTGAAATGCACACACAAATTAAAATTCTCACACAAATTGAAATGACAGTAAGGAAAGATACTAAAGTAAGGAAATATAATATTACATTCAAATAACCATTCAAATCAAAGTACTGGAACTCAAACTTATAAGGAATAACGATCATGCATGAAATATCAATTCTCCAATATCCTCATGTGAGTGGGCCCTTGCTCTCCTTCAGGATTGAGGTGTTGGAACATAATGATTAAGTGGTCTGGTCAACCCTTAATGTATATAGGTCCATCACTAATATATAGGTTAATATTTAATAATATGAAATATTTCTATTTCTATTATTAAATATACTAACCTAGGTATATACTTTAGGTTAAATATTTAATATCATAAAATAATTATATTTCTAATATTAAATATTATAAACCTAGGTGTATGTGTCAACCATTTTAGGTTGAAAAGGTGGGTCGGGAGACATACCCGATCACCTTATATAAAAAGGACTTTAGATTCTCATTTGATATATTCGGGAAATATTTCAAAGGTGTGTAAATCAAGTGATTTGATTTTACCCTTGGTAAATAGGTTTTCAAAGGAGGAGGTGATCTTATTGAATGTAAAATAAGTTCTCTGAAGTAAAAGGTTATTTTCAAAGTAGTTTTTACCCTATTGAGGTTTTCCACTATAAATATTGTGTCACCTGTGTTATTTATTTCTTGTAAGTATTTCTTTATTTACTTATGTTATACCAACCCGAAAGGGTATTTAAAAGTATCTGGTCCCCTTCTTTTTTTTCTCCAAGTTATTTTGGCATTACATTTGTGCAATTAAACTCTCGGTAAAAATTTTAGGGTTTTTCAATTTTAAATCCCTAATTTTTTTGGGAGAGATGTAATATGATATGATTCTTAATTTCATTTACATTTTATAAATTATATGGAATTAATGTTTGTTTGGAGATTGATGTGTGCACAGGTGAAAAGGGCTTCAAATATTTACATGCATGAAAGTCACATACAAAAAAAGAAATGATTTATTACTATATGAAATAATTTTCATGTTTTCTATCATTTCAAATATTTGTAGGTTAAATATTTCAGAAGGTAAGTTCATACCCATGTTCTTTGGTCCCCTCTAAACGGATTTGATTTGAAAAACTATAGTTTATAGTTATTCTATAACTATATCCTATATAATTTGAAAATTATATTATTATTTTTAAATAAAAATATATATAATATAGAATAAGGTTTATATAATAATTTATATAAACATCATATTAAAATGTATATAGTTTTAAAATAAAACTATATATTAAAAGCCTTAAACCATATTAAAATTACATGAGATTGAGGGAAGAGTCAACAGACCATATTCTAAGCCTAAGTTTAAATCTGGAACTCTCAAAGTATAAATAGAGAATTAAAAAAAGGGACAAGTTTATTGGTGGCCCACGTGCTTTTCTTATTCCGACTTTTGTGGTAAATATTTATTAAAATATTGGTAGTTATAGCCACATAAAAGTTTAAAAGTTTTTAGCTTACAAGAATTATATAAAATATTTTGCAATATTTCCATACTTTTAACTTGGTCTATGTCCTTTAAACCCCTTTAATAAGGGTTATGTGTTTTATAATATAAAAATAATATACTATAGTTTATAATTTTTATGAACTATATGTTGTTTTTAATTTTTATTCTATAAATTATATACATTTTTTATAAAAAAGTGTATAAATTTTTACATTATAAATTATAATAGATTATTATAATGTGTTAAAATATAACCTCGTTAATATTATATATAAGAAGAAATTCTAGAATTTCACATTCTGGAAATACACAAGTTTTTGCTTCATTAAATTTGACGGTAAAATGACCATCATGGTAGACCAAACATAAGACAATATGATGGTCATTTAGACATCAAATGTAAGCTCGTAGGTTCTAAGAAACTTTAACAAATTGGCGGTCAAATGACCATCACGATAGACCAAAAAATAAGTCATTATGACGGTCATTTAGACGTCAAATTTAAGCTGACCAGATTTTTGTCTACATTAATTTTTTTCAGAAATTTGAAGTTTTTATACATTCTTAGGGGTGTCTTCTTCAATTCTATATGGTCAGAAATATTTTTATATAAATCTGGGGTATAATGCAAAGCCTTTTATAATGTGGGTTATTATTTTGATCATGGGAGGTTAATTAGTATGCATTGTAATGACAGAATTAGTTATGATCAAATAGTTTCTTTAGATCTATAAAATTTAGATCTGATTTTATTAAAAGTGTTGTTTTTATCAATAAATATGTATCTAACTCTGTGGTACATTGTATATTATAATAGGGTGTGTTTTACAGGTTTAGGAAAACAATGACGTCTAACTATTTCTGTCTTGACAAAACCCAGATCCTGAATGAAACTAACTACAACATTTAGGTCAAAATAGAATTTATGGTGAGGAAACTCTAGACGATTGTTTATGGATCTGAGGTTGCTCCCACTGGTCGTCAATCAAATGTAGATAACATGAATACATTCTTGCAATGCATGTAAGATGTTCTTTCTGTATAATGTGAACGATGAGTACCTTCTACACATTGGTAATATTGAACATCTGAAAGAGGTATGGACACAACTAGAATCCATGCATGAAGGATACTTGGTATATCAAGGATAGTAATGAGAGTATAATAGCTGAAGGAATTCAAAGAAATGATCTATATATTTTTTATGATTTCTCTTATGCATCTTGTTTTATATCTCAAAGTTTGAATAATTCAAAACTATGGCATGAAAGGTTAGGACATGTCAGTTATCGAAGCTTATATGAAATGTACAGATATATGCTAGTGAAATGTTTACATGTGTTGTCTTCTTCTCTTAAAGTTATTTCATTAAATGCTTCTAAATGATGGTTTTGATTCTGATTTAGTAAATGGTCATGATAATGTTTTGATGCTATTTATGTTTTTGAAACTCTTATCTTCCTAGATAAGAAATTAAATTGGACTCAATCTGTGTTAGAAAACTCAAATCCTATTAACCTTAGGAAAATGACCACAAACCATCATATGTACAATGCATTAATTACCTTGTATGAACCTGAGTCATGAAGTATTATAGGGTCTAGGTGGATATACAAAGTAAAATATAATGGTAATGGTAGTATTAACAAACCTAAGCTAAACTTATTGCTAGAGGTTTCACTCATAAACTTGGTATTGATTATTTTGAGACATTTTTTGTAGCTAAAATGAGTACTATTATGGCCTTATTTATAATTACCGCTCAATTTGGGTGGGAAATCCATCAAATGAATAAGAAAAATACTTTTTTGAATTACAATTTAAAAGAAGAACTGTACATATTTCAACCTAAATGATTTGAAGAAATTGGTAAAGAAAACTATGTTTGTAAGTTGATAAATCCTTATATGGTTTAAAATAAGCTCTTAGAACTTGGTATGCGAAAATTGTTTCCTTCTTTAAACTATTAGGTTTTGTTAATTGTTCTTCTAACAATGATATATTCATTAAGCAATAAGGCTTGCATATTATCATTATGTGTATATATATTGATGATTTGCTAATGTCTGGTGACAATTCTGATTTAATTAATAGGATTAAAGAGAAATTAAAGCAGTACTTTAAAATGAATGAGTTAGGTCTCTCATATCATATTATTTGTATCATTGTATTTCATTCTATTGTTATTTTTCAAAACACAATATGCAACCATTGTATTGAAAAAGTTTCTTATGATTGATTGTAAACTATTTTCTACTTCAATAGAAGTTGGAATAAATATTAATCATAAATATGAATATGAAAAATGTTGATCATATTTTATATACATTATTAGTTGATAGTTTGATTTATCTAACTATAACTAGATCAGATATTTTCTATACAAAAGTAATTACTTCAAGGTTTACACAGGAACCCTTTTTAGAGATCATTGGAATCTTGCAAAAAGAATTTTTAGATATTTGAAAGGAACAATCAATTATGGGTTGCATTATAATAAGAATGAAAATGATATCTTATATGAATTTTGTGATTCTAACCATACGAATGTTGTGCTATAAAATATACTGGATATGTGTTCAAGTTTTTTGGTGTAGGAACCATTACTTGGAACAACAAATACAATCAATAGTCTCCATTTTTTCTACTGAGGCAGAGAAGTATCATGGAAGAAGTAAAGAAGCCATGTGGCTGCAACCGCTATTGGTAGAGATACACATAGAAGCTAAAGGAAGTATTTATATTCTATGTGGTGGTCAAAGTTGTATTACTCTTGATTAAGAATCTAGTTCAACATCATAGGACAAAGAACATTGAGATACATATACGCTTCACCCATGTGTTTTGCACGGAATGTTTCAACTTTTGGGAATAGAGTTGCTTCTATCCTTTCATTCCTTTGAGAAACAGATAAGGGTTAGGGCTAGGAGGAATACCTGTTGAATGTTGAGAGGGTGTGCGCGTACCGTAGAGAAAGATCAGATCGACTGTGAAGAACTCCTTTTTGTCTGGGAAGGACTACCTACAAGTAAGAATACAAGACCACCAGATTTTAATTAGACAATAAATGAGGGAACTGCCTTGGGCCCAGGAAATATAAAACTTCCTTTCGAAGGTGGTCAGTTCCCCTGCTAATATGAATTAACACAAATTCTAACAAATAAGCTATTGTCCAATTACAATTTGTTTACCTTGTTAGAACAATAGAGAAAGGGCTGGTCTTGGTTTAGAATCACAGTGACCGATGCCGGTCACTGTAACCGGTACCGGTTGGTGGTAACCGATATCGGTAGGGGCAATGTTTTAGGGGCTCTTGGTGAAGGTTGGTTGTAAGGTGGTTGTGTTGTTTTTATAAGGCTGATAAATGGGTGGGATTAGGTAATGGGGTGATGAGAAGGACTCAGAGAATACAGGGGATGTTCTTGGTGTAATGTAAGGGTGGAGGAATGACAGTTAGATGTAGTGTGTTGCTAGGTAGTAGATCTAGGAATAGACTTATGATGGCTGTGATTCATAAGTTCAAGAAATGTTATTAAAAGAACGTATAAGACTTACTTACTAGTTCCTGATGGAAAATGTGGGTTCTGGGACTGTGATGATGAAGACAGGGCTCAAGTAGGATGATCTGACAATCCAAGATGAGCTATCTCCTCTCCTGATACTCGGATGAGTGTTACTGGACTCTGGTTATTCAGTTGCAGTCTTGGGCTTGATGTCCTTCTCTACAAACTTCTCTTGTTTCCTTTTCACTTGTCTCTGTTTAGCCAAGTAAAAATTCTGGATCCTTCCAATGACTTCTGATTTTTGATCCACGAAAATCCAACCCTTTGTTTTTGGTTGGGAGTGGTCATTTACAGGGAACCGATGGCGGTTACGCAACTGACGACGATCGAGTAGAAACCGGTATCGGTCAAGTCAAAGCGGGCTATTTTTGGTAAAATAGCCAGCTTTCCCTCCTTTTCTCCTGAGGGATTAGTTGCGGGCTTGGTCAAGTCATTATGAGGTTGGTTTTAGGTGCGAGTGAGGAGTAATTAGTCATGGGTGTGGATGTGGACCAAGTTATAGGTCTTAATTAGGTTAGTTTAGGGTTAAGACTAGGTCATGATGAGGTGGCGAAATGAGGTGGCAGGTATGGCGATGTGGATTTATTAATATAAGGTAATTAATAAATAATTGTGTAAGGTTTAAGTGATGAGGTTAGGTTACGAAATGAGATGCGGGGCACACGGGGTCATAAGACACAAATTTGGTGTCTACATTAGCCCGTTGTTGTCGTGTAGCTTGTCTTTGTTAAAGCTACACGGACAATAATAAGAAGTGGTTACCCCTATTAAGGGTATAGGTAATCCCCCTCAAATCTATCACAGATTGAGGTAGCGTGAAATCAGGGATAGGGTTGATAAAGGGAAATGGTGCTGAGATGATGGTAAGATGGTCGAGTAGGCCTAAGGAAGCAGACACACGTTGAAATGCAGTGGTGCGAACAGGGTACATGATTTTGAAGAGCAAACAAGCAATTCATAGGCAAAGGTCGATAGTTTATCCAAACAAGGGTGATATAATCCTGGTATCCAAGGCATAGGAAGTAGCTCCAAGGGATATAACGGGTAAGATACAGGAACGTTTAGGCATGTTCGGCAATACCAAATGGTTGGTTTGGTTGAGATAAACGTCACAGTCTTGGTCTAGGTAAAGTTGGTCGACTGATCAAGTCAAGGACCCTAATCATGCTAAAACACGAACATGTGAGCTCGATTGAACAAAAAGCTACATAATGGGTGGATAAAATTGTATTGTGTTGATGTTGGGCGAGGTATTTAATTGGTGTGGCCTTGGGTCGGGCCAAATGGTTAGGTGTGGCCTTGGGTTGGGCCAAATGGGTTGGTGGCGGCCTTGGGTCGGGCCAATGGGTTGGGTGCGGCCTTGGGTCGGGCCAAATGGTTGGTTACGGCCTTGGGTCGGGCCAGATGGTTGGTTACGGCCTTGGGTCGGGCCAAATTGGTTGGTTGCGGCCTTGGGTCGGGCCAAATTGGTTGGTTACGGCCTTGGGTCGGGCCAATGAAGTCAACGAAGGGTTTTCAGCGAAGGTGGATATAGGCGATGTTGTGAGAAAGGGCGATTAGTAAATAAGGACAGAAATTTGGTGAATGCAGGTATTAAACTGATATCGGCTAAATATGACCGGTATCGGTTAGGTGACTGATACCAATTCCTTAGGGCACAAAATAACCGATATCGGTTATAGGTCAAAAACCTATAAAAAGAAAAATACGGCCTGTCATTGTCACATTGTCATTTTGAAAACCAATTTTAGTTGTCTGAGGTCTATTGTTGAGATTGGTGCATTTGTCGGCTGAGGTGGCACTATTTGAGTGGAGAAGTGAGTGATTGGTAGGCCCTAGCGAGGAGGAGGTAGCATTTGATTAGTGCAGGACCCAGCAGAGGAGTTTAAGAGCCATGGCACAGCCAGGAGGAGCTGGAGGTGCTGGACCAGCTAGACCACCACCACCCATCCCACCACAACGACGTGTCGTCGTACCGGTAGGTTTGAAACCCTTCATTGTGTGAATTTGATGTTGTTAAGCTATATTTGGGGGTTTGGGTAGGAATCCATGTCTTGATAAAATAATGAATAAATTGAAGTTATTTGAAAAATGAAGAGGATAGATGGGTTAAATAGGTCAAGGTGGCAGGGTGGGTAGGTTTTTAGGGTGTTTGGGTGGGTAAATAGAGATAAATAGGCCAAAAATGGATTTGGGGGGCCGCTCCGTGATTTTTCAGTGACCGATGCCGGTCACTAAGTGACCGGCATCAGTCAAGAAGTTTCGGGGCAAGGTGGGTTTGTGGTTGACCGGTGTCGGTCGTACGTCGACCGGCATCAGTGGAGAGGGGACCGGTGGGGGTCATGGGTGACCGGTACCGGTCCCTAGTCAGGATTTGTTATTTTGTTGCTTGGTTTTGTTGTGGTTTTGGGTGCTTGGTTGTTGTTTGGGTTGTGTTTTTGGGGGTGAAGAGGGAAGGGGTTGAGGTTGAGAGGAAGGGTGAGTAAAAGGGGGTTTAGAAGGTTAAAGGAGTTATTATGATAAAGAGTAGGGCTAATGCAGTGATTTGGTTTTGTAGGCACGTCAGCAGCTGACGATGCAGGATACGATGCCCCCATTGTTGAGATGGATGCGGCCACACGTGTCCACAGCGCAGTGGGCCATCATGTGCAAGGTGGGACTCAGCAGAGTCTAGTATTATAGGGTGATAGATAGGGATCACAGTCTGATGGTTGCCCTCATCGAGAGATGGGATCTGGCATCCAATGTGTTCCATCTCCCGATGGGAGAGATGACGATTACACTGGAGGATGTGTATCGCATCCTTAGACTACCGATTGATGGAGAGGAAATCTTCCAGGTGGATGCAGAGACAGCCATAGACAGCATTTTACAGGTATTCGGGGATGCAGCTGCGCTATTGACTTATCACAGCACGAGCATTGCCTATGGGGACATGTATCGTGCCCATAGACATGAGACACAGCTTGTCATGTTGATGATGATTGGCATCACATGCTTTGCCCTCCCGGACTCAGAGGGAGGCCGCTTTCCACGGGCGCTGATGGGGGTACTACATGAGATGGTGGAGGAGCATACATGTTATGTGTGGGCACAGTATACCTGGTGTAGTTATACAGAGAGCTATGGGGCTATCGCCGGATGAGGTGATTCAGGATTTGTTGTACATTCTTATTACATTGCTGGGCATATGAGCATATCATATGCATTTGACCAGTAGGGCTGCCCCAGCAGCCAGGGCCATAGGTGATTTATAGATATGGCTTTCAGAGGTGGCTGGGGGTCGTGGGCCAGCCATGAGCAGTTCTCGCCGGACGGGATGTAGCGTATTACCGGCATGTATTAGAGGGCGTGACTGCCCTGGATATTGTATGGAGGCCTTACAAAGGTCATCAGCCCCGTGGAGGAGCCTGATCACAGTTGCATTGGATCTAGTATACATTTTGGATAGTGGGACGGAGGCCGAGAGAGCATGAGCAGATACCCCTGGAGAGGGTACGATGGCAGTTGGGGTTATGACAGGATGAGCCACCGCCCTTCCCTCAATACCGGAGGGATGATGTAGAGGCTCCACTACCTACACCACAGCCCATGGACCTAGATTGGGTAGCCGAGAGGCCAGCAGATGATACTGTAGACGACGCCGGCTGCACAGGAGTATTTTTGGTATGGTGGGCAGGGGAGAGAGCTGCGAGGAGAGCACAGCCCACACAGCCAGACTTAGCGGCTGTTAGAGTAGAGAGGGACCAGCTCAGGGGACAGGTACAATTTTTACAGGGGTAGCTTGTTGCTGCACAGGCACAGATAGGTGTCTTACAGGGACAGTTAGCCCAGGCGCAGGTACAGGCATAGGCACAGGCACCACCAAAGGCACCACCACAGGCACCACCAGCGGCACCGGCACAGCCATAGGCATAGGTACCGCCACCGGCACAACCACAGGTACAGGTAGTGCCACCGGCGCAGCCCCAGGCACATGGTGTATTGGTAGGACAGGGGCCATTGGTAGTAGGAGTCAGGGGACCAGCCCCAGCAGCTATGGTGGCACGGGCTCATTATATGGAGGTGAGAGCGGAGGCCCGGTACTATCAGGACGTCCTTGATGGTACCGGGGCTGACTATCAACCATATGTGGTGCATAGAGCAGAGACCTCGTGGAGTCAGAGATCCCAGGGTGGTGCAGCTACAGCCATTGGGTCGGTGATAGGGAGGAGGCGGGAGCCAGGGCCAGGACCCGCAGGGAGAGGTGCCGAGGGTGGTGGGGAGAGTTGAGATATCCCTGGGTCAGAGTTAGATGTTTTTGTGTGTACATTAGATATAGGCACTGTTATGCAAACCGGTTATGTTTATAGAGGCCTGTGTGCCCACATATGATCTATCCATTTATTTATTCATTTATTGTATATACCGGCCTGCGAACCGAGTACGGGTTGTACAGTTGATACCGACCTGCGAGCCAAGTATATTTTTGATATGAGAGACCGGCCTGCGAGCCGAGTTGATATTTTGACAGTTATTGCAGCCTGCATGCTGGATTTGTACTATTATGAGATCACAGGGGCCCCTATGCAAGGCAAGTTGTATATTTGAAACCTTTGATATATATATATATATATATATATATATATGAGGATTTTGACCCATATGTTGTGTTTAAAATGTTTTAAGTATTTTGTTGATGGTTTGTGAAATTGAATATATGATGAGTTTGATCCACATGGTTTATATATTGATGGTGTTGATGTCTTATGTTGAGGGCTTTTTGAAATGGAATGTATGTATATATAGATGATGAGTTTAATTCACATGTTGTGTATGCTGATGGGTTTGATGTATATATATGTGATTTGGATGACAAATATTGATAATGGTGTTGTTATGCAGGAAAAAGAGGCGAGCGCCACAAAAATTTGTAAAAATGAAGAAACGGCTTAGGTTTAAGCAAAAAAGGGGACACATGACCGATATCGGTTATGTAACCGATGTCGGTAGCTATATGACCAATAGCAGTTATCTAACCCATATCGGTTATGCCAGAATTGTTTTTCCTAAAAATAGAACTACTTGGTTGGCAACTTAAGTTCTTATTTTTAGCATTCTTATTTTTAGAGTCATGCAACAAGTTAAATATGTGAATGCGACGCTGTTTGACGACTGATACAGGTAATTGCATGAAAGAATTTTAGTGATAAGGAGGAAAGATACATGTGAAGTGAGTGTGGGATGAGATTCAAAAGGCAGAAAGATAAGTTATATTTGAAGAGGGTGGTGAACATGGCTGAACAAGGAGAAGCATCCCACAAGCAGGGACGAGAGGGAAGACAAGTTCCACCTCAAGTTGCTGCAGCCCAAGAGGTAAATGTTTTGGTTGTAATTTGATTCTTGCATGTTTTATGAATAGGATGAGAGAAGTGTAAGTGGGTAAAGATGAGAAAGAAAAGGTGATAGGCAAGGGTTTGGGATGGGGTGAGTGTCATGGGGTAGGTAAGTAGGGTGGTCACGTATGTTTTTAGGTATAGATAGGAGTAAACGGGCAAAATAATTATCATAGGTGTATGTTTTTAAGCAGGGTAGGTATATTTTTGACAATGACCGGTATCGTTTAGAGATAACCGGTATCGGTTATCCATAACCGATATCGGTTACTGTAGGAGTTTCCAGAATTTGAGAAAAAACCTATGGAGATTTGTTCTATTGAATAATTATGTGTCGTTTTGATGTATGCAGGCGGAAGCAAGGTTAAGGATGAATGATACTGTGCCAGTGTTTTTGTCACGAATCCGAGCGGATGTAACACCAGCTGAATGGGCATTGATAAATTGTTTGGGGTTAAGTGGAATCCGCTATTATTCACAAATCGTGCGTAACCATGCTATGTTGTAGGCGTTGATTGAGAGATGGAATCCAGAAAAGAATACCTTCTATCTTCCAACAGGGGAGATGACAGTGACATTGGAAGAAGTGTTCCGTATTTTGAGACTCCCAATGATAGGAAAAACAGTGTATCAGGCGTTGCCTAGCGCGGGGCGGGCAGCGATAACAGCAGTATTTAGTTTAGCTGCATGAGATTTGACACAGCGAGGTTTAACATTTATGTATGGTACAATATATGCAACACGCCTTGAGGAAACAAGGTTGGCCGTGCTATTAATGATAGTGGTGGGGTATTATGCATTACCGAGGGTGGAGGGTGGAAGATTTCCAAAAGAATTGATGAGTGTTATTTGGGAAATGATAGAAATGATCGTGACTTTCGCATGGGCACCCGCATATCTGGCAGAGTTATATAGGGGTTTATGGGCTTGCAAGCGAAAACACAGGACGACACTGGATTGTTCGTACTTATTACATTGTTGGGCCTATGAGCACATTGTTTGTGTGCAACCAATAGGCTGACCCATCGAGTCGAGAGAGGCAGGAGTGCAGAGGTTGGGATTCAGACGATGGGTCTAGATAGAACAAGAAGCAAGATCCCAGGCCGTGATAGATGACATCGAGTATTATAGACAGGTATGGGAGATGGTGACGATTGCGGATATTTGTTGGAGGCCTTACGGGAACTATATGGTGACAGAGAACATAGCTAAGGAGTTGAGGGGTGTAGAGCAATTGAGGTGGATCGCAGGGCATAGGCCGAGTGAGTACGATAGGATTCCTCTAGATCACGTGCGGTGATAATTTGGGTTCATTCATGATATACCTATGACATATAGACCATACATGAGGATCGACGCCGAGGTATCATTCTCACCTCCCCAGCCTACACCTCCAGAAGGGCCAGAAGAGATAGTTGTCGATCGTAGGGTAATGGATGCGGGAACGAAAGAGGCCTATAGAGTATGGTGGGTAGCAAAGCTGCGAGGTGCACGTGAGTGCCCTGACATAGTTGTGATTACAGCAGAGAGAGATCGTCTGCAGGATTTAGTTCACTAGCTTCAAACACAGGTGAATGAGACAACGGGATCGTTAGAGGTTTCACAGTTACGAGTGGAGAGACTGGAGGCAAGATTCCTCCACGTGAGAGGACGTATTTGTATGTTACAGGAGATGTTGGCGGATCAGTGGGAGGAACCAATGGCAGTGGCACCTTTGAGGATGGAGAGGCCAACTGCGGGGCATCAACGATCACGATCACCACCTGATTCGGGAGGAGGTGCAAGGGTCTAAGTGAATTTCATAGGAATATAAGAATAAATAAGGATGCCGACCTGTGAGTCGATGATAGAGAAGATGTATTTGTTTAACATCTAAAAATAAAACTAAATATGTATGTGGTTTTGAGTGATGATAATAATAAGAATGGTTGTGTTTTAAATGTTGTTTTTGTTTGTTTTGAAAAAAAGGATAAAGATGAATGTTGGCAAATAGAAATACACAAAAAAATATTTATATTTACAACACATGATAGGGTATGGTAGGGGATGGTCGAGCTAACCTTGAGAGACCCCATGTCTCCTAAGTGCTACCTACATAGCCCATTGCACAAAGCAAGGAGGGACCTCAGACCGATGTAGCTCTCCCTTAGGACCAGGGAGAGGTGAATTCAGGCAATTTAGTTGTGGTTAGGAAATTTGTCCGTTTGTAAAACAATTTGATGTTGGTAGGGTAATGTTGTTGGTGTAGGTATAGGTGAAGTGAAAGTTAGCACACCCAAGTAGTAGGGAATCATGTCCTTATTAAGTTCAACACACAATCCTAGAGTTGAGAAAAAGAGGCAAAAGTGTCCCGTAGTTAAGAAGAGCTAAACAAACCACATATTAACATAGGATGAGCTTGAATCCCTAGGTAGCTTACATAGGCGAGAAGTCGATAGGTGAAAAACAGTTGTATAATCACAATATATCGGATATATGTCAGGTCCCTTGAGTTTTGTTGTTTGGACGAATGGTAAGGCGAGGCGGCCAGTATAGCTGGGGTGCAGAGAATTTATTATAAGATGATTATTCTAACGAAAGAGAACCAAACCTAAATAGACAAGTCCATGACTCAAAAGTGCTTTTGAATGCGGCTTTTATTTTGCTGAATATAGACTGATCGATGCGGGAAGTCTACAAGGGATATGTATTTTATTACTCTTGAGGTCTTCACAAAGCTGATCAATGCGAGAAGCTTCTGATAAAGGCTGACTGTGTATAGCTTTCCTTCAATGGAGCAGTCTATTTATAGTAGCAGATGTGATTTTTATGTATAGCTGTCCTTCGGGGGAGCAGTATATTTATAATAGTAGAAGTAGTTTTGCACATAGGTGTCCTTCAAGGGAGCAGTCTATGTATAACTCTAGAGGTCTAAATGTCTGTTTGGCATGGAGCATCTAGTTTTGTAGGAAGTTTGACTCAAGAAAATTCCATAAGTGTTTAATTAAGAATGTGTCATTTTGATACTTTGAAGTCAGGGACTAGACTAAAAAGGGGAAGGCATCTTTAAGGGGAGGTGATAATCAAACCATGTGAGCTTGATTTGATTTTGAGATGGAAGAAACAAAGTGTACGCGATGGTAAATGAGCTCAAGGGACGAGCGCAAGGTAGATAAGAAGTGATATAACATTGAATTCAACAGTAGAATGGTCAAAGATGCAAGGCATTAAGGGGCTCAGGCTTCGGTTTACCATTAAGCGAAGCTAAACGATAAGTTCCTGATCCATAAGTGTGAGTGATAATGTAAGGCCCAATCCAATTAGGAGCAAATTTTTCACGTTTGCTCTTTTCTAGTTTGGTTACATGTTGATTCTCTTTGAGGACAAGATCACCAACCTTAAAGGTACACTCATGAAATCGCTTATCATAAGCACGCTTGATGCATTTTTGGTAGATTTGAAGGTGGTCAAGAGCCGTAAGACGTCGCTCGTCAAGAAGCTCTAATTGGGCTAACCGCTCTTGGCAGAAATCATCGTTGGTGAGAATATCCTGAAGAGATATTCTGAGGGAGGGTATTTGTATTTCGAGAGGCAAGACAGCCTTGGTACCATATACCAAAGAAAATGGTGTGGCATTAGTGGAGGTACGAATTCTAGTACGATAAGCCCAAAGGGAAAAGGGAATGTGATCATGCCAATTTCTTCCAGAATCATTAACAACTTTCATGAGGATTTTGGTTAGGGTTTTATTAGAAGATTCATCCTGACCATTGGCCTGTGGATAGTAAGGTGATGAGAAACTAAGTTTGATACCAAAGTTGTCACAAAGGTCTTGTAACAACTTATTTTTGAAAGATTTACCATTATCTGTTATTAGGCGATGAGGAATACAAAAACGACAGATAATGTGATGGTTAACGAATTCGATGATTTTTTCTTTTTTGGTTGAAATGAGTGGAATGACCTCCACCCATTTTTTGTAATATTCAGTTGCTGTGATTATCCAACAGTGACGTTGCGAAGAGGGCGGGTGAATCTCACCAATAAGGTCTAAACCCCATTGTGAGAAAGGCAAAAGATCTCGTGCGACCTGTAGTAGATGGCTAGGAGTATGTTGAAGGTTGGCATGTTGTTGACACATAACACAGCGCTTAACATATTCGTAGCAGTCGTTATTAAGAGTAGGCCAATAATAACCTAGGCGAAGGATTCGTTTAGCCATGGTAAGGCCACTAAAATGTCCGCCACAAATACCGTCGTGAATTTTTTGGATGGTATAGGTGACCTCCGCACCGGTTAGACATCGAAGTAGGATGCCATCAAATCCACGTTTATAGAGGAGTCCCCCCATGACGACATAATGAGAAATACTTTTAAGAAAAGTACGTTTTCCAGTACTAGTTAGGTCAGGTGGGAGAACAGAGGTTGTAAGGTAGTCGTGAAATTGGTAGTACCAAGTATCCTGCAAATTAGCAGACACATTATTTATAATACAAACAACTGGGGCTGAGTAAGATGGGGCAAAGAGTTTTTGGACCAAGACGAATATGTCAGAGTCAGTTGGTGAGGTAGGAATTTGCGAGGCTAAGCAAGCCATAGTATCGAAAAATTTGTTAGTGGAGCGGGGAATGGTCTGGATAGAATAACGAGTAAATGAGATCAAAAGTGAATCCACGTAATGTTTGTACTTTTGAAGTTCCTCATTTTTACATTGGTAGATGCCCATAACTTGATTGACTACCAATTAAGAGTCACCAAAAATATTAATAGATTTGACACCTAAGTGTAACGCAACCTGGAGACCCAAAACAAGGGCCTCGTATTCCGTTGTATTATTAGTGTAGGGGAAATCGAGCCGGAATGAAAGAGGCATAGGCTCAGCATCAAGAGGAATGAGAACAACACCGGCCCCTCCACCATGCTGGCATTTGGATCCATTGAAGAATAGGGTCATTGGATACGACTCTTCCCTGAGTGAAAGAGTGGCGATGAGTTCATCAGGGAAATTAAAATTGGTAAATTGTTCCCCAGGTAAAGGGGCGTCCGTGAGTTGGTCTACAATAGTTTGTCCTTTGATTGACTTCTGGTGTATAAATTCAAGGTCGAGGTCAGCAAGGAGCATAAGCCATCGAGCGATGTGTTGGTTTAGATGTGGTTTGGTATACATATAATGAATGGGGTCCGCGTTGGTGATGATAAAAGTTTTTTGATTCAAGAAGTAGTGTCGGAGTTTGGTGGCTATGAATGATAGGGCTAGGCATAGTTTTTCTACATGTGTATACCTAGTCTCGTAATCCACAAGAGTATGACTTATATAATAAACGGCTTATTCTCGATGCTCTGAGTCATGATGTGCGAGCATGGCTCCTACGGCGTGGTCGGTGGCGGAAAGGTAAAGGTAGAAAGGGCGATCATCTTGTGGTGGGATAAGCACGGGTGGCTGCAAGAGATAGGCTTTGAGAGCTTCAAAGGCTTGGTGATACTCTTCGCTCTATTGAAAGGCAATGTCCTTTTTAAGAAGGTGATGGAAAGGTTGACATTGATCTGAGAGTTGGGAGATGAAACGTCGGATGGATTGAAGTTTACCTTGCAAACTACACAATTGTTTGAGGTTTTTGGGTGGGGGCATTTCTAGGATAGCTTTGACTTTAGATAAATCGACCTCAATGCCATGCAAAGAGACGATAAAGCCAAGAATTTTTCCTGAAAGAACACCAAAGACACATTTCTTTGGTTGAAGCCGGACCGAATATTGTAACAGGCGATCGAAAATAATGGTTAAAACATCGAAATGTTCACTGCGATGTTTAGATTTGCCAAGAATATCATTGACATAATCCTCAAGGATAGTGTGCATAATGTCATGAAAAATGTAAGTCATAGCCCACTGATAGGTCACACTAGCATTCTTAAGGCCAAACGGCATGACACGATAACAGAAGGTTCCCCAAGGAGTTATGAAGGTAGTTTTATGTTGATCGGTCGGGGCTACCAAAATTTGATTGTATCCCGAAAAGCCATCCATGAGAGAAAGCATCTCATGGCCCGTAGTGAGATCAACAAGTTGATCAATACTTGGGAGGGGGAAGTCATCCTTGGGGCAAGCGAGGTTAAGGTCTCAGAAATCCGTGCATATCCGAAGTCCCCCCATTGCTTTAGTGACAGGTACGATGTTAGAAATCCATTGAGGATAGTCAATAGGCAAGATGAAGGAAACAGAAAGAAGTCGTTGAAGCTCTTCTTTGACCAAGAGGGCAATGCATGGATGCATTTTTCTCAGTTTTTGTTTGACTGGTTTGGAATCGGGTTTTAGGGTGATGTTATGGACAGCAATGTCAGGATCAATTCCTGGCATGTCAGCGTAGGACCAATCGAAAGCTTGGTTGCGGGTACGAAGAAAGGTAGTAAAGGTGACTTGTTCTGATGCGTTAAGGGATTGTTTGATCTTCACAATGTGAGGATCCTCCTCTGTGTGGATGTTAATTTCTCTAGTAGACTCATTCAACATGGTTTGAGTTTCAGACGGTAATGCGCATTGAATATAGGAGTCGTCCACACCAAGGTAAGTGAGGATGGAGTCGTCATCTTGGCACTCAACAACATTAATCGAAGGCGAATCCTCTTCAATCATGTCTGGATACAGAAGGGAAAGAGAAGATGGGTCCTCATTATCGCGTTGATAAGTGAGAGCACCTAGGAAGATAGCATTTATGAAAAAAAAAAGTTAGGAGGGATAGATTCAGGGTCTATCGACTCTATGGGTGACAATGGCAAAATGGGTGATGATGGTTTGGTAGGGGTGACTTTGTCATCTTCCAGGATACAACTGACATGAGGTTTCTCCGGTGTAAGTGTTTCAGGAAAACCGAGACCACTACGATCATTGTGTTTGCGTGTAGTCACAGGAATGAGTGTATGTCGGCCTTGTTCATAAAGACCAAAACCAAAGCCTTTCCAAGCACAGCGAGTCAAGAAGGTGAGGGCGAAACGACGATTTGTCAAGTATTGAAAATTGGATTGGAAGGGAACCACCCCAAGAGGAGGTTCAGGGGTAACGGAGGATGCGTCGACACCCCCATACGTTAGGTTGGTGCAGCAATGAGGTGGTCCGTAGGGGATTACCTCCCCCACGCGACGGTCATAGGTAGGATGCGCATGTAACTATCCGTACTCCTGTGGGGTATGGAAAGAACTAATGTTATATAGGTGGTATTCCCCCAGCGTAAGGCGTTGAAAAACATCTACTAAGGGGTCGAAGGTTGGGATGTTATCTGCAGGAAAGGAAGTGGTATTTGCGACGGTGGTTTCATTGGTTGAAGGCGTGGGTGCGGTTGAGGTAGATGGTTGAGGTGCGGTTGAAGTGGATGGTTGGGTTGGATGAATGGGTGTCTTGACTGGTACAAACACATCATTAGGGTGATATAACATATTACAGGTTTTGAAGGGGGGAGGATCAGCTTTTACGGTGTAGGACTTCCCCTCGTACTCAAATTTTATGCATCTATGTAAGGTGGAGGGAACGCATCCCATAGCCCGGATCCAAGGGCGGCCTAACAACATATTGTATTGGAGCTCTCCCTCAAGGACATAGAAGAGTTCAGGTAAAGTACGTGGTCCTACACGAATGTTAAGGATCACGGTGCCTAAGGTAGAAGTAATAGCATCATTGAATTACTGCAACATGATGGGGTTGGCACACATGCAGCTAGAAGGGATATTCATTTGTTGGAAGGCTTTTGAAGAGATGATGTTTAGGCTAGTGCCCCCGTCAATCATAACACGATGCACCTGAATGTCTCAGACATAAGCTGAGATGAAAAGAGCAGGGTCAGGATCTTCAGCACCGAAGTCGATAATTTCATCTTCGGAGAAACTGACAACAGCAGCTTGTTGTACAGAGATAGAAGTTGTCAGGGAGATAGGTTGTTTGGTGAGTGAAGCAACATGATTGGGTGTTAGAATGGAAGTAACAGGCAAGGTTTCATTAGGTAAGACCTCTATCCCTTGAAGGATTTCAACGAGAGCTTGTCAATGAGATTCAGAAGTCTGAATGAGATCATACAGTGTCATTTTTACAAGTGATTGGTGAAGCTGTTTGATCATGGTTCGGTGGGCAATTCCATTAGAGATGAGATAGGTGGGTCCGCGAATAACCACTTTAGGTGGTGGTGCAATCGGGATGGTAGACGGAGAAAGAGATGCCACAGGTGTGTTTTCTTTTGCTTTCCCATTGTTTTTCTACCCTCGAGTAGCAACACTAATCATATTGATCTTGTGAATACGAGAGGAGGAAGACGGTAGGGATAGGTCATGGTCTTCGAGAGGTGGGGCTGTAATAATGATAGATCTTGGTGAGGCGGGGACAGGTGGTATAGGAGAGGGAATTGAAGCTAAAGGTCTCTCTCTTTGTAAGTTGTCTTTCTTAACTTTTTTATCTGAGAGAGATGACTGACGAAGTATGGCTTTCAACGCTTTGCATCCCTCTACGTCATGTCCTGGTGTGCGGTGGTAAGAATAGATTTTAGACTCATAATAACCTGTAGCTCGAGGTTTAGATGGATCATAAGGTCTAAGTGGGGGTAGGGAAATGGTCGCATTCTCCACCAACATAGCAAGGATTTTGGCGTAAGACCCTTTGAGTGGGTCAAATTCAGAGGAAGATGAGGCTATTGACGGGGTAGATTCTGGTGATGATGTGGTATGGTTGGTTTGTATGGGTGGTGGTTTAGCCAAGGATTTTTGATAATGGGTTTTAACTAAACGTACCTTCTTTGGCACAGAAGCTATGTTTAGCTGGTTAGATGAGGAGGCCACAGATGATGTGGTATCAGAAAACAACCACGGAGAAATAGGAGTGACAACAAACAAATCTTTTGATGATGGAATTTGTTTAGGGTTAGTAGGTGGATAGGATACGCGGGGTGATGGTGTTGATGTACCCTTGGATCGTTGTATGGGTGCAGAAGGCGTAGGTCATTTTAAAGAAAACGCAGGAGGTATGATATATTGATGCAAGGTGGAGGGATGAGGTCCCAATATGGAAGGTAGGTGTGACGACGATGGTTTTAGTTGTAATAGAGACATAGGTTGAGGAGATTGAGTCTATCTCCTAAGTGGATGAACGGCTTTATTTTTAGATAAATCAAGCCGCTTAGGTGGGTGTGTTATACTGGGTATTGGTGAGGTCTCAAGCGTAGGGAAGATTGGGTTAGGTTAATAGATGTGGATGAGGTATTTGGTAGAGATGAGGGGGGTGAAGATGAGGACATAGGCTTTTTAAGCTTCTGTAAACACTTTGGGTATATGGTAGAGGCATCTGGGTTGGTCATTTGCATTTGAGTAGAATATGGCGTACTCAAACGTTCCCATAAGACCTTTCTATCCTCCTGGGAATGATAGTCCTCACGCATGAATAGGAACTTTTGTATGGAAGAAAGGTGGGTTGTGATTCTGGTCCACTGTGGGTGTGATACAGGGGGAAGATGAGGCACTGTATCAATGGGCATTAAAAGGTCAACTAGTTGCTGAAAATATTTAGGCGATGAAGAACTAATAGGTAGGAGGGCGTGTTTGAGAGGATCCGTCATGTTTAAAGAATGTGGTAATGTCGGTGCAAGAGGTTTCTCATCTAAGGATGACAAAAGAAGTGGTGAACCTTCCTCTTGTACAGTAAGTATGGTAGAAGGAGATGTTTGGGAAATAGATAAGTTAGATAACATCCGCTCACAGTCTTGCAAGGATGTGGTATAAGAAGGCTTATTTGTGAGAAGGGAACTCTGGGCAGTTAATTCTTTGATGGGTAAAGGAACGGTAAGGATTTTGTCTTGTCTTGATGGTGATGAAGGGGGTTCGGGTTTCTGTGTTAGTGAAGAAGCTTGATTCAGAATTTTTTCGATAGAGGCTTTTGGCTGGGAGTCGAAGACTGCATGGATCTCGTGAACACTCTCCTAGGCTAAGATATCTTGGTTTATATTACTGTTGGGAGAGTGATTCGGGAAGGGTTTGTTGAAAATTTTCAAATTTTGGTTAGCAGGGGCGTTAGGATTATCGAGGGCTATATCTCCTGCATCAACCATTTCCTGCACTATTTTTTTCAACATCTTGCAGTTTTCATGACTATGTCCCTTCACACGGTGGAAGTTACAGAAGTCATTTTCTTTGTACCAAGAAGGTATGGCGCGAGCAGAATCAAACCCAGAGTGAGGTTTAACAAGAGGTAAGGTAATGAATCCTGCTTTAAGAAATTTGTCCAATATCACAACATAAGTTTCTCCCAAGGGGGTGTAATTGATGGGCTCAGCTTTATACTTATAGGTGGTTTTTGGCAGGGTATTAGACGGTGGTTGGGATTTGACCATCACCGCATGCATAGCTCCTTTTGATTTTGAAGCAGTCGATGGGTGAGGATTGGTGGTGTTAGGTTTGTGGTGGAATCTTGGGTTTGGAAATTGGGGTTTTTATTGCGCAACCGCAATTTCTCTTCCTCTAAGGCTCGAATCTCTAGTTTTTGAGTCATAGTAAAGGCTTCGTCAAATGTGTGGAAAGTTTGAATTTTGAGGATAGGAGAGATGTGTTTAGCGTAGGCCGCATAAAAATTTCGATAAGTTCGGCTTGAAGCAAGGCATACGTAAGTTGGTTAATAAGGCCCCGCCATCGTCCAACGAAATCTGCGATAGATTCGTCTTCAAATTGTCGGATGGCATAGAGGTCGGTGATAGATACTTTCTTGGAAATGTTAATGGAGAAATGATCCAAGAAAGATTGGGCTAGCTGGTTAAAAGAGAAGATTGAGTGTTGGGTTAAAGTAATGTACCACTCCAAGGCGGGTCCTGATAAGGACATGGGAAAGGTGCGGAGTAGTAAAGCGTCGTCATGAGCAATCAGATAGCAGGCATGTCTAAATGATCACAAGTGTTGTTGAGGGTCCTCCTTACTATTAAAACGGGTAAATTTTGGTAATTCCCATTGAGGAGGATATGAATGAAGGGGGACAAAAGGGTGGATAGGCTCCTGACAAACTTGCTCGTATGTTAGGGCGCTACGGCTTCTTGAAACAGAAGCCTCCAGATTTTGGATTTTGTCCATCATTTGTTTAATTAAATCAGTAGTTGGATGAGATGATGGTGTGGTTGTGGTAAACGGAGGCAAATTGGGCCAAGGGCCACCACTAGACAATGGTGGGGTTAAATGTTGATAAGGTATGGAGGACGAATGTGTTGAGGTGACCGAATAAGGATGTCCTATATAGGACGTTGAGGTCACCGGATACGTGTGTGGGAATGAAAATGTGGGTGGAGCTTGAGAAGGAAAGCTCGTGTGGATAGGTGGCAGAGAGCAAGTCATGAACGGAACAGTCTGCAAGAGAGACGAGGTAGGATCAGTCGGTGGTAATGACATGTGGGGCCCAAGATTAACCAAAGGAAAGCCAATCTGTGTCGTATGAACCTCTAAAGCCGCTAAATTGGGAGACAGGGCTAAGGATGTAGAAGGAAAAGCGGAGCTATCAGGCGAAGAAGGAGCTAAATGAGCAGCTATACTAATAGGCATGCCAACAAGGAGTTGACCATCAGGCCTACGGTCAAGGGCATGAGACAAATAGTATTGTACAGCGCTAGCATTGGCGTCCAAAATTTTTGCAAATTCCTTATCTCCTACAGGGATTTTGGGAACCTCGCTGGTGTCCGTAGGATTTCCCACAGAATGTGAAGGGGGTGATTCAGGCAAAGGCACAAAGCAAGCATGTGAAACTATGGCGGCGGCCTACTTTCGAGTGATAACAACCATGGATAGGAGTACACAGTAGGGTTTCAATCTATCAAGAACAGAAACAGACAACAAGATGTTGGAATTGACAGGTTGTTGGTTTCGGAAACTGTTAAAGACAGTAACCGATATCGGTCAGGTAACCGATGTCAATCAGGAGATAGCTGACACCGGTAAGCTAACCGATGTCGGTAGAATAGAACTGGTATAAAAAGCAGTAAGAAATTGTTGATTTGGTGTTAACAGTGATTAGTATGCCTACCAAATTGTTCTGTAGTGATCACAGAAAACAGAACTGAGAACAAACAAGAATGCACAAACAAATTAACAAACTAACCCTAGGGTTAATTTTAATCAATTTGGGCTTATGCCTTTAGACGCAGAATGATGTCAATCCTAAACAAAAGACTTAGGGGAAATGTCAAGTTTGTTTTGGCTTATAAGGTTACCTCAATCGGCGAAGGAATACCGCGGAGAAGGGGGGATGTTTTGAGATGTTGTGTTAATTGTGAAGTGATTCGGTATGTGTTGTGTAGTGAATGTAAGATTAATTTACTGTCAATACCGTGGAAATCACCCCCACGTGTCCGACCTGTTACTTAGTCTACGTTCACTAGAATTGAAAACAGCAAGCAAGAATGTAATGCATGTGTTTTAAACCCAAATTGAAAATGTTATTTGATGAAGCAAAGAAGATGACTTTCACTAATGCAAAACTGGGAAAGCAAGACAAATTCTTTTACTAAATATGACAAAATACTGTGTGAAATTTTTAGAAGAAGAAAATAGCAAGTATGCTCCCTATATGAAAGCAAGCAAGAGAAACAGAAACCCGAAATGGGTCCCACCGGACGTGCCAAAATGTTTCACACGGAATGTTTCAACTTTTGGGAATAGAGTTGCTTCTATCCTTTCATTCCTTTGAGAAATAGATAAGGGTTAGGGCTAGGAGGAATACCTGTTGAATGTTGAGAGGGTGTGCGCGTACCGTAGAGAAAGATCAAATCGACTGCGAAGAACTCATTTTTGTCTAGGAAGGACTACCTGCAAGTAAGAATACAAGACCACCAAATTTTAATTAGACAATAAATGAGGGAACTGCCTTGGGCCCAGGAAATATAAAACTTCCTTTCGAAGGTGGTCAGTTCCCCTGCTAATATGAATTAACACAAATTCTAACAAATAAGCTATTGTCCAATTACAATTTGTTTACCTTGTTAGAACAATAGAGAAAGGGCTGGTCTTGGTTTAGAATCACAGTGACCGATGTCGGTCACTATAACTGGTACCGGTTGGTGGTAACCGATATCGGTAGGGGCAATGTTTTAGGGGCTCTTGGTGAAGGTTGGTTGTAAGGTGGTTGTGTTGTTTTTATAAGGCTGATAAATGGGTGGGATTAGGTAATGGGGTGATGAGAAGGACTCAGAGAATACAGGGGATGTTCTTGGGGTAATGTAAGGGTGGAGGAATGACAGTTAGATGTAGTTTGTTGCTGGGTAGTAGATCTAGGAATAGACTTATGATGGCTATGATTCAGAAGTTCAAGAAATGTTATTAAAAGAACGTATAAGACTTACTAGTTCCTGATGGAAAATGCGGGTTCTGGGACTGTGATGAGGAAGACAGGGCTCAAGTAGGATGATCTGACAATCCAAGATGAGATATCTCCTCTCCTGATACTCGGATGAGTGTCACTGGACTCTGGTTATTCAGTTGCAGTCTTGGGCTTGATGTCCTTCTCTACAAACTTCTCTTGTTTCCTTTTCACTTGTCTCTGTTCAGCCAAGTAAAAATTTCGGATCCTTCCAATGACTTCTGATTTTTGATCCACGAAAATCCAACCCTTTATTTTTGGTTGGGAGTGGTCATTTACAGGGAACCGATGGCGGTCAAGTAGAAACCGGTATCGGTCAGGTCAAAGCGGGCTATTTTTGGTAAAATAGCCAGCTTTCCCTCCTTTTCTCCCGAGGGATTAGTTGCGGGCTTGGTCAAGTCATTATGAGGTTGGTTTTAGGTGCGGGTGAGGAGTAATTAGTCATGGGTGTGGATGTGGACCAAGTTATAGGTCTTAATTAGGGTAGTTTAGGGTTAAGACTAGGTCATGATGAGGTGGCAAAATGAGGTGGCAAGTATGGCGATATGGATTTATTAATTATAAGGTAATTAATAAATAATTGTGTAAGGTTTAAGTGATGAGGTTAGGTTGCGAAATGAGATGCGGGGCACAGGGGGTCGTAAGACACAAATTTGGTGTCTACACCATGAGAAGGTGTAAAGTGATGAGATAAATCTCAAGTTCATGTTGATTGAAGAGCATGTTGTTGACATCTTCACAAAGTCCCTGAGTGCTGTAAAGTTTTGTAACTTTCATGAAAAGCTTGGATTGTCAGCATTTCCATTGAGGGGGAGTGTGCATGACAATTTCACCTCCTAATAGAACTTGGTTTTTGTAAAAATACCTTCAGGCATTTTTAAAAGACCTTCAGGAAAGTGTAAAAAGACCTTCGAACATGTATATCTCCTCGACTTCTTTTTTAGAAAGAAGTGTCAAAATATCTTAAAGGTGGTCTTCAGTAAACTCTTAAGTGTTATTGAGTTTACCAATAAACATCTAGTACAGGCATATTGTTAAGGAGGTCCTTGGTTGTAAAAGGATCCTATATGCTTGGATTCAATAACCTTTTATGAAAACCTGTGAAAATATGTAAAATTCACAAATCATAGTTGGCCCATTGATCATGGGATGATCTTTGGGATTCTAAATCCTTTTGTACCAAAAGGTAAACTAAGTATGATGAAGGTGTTATAATTATTTCAACCGATATGCTAACCTAAAACCTTTTATGGTTTAAGGATTGTAAATCTTGTAGTATACAATGGGCAGGTAATCTATTGGCATATGTTATGTTATCCCACTTAACATTAAGGAGGAGTGTTGGAACATAATAATTAAGTGGTCTGGCCAACCCTTAATGTATATGGGTACATCACTAATATATAGGTTAATATTTAATAATATGAAATATTTATATTTAATATTATTAAATATGCTAACCTAGGTATATACTTTAGGTTAAATATTTAATATCATGAAATGATTATATTTCTAATATTAAATATTATAAACCTAGGTGTATGTGTCAACCATTTTAGGTTGAAAATGTGGGTCGGGAGACATACCTGATCACCTTATATAAAAAGGACTTTAGGTCCTCATTTGATATATTCGGGAAATATTTCAAAGGTGTGAAAATAAAGTGATTTATTTTTACCCTTGGTAAATAGGGTTTCAAAGGAGTAGGTGATCTTACTAGATGTAAAATAAGTTCTCTGAAGTAAAAGGTTATTTTCAAAGTGATCTTTACCCTATTAAGGTTTTCCACTATAAATATTGTGTCACTTGTGTTATTTATTTCTTATAAGTATTTCTTTATTTACTTATGTTATGATGTAATCTTTATTTAAATATTTATTGTAACATTATGTAATATGTAAGTTGATTAAATCTGTATTTATTAGAATCCTCACATTCTAACATGAGGTACTTCAACACCAATGAATACTCAGAACAACATGTAGATTATATTAATTTAAATAAGTTCAGAACATATTTCATCATAAGATTGTAAATAAATATCAAATAGTATATATAACTATATTTGAAAACTACCAACTACTACCTATGAAACAATTTTAAGAAGGTTTCTTATAGACACAATTAGTTATAGATTGTTCCACAATGATAGGAAACAGATTTAACTACATAACAACCTCATTAAAGCTCAATGAGATCCTGTAATATAGCTAAAAAAGGGTCCTTCTGTATAGGATGCTATGAGAAAAACCTCTAGAATGACATGGTGGTGAGAGACTTAGTCTTCTTGATTGTTACTTCCTCAAAATTGGTAAATAATGTGCTTTATCAACCTGCACACGTCATCAAATTACTCACAAAATCAGTTAGTGGGATTTTATACTGTTATTAGTTCACATAAGACAAGAACAAGAGAAATGCATCAACCTTACTTAGGATACAACTATCTAGAACATTCCCCATGCATTAATTAACAAATTTAGGAGAAAATCAATAGTCATATGGATGATATAATAAGTCAATTTATGCACTCATCATATTCCTTGTATTTTACCTTTTGCATGTCCTCATGCAAACTCATCTTTGTCCTACTCTTTGTCCAAGATTGTTGTGCCATATCATACTCCTTGAATTGGTTTGCATTTTCTTCCTTGTCCCTTTACACCCCTAAGTTTCCAAGATAACATCCGCCCATGCTTTGAAACTGTCATGAGATTGGGCAGTAGTATTTTGCCAAGTAGTCATGGGACTGAGAACAAAGGGAGGTCTTACTTGCATGCCAACCCATTCATTACTGTATTCTTTTGCACCTTTCTCTACCAACTTCCTAATGATTACAACAAGTTCATCACCCCTCCTTATACTCCAACTGAGGTTTTGTGGAGAGATCACTTCCCTTATTTTCAATGGTAAGCTCAAAGTGTCCCACCTTTTGTCACAAGATTTTAGAGCTTCACCAAAATTTTGATTGACAATAAATCTCAAAATATTGAACACATTTTGCTATTATATCTGAAGTATTCTTTCCAATGCCATCCTGATAATACAGAGACCTGAAATCCTTTTTCATTGAGACATCATTGTGGTGGGTAGGCCTAATATAGAAACCAATAGTTTGGGTAGTTTGATTAAAAAGGTCTGTTTTCTCACCCCATACAATCTGGTTCCTAATCAATGATTGAAAATATTTTAATTGAAATTCCCCCATAGAAAAATTGATGAAGAAGTCAGGGACATTGGTAACCAACATGTTATGAAGATAGAATTCACATAATAAATTTTGTATTTCTGAAGTACTCCCTTGATAAATTTCTAGAAATGTTTTTCCATCTAGAGCCTCATGGGGCTCTCCACAACACATCCTTTGTAATTTCCATGCATAAAACTATTCTTGAAGAAATAGACTATAAATATAAGAGGGTTTCCTACAAGCTAGAAGTTTGCAAGCTAGAGGACAAACAAACTCAACAACTAATTCCAATTTCTTTTTAGCACTTGATCCTGACTCAACTTATTCCTTAAGTTTCTTATTTTCTTGGACCAATTCCTTATTCTGAAGAGATAGTTGGTCAAAACGAGTAGACAAATCATTCCATGCATGTAACCCAATATTCTTTTTCCTTTTTAAACTATCAACTTCTATTTTCAAGACAATTATTTCTCTAACTTTTTCCTTATTTGCTGAACAAATTCATTTTGCATAGATAATTGAGTATCTTCCATACCTTTTAATTTATTCTTCAGAGCAACAATTTCATCCTGATACTACTTTAAGACTGCATCTTCATGTTATTTTAGGCGACCAACCTCTGTTGTAGTGGTACCAACCTCCATTGCAGTAGTTTATAGAGCTCCAATCTTGATTTCTGATGTTACAGGTATTTCCTGAGCTGCAAACATAGTTTCTGGAGCCTCAACAATGTATAACATATTATTATCAGGGCACTATTCTTTAGGAATGGTTTTCATAAATTCATCATCCTTCAATGGTTTACTAGGAGCAGACAAAGTAGAAGTCTCATCAATCTCTTCCAAAATGGGGATTGAACCCTCATTAAACAATGCAGGCCTAGAAAAATTCAAGTCTCCTTGAGGTACAAGACCTTCTTGGTCTTAATGACATAACAACATGGGTTGATAGGGTATTATTCTCCTTGGAAACTTGAGGCACATAGGGCTGGTTTCCCTTACTTGTATATTCTTCCATAGCTTCATTTGAAGGTTGAGGAGTCGACTCAAGCTTAGGCTGAACACTGGGAGGCGGTTCCTTTTTTATTTTCTTTTGTTTAGAACTCTCCCCTGCACTTATCTTTTCTATCTTCCTCTTAGGCCTACAAAAATCCTGATGTGCACATATTAACTGAATGAGGCCTGGGTGCTTTAGGGAAGCTTTACCACCTCCATTTTAATATTTTTGACCTACTTTTATGACATCCTCTACAAGATATTCTGGAAGATTGAACTTCAACTCAGGGTTTGTATGACCCTTATTCAAATGAGTAATAATTTTCAATGTGTCACCCCAAGCATAGATGGATGGCCATCACAGATAAAATATTTGTTAACCCATGTGGAAACTTCCTTCCAGTGACCCAGAAAAATCTCCCGCTTAATACCTTTTTGAGTACCATAGGAAGTGAGGATTATTTCTAGAAGAGCTTCCCTTCATCATGAAATAGTGGTATTAAATCCTTAAGTGGGGCATTAGTTACAACTTTGAGCCCAAAATCTGGGAGGCCGGATATGGTAGCAACAATGTGGTTGTTTATCTCAATTCTCTTGCCTCCTATCCGAGAGCATGTTGCCTCAAAATTTATCAGGAATTCATCAACTAAATATTCATCAAAACCCTCAAATTTTTGAATAAAGTCTAACCAACCTGAGTCATGGAATACTTGGGAGATGAAACATTTCACAGGAGAGGCTCTGCAGACTCTGGTTCTGATTTCTTCTTCTGCCCCATAGCTTAGACAAGTATGGATGGAATTACAACAAAAATAGGGAAGGTTTATGCGAAGGAAATAGAGAAATTGCATCAAACATCGGCAGTGGAAGTTTGAACTATATTTTGAGCTCCTAATAGCATTGAGTTGGTGCAAAAATGGCGGTGAAAAAGTGTGATAGTACTTAATTGGGATGGAAAGGTTCAATTCTTTGCACGGTTCCCATCTAATCATCATGAATGCTTATGCCACTTGTCCTTCTCATAAAATGTGACACATGTCATTTATTTTCCCACTATTACTCATTATCTCCCACTTCACATCATGAGATTTGATTTTACATCCGTAATAAATGCATTGGGAATGGAACATTGATTTTTCATATTAAATAAATGCAATGGGGGGTTCTAAAAATTTAATATCCGTAGCAAGGGATGAATGCACTTCACCTTTCCAACTCAGCTCTCCACTGACCATTGGTGTTCCACATCTTGCATTCGAAGAATAATTGTGATTAATGCACATTTTAATAATTTACATCCCTAACCTTTATTGAAAGCATGAAATAAAACAAAAACAAACTATGATCTAGGGGGAAGAGGATTGAAACTATGATCTTCTTCCTTTATTTAAATTCAAAACAAACTATTCATGGTGGGAAGAGATGCAGTCTTCCACTGAATCAATTTCTTTTCACAGTAGTATGTCTTTAGTGAAAGTATCCTTATCCTGAGGTTATTGATACATTCTCAGTCGATGGCCATTCACCAGCAAGGTTCTTCTATCACCATCAATTGGTAATAGTCTCACAGATCCATTATCATAAACTTTTTCAATTTGATAGGGTCCTAACCATCTTGTTCTCAACTTTCCTTTGAATTGTTGATACTTTGAGTCAAACAGTAAGACCCATTCTCCTTCATTGAACTTCCTATTTTTGATATGAGCATCATGCCAGGATTTTCTCTGATGTTGGATAATTTCATTTTTGTTGTGCCTCCATCCGCATTTCATCAAGTTCATTTAGCTACATCACTCTCTCATGTTGACCTTCATCCAACTCAATTCCAATCTTCAATATTGTCTTTCATATTTGTAGCTCGAATTCCACAGGAAGCAATGGATTCTTTATGTATACCAATTCATATGGGGAAAAACCAGTGGTTGTTTTCTAGGTGGTGTTGTATGCCCAAACTACCTCAGGCAGCCTTGGCACCCAATTCTTCCTATCTGCATTGAAAACTTTAGTTAAAATGTTCTCCAACTCTCTGTTTGTGACTTCCACCTACCCATTGGATTGAGGGTGGTATGGTGATGATTTCCTATGCTTGATTTGGTAGATCTTTAGGAAGGATTCAATCATGTTGGACACAAACTGAGGCCCTTGATCAGATACAATGGCTCTGGGAGCTCCAAACCTTAGCATAATCTAGTTGTACAAAAAGTCAACTACAACATCCTCATTGGCATATGCCAATGCCTGAACCTTGGCCCATTTTGTAATGTAGTCAGTGCACACCAGCAATTAATCTTTTCCCTAGGATGGGGGATCAAAAGGTCCAACAAAATCAATTCCCCACTTCTCAAATGGCCCTAAGACCAGCTGAGGATTGAGGGGCATTTCAGTAGACAACGTAGGCTTCCCCATGCGCTGACATGCATCACATTGCCATACATACTTCTTGACATATTTGTGGAGAGAGGGCCAGTAGTACCCAGCTCTAAGGACCTTATGAATTGTCCTCTTCACTGAGTAATTTCCTCCTCCAGGCTCATCATGACAATCCCGCAGTATATCATACACCTCATCTTCTCAAACACACCTGCGAAGAACCATGTCAGGAAAACATTTAAATAGAATTCCATCACACCATTTGTATGAAGCACTATTTTTAACTAATTTTTTACGTTCTTTATTGGTAAAGTAAGCTGGAAACTTCCCTGTAGTTAGGTAGTTGGAAAGATCAACAAACCATGGAGGTTGTGTTGATACTGCAAACAAGTGCTCATCCAGAAAGTGATCTTGGATTGCCTCCTCTTCTCCTGAAACATTCAATCTCGAAAGGAAGTCAACAACAACATTGGCCTTTCCAGGATTATCAATAATAGTCAAGTTAAATTCTTGCAAAAGAAGTAACCACCTAATAATTATGCCCCCTACTACTGGTTTATTCATCAAATATCTTATGGCTGAATGGTCAGTATACACAAAGATTTTATAGCCAGTAATGTAGTGTCTGAATTTATTCAGAGAGTAAACAACAACTAGAAATTCCTTTTCCATAGTGGTGTAGTTCTTCTCTGTGGGGGTCATATTTTTGCTAATGAAATAGATGGCATACATTTGATCTTCCTCATCCTTTTTTCCAAGAATAGCTCCCATTGTTGTGTTAGAAGCATCAGTGTGAATATGAAAAGGTTTTCCCCAATTGGGTCCTCTCAGAATTAGGGAGGTGGTCAATTTCTCCTTTATAACTTCAAAATCTTGTTGACATTGAGGAGACCATTCAAAAGCACAATATTTTTCTAGCAAAGAGAACACGGGTCTAGCAATATTACTAAAATATTTTATGAATCTTCTATAGTATCCTGCATGTCCAAGGAAACTCTTGATATCAGTCTGATTTGTTGGTGTAGGTAATTTAGTAATGACTTCTATCTTCTTAGGATCAACTTGGATGCCCTTAGCAGAAATATGATGACCCAAGACAATTCCCTGATCAACCATTATCAAAAAAAAATCATGACTCAAGGAAATTTGGTGTTTCTCACATCTAGTTAACACTTTTTCAAGATTACTCAAAGATTCTTCAAAAGTAGACCCATGGACGGTAAAATCATCCATATAAACTTCAACACAGTCATTGGTGAGGTCTGTAAAATAGCTAAAACTGCTCTCTGAAAGGTTGCAGGTGCATTACAAATTCCAAATGGTAGAACTCTATATGCAAATGTACCCCAGGGACAAGTGAAGGTGGTCTTATCTTGATCAGCAGGTGCTATATTGATTTGGTTATATCCGTTGAACCCATCCAAGAAGGAGAAGTATTTCTTCCCTGCCAGATTTTCCAAAACCTGATCAATAAAGGGCAAGGGAAAGTAATCTTTCTTGGTGGCTTTATTAAGCTCCCTATAATCTATACAAATTCTCCACTTACCATTTTTCTTGGGAACTATAACTAGCGGTGATACCCACTGACTATCAGATATTGGATAGATGAATCCTACCCTCAACAGTTTTTCTATTTCATTCTTGATAATGTCTCTAAGTGTTGGGATAATTCTTCATTGTGGTTGTCTGAATAGTTTAACATCCTTAGTGTAAATATGGTGGGTGCAGATGCTTGGATGAATCCCTTTCATGTCAGTATAATCCCAAGAAAAATATTTTGAATGATTCCTCAAGATATCTATGACCCTAGCCTCTTGGTTGTCCTCTAAATTGTTCCCAATGGTCAATTCTCTTCCTACCTCAATAGCTACTTGTTTAGTGTCTCTAAGAATAACAAGTTATGTATCATCAATCAAAGAGTTCAAGGGACAAGCATGAGGTTGTAGCATGTGAAAAATAGTCATGTTTTCAAGGGATACAACCTTGGCTAAAGGACAATGAAAATCAGTGGTTGTATGTTCTTCATGGTAATCATAGGTCTCTTCACAATTTTCAATAGAAATGTCACTTACCAAGGTGATGTTATCCGCTGAGTTCAAAACAGTCATTTCCATAGCCATAGTTTGGATTTCCATAGCCACAGTTCTAGTTTCTGTAGCCACAGTATCATCTTCATCAGACATTGAGTATGGCTCCACAATTTCTTCCATATGATTTTTCACTGCAATGGTGGCCAGATAAGAAGAACTCATGTTGTTAGTATCTGAAAAATCTACCCACACACATTCACAAACATCCACATATGGTTGGGCAAGAGGATAAAGGGAAATATTCTTTTCTTTTTGTCCATTTGAAATAGTCATTTTTCCTTACCTACAGTCAATGTATGCAACAACAGTAGCTAACCAGGGTCTTCCTAAGATGACTAGGTATCCTAAATTTTGATATTTAGGCTGTAAGACCATGAAATCTACAGGATACTCCCAAGATTCAACCATGACCAAAACATCCTCAATTACTCCATCTGGTACAGCAATGAATTGATCTACCAATTGGAGGACAGTATTGGTTGGCTGCAATCCTGTCAAAGACAAAAAATTGAACATATTTGTTGTTATGACATTTATGGCAGCACCAAGATCCACCAAAATGTTAGATATTGACTGACCATTCACACAAATAGTAATAACTGGACTCCCAGGATCCCCATATTTTGGTGAGAGAAGTTTTTCAGCTACAAGGTCAGCCAAATTGCCTTCTACTTTGACTATTTTCAGGTATTTCCTCTTCCTTCCTGGTGTCTTTATGCAATGGTTTCTAATGGTCTAATTTAACTCGAGAATGTCCCTTATTTCTCTCAGAAGTGGGACCTCAATGTTCATCTTTTTCAACTCCTGAATTAGTGTTGTTTCTTCCTCATTTTGTATTTCTTTTAATCTTTCTAGGAAAGGAGCAGCATGCATATTCTTATCTTTCTCCTGATTGTTCCTAGTGGCTCATGTTTGTGGAACATGTCTAGTTTCCTCACTTTCCTCAGGTATCCTCTCACTTTCCTCTGGTATCCTCTCATTTTCCTCAGGTATTTCTGTGATAACTATGGGAGGATTGTTCACTGTTCTTCCAGATCTCAATTGTACGTTATTAATGGCATTCACCTGCATTATCTCACCCTGTCCTACTTCATTAATTGATGTTGTTTGTTGATTTTTGGGGTTTGAGAAAGGATGGGCTGGAAGTTGAGTTTGTGTTGTTTTCCCTTGCTGATAATTTTTTTGTGGTGGAGGCATTAAAGATTTTTGTTGTTGTGTAAACCTCCTTGGCTTATTAGAATTCGGTTGAGGTGCCCATTATTGATTTTTCCATGGTGGTGTATTGGCTGGTGGTGCCCAACCCTGTTGATTGTATGGAGGCACCCATGGTGGTGGTTATGGGTAAACCATCCAATTTGGTGGTGTCCAATCAGGTTGTCCCCAAGTTGGTGGAGGATCCTGATTGGGCCATGACATCATCCAGGGGTTCTGAGCAGGTCTAGGGGCATAAGCAAATTGGTTATTTGATCTTTGCATGAAGTTTACCTCTACATTTTCTTGAGTTATGGCATTTAATCTCTCTTTGAGCTGAGGTAGGAGAGTAAAATGGTTGGTATCATGGTCAGGGACATCACAAATCAGGCACATGTCTGTGATATCCAAAGGACATTCTTTCAAAGGATGCATTTTCCTGCATCTAGGACATTATATGTCTAAAGGTTCTTTTGCAGCATTGTTCTTAGCTTTCAGCCCATCTATGGTTGAAGTTAACTGTGACAAGATGTTTTTTTCATGTTAGCCATTTCTTCTAGAAGTTTTGAGGTACCTAGGGAATTTTTTGATGTTTTCCTTCGTCTTATACCTCCTCTTGTTCTAGAGTAACTCCTACATAACTCAGCAATTTGTTCCATGGAGAGTTTGTGTACATCACCTCCTCCCATGAGATGGAGGGAGTATTTGGTTTCATCATCAAGTCCTTTAAGGAAAATTGTCTTAGTGATTTCTGCATTCAACTCATAACCACTCCTTCTATGGACAAAGAGAAATATATCCAGATAATCTTCCATATTTTCATCTTCTTTTTGCTTTATCTGAAAGAACTCTTCCCTCCTATCTCTTCCCCTGTAGTAGTCCTGGTATTTGTCCAAAAAGGATGTCTCCATCTATTCCCATGTATGAATGGAATTAGAGGGAAATCCCATAAACCACCTCATGGAAGAGTCTTTGAGGGTGGAAGGAAAAAGTTTGAGTTTCTGGTTGTTTGTTTTGTAGTCATAAGTTTGGCAAAGGACTTTGAATTCAAACAAGAATTGGTCTGGATATTCTATGGACATTCCTCAAAAGATAGGGAGGATGGATGTAGAAATGTTTTTCATAGGTGAATCCTCATCCTCATCTAAGAAAATGGGATAAGTAAATGTTCCTACCCAAGGGTCAGTCCTCATCATTTCCATTGTCTCCCATTTTGGAAAGTTTCTCAGGTTCTAAATAAGATGATGTAGACTGTTCAGTATCACTCTTGGGTGTTATATTAGATTTAGTGTCACTCTTAGTGTTCCCTACTTGTGCTCTATTTGGAGATATTATTTGAATATTACGAGGTATAAATCTCCCTTGAGCATCTCGTGGCCTGTGCATCAATATTTCTTGTGTAATCAAGGCTTAGGACTCTTACTGGTTGCATAACTTAACTTCACTAACACCCATAGTAGATAAAATGAATAGAATGGTGTGTTATGCTTATGGTGTCCCTGGAAACAGCACCAAAAATAATGGGTTGTTGTAACTTCTAATCATTTAACCAACAGATTCAATTATTGGTGTTGTTCTCAAACTAGGTTTGTGTCTCAGGTTGTATGCAATGAAGTTGTATGCAACACAGTTGTTGTGGTGGTTCTCTTTTTAGGGATTTCAGTCAGTATTTCTCTATTTTTTCTCTTCTATACTATGGAAATTAAATACAATTTCTAAGCTACTAAAACAAAAGATAGAATTTGTTGCTTACCTTTTCTTTTTGTTTGTTTTTTCTATCTTGTCTTTGTCCCTTTGAGACTTCAAAAAAATGTGTTTTAATTTGCAAACTCTTTTAGTTTAGCCCATTTGTGTAGGGGCATGTTATTGACTCTGCCTCCATGGCTCTTGTCATAGTTTTTTATTCTTTGAAAAACTTGCAATATGTATGGAAATACAAACCTTTTTTATCTAATCTATTTAGGAAATACATCTAATCTATTGAAACAAAATTGTTGTAATAAAATGCTTTCAAAGGAAATACTTAACTGAATTGAAATGCACACACGAATTAAAATTCTCACACAAATTGAAATGACAGTAAGGAAGGATACTAAATAAAGGAAATATAATACTACATTCAAATAACCATTCAAATCAAAGTACTAGAACTCAAACTTATCAGGAATAATGATCATGCATGAAATATCAATCCTCCAATCTCCTCAGGTGAGTGGGCCCTTTCTCTCCTTTGGGATTGAGGTACTTCAACACCAATGAATACTCAAAACAACATGTAGATTATATTGATTCAAATAAGTTCATAACATGTTTCATCATAAGACTGTAAATAACTATCAACTGGTATATATAACTGTATTTGAAAACTACCAACTACTACCTATGAAATAGTTTCAAGAAGGTGTCTTATAGACACAATTAGTTATAGATCATGCCACAATGATAGGAAATGGATTTAACTACATAACAACCTCATTAAAGCTCAATGACATCCTGTAATATAGCTAAAAATAGGATCCTTGTGTGTAGGCTACTATGAAAAAATCCTCTAGAATGACATGGTGGTGAGAGACTCGGTCTTCTTGACTGTTACTTCCTCAAAATTGGTAAAGAATGTGCTTTATCAACCTGCACAGATCATCACATTACTCACAAAATCAGTTAGTGGGAATTCCTATGGTCATTAGTTCACATGAGATAAGAACAAGAGAAATGCATCAATCTTACTTAGGATACAACTATCTAGAACATTCCCCATGCATTAATTAACACATTTAGGAGAAAATCAATAGTCATATGGATGATATAATAAATCAATTTATGCACTCATAATTTACCCACTCAGATCGGGAACATCCCCCTCTTATATATGCTTTGGTTCTCATACCTGAGGAGAGCCAAGATATGGGGAAATGAGGAATTCTGCCAGAAGAACCCTCTCTCATGGTTCTTGTCTTTGGGAATGAAGGGAACAATTCTGAGAGATGTTGCAAGAAATATTAAAGTATGTCATCTGGAGATGAAACATTGGGAGGAATGGCCTTGGTATTTGTTATTCAAAAAAGATGATGAATGAGGACCTCATTCAACCCAGTCAATTGGAAACACTCGCCCAACTAAGTGAGCTTTCTAGGACAAAGATTCAAATCCAGAGGTGAAGAAGACATGCAAACAAGATGGTTGATCAAAAAGTAGAAAGCAGAAGACTCTGAAAATGATAGGTGATGAATGGGAGGACTGGTGAACCACTTAAATAGGCATTGTGTTGGTGTTGATTTGGCCAAAGACATCATTTCACTATTAATACCATATCTCATTTTGATTTATATATGTGTGTGAAGTTTAAATAAAGATCAACTATTTATGTGGAATACGTCACTAGAGAGTTATTAAAGGCCTGCACATTTCAAAAATGTCTTATCACATTACATTTTTAAACCAATTCATGTTTATATACATGTGAAAATTTTGATGTTAGTTGTGACATGACATGGAAAAAAATTGACTGCATCATGATGACATATGAGTGACACGGTGGCCGTAAGAAAATTTAGCGACCATTTACGAGGAATCATTTGTATTATTCTATGGTGGCCTCATGTAGTTGTGGGAAATGATATTTAGTTGGAGATCTAAGGAATATGCTCTAAAATTCTAAGATGATAAGGCAATATATAATATAAAAAGATGGTTTTTAGAGGAGGTGGTGTTTTTTGGATGAGTTATGACGGGAACGGAAAATGGGGTGGGAAGCTCTTGAGGGGAAAATTGGAGGGAATTTGCAGACACACCGCCAACCAGGAAACAGTCCAATGTTTTGATGAAGGTTTTTTGCTATGTAACTTAATTATCGTGGATCCATGTTAAGATGATTGCATGTGTATAGTCATTAACAGGATTTGAGAGTGTAAATATATGTCTCCCTTGTTTTTCCTAAGTTTAATGGGTTTATCCTGGTAAATTTATCAGGATTTGTGATATTTCTTTCTTCTTTTTCTGAAATGATGTTGAGGATGAAGTTATATGTGTCTTTTGTTGTTATTCTGCATGAATTGTGGTTGTAATTCAATCGTGAAAGTGTCTTGTTACTACTTAGCTCTTGTTTAGGAAGGGTGTGAGCATTTGACATTTTCTAGGGGTACCTGAAAGCATCATTTTTGAAACCTATAAATATCTCCCTACATACTGAGTATGATTTGGAGATATGATTTGTAAGTCTTGGGAGTCCCTTGATCTAGACTATTTAGCATGATTCACATAGAACACTCTAACCTTAGGTGTACTAAGTTGGGTTGTCAGGAATTTAGTTCTTGGCTTTCCTAGAGCCTTCCCTGTAAAATAGTCTCCTGCAAGATGCTCATTCATTTTTCCCTTGCACTCATATGATAATGGAGACATATGATAGTTGACATGTTGTTTTTTAGTTTCCCTAATATCTCTTGAATCGTCTCCCCTCTTCCTCATCCTTTAGTCAAAGTTTCTCTTGTTCCCACTAAAAACCTAAATAACCTTTATTAAACATTGTAACACACTACACAGATCTTAGACTATCTATTCATACTTTACAGATCCACCCCAAAGAACACATTTTTGATGCGTATACTTTACATGTTCTCACCACCGATCCGAGATCCTCATCATAACCTGTAAAAAAATTGTGCAAACCCTCGAGATCGAAGTGCAGGTTGGGATAACAAATCCTTCACTAGTACATATCGAGTCTCCGGGTGCTTGCAGTGTTTAACTGACAACTCTTTTGAGTGATAATTGCATTCGGTGGTTGCACCTAACCCTAATAGTATACTCCAATAGATCTGGGATTTCATTTTTTCATTTGGATGTTCCCTGTGCTCCCCTGACCGCATCTTGGGTCCTCTCATGTTGACTAAGGCAAAGTCAAAAGTAGCAGGGATATTAGCCACACCCTTTGTTCAGGCACCTCCCTATCGCTCCCTCGAGAAGGTTTAGCAGGAGAGTGGAGGAAGAACCCACCTCTTGGATACTAAATGACGTTTCACATGGTTTTGACTCTATTTCCTCTCTTCCCTACACATTTCATGCATTTCCCTAAGTCCCCCTTCCCTGGGGGGTAGATCCGGGAGCTAACAAAATGAACCATAAATGAGAGTGTGTCATCGGGAAAATGTTGAAGTGTGTGTTGTGTCTAATGCACTATGATGAATGTGTATGTGTATTGATGAAATGAAACCTAGAAATTATTTTTGTATGATCCTTATAGCCGAAGCGTATATCATGACAAGATGATCAAAAGAGTGATGACGTATCCTAAAGCGTATATTAGTACTAGATGAATAAAGGGAGTGTTGATGTAGCCTAAAGTGTATGCCACTACAAGATGATAGATTAAGTGACCATTTAGCCTATGGCGTATGTCACTAACCTAGGAATTTCGCATGATAGAAGGTCAAGTTATGAACATGTAAGTATGAAAAGGTCCATTTTATTAGTGAACCCTTAACAGTCGAGTATGGACCAAGGAACTAAAGTATGTCATAGGGTAGAGAGTCTGATGCATGGAAGACAATGTAGGATGTGTGATGAGTATTATATGATGATGGTGTCCCTAAAAGTTTACTTAGAAATTTTTGGGTACCCATTGAAAATTTTGAGTTTTTATGTCTTGTGAAGAGTTGTGTTCATGTTGTTTGTAGTTGTTTAGTATGTCTAGCTTTTTGCCTTAACTAACTTGGGTTGCAGGGATGCCTTATAATTATTCAAAAGGTTACAGTAGGTTGCTTTGGAGTAGTTGATAAAATACACATACTCAAAATGCTCAAAAATCCCTGAAAATTCAATTACTTTTTCTCTTAAGTAATTGGATTCTGCAAAGTGCTTTACTTATAAGTAACAAGTAGTTTATCCTCACAAACCGGGTTCACATAGTTCTAGCTCTTTGTGCTAAATAGGAGTGCTTATACTTATTAAAATTGATAAGTCAAGTAGTTTTAAAACCCCACAAAACTAATTTCCATCTCATAAGTTTTGCACTAAACCAAAGTGTTTTTACTTCTTAGTTTTGCACTAAACCAAAATGCTTTTACTTGTCAAAATTAAGAAATTAAAGTAATACTTAAACACCACAATACACCCCTTCTTTACATTAAATCAATACCTCACTACTTGTCTTATATGCGCTAAATCGCAGCTACTTTACTTTTTTAGGTAAGGCAAGTAAAGTCATCTCTGAACCCCGCATAACTAAGCACTTAAGTTATCGATGTTTTGGAAGTGCTTTACTTCTTTAAAAAGTAATGAAGTTAAGCTATTCTAAAAACCCACATATAAGGAGAATGTTGACATGATATCTATATGACCCATATTAAATGAGCTGGAATATATAAAATCTCAAGAAATTACACATCATCTCCATGCATTGTGTATACTCAGAGAGAATTTGTTTGATCTCTGAACCCCGAGCAAACTCGTGCGCACGATCGAAGGAGAATTTGTGCAAACTGACTTCGATCCATTTTCAAAAAAGGTTATTTTTAGGTTTTTCCTCCTTTTCTTGTGTTGTTCTTCCTTTGTGTTGTTAATTTTTCAATTTTATTGTTTTTATTTCGCGGGTGTTTTATTTTCTATTTCTCCAACTATGGTTTGTGAATTTGATTGAATTTAAGTTATTTTTGTCGATTGGAATTAGGGTTTTTCTAGTTCAATAAACTCGTTGCTACATTTTAATGAAATATCCTCAAAATCCTATCATTTTCAAACCTTGGTTTTTCCCTAGTGAGCTTGCAAGTTTCCATAGGGAAGTTACTTCCTTCTTCTAAGTGTCAAAATGATGATCTTTTAGATTACTCCACCCGAGCTTCAAATAAATCCTTTCTTCATGTTTTGTGGATTTTAAAATTAATTCTACTCCTTTGTTTAATGGAATAAAAGTGATTTCAAAATGTCACATTGCATCATCTTGCATTACGGGTTTTTGCATTGCTTCAACTCATGGAATGGGGCAGCCACTACTTCAAAGTAATTAATCCCCAGAACACCACATTACTCCTTATTTGCATGGATTTGAATAGTTTTTACTTGCTATGTTATTCATTGTTTGGAATTACTTCTACTTCTTTGCCTATGTTTTGCGCTAAATCGACTGCTCATTGCTTCTTATACATTGCATTGTTTTGAGTTACTTATACTTATAATGACTTGTGGGTTTTTGGAACTCTTTTAATTAAGGCATGTAAAATGCTCTAAACAAACCCCTTATTACTCCTTACTTCCTTACAGGTTTTAGGTTACTTAAAATGATGGGTTATTACTTCATATACATTACAGGTTTTTAAGGTGCAACTACTTCTTATGCATTGTGGTGTTTTGTAAAGTTGTTACTTCTTTCTTCATTACACAGAATTGAATTACTCTTACTTGTTGACTTCAAGTCTCAGGTAAGAGCATCCTAAAAACCTATAATGCATTGAAAAATGAGTTGTTTCACTTGATCACTTCCAGTGAAATTTGAACTTCACTTCTAAGAGGATATCCAAATATTTTCATGACCAGATTGAATCTAGATATCTGTATGTAATGTGACTTGACTTGAATTCTAGATTTTAAGCAAGGGTTGTTGCTAATGTGTTAGTAGTTAGAGCATATTGATTACTTAAAGGAAATCAAATGTATGAGGTAAGGGAAGAATCACTTGAAGCAAGTGAGAAGTCATTGGAGGAAGAAGAATTTTTTTTCATTCTAAAATGATGGGTTATTACTTCATATACATTACAGGTTTTTAAGGTGCAACTACTTCTTATGCATTGTGGTGTTTTGTAAAGTTGTTACTTCTTTCTTCATTGCACAGAATTGAATTACTCTTACTTGTTGACTTCAAGTCTCAGGTAAGAGCATCCTAAAAACCCGCAATGCATTGAAAAATGAGTTGTTTCACTTGATCACTTCCAGTGAAATTTGAACTTCACTTCTAAGAGGATCTCCAAATATTTTCATGACCAAATTGAATCTGGATATCTGTATGTAATGTGACTTGACTTGAATTCTAGATTTTAAGCAGGGTTTGTTGATAATGTTTTAGTATTTAGAGCATATTGATTACTTAAAGGAAATCAAATGTCTGAGGTAAGGGAAGAATCACTTGAAGCAAGTGAGAAGTCATTGGAGGAAGAAGAATTTTTTTTCATTCTAGATGACCCTAATATTATCATTGAAGAAACTCCTGGGGCCAGGAAAGGTAAAGGAAAGGCTAAGTCTAAGTCAACCAATGAAGCAAAAGGGAGTAAAATGAAGTATGAGTATAAAGGATATCTAGTGGAATCTTGTATTGTATCCAAGCTTATTGAAATCAGTGACATAGACATGAGCCATGTCTCCATTAGTGAATTGATTAAAATATCTAAGGCCAAAATTCAAACACCTCTCATGTAAGCCTTGACTAGAAGTGGGTTAATACAAGTAGTTGTTTTTCCTAGTACTACTCAATTTCTTGAGTTTGTACTAGAATTTTCTAAGCATTATGATTCTTAGACAAGGACAATCAAGGATACCACTGGTAATCTTGACTCTCATTTCTTCAGCTTTTGCTTGAAGATCCCTACTACATCCAAAAAACTAGGGGTTAGTATGGAAAAGGCTAATGAATAGTGGGAGAATAACATTTTTGATGTCATTCAGGTCATGAACTTAAATTATTTAAAGGAAAAGAAACATCCCTCAAGATTTCCTAAGTCTATTGTAAGATCCGATCGAGTTAAAAACGCGGATGATGTAACTCAATTATTGTCCAAGATCAACAAAGAGAAGAATGATAAGTGTTTTTTCCACATAGATGTAATACTTTATCAGAATTATTGAGACTAGTAAGCCTAGTGCTTTGATTAATTGGGCAGAAATTATTAGCAATAATATTGATAGCCAATTACATGGAGTCATTCAAACACTTGATTTTTAAAATGACTTCTTATCTAGTATATGTTACAGGAAAAAATGGTGCTTTTTCCAAATTATGAAGCTAAGGTACCTCAGCTCATAATATAATTCATGAATATTATCCACAATTGGCCTTGCCTTATTATTTGAAGGAGTACAGATAGGTCAATGATTTATGTTTCTATGAAATTGTCTACAAGCTTGATACTGAGTTCAAAGAAAAGAGGGTGTCTGATGCTACATGGATTACAGTTATCAAATATGGATGCATTTTTATTTAGTTCTCTTATTTCACTTATCTAAGGGTTTATGCTTTCTCAGGAAAACCACTAAAGCTTCCACTGTATCCTAGTGATAAGTGGATTTTACATGAACTATGTATACAACTACTGAAACTTCATGATTTACAATTAGGGCTTCATAGAGCAGTGGTTCACTTTCCAGTTTTCATTGGGAGTTATCATTGTGCCAACATCCAAAAAGCTCAAAATGTTTCTAAGGAAATATTCCACAATTATACTCAAGTAGATTATAAAGCCAGAATAAATTTTGATTACAGAAATATTACATTGGATCACACACATCTCCCAGCACTGGAGGATTATTGGATAGATTGTTGGGATGAATTTGAAATCATAAGAAGAGATTACAGCAGAGTGATAGTACAACAGATTATAATCTTCAGATTGGTAAATATTCCCAAGAAGTTCTCAGATGATGGAAATGTTTTTTCATGTGCATATTATAAGGAGGGAGGGGATGATGCTCTGCTACTAGCCATGAGGAAAAATTCAAAAAAAAATGGAAAGAACATCTAGGGTTATGCTCTATACTTATAATTGGATTTTTAGCAAAGGTTATTGCTTAGAAGAATCTGTGATGAACGAAATAAGTCAAAAGAGCACCAAGAGAAAAGGACTGATGGAGAGTAGCGGAGGGGGGCCTAAAAAGTTACAGCCAAATAAGAATCCCATAAAAAAAATGTGCATATCCAAAGCAAACATCAATTTAAAAATTTACCCCAAGTGAGGCTTCTAACTCATTAGTTTCTTCATCTATTGTTTCTCATACTATATAAATTCCTTCTACACGGGTGGAAATTATGGTGCCACCTTTGAGCCCTACTACATTCATCTTCCATTTGATTGTGGAAGAAGTTACATCTCCTCATCCTCCTCCTTTCTCTCTATTGAGAAATCCCCCCCCTCTATCTTCAGAAGATCAATCAACTACTCACCTGGAAGAGATGCATGATGCTTACATGGAAGGATCCTCACTTCATGAGGTATCTCAGCTAGTAGAGAGAGGCAAAGTCTTAACAGAAACTGTGGAGATAGAAGAAGGAGAGATTAAAAAGGAAAGTGGAGAACGTACTCATTTGGAAACGGTTCAAGAATATTTAGTTCAATAGCCTTTATTGGAGGAGGGAGTTGAGAAAGAAAAGGAAGTTGAATGTAATGTTGATAAAAAAAAATGAGGAAAAAGATATTGAGAATCAATTAGTGATCTAGAAGATGGTTGAGTTTGAAAAGGTGTCGTTACAAGATAATCTTATCGAAGCACCAAATTTAAAACAAGAAATGATCATGCATACTTCCAAGGAAGTTACTATTCAAGATATGGTAGTCCACTCCAACACCCTAACCTCTTCAGGACAATACTTTGTTACATTATTTTCATCACAGACACTTCTAAGTGCTAAGGAAGAGGTCAATTTAGAGGAAATGGATTTATAATTGTTGAAGAGTATCGAGAAGGAGGGAAGGAAGTATAAGACAGCCAAGGTGAATTCAAAGATTATAATTGAACCATCGGGACAAAAAAAATCTGAAATGTCTACCCCAGTAGTAGGTAAGGGAAAATCTCAATTGTCTAAGGAAGATCTAATGATGACAAGAGTGTCTCTAGGTGAGGTAACTATTGAAATCCTTAAGAAAGATACGCAAACATTGATTAATATTATTTTTCTTAAGCTTGATGAGGAAAATTCTAAGAATACCAAGTTAAAAGAACAAACATCTAAGCTATGTGAAATAATTATAAAGGTTGCAAGGTCTTCAATTCAACCAGTATTGATAGAAGAGAAGGTGAATCCCCAAGTGATCACTATAATGAAAGAAACCGGTGAAAAGGATAAAGTTATGGAAAAATGGATAATTAATATCACCAAAATTTCTATGGAGGACTTAAAAGAAATAATTTTTAAAATGAAATAATTCCAACATAAATGGGATAGGCTAAAAGGTTTAAGGAAAGAAGTTGATAATGAATGTGGGATGGCAGAGCTCTAGCTTCAGATTTTCCAAGCAATAGGTTCACTTTCAGATAATGTGTTAATTGAAGAGAAAATTGCCCACGAAGGGTATATGAAGAAGGGGAATATCATGAGCTTACTCTTTCATTCTGGTGAAGGATTATTAATCAAGTGATAGAAAGGATGAAGCATTTAGAAGAAGAAGTGGAGAAATCCATGGATGATATTGATGATGGCATCTATGATATCACATTGTACAATAATGATAAACCTCTAAATGACATTTAATAGTTCCTTCAATTCTTTCTACAAGAAATGAAAAATGCTACCACTCCCTTTGGTTAAGAGTCAATGGAAAAATCATCAAATCTTCAAGGGGATGTTAATTACCTTGCGTCTAGAAATGGGAAAGTAAAGGATAGTGCAAAATCTTGGAGAAATAATTATTCAGGTTTGAGACAGAGATGGAGGCTATTGCAAAAGAGGATAATAATGTGATCAAATACATGTTGGATCAATATGCCAAGTACCATGAAAAGAATAAGGATGTATCTGAGGAGAAGGACAAGGAAAATACTGAAGCATTGCAGTTGGAATAATTCTTCTTCTTCTTATTCTTCTTTCTTTCTTCATCTACTTCTCAATGTAATCAAGTAATGTAATTTATTGTATGACTAAAGTAATTCGGTTAATCACCATTACTTTAAGTTGGTTGATAAAGTCAACTACTTGATGATAGTGGTGAGTTAGTTTTTTTCATTTAAATGATGGAACATTCCAAACTAATATGTGGCATGCAATGAGGATTTTGAGGATAAAAGTGCTTAACTCCTCGCAATTTTTTAGTTAGACATTTATGGAATTATAACGGATATTTTCTCTTTTGTATTTCCCTTATGGAAACTATAAATAGAGGAAGAGGCCAAAGAGTCAAGGGATTTAGGAATGTTTGGCAAATAGTTGTTATACTTTGTACATGGTTATTTCAAACTTTGTGTTGAAATAATTAGATGTTCATTTTGTAAACAGTTGATAATTGAATAAGAAGAAGGAAGATTTTGTGGAACTTTGTGTCTTCTAAAGTCTTGTTGTGCGAACTGTGAAAGCTAATTGTAAACTTTGCTTTAACTTTGAATTTCATCTACGTGCACTTCTTTTCACTTGCTAAGAATTGTGAAAATCACCAAGTATTTATTTATTATGTGTGGTCGTAACTAGCTTTGTTATCTACTCATTTCCAAGCATTCTTCCTTTACATAGTTGTTTTTATTTTCTCCATTCTCTTTCTACTTCTAGTAATTTTTTCCCATATAGTTTCTTACTTGCTGCAGAGTTGTTTAGCTATGGTTCAAGAGTTGTACAACTAAATTAATACCAAAAATATAGATTAAAATTCCATAGAATGAATAAATAAATCCAACAGAAGCTTCATTGTTAAATGAATGGGATTTATCCCATGACTGCCTAAGTTATATGTTTAACTAAGCATAAAATTTAGCCAACATTTTTTGGCAACTCCACGAGGGAACAAAATTTAATCACCAACTTGTGTTTATCCTGTGGGTTTATAAGAGAAATAACTTTGAGTTATTTGTTATCTAACTTAGGTGCTTGGACTACTGATTGTGCTTACCATAAACTAGTTGTTAAATATATTAAAAAAATAAATAGAAGAAAGTTTTCATGCAAGCACATCTTTTCTCCCATTGAGTCACTCTTACCTTCAACTTAAGATTAGGCACATATTATAAAATCAGTCTCATATTGAAGTTAGGCATACTTTTTGAATAAGGCAATTTCTTACAAGAAACAACTCTGTTGAAGCCAACCCCATAGCTTTTTAATATCCTTCAGTCTAGAAAGACATTCATTTACATGGGCAAGTCGGGATTAGGGTAGAATTGATCACTTATTTCGACTACAAGAACAATTTAATTTTAATTATTTATCTCAAGTCCAAACACACAAATCAACTATTTCACCTATAGGAAGAGTTCAAACTTCACCAAATCAATTGTGTATAGCCTAGTCACTGGTATAGTTCAACTAGTCAGTCCTCAGTTTTTTATTCCTTTATAGATGGCTCAGAAACTTCTTGTTCCCTAGGGCATGGCCCTCGGTCCTCTGAATATAACTCCCCCTCTTCATGAATAACCCAATTTTTTTAGAAAATATTCCTAAAGTTTAATCGATATGGTAATCAAAATCACGATGACCACTTAGCAACTTTCTTCATATCATGTGGAGTATCTATTAGGATGTTCGTTAAAACACTGCATGGCTTAGCTGGAGAATGGTTCTACAGAATGGTGCCAAGTACCATAACCAACTAGACTACCATGTGGGATCAGTTCCTAAAAAATATTCGAAGCTATAAAAAATGCAAACACACTAATAACTCAATTAGCTCAATTAAAAAAGGAACCTCATGAAAATATGAGGGACTTTATTGCTAAATTCTAGATAATTTTTTATAAAATTCTTGTTGTTGTTGCTCTTATTGATGATAACTAAAATTTGTTTTTCATTAAGGCTTTGTTACCAAAAGTTAGATATCAGCTACGCAGAGCACGTCCAGTTGATTTGTTGGCAGCACAGAACGTTTCCATCTAATTTGAAGATGATCTCATCATAGCAAGAAAGATTAAACACTCAGCTTCTAAAGTTAAAGGAATGAATTTAACATCTAATCCACTGCTTTAGTGATTGGATAATGACATGTTATAGATAAAGAAGCAAATGACACAAGGAGGTAATGCTACACCACCTAGAACATTCCCTTCCTGAAACTTCAATAACCAGAATTAGAATTGGAATCATTTTATTGTTGCACCATAGAGATTGGCAATTGAGGCTGCCCCTAGAAACAACATGGAGATGAATGAAGAGGATCATGTTGTTATTGATAATGATTCACTTCAAGATGAAGATTTTGTAGACCCTGCTAGTGACTCCAATATTGGCTACCTAGACTATGAATCAGATGAAGGCTATTATGAGTCTTTTGAAGATAGTGATGGTCATACATTTGTAATATTTACAAGATCTCTATTACCGATTTAATCTACCTTGAGAAACAGACTTTGAAATCAATCAGAAAAATTTTGAAAAAAATCTTCACACGGAAGTTTTCTACATCTTGAAAATTCTCCAAGTCCTGAAGATCTGAAAAATTCAAACTTCGTACGTCGGGGATTTTCCCTTTGGGATTTTAATTGGCTTGAAATTGAAATTGTGTTTTTCAAAGTCCAAAAGTCTGAAAGTCCAAAATTTCAGACTTTCGGGCTTTCGGGTTTTGGAACTCTCCCTATCATTTTCAAGTTAATTTCTTTCAGACTTTCAAAGTCTGAAAGTCCCAAATTTCATACTTTCAAGCTTTCGGGTTTCAAAACTTTTCTGTGTCATTTCATGATTTTTATCCCCCTAATCTCTAAAGTCTGAAATCTTGAAATTCTAAAATTTCAGAATTTCATACTCTTAGGTTTCGAAATTTTAGAGCTCTCTGCGCATTTAATTCTTACCTACTTCCATACGGATTGAAATTTCTCCATTAATATCAAGTTTTTTCTATTTACAATCACATTTTCACCTAACACTTTGATCTGACAATCTAATTTTATTGTATCTTGTACTTTTTTATGTCATTCTCAAGGTATTTTTATTGTGGTCATTTTCTTTTTAGTTTAATATCTTTTGTTTTGTTTCCTCCTTGTTCATTTTCTTTTGTTCCTCCTATGTATACCTTAGGAAATGACAAACTCATTGCCTACCATGTTTCCACAATTTGAGTTTCTACAGGCATTCAGGGTTTGCAAAGATCCTCTCGAGTTCTCCAATTCACCCTCTTAGCGCCTCTTGTTTTTCAGAGTTCGGAGATTGGTGTTTTTGAAGAACTCTCTTTTTGGAATTTGGAGTTTTGGTTGTTTGGTGCTTCTCATTTTTTGGTAATTGTGCCATTCAGACTTTGGAGTTCTCTTTTTTCCAGATTTTGGAAGTCCCTGCTTCGGAGTTCTCTTTTTTAGGATTTCAGACTTCTCTGTTTTAGAGGTTTTCACTTCAGGTTTTTGGAGGTCTCCAATTTGGGTTTTCAGAACCTATCATTTCAGACTTCTCCAATTTGGGTTTTCAGAGGTTCCCACTTCAGGTTTTTAGACTTTTCCACTTCAGGTTTCTAATTTTCAGGTTTTTGGAGGTTGGAGATTTTCAGGTTTTCGGACTCTCTTCTTCGGCATTTCAGAACTCAGAATTAGATATCTACTTCTATATGCAAGGGAAAGGAAAAGATGAAATATTTGTTCCTTGGGGTTTCTCCTCACTCTTTCTTATCTTCTAATCTGGGGAACATAGGAGACACCAATCTCAGACAAATTGATTTTCCAGACTTCTGGGCAAGGGTGAAGGCCTGAAATAAGAAATCCTAGATGCAGGCCATATATGACAGTGGGCTTACTCTTGTTGTCAGTTTTCCCACATCCATGCATTACCTAGAATTTGTGTTGGCTGTGGAAACCCACTACGATGAAGAATCTATGACAGTTAAAGATGTCGATGGCAAAGTTGTGATCCGCTTGGACCCAGATTTCTTTGAAGATTTTCTCAAACTCCCTGACATTCAAGATTATGCCACAATTTCACCATAGTCAGCAGTGGAACATTGGGACAAAGAAGTGGAGTTGTGCATGAGGGTCATGTTAAAAACCTATTTGGCCAAGAGCGTTGCCAAATTTCCAAAGATCATGTATCGGTCAAACTTCATTTAGGAAGTTAGTGAAATTATTGTGCTACTAAGCAGAGTCTCAAGTCTTCCCTCTATGAAGGAATTTCAGGAGTGGATGTTCTTATATATCACTACAATTAAGAAGAATAGGGAATTTATCAAATGGGGGGAGCATATCAGTAGCTCCATTTGATATCAGTTAAGTAGAGTGCATTCTTCAAAGAGTTTCTATATGACATCCTTCTTGGTTTATGTCGCAGCTATTATGGGAGACTTCACCGGGTTGAATACTAAGGGTATTTGAAGCACCTCTCAAATCTATGATTTCTATCCTCAGTTCACATTGGACGACGGAAGCAGGCACTTCCACAGGATCAATGATGCCTTTTTGTTGTTATTCTCTACCGTTTCGATAAGGAGTTGTATAATCAGAGGATTTTTTATGAAGCCTTCAAGGAAGTGTGTGAGTGGGGAGCTATCTACCTTTAGTTCCCCACATTTACTTACATTTGGATTCCTGGCTTTGTAGGTGCTCCTAGTAAGCTGCCAAGATGTCCTGCCAACAAATGGGCTCTACTGTAATTGGTTCGACAGCTGCTAGACTACCATAAGATCCAGAAAAAACAACACAAAGTGGGATTTCAATTCCCTATTTCAATTAGCAGATACACTTGCCCAAATATTTAAAAGGCTAATAATGTGGATGTAGAAATGGAAGAGGTAACCTTATGGACTTTCCATCCACGGACTAATTTTTACTATTGGGGTAAATTTAGCGAAACAGGTCGGTCCAATTCCCATGTGCCCCAGTTGGAAGACATCTGAATTCATTGTTGGAATGAATTCATCATCTGACAAAGAGACTATGAAATGATAACTTTGGATGAGGTTCGGCAATTTGGAATAGCCAATGTCCCAAAAGACATGCAAGATGATGACGAGGTTTTGGATGTAGTATATAAAAATAATAATATTGTCAATCAACCATTTCCATGGATTGATTGGTATGTGGAAGAATGTAGCAATGCAAAGGAGATGGCAGGGCCCATTCTGTAGATAACTTACAGTTGATTTGTTACCTTGGGAATCTCACCCAAGGGGTTAGAGTAACCTACAAATACAGAAGCCCCATCAACCATGAGCTAATCAACACCCATAAAGGGGAAAAGGTCGACCCAAAAGGCTCATACAGTTCTAAAAAAATATTTCATTTGTTGTTGGGATCTCATCTCTCTCCAAGGCTCCTGTTCCCAAAGTCATGCCTCCTACAACACCCGTGACAGAAATAGTTGAAGTCAATGATTCTCCAAGTGTCCCACAAGACCCATCATTTCCTTTTTCTCTTCAATTTTTAATTCCTACATCATTTCCTTCCACTTCTATGATCATCTATTCTTTCCCATATCCTTTTATGGCCCAAGTATTCTCATCCCTTCCAGTTCTCTCACCTGGAGAAACTATTGGGTCACCCTTTTCTACTTCACTTCCCTTAACACTTCCATTTATTTCTGTCTCATCTCCTAACATCATTGTATCAAATCCTATGGTATTCCTTACATCCACCCCATCCATTACTACCACTACCATTCAAATTCAAACTAATGTTGTTGGTACTCTTGTTGTGACTAATGTTTCAGGTACTGGATCAACTATTATATCTTCATCAACATCAGCCATCCCAAAGTGGCTATTTTGGTAGACTCCAAAACAAAAGAAGAAGGTTCCTCTAGGGGATGTAATAGATCTAAGCATATTGGAGCATAAACCAAAGAGATAGGCCAAGAGGCCAAATATTGTTTCTAGCCTGATTGTAAATTCATCTGGGAAACGAGTTGTAGAGGTTGCCACTCCTGTTGAGGGAAAAACTAAGGAAACAATTATAGATGCAGATTATCATATTTCTATATTTTCACTAGGAAAATCCACTCACGAAGGAGCTAAACAAAATGACACACTGCTCTTGGATACCTGCTAGAGAAATATGACAAGGACAAAGCTTCTAAGGATGAGCTTAAGGCCAAGGTCGAGCAGCACACAGCATTGCTACAAAAAGTAACAAAGCCAAATCCATCTACTTAAGTCTCAACTACTATGACTATGATAGTTTCGTCTTCCATCGATGACATTTCTTATCACGAGATCAAGAAGATAGGCTAGAAAGGGAGATCAATAGATGGATGGAACGTATACTGCAAGAAACTAACCCTTTAATTAAAGAATTTGTTGAGATATATAATGATTTATAGGTTGGAAAAACTCCTATTTACAAAATAGATGAAGCTTTTTCAGAGGATAATAACAATCTAAATTTGAATTTGGCAACATGGAGTGAAATCGGAGAAGAAGATTCAGGCCTAGTCCTTCAGGAGGATGTAATCAATGATTCTACAAATTTGTTTGAGTATCAAAAGGCCATGTAATTATGGTGTCAGGTGCTATAAGATTTAATTAAGAAGTTGAATGATAAATGAGTGGAAATTATGAATGCTTTGAATGACATATAGGAGGAGTTTGATATTGTTAAGTGTAAATTCTTCAACAAAAACATTGATGCTCTTCCAGAGGAGCAGATCAAGAAGAATTTCAAAGATTTGGTGAAGCGTGATGATGAAGTTACCAAAACTTTCGGCAGTGAATCTATTGACAGGTTGGTTTTATGCCAAAATTTCATAGGAAGGTTGAAGAAAGTTGTGATTAAACTTAGAAGAGTTACAATGAAGATCATGATGGAAATTGAGATAGCAGATGTAGTGAATCACTACACATGTGGACCAGGGGATGAGGAAATTCAAGGAGTCATTAAAAACTTCATCGAATATAAACACTAAATGGATGCATGGGAGGAAACACAACCAAAACATGCATAAGAAGAAGGTGTTGTAGAACTAGGCCAAAGTTGAGTGGCCATGAAAGGATAGATCCAAGCTCTAGATCGGTCAAAGTTGTAGGGTTGACTGAGTCAAACCCTTGCAACAAATTTGCTTTTTTCATGGGAGCCTGTTCCCTTGAATTAATGACATTTCTATTTTTAATAAAATGTTAGTCGAAGGCCCAGCTATAATGGCTCGGCCTAAAGAACTTATAAATAGTTAGGTATATGGAGTCATTTAAGGAGAGATCATTTTGGTGAAGTTGTTCTTCAAGCTTGGAAGAGTGCTTCAGAGATTTAAAACCTTTTAACTATATTCATAGCAATATCTTTCCTTGAAGAACTTGATTTATTGTGCTAAATGCTTGATTGGTATATGCTTTGTGAATGTATGATTCCTTAGTATAGATTATTAGCTTGCCTTTATTTCAAATTATCATGTTTCATGTTATGGAAAAGTGATATAGCCATATTTTATGTCAATTTTGGAAAGAGTGTTTTTCTTCTGTTATTAAAAGTTATATTATAATTAGCCATAATCAGTTAAATGAATGTTTGACATGTGCATGTGTTTTATCTTCACGGTTAGTTAACTATGCAATCAATCAAATTTGGTCTCTCTATTCTGTATTATGCAAGTTTTAACAAAGGAACGTATGCTTCTAGTTTTTGGTATTATGTATCCTTTCTAAGTTGTAATAGGTGAAGGTGATTAACGGTTCAAGAATCCTACTCACATTAACCCTTCCTGAGATTAAAATATCCCTTTATTTGGTGCATCACCATCCCTAGTATAGTTTTCATTTTTGCAAAATCCTTTCCCTAAAACCCGTGACAATGTTAGCATAGGACTATATAGCCATTTTATGAAACTAGGAGTAGTACAACAATTAGTCTAGGAAGAGGATGTCCTTCTCTGGAGGTTCACCTCAAGCCAATTCCCATAGCTTGAGAGGTGATCCCATGTGTCCAAATCATGCCGAATGACCTACTTATAGTTTGGCCATTCGGGGGGTGCATTGATTTGGTGATAACAATCTCAAGTACAGCATAGTGGTTAGGCTTCTTCTAGTGGACAGAGGAGAGAGAGAGAGAAGCCAAGATCATATGTTACTATTTTAAAGAGAGGCAATCCACTTCCTTCTTCCTTGGCTCTAAGAGATAAGTAGGTGAATTATTCTCCTATTCAATTATAGAAACTAGTGGGGCATGTTTCTAAAGTTAGTCTAAATGCAACCATACCGTCCTTTGACATTATTGATCATATCAAGAAGAATAAGATCCAAATGTCTAAATTTGAGTATTTGAGGGCCTTTCCTGATCAATTGAACATGTTAGTAAAGTACGTACAAAGAAATGGACAAAATAATTCTCCTAATAATACTTCTAGAGGTATCTTTCCTAATCCTAATAATACCCCTATACAAAATAATGTTGCAACTATTGCTCATGCATCATCTGAGAGAATTGAACCTTTTTATGTTTCATTACTTATTAATGGTTTCAAGCTGAGCAATTGTATTTTAGATTCAGGAGCTTCTGACAATGTAATGTTAGCTAAGGTTATGGATTCTTTGGGGCTCACATTAACTAAAACAATTGGGAGGTGTTATTCAATGGAAAGAAAAGTTCCTCTCATTGGATAAATCAAGGATGCTCAAGCTGGTTTGGCAGATTTCCCAGACAAGAGGTTGAAGATGACAATATTGGTAGCAGATATTCCCATTTCTTATGGTATGTTTCTTAGCTAAAACCTCTGCAAGGAATTGGGTGGAGAAGTAAATATGGAAGGGTCTTGTGCTCACACCCCAATCAAAGGGGTGAATCAAAGGTTGGAACCAGAAAATAAATCCAAGTACAAAATATCAAAATCTGAAGACCCAAGGTCTCGTATACTTTTTCAAGAATTAGATCATAGAGTTTACTATTTGGAGCTAGATAATGAAGAACCTGAACCTATAACTCATGAATCACATACAGGGAATGACAAGAGTTGGACTCTTGAGTTTTATGGTAGTTTTTGTTCTCTTAGGTCTGGTGTAGGAGTAGTGTTTATTTCTCTTGAAGGGAAGGTATATTCTCATTCTTTTCAGCTTATGTTTGATAACACTAATAATAGAGCATAATATGAGGCATTGTTGTTAGGAATGGAGCAATCTAAGAAAATGGGAGTAAAATTGCTTCAAGCAAGGGGAGATGTTGAGCTCATCATGAAGAAAATACGAGATCAATATCAAGTGAAAAAAGACAAGCTGAGGCACTATAGAGACTATGTGTTTTCTACCACGATGGATTTCGTGGCTTTCTCTATTTTTTATATCGCAAGAGATCAAAACTTCAAGGTGGATTCTTTGACAATTACTACATCTCTTTTAAATTTAGATCAGCCCACCTACTATATTTAGACAAGGTGATTATAATGTTGAGAAATTCTTCCAACCAAAAGTTCTAGATAATGTAGGTCAGTGGCAGGTATTCAATGATGACAAACAAATAGTTGTGTTCTTAAATCAGCAAGAAAATTTTGATGAGTTATATTTTGAAGGAATTTACTCGCTTCCACGTCAAACAACGATTAGTGGGACTAATCTAGATCTTGAAGGTGGTAAGGGAATTATTTAGCTGAAAGGGAATAATATTCCTAAAGTTTTGGTATCTCTAGAAGAGATATTTGATAAGCATGATAAGTTTCTGAAGAAAAATAAAGAGTATGGAGAAATTTCTTTATCAAAAATGTATCCATTGAACTTGGGTGCAGAAGACGAACCCAAGATGGTAAATCTTGGTAAGTTTTTTTTTAATACAGAACAATAAGATTTCATGTGGCTTTTGAAGAAATAGTCGATGTCTTTGCATGGTCATACAAAGACTTAAAGACATATCAGCCTACAGAAGTACAACATTATATTCCGCTACATCCATGTCAAAAACCTTTCAAGAAAAATCTTCAGGGGCACAATCCAACCATCTCAGGTACAATATTTGTTGAAATTCATAAATTTTTAGATGTAAATATAATTTATCCTATCCATCACTCATAATAATTTGCAAACATAGTTCCTGTAAGAAAGAAGAATGGTGAGATTCGATTATGTGTGGACTTTCACAATCTAAATCAAGATTCACTGAAGGATAATTATCCTATCTTGATTATAGATCATACCCTCTAAGTGGTTACTATCTCAGAGATGTTATCTATGCTTGATGGTTTTTCAAGCTACAATTAAATTCAAGGAGCTTTGAAAGATCAATATAAGACAACGTTCACCACACCATGGAGAACTTTCACTTACCAAAAGATGCCCTTTGGGTTGATCAATGTTGGAGCTACTTTTCAAAGGGAAATGGATTTGGTGTTGTCTCACCTCAAAGATAAAAACATGATGGTGTACCTTTATGATCTAACAGTATTTTCTAAAGTGGGAGGTAATCACATTACTAATTTAGAAGAAGTTTTCATTCATTGTAGGAAACACAGGATCTCTCTGAACCTCAAGAAGTAAATCTTCACCGTAACTAAAGGAAAGCTACTTAGACATATTGTCTTGAAGTAAGGAACCAAGATAGACCCTGAGAGAGAGCATACTATTCATAACTTTCCCTTGTCATCTTCTAAAAAAGGATTTCATTCATTCTTTGGTAAGGTTAACTTTCTGAGAAGGTTTATTCTAAATTTTGTTGAATTAACTTGTCATATCGCGAAGATGATGAAAAAGAGGTGGGACTTCAAGAGGAGTGAAGAAGAAAAGAAAGCATTTGAGAAAATTAAAGCAAATTTATTTGAATTACCAGTTCTGGTGTCACTATATTTCAGCAAGGAATTTATTCTCTATTGTTACTCCTTCGAACACACAATGTCAGCAATTCTGATGCAAAGGAATGAGGAGAACATTAAGGCCCCTATTGCATTTATGAGCATTCCTTTAAAGGCATATGAGTTGAAGCACTCCCATGGATAAGCACATGTATGTGTGGTTAAATCATGTGAGGCATTCAGGGACTATATTCTTTCTTCACATATTGTTGTATATGTGCCAAATATTATAGTTAAGTCCATTCTAACGCAGCAAGAGTTGGGGCTACTAAGGGGCAATTTGGTAACTAAGGTGGAAGAATATGATTTTTATATTAAGTTGAATAAACTAGTGTGAGGAAGAGGTATTTTTTAATTGTTGACCGAGAAGAAACAAGATGATTCAGAAATAGAGGTATTGTCTCCTAATGGGGAATTGCCTATGGTTCTTTTTGTGAACTTGGTGGATGAATAGTATAGAAAAATTTCTTATTTCCTCACATATGGATAGTTTCCACACTTTGTTACGTGCAAGGAAAAATGAACTATGAAACTTAAGTCCAAGGATTTTGTTCATTGGGATAATACTTTATACAAAAAGGGGATTGATGGTGTCTTTCTCTAATGTGTTGATAAATATCAGCAGGAGAGATTGCTTGAACAATTTAATGATAGAGCATGCAGAGGTCACTTCTCAGCAAGGGTTACTGCACATAAGATTCTTAGAGCAAGGTATTATTTTCCCACCATTTTCCAAGATACTGATGAATGGGTTTCTAAGTGTCAAGCATGTCAATAGTTTGTTGGGCATGCTAAGCTTCCAGCTTTGTCATTAAATCTAGTTGTGATAGAGGAACCATTCCAGCAATGGGGTATTTATTTCATTAGCACATTGAATCCACCTTCCAGTGTTGGTCACCATTACATTCTCACTACTATGAATTACTTTAGTAAGTGGGTAGAATTTGTCCATGTTAAGTATGCCACTTCTTACGAGGTGTGTGATTTTATTAAAGAGAATATCATTCTAAGGTTTGGTGTGCCTAATAATATAGTAGTGGATAATGTTGTAAATTTATCCTCTAAAGATATGGTTGATTTTTGTTACACATATGGGATACATCTATTTCATTCTTAAAATTACTATCCTCAAGGGAATGGTCAGGCGAAATTAAGCAATAAAAATCTGATATCAATCATCCGAAATTTGACAAATGAAAACTTGGCATAAGAATTTGTTTGATGCAATTTGGGTTGATAGGATTACTCCTAAGAAATTTATAGGTATGTCTCCTTTCCAATTGTTGTATGGGAAGCATGTTGAATTACCCATTACTCTTGAATTGCTTGCTCTACAGGTTACAAAGGCCATAGATGATACTACATATCAGGATGCACTTGATAAAAAAATCATGTACTTGGATGAGTTACAAGAATTTTGTGTTCAGGTATCAGATAGATTAGTTGAGCATCAGAAAAAAGACAAGATGGTGTTTGACAAAAAGGCTAGGGATAGGAAGTTTGAATTTTGAGATTGTGTACTACTTTGGGTTAAGAAGAATGGACCAAAGGGAATGCATGGTAAATTTGATTCACTGTGGAAGGGACAATTTATGATTGTGAATGTTATTGGAGCTTATAGTTTCATCCTTTCCTACCAAAATGGATTTGAACTGATGTTGCCATACAATGCGCAGCACCTAAATCTTTTCAGGAATTGATGATTCAAGGTAAAACTTGTATGTATATAAATAAGTTTTTAGTGTTTAGTGGTGTGTTTGTGTTTCCCTTATTGTGATTCCGGACCCAATGAACAAGACTTGAAATCATAGATGTTCGGATCTCATAGTAATTTCTTCCCTTTGGGAAGAAATCAATGTGTCCACATACAGAGCCAGCTAGTGTCCCTAAAATTTTACTTATAAATTTTGGGATACCCCTTTGAAAATTTTGAGTTTTTATGTCTTGTGAAGAGTTATGTTCAGGTTGTTTGTAGTTGTTTAGTATGTCTAGGTTGTTTCCTTAACTAATTTGGGTTACAAGGATGCCTTATAATTATTTAAAAGGTTGCAACATGTTGTTTTGGAGTAGTTGATAAAATACCCATGTGCTCAAAATTCTCAAAATTCTTTGAAAATTCAATTACTTGTCCTCTTAAGTAATCAGGTTTTACAAAGTGCTTTACTTCTAAGTAACAATTAGTTTATCCTCCAAAATCGGGTTCATAAAGTTCTACCTCTTTGTGCTAAATAGGAATGCTTCTACTTATTAAAATTGATAATTCAAGTAGTTTAAAAACCCCACAAAAGTAATTTCCATCTCATAAGTTTTGTACTAAACCGAAGTGCTTTTACTTCTTAGTTTTGCGCTAAATTGAAATGCTTTGACTTGTCAAAATTAAGAAGGTAAAGTAATCTTTAACTTCTGCAAAACAGCCCTTCTTTGCACTAAATTGATACCTCACTACTTTTCTTATATGCAGTAAATCGCAACTACTTTACATGTTAAGGTAAATCGATTAAAGTCATCTCTGAATGCCACATAACAAAGCACTTGAGTCATTGATGTTTTGGAAGTACTTTACTTCTTTAGAAAGTAATGAATTTAAGTTGTTCTCAAAACCCACATATAAGGAGAATTCTAACGTGTTATATGTACGACCCACATTAAATAATTTGGAATATATTAAATCTCAAGAAATTACATGTCAATTCCACACATTGTGTATACTCGAAGAGAAGTTATTTGATCTCCAAACCCCGATAAACCTCGTGCGCCTGATTGAAGGAGAATTTGTGCAAACCGACTTCAACCCATTTGTAGGAAAGATTAGTTTTATGTTTTTCCTCCACCTTTTCTTGTGTTTCTCTTCCTCTGTGTTGTTAATTTGTCTATTTTTTATTTTTTATTTTGCGGGTGTTTGCTTTTCTGTTTCTTCAATTTTGGTTTATGAATTTGGTTGAATTTTGGTTTTTTTTTTCAATTGGGATTAGAGTTTTTCTAGTTCAATAAACTCATTGCTACCTTTTGAGGAAATATCCTCAAAATCCTATCATTTGCAAACCATGGTTTTTCCCTAGTGATCTTGTGATTTTCCGTAGCGAAATTACTTCCTTCTTCTAAGTGTCAAAATGATGATCTCTTGCATTACTCCACCCAAGTTTAGAACAACTCATTTCTTCATGTTCCGTGGAGTTTAGAATTACTTCTACTCCTTTTTTTAATGGAAGTAAAGTGATATCAAAATGTCGCATTACAAATCATTGCATCACCTTGTATTGCGGCTTTTTGCATTGCTTCAACTTGGGGATTGGGGCAGCCACTACTTGAAAGTAATCAATCCCTAGAACACCGCATTACTCCTTATTTGTGTGGATTTGAATAGTTGTTACTTGATATGCTATTCATTGTTTGAAATTACTTCTACTTCCTCGCCTATGTTTTTCACTCAATCAAATGCTCACTACTTCCTATATATTGTGGTGTTTTGAGTTACTTCTACTTCTAATGACTTGTGGGTTTCCATAACTCTTTTACTCAAGGCTTGTAAGATGAGATAAACCAACCCCTTATTACTCCTTATTGCCTTATGGAATTTAGGTTACTTAATACTCCCAATATGTTTTGCGCTAAAATGATGGGTTATTACTTCATATACATTGCGGGTTTCTGAGGTGCAACTACTTCCTATGAATTACAGTGTTTTGTAAAGCTATTACTTATTTCTTCATTGTGCATAATTAAATTACTCTTACTTGATGACTTTAAGTCTTAAGTAAGAACATCTTAAAAACCCACAATGCATTGCAAAATGAGTTTTTTTACTTGATCACTTAAAGTGAACTTTGAACTTCACTTCTAAAAGGATCTCAATGTATTTTCATGATAAGATTGAATCTGAATATCTGCATAGAATTGAAATAATGTGAGTTGACTTGAATTATATATTTTAAGTAGGGGTTGTTGCTAATATTTTATTAGTTGGAGCATACTGATTACTTGAAGGAAAGCAGATGTTTGAGGTAAGGGAAGAATCACTTGAAGTAAGTGAGAAGTCATTGGAGGAAAAACAATTTGTTTTCATTTGAGAAGACCCTAATCTTATCATTGGAGAAACTCCCATGGCCATGAAAGGTAAAGGAAAGGTAGATTCTAAGTCAATCAGTGAAGTAAAAGGGAGTAAGATGAAGTATGAGTATAAATTTTATCCATTAGAATATTGTATTGTATCCAAGCTTACTGAAATCAGTGACATAGACATGGGGCATGTCTCCATTAGTGAATTGATTGAAAGATCTAAGGCCAAAATTCAAACACCTCTCATGCAAGCCTAGACTAGAAGTGGGTTAATACAAGAATTTGTTTTTCTTAGTACTACTCAATTGCCTAAGTTTGTACTAGAATGTGCTAAGCATTATGATTCTTAGACAAGGACAATCAAGGATATGTTGGTAATTTGGTAGTGAGGCTTGACTCCCATTTCTTCAACTTTTTTTTTAAGATCCCTACTACAGAAAAAATACTAAGGGTTAGTATAGACAATGCTAATGTATACTGGGAAAACAACATGGCTAATTCCATTCAAATCATGAACTTAAATTATTTAAAGTAAAAGAAGTAGCCCTCAATATTTCCTAAGTCTGTTATAAGATCTAATCTAGTTCGAGAAGTAGATGATATAACTCAATGATCCATAGGGATCCAAAATGACTCTACTTTATCAAATCATCCAACACAAAGAAGAAAAAAAAGATACATAGAGGTTATGTCTATCTAGTGATAGGACTGTTATCCAAAATGTGCCCCTGCTCATTTTTTGTGGCTAACTCCTCTCATTTTTTCCTCTCTTGTGCCTCAGTCATATTTTTTGCTTTTCAGGCACTCAAAACTTTCTGGAAATGACACCATTGGATATAGCTCTTTCTCAGCTTTCTAGAAAGGTAAATTTTTCCTCCTAACTCCATGTATTTTTTAAGTTATGGCTTGACAGATTTTTTTGGGAAAATTTTCCCTGAAAGGCCCGCGGCCAATGAGATGTTGCCACGTGTCATGGAAGTGGCGGGGGTTGGAGGAAGACTTGGAATTTTCAACAAGTGTTGGCGCATGGAAAATTTTGAAGGAAGAGCCCGCACCCAATAGAAACGTGCCATGTGGCACCTGGAAAGGTGGAGCATGGGGAAATTTTGGAAAATTTTCCAAATGACCAAAAAGGTACAAAAATCAAATTTTTGCCCGCCAATCCGATTTGGCCCTGTTTTTGCCCTAAAATTTCAAATGGCCATATCTTTCGATCCAAGGCTTAATTTTTCACGTTCTTCATATCAATGGAAAGCTGGTGAAATTATCCACAAGATTCCGGGGTCATTTACGCATTTTGATAGAGTTTGGAGAGAGAAAATTGAAAAACACCTCTGGCACGTGGTCATGGACAAAAATGACGTTTCAACTACCATTTTTAATGAAGAATGGCTCGCATTCTCTCCCAGCATGGCTAAAAATGTTAGGGGATGGGTCTGTAAGGATGCCCATTCTGTTTTGAATGTGTTTTGGTCAATGGTTGAATCCCTTCCATGTTTTCCCTCGTTTCTCTCTCCTGCACTGCAAAAGCCAGTTTTGGCTCATTTTCAAAGGGTTAAACATTTTTTGTGTATTGCACGTCCCCTTTCTCCCCTTGGAAGTGATTTTTGTGGAATATCAGACCTTTTCTAAGAATTGCAACTCATTTTTTCCTCCCAGGTGTTATAATGCAAGTGATTTTGATGTTAAAATAACAATACAGGCCCTGTGATTAATTTTTCATCCTCTGCTGGTGTTGTTTGACTAATTTTTGATTCTTCATTATAGTTATCAGTTTGTGCATGTTGTTTTGTTGCATTTTATGAATTGTGTCAATCTACAAAAGTGAGAAATGCTCACCACTCCTTTGGTGCATCACCTATTAGCATTAGTTTTAGCTTTTTTGCATTCTGTATCTCTATCTCCTTTGGAATTTAGGGTAGGGTTAGGAATATAGAACTTTGCAACTTGTAAGTGATAAATATGACTAGAGGAATTGAGGAACCAGCCTCTAAACTAGAGATTCCTTTCTCATTTTACAATTCCCACACTTGGGGAAAGGATTCAATGTTGTGCAATCACACTAGATGCTAGTATGATCAAACTAGAAATCTGATCAACATCCAGGGGGTGCTGCTGATTTGCAAAAACTTTTTTGGCACACCTGGTGGGACCTTAGAGGTCTTCATCTTCATTGCAACAAAATTGATGTGCATTTGTTGCAAGTTCTTGCTTTAAAGGAGCTATAAATTGCACATCTGGTGACTCCAAGGAAGAAGAATTAGCTGGTTTTAGCAGTGCATACCTGAAAAATTATGAGAAGAATCACTACAAGGTCAAGAGCTGGAGAAGAAGAGGGTTATTTGAATATCTGCAATTATCTCCAAGAAGAAGACAAAGTGGGAGGAGAATCCAAAGGTCTCCATCTCCACCAAACAGAACTCTCTCAACTCCTCCACCTGGTAGGCCTTTCGTTCAATCAACAAGAATTCTAAGGTCAATCAGAATGGCACAAAACAACCCCTATGTCAATTTCACTGGCAGCAGCCCACTTGCTCTCAATGCACAAAATCCAATCCCAGTTGCAGCATTGAAAAACATCCCATACTTCACTGGAGAGAATCAGACCACTCTTGGTGATCATGTCAAGGATATTGCCAACATTTGTGCAATCCATGAGATCAATGAGATGCAAGTTGCTGTCAAATTGCTGACATCTTCATTCAAAGGGAAATATTTGTAATGGTTCAGGAGCCTTGCCTCAAGTTCTATTCAAAATTGGAATAAGCTATGTATAGCCCTCTATGAGTAGTTTGGGGAAAAGGGAGACAACTTGTCCCTTTTAGAATAGCTGACAACCATCAAGAAAGCTCCCAACGAGTAGCTGACTGATTTTAACTTCAGATTTCAAAGGACTTAGGAGAGAATTCCAGTGGCATTCAGGCCAACAGCAGAAGGTGCTTTCCTATATTACCTCAAAGCTTTAAATTCTGATATTTCTATGTTAATTCAGTCCATGGGAGGCACAAATATCCCCATTGCTTATAGTATTTCCATTAGAGCTGAAAATTGTTTGATACAAGCTGGCAAGTTGGCTCCTAGACCTCCAATGCCATTGTTTCCAAGTTTAGAGAGCCCAAACACTAATCAAATGCCTAATTTAGCTCCTATTCCCACTCCCAGGAATTAGAATTCAAATGAAGCTTCTACTTCATCTTCTAGTGCCTCAAATGAGCTTCAGGAAGTCATGAAGCAGCTGCAAAATCTAGGCAATGAGCTAGTTACTCTCAAGAGGTAGCAAGCCCAAGGTTTTAGACCTTCTTTCTAGCCCCAAGCTTAGCCTAACAGGCAGCCATATCAACCCCAAAGACCACCCAATCTAGCTTCAAATCTAAATCAAGTAAGGCCTCCTACCAACAGACCATTTCAGCCCTATAATCCCAATGCTACATCTGCCTCTAAAGCATTAGTGCCAGTACAAAACAATATAGCTCAAGAGTATGATTGGTGTTTCCCATGAAATGAACCTCATAACCAATCCATGTGCTTCAACGTTTCCTTGAATCAAGAATTAATGGTGACAACAGCTGGTGTAGAGGTTGAAGGTAGTCAAGGAAGCAACCAATAACAAGACACATTCCAGCAGCAGTCAGCTCCAAATGATACCACACATGTAAACTGGCAGGAAGAAGATTTTTGTGGCATGAATCAAATGATTTCCCAAAGTGTTGCAGCCAACACAAGGTCAAAAAGGATAAATTTGGGTGAAGAAAAGCCGTTAGCCTCAAGCAAACCACAACCTTCTATCACTCCACAAAATATTGGCAAACAAAATCCAGCTCCAAATACACAAGGACTGCCTAAAACAATTCCTAGGCCAACTCAAATGCCAGTTGTTGCTGCCCATACACAAGGAATGAATGTGCAAGCCAAGGGATAGCAAAGAGATGCTTCATCTCCATTCAATATCATTGATCAGATGAAGAAGACAAATGTAAACATATCAATGTGGGAATCACTATCTATCCCAGGCCAAAGAGATTTGCTACAAGCTGCCATGAAGGACTGGTCAACTTCAAATTAGAAAGTCCAAATGCAAGAGAAGGTGCTCACAAATGCTTCCCAGCCTGAGGGAAACCATGGAGGACAGCAAGGTAAAATGTTGAAGCCCCCTCCATTCTATGTTTCATTGATCATTGGGAACCAACTAGTACACAATTGCATGATTGATTCCGGGGCAAGTAGTTCAGTAATGCCCAAGTAAATAGCTGATCAGTTGGGAATTCAATATGAAACCATATCCAAAGGGGTAGTGCAATTGGATGGGACAGCAGTAACAACAGTTGGAGTGATAAAAAACTTGAGTCTTACTTTACATGCATGTCCCAACGTTGTTATTTTGCAAGATGTCTCAGTAATAGACCTTCCACCACTCTTTGCCCTATGTTTGTCAAGGGATTTCATAGACAAGATTGGAGGTTACTTATCTGCTGATTGGTCACACATGTTGTTCAGAACAAGATATGGAACCAAGGCCACAATCAGATATGAACCTATTGCAAACTTTCACATTGAGCCTTACACTCCAAGCCAAATCAATACAAATTGTTCAGCATTTGATCAAGAGGATTGTCTAAGCACTGATGAAGCTGACACCAAGGTTGGAAGCATGCCAGATCTAACTCTTGATGAATTGGAAAATAAGGTGCATGCTTTTGATCCTTATCATGAAATAGAAGAATCTGAACTAGGAGTCTATTGCATGCATGAAGAAAATCAGCCTATTCCTAGCATCACCAAGCCAGACCACAAGGATGAAAATGAGGTATGGCAGTTGTTTTTTGATGGATCAAGGAGTAGAAAAGGTGCAGGAGGGGGAGCCATGATGGTTTCACCTCAAGGAGTGAAGTATTATTTAGCTTTTAGATTTCAGTTTGCATGCTCTAATAAAACTGCTGAATATGAAGCTTTGGTGCAAGGATTGCATAGGTCAATCAAAAGGGGGATAAAGAACTTGTAAGTCTTTGGTGACAGTAAGTTGATTGTCAACCAAGTTAAAGGGCAGCATTTTGTCAAGAATAATCTACTCAATTGCTACAAGAATAGGGTATGGGACCTCATTGAATATTTTGAGGGCTTTAGCATAAAATCCATTCCTAGAAAAGAGAACCAAGCTACTGATAGGCTTGCAGCAGTTGGGGCAGCCTTTGACGTTGTTGAAAGCATTCAAAAAGACAAGGTACGGCCAAACATCCATGTGATTGTGAATCCTTCAGTGCTGGACAACAATGTAAGTTGGCAAGTGTTTGAAAATGATCAGTAAATTATCCATTTCTTGCAAGAAGAGGCTGAATTCTCAGCCAAAAATAAGGAAAAGTTAGAGTAGCAATATGGTGACAAAGTGGTGCAGCTGAGAACCAACAAACTACCAAAGGGACTTATTACTTTGGATTCCATTTTCAATCCTAATGATCAGTTTAGGAAGGAGAAATCAAACATCTAAGTGAAGGGAGAAGATTTAGTGTCCATCTCAGTGGAAAGAGGTAAATCACTCCAAATTGGTAAGATGACAACTGAGCAAGAAAGGTATGAGTTCGTACAACTTTGTCAAGAATTCCCTGATGTGTTTTCTTGGAGCTATGAAGATTTGAAAGGTTTCAATCCCAAGTTAGCTCAACACACCATTGAATTGGATCCAAATACTAAGCCCATCAGGGAGAAACAAAGGCCAGTCAACCCCCACACAGAGCCTCTCATGAGAAAATAATTGAATAAGTTGATAGAATCAAGAATTATATTCCCTATCAAGCATTCTAGTTGGGTTGCCAACTTGGTTCCAGTCAGAAAGAAGAGTGGGGAAATCAGATTGTGTGTTAACTTCAGAGATTTGAATAGAGCATCTCTCAAGGATCATTATCCACTTCCTTCCATGGAGCAGATTTTACAAGTTGTTGCTGGCTCTGAGAGGTTTTCACTACTTGATGGCTATTCAGGGTATAATCAGATTATGGTGAAGGAAGAGGATCAGTTCAAGACAGCCTTTACAACCAAATGGAGAACTTATGCATACAAGAAAATGCCATTTGGGCTATCCAACGCTGGAGCTACCTTCCAAAGGGCAATGGACATGGTGTTCAAGGGTTTGATTAACAATATAGTGCTGATATATCTTGATGATTTCACTTTTTTTTCAAAAAATGCAGCAGACCATCTCTTTCATTTTAGACAAGTGTTCACAAGGTGCAGATGGTTTGGAGTATTCTTGAATCCTAAAAAGTGTGTTTTTCTAGCCCATGAAGGAAAACTCCTTGGCCACATTGTCTCCAAAGAAGGATTAGCAATTGATCCAGAAAGAGTTGAAGCCATAAGAGCACTACCATTGCCAAGCCACAAGAAGGCCCTTCAAAGTTTCTTGGGGAGAATAAATTTTGTTTGGAGGTTTGTCCTGAATTTTGCAGCCCTAGTCAAGCCCATCACCAAGATGTTAAAGAAAAGCATGGCTTTCAAATGGACAGCAGAAGGAAAAGAAAGTTTTGAAGAAATCAAAGAAGCCATCTCTTAAGCACCAACTCTCATAAACCCAGATTTCTCCAAGGATTTCATCCTCTATGCATTTGGGGGTGATAACACTATTTCTGCAATTTTAGTACAGCAAAACAAGGACAATGATGAGCAGCCAATTGCTTTTTTCAGCCAAAGCCTAGAGGACTATGAGGTGAGATATTCTTTCATTGAGAAGCATGTTCTTGCAGTAATCGAAAGCTTGAAGAAATTCAAGCATTTAGTCTCAAACAACAAGGTTCAATTGTTGGTTTCTCATGTGGGGGGTAAAGACTTCCTCCTCAACAAAGACTTGAATGAAAAGAGAATAGGTTAGATTACTCTGTCATGGAATATGACATAGAGATCAAGGTCACCAAGTTGGTTAGAGGAAAAGGATTGTGTGAGCAGCTGATTTTAAGTAAACAAGAGGAAGCATGCAATGAGAAAGAGACTGTTTTGGTGTTGCAAGATAGCCATGAGCAAGAAAGCACTCAAGAGGAAAATAATGGTGTCCCCACTCTTTACTGGACCCAAATTATAATGCACTTCCTAAGCACAGGCCTATGCCCTCCAGAGATGAACAAGACCCAAAGAAGACACTTCAGATTGTAAGTTGTCCCATATGCCCTTGTTGATGGTGTTTTGTTCAAAAGAGATGTAAATGGAGTACTGCTGAGATGCATTGGCACAAATTAGATTCATAGGGTGTTGGAAGAGTTCCATGGTGGACCAGCTGGTGGTCATTTTGCACCAAGAGTGATAGCTCTAAAGATCATGAGGGCTGGCTATTATTGGCCCAAGATTTTCAATGATTGCTATGCATGGATCAAGAGGTGCAAGAATTGTGCATTCTTCACAGGTAAAGAGAGGCTAGTTGACCTTCCATTGCATCCAATTTTAGTTGACCAGCCATTCATGCAATGGGGTTTAAACTTCATTGGAGTCATTAATCCCAATTCAAGCCAAGGACGACAGAAGTGGATTTTAACAACCACAGATTACTTCACTAAGTGGACTAAAGCAGTAGCACTCAAGGAAGCAAATGAAGCTAGTATCCTAGACTTCTATGAGGGAATAGTAACCAGGTTTGGCATACCACCTACAATAATATCAGATAATGCATTAGCATTCATTGGATCCAAGGTGACTAAATGGGCTGTTAAGAACGGGATCTACCTAAGTACTTCATCAAACTATTACCCTCAGGGTAATGGCCAGGCTGAGTCCACAAACAAGAACTTGTTAAAGATCATTAGGAGGACTCTAGATGAAAATCAGAGGTCTTGGCATACTAAATTGAAATCAGCTTTATGGGCTGATAGGATAACTCCCAAGAGATCTATAGGTAATTCTCCATTCAAGCTTGTTTATGGGAGAGAGGCAATTTTACCCATGTCTCTTGAGTTGCCAACATTGGAACTCATGAAATAATTGGAGTTGATGGAGTTTGAGCCCATGGTGGTTAGATATGCAGAATTGATGGAGCTCCAAGAAATCAGAAATCAGGCATCCCAAGCAATGGAGAAGGATCAAGATTTGATAAAGAAGACCTTTGATAGAAAGGCCAAGAATAGATCCTTCCAAGTTGGAGATCTAGTGCTAAAATGGGATGTAGATAGAGAAAAACCAGGGAGGCATTCAAAATTTGATGCCATTTGGAGTGGCCCATACATGGTCACAAAGTGTAAGGACAGCAATGCCTTCTAATTGTCTTCATTGGATGGTGAAGAATTGCAGATTCCAGTCAATGGAATCCATCTAAAGCATTGCTACTAAAGGGAAATTCTCCACCTTGTAAATATTAGTTTAGGTTTTCATTCCTCCAAGTGCTTGTGCACATTGTTCTGATGTAGGTTAGTTTGCTTTCTCTAAGTGCTTTGGCACAAGCTTGTTGTTCTTGGAGATGTGTTTGCAGGCCTTGCTCCATCAGGTGATATTTCATCTTCCTCCTTGCAACATTCTAGTCAGTTGGGGTATCAAACAAAGAATTCAATGACTTCATGCCCAATGGATTTCTTCAGGCAACTGGTAACTTCATCCAGCAGGTAGATGACCCCTCTGAGTCGTAAAAATTGTTATCCAAAATGTGCCCCTACTCATTTTTTTTGGCTAACTCCTCTCATTTTTTCCTCTCTTGTGCCTTAGTCATAATTTTTGCTTTTTAGGCACTCAAAACTTTCTGGAAATGACACCATTGGATAGAGCTCTTTCTCAGCTTTCCAAAAAGGTAAATTTTTCCTCCTAACTCCATGTATTTTTTAAGTTATGGCTCGACAGATTTTTTTGGGAAAATTTTCCCTGAAAGGCCCGCGGCCAATGAGATGCTGCCACGTGTCATGGAAGTGGCAGGGGTCGGAGGAAGACTTGAAATTTTCACCAAGTGTTGGCACATGGAAAATTTTGAAGGAAGAGCCCACACCCAATAGAAACGTGCCATGTGGCACCTGGAAAGGCAGAGCATGGGGAAATTTTGGAAAATTTTCCAAATGACCAAAAAGGTAAAAAATTCAAATTTTTGCCCGCCAATCCGATTTGGCCCTGTTTTTGCCCTAAAATTTCAAATGGCCATATCTTTTGATCCAGAGCTCAGTTTTTCACATTCTTTATATCAATGGAAATCTGGTGAAATTATCTACAAGATTATGGGGTAATTTTTTCATTTTGATGGAGTTTGGAGAGATAAAATAAAAAAACTCCTCTAGCACATGGTCATGGACAGAAATGACGTTTCAACCGCCGTTTTTAATGAAGAATGGCTCGCATTCTCTCCCAACATGGCTAAAAATGTTAGGGGATGGGTTTGTAAGGATGCCCATGCTATTTTGAATATGTTTTTTTCAATGGTTGAATCCCTTCCATGTTTTCCTACATTTCTCTCTCCTGGGCTCGTCCTTTGCACTGCAAAAGCCAGTTTTGGCTCATTTTCAAAGGGTTGAACATTTTTTGTGTATTGCAGGTCCCCTTTCTCCCCTTGGAAGTGATTTTGGTGGAATATCAGACCTTTTCTAAGAAATGCAACTCATTTTTTCCTCCCAGGTGTTATAATGCAAGTGATTTTGATGTTAAAATAACAATACAGGCCCTGTGATTAATTTTTTCATCCTCTACTGGTGTTGTTTGACTAATTTTTGATTCTTCATTATAGTTATCAGTTTGTGCATGTTGTTTTGTTACATTTTATGAATTGTGTCAATCTGCAGAAGTGACAAATGCTCACCACTCCTTTGGTGCATCACCTATTAGCATTAGTTTTAGCTTTTTTGCATTCTCTATCTCTGGCTCCTTTGGAATTTAGGGTAGAGTTAGGAATATAGACCTCTGCAAATTGTAAGTGATAAATCATACCTGAGGAATTGAGGAACCAGCCTCTAAACTGGAGATTCCTTTCTCATTTTGCAAGTCCCACACTTAGGGAAAGGATTCAATGTTGTGCAATCACACTGGATGCTGGTATGATCAAACTAGAAATCTGATCAACATCCAAGGGGTGTTGCTGATTTGCAACAACAAGGACCACTGCCATGTGCAGGGAAGTGGTTACAGAACTTCCTCCCCACCAGGATGGCAGTCCTGGGACCACTGGTATGCATTGGGTGGAGGTCCTGGATCTTGTGGACAGAAAATAAAATATGACACAGACAATCTCAGAATTCCAAAGGGTATCCATGTCTTTTCTTCTACATGACCTTTCCCTTTCTCCAGTGCATGGGAGAATATGAGAAAGGCTATAAATGCATGTTATGAAAGAGAAAAAAGGCATTGAAGCATGAAGCAAGTGAGTAAGAAGCCCTTAGTGTTGGAATTGGGAATTGTAGAAGCAAGGAGTAATTGAGACAGAGCAAGCAAGTAACTAGGATGAAGTGTGAGATATTATCTACTTCTCTTTCACACTTATTATAATTTTTGTACTTATTATTGAATTGGCCAATAAAAGTGGGAAGAAAGAGCAATTTCCCTGCCCAACTATTTTTTCCTCCTCTGGAGGTTTTCCAAGATAAAGTTGTTAGTGTGTGAGTCTATATTCTTTTCCTTTCTGCAAATTGTTGATTCTAAGCACAAGTATAATTCATTCACTATCTATCTTTGTTATTTTCTAATAGAAAGTACAACAGCAGTGTTTAATTATGATTCTGTGGATAATTCCAAAGTTGAAGAGTTTACATATCACTCAATTATTATGCAGGATCAATGGAGAGAAGAATGGTAAGTGTTTCTCCACATGGATGTACTACTTTATCAAAATGATTGAGACTAGTAAGCCTAATGCTTTGATTAAATAAGTAGAAATTATTAGCAATAATATCTATATCCAATTATGGGGATTCATTCTAACACACTATTTCAAGATGACTTCTTATCTAGTATATGTTGCAGTAGAAAATGGTGCTTTTTCTAAATTACGAAGCCAAGGTACCTCACGTGAGAATCCAATTCATAAATATTATCCACAATTGGCCTTACATGATTATTTCAAGAAGTAAAAAAGGGTCGATGATTTATTTTTCTATGAAGTTATCTGCAAGCTTGATACTGAGTTGAAGGAAAAGAGGGTGTTTGATAGTGCATGGAATGTAGTTGTTCAATATGGATGCATTCTTATTCAGTTCTCTCATTTCACTTATCTAAGGGTTTGTGGTTTCTCAGGAAAACTGCTAAAGCTTCCAAGGTATCCTAGTGATAAGTGGATTTTACTTGAAATATGTAGACAACTGGTGGAACTTCATGATTTGCAATCAGGGATTCATAAAGCAATGGTACGCTTTCCAGTTGTCATTGGGAGTTATCATTGTGCCAACATCCACAAAACTTGAAATATTTCTATTTAAATATTCCACAATTATACTCAAGAATATTATAAAGCTAGAATAAATTTTGATTACAGAAATATTGCACAGAATATAGTCTCATTGGATCACACACATCTCCCAACACTAGAGGATTATTGGATATATTGTCGGGACGAATTTTAAATCACAAGAAGATATTACAGTAGAATGAAAGTGTAGTAGATTATAAGCTTTGAATTGGAAAATATTCCCGAGAAGCTCTTAGATGATAGAAATGTAATTTCAAATGTATACTATGAGGAGGGAGGGGATGATGCTCTGCTACTAGCCGTGAGGAACAAGTCAAAAAAAAATTATGGAAAGATCATCCAGGTTTCTTCTCTATACTTATAACTAGATTCTTAGCAAAGGTTATTTCCTATAATAATATGTGATGAATGGAATAATTCAAAAGAGCACCAAGAGAAAATAAGTATTAGGGTGGGAAAGAAAAATAATCACTTCTCTAAGGCTCTAGCTGCACTCTGGGGAATCAGACTTGCTAAGAAACTCAGCATGGGAAACATCATCATCGAAGGTGACTCTATGAATATCATCAACATTCTCAATAATTCCTTAACTCCTGGATGGACCATCATGGATTTTATTAATGAAGCTCACAACTTATGCAATGGTCTAAATATATTTTTCAAACACGTGTATAGAGAGGGAAACAAATCTGTTGATTTACTTGCTAATATGAGAGTTAGTGGAAATGATTACATATATTGGCATGTTATCAATGAAACTCCTACCAAATTCTAATGCATCATTTCAAATGAAGTGAGCTCACCCGTTAGTACACCCCACTCAATGGTGCAAACACGTGTGTAATCCCAAGGCTAGATTACATTGGAATTTTAGGCATGCCCAAATTTACTCTTTCAGGCCCTTGAAAATTGGTCACACTAAGTCTTTTAGGGGGAAAGAAGTATATTTTATCTCTACCTCACACAGACTTATAGGATACCAAAGGGATGTTGGGAAGCTTACCACTCACAATTCTCAGTTTAATCCGGGGAATTCTCATGAGGTTTTTAGAATGGGTGGTTCCCCTTACCGTGTGGAACCTAAATTTGATCCCCCAATGGCAGGAACAAGTTGAGTTGTGGGAGACCATCAATATGGAGGGCTTCACCGATTTTATCCAATGCATAAAAGGGCATGACCACTATATCTCCATACAGTTCATGGTGAATTGGAAAGACCATAATGTCTCATTTGGAGATAAGAGATTTAAAATTACTAATGAATTCATTTCTTTTATTACCGGTCTTATCATGGAAGGGAATAATTTTTTCAGGAACAAAATGGACAAGGAAGCAGAAGAAAAGTTCTTCTTAGATGAGGGAGAAATGCTCGACATCAAGAAGGAGTCCATCTTGGTTTCCTCTATCCCACAGCCGTATGATGAGGTGAAAAGGATGATGGTACATTATGTCACTCTAGAAGGGAGGTTCTCTACCATTCCACAGTACCATCTTGTTCTGCTCAACTACTTTAGACGCTAGGTGAAGGTAAGCCTCTTATATTACATTCTAAAATCAATGTTAAATTCATTCCTATAAGTTCAGGGCCATAAGAGGACTATCCCCCTCCACCAAGGTGACATATATCTCAATAGTCAATACTTGTCTAGTGTTATTGGTAATGACCCATGCCCTGCTGTGATTTCTTCCCTCCCCAAGAAAACTCATATCCATTCTAAAAATCATATGTACATAGACCATATCTCTGAACCACCCCCTAAACAGGTTCTCTATAGCAACAGCAAAGGTAAGGAAGTGGTGGGATCTAGTTCAAAGGGTGAAGAAATTTTGGTTGATGACATCCCCCCCTCTATTTTCCCTGATATTGTTGTTGGTGCCAATTTAGAGAATAAATTTAACATGCATGCTAGTGTGGTTAAAACCCTCGAATAAAATGTGGATTTTCTTCTCAAATCTACTATCAAAGAGACAACCTCGGATCCCAATGCAAGCCTCAAAGATGATACCTTGGAAACCAAGTTTAAGGCTCTGGAGGACAAATACAACAACTGTTTAACTATGTGTGGTGCTATAATGGACCTTATACAGGTACACATCTAGAAAATCTATGACTCTAGTGGCATCCTAGACATGGATTGAAAGAATGGAAAGATCACAAGGAATTTCAAAGCTTCTAACTAGGACCCCATCATTACCATTGCATTAAAAATCTATCAGGTTTTCAGGGTGGTTGTCAAAGTTTTTAGCAAGTCTATTGGATAATGTTGCCGGTTCCCTGTTTTCAGTGTTGTAGTTTTGTGTTGTTGTATAGCTGTCATTTTGTTTTTGATATGTTGTTACTGGGATATTTGTAGGAAGTTGGCCCCTGTATTTACTTTCTACTACTTTTTTATTTTTTGGCTAGGGTGTGGACCCCACAGATCAAAAAACCACAATTTTTCTATTTGCTTATTTTGGTTGTTGAGCATTTTTTGTAAACTCAAGTAAGGTCCCACCAAAACCTTTTACCAATAAAAAAAATTAATGGGAGATAGTAACAGGAGGCCTACAAAGTTACAGCCAAGTAAGAATCCCAGAAAGAATGTGCACATTTAAGGCAAACATCAATTTTAGAATTTACCCCAAGTGAGGCTTCTTACTCATTGGTGTCTTTATCTAATGTTGCCCCTACTATACAAATTCCTTCTACACATGTAGAAATTATGGTGCCACCTTTGAGCCTACTCTATTCATGTTCCCTTCGATTGTGGAAAAAGTTACATCTCCTCATCCCCCTCCTTTCTCTCCACCGAGCAATCTTCCCCCTCTGTTTTCATAAGATCATTCAGTTTCTTAGCTAGAAGAGATACATGATGCTATCATGGAAGGATCCTCACTTCATGAGGTATCTCAACTAGTAAAGAGAGGTAAAGTCTTAACAAAAACTGTGGAGATAGAAGAAGGAAATATTGAAAAGGAAAGTGGAGAATGTACTCATTTGGAGATGGTTCAATAATCTTCAGTTCAAGATCATTTATTATAGGAGGGAGTTGAGAAAGAAAAGGAATTTGAATGCAATGTTTATAAAAAAAAACTAAGTAGGAAAAGGATATTGAGAATCAATTAGTGATCTAAGAAATGGCTGATTTTGAAAAGGTGTTGTTATAAGATAATACTACCGCAGCACCAAAGGTACAAAAAAATGATCATGCATCCTTCCAAGGAAGTTACAAGTCAAGATATGGTAGTCCACTCTAGTGCACTAACCTCTTTAGGACAAGACTTTTCTACATATCACAAACACTTCCTAGTGCTAAGGAAGTGGTCAATTTAGAGGAAATGGATTTAAAATTATTGAAGAGTATAGAGAAGAAGGGAAGGAAGTATAAGACAACCAAGGTGACTTCAAATATTATAATTAAACCATCAGGACAAAAAAAATTGAAGTATCTACCCTGGTAGCAGGTAAGGGAAAATTTGAATTGACTAAGGAAGATCTGATGGTGACAAGATTTCCTTTAGGTGAGGTAACTACTTAAGGCCTTAAGCAAGATAAGAAAACATTGATTAGTAGTTTTTTTTCTTAAGCTTGATGAGGAAAAAGATAAGAATACCAAGTTAAAAGAACAAACATCCAAGCTATGTGAAATTATTATAAAGGTTACAAGTTCTTCGGTTCATCCAGTATTGACAAAAGATCAAGTGAATACCCAAGTGATCACTATAATGGAAGAAACTGGTGAAATTTTTAAAGTTGTGGATGAATGGGTAGCTAATATCACCAAAATTTCTACGGAGGACTAAAAAGAAATACTTGTAAAATGAAATAATTCCAAGATAAATGGGATAAAGTAAAAGGTTTAAGGCAGGAAGATTATAATGAATTTGGAATGGCAGAGCTCCAGCTTCATAGTTTACAAGCAATAGGTTCACTTTTAGATAATGTGTTAATTGAAGAGAATATTTCCCCCAAAGATTATGTGAAGAAGGGGAAACAACAAGAGTTTATTCTTTCATTTCGGTGAAGGATTCTTAATCAAGTGATGGAAAGGATGAAGCATTTAGAAAAAGAGTTAGAGCAAGGCATAGATGAGCTCGATGATGGAATATATGATATCAAAAGATACAATATATATAAACCTCCAAATTACATTGAAGCATTCCTTTGATTCTTTCAGCAAGAAATGAACAATGCTACCAATCCCTTTGGTCGAGAATCAATGGAAAATTTATCAAAGCTTCAAGGGGATGTTAATTACCTTGCGTATAGAATTGGGAAAGTAAGATGATGGTGTAAAATCTTGGAGAAATAATTATTTTGGTTTGAGACGGAGATGGAGGCTATTGTAAAAGTAGATAATAATATGATCAAATACATGTTGGATCAATTTTTCAAGTACCATGAAAAGAATAAGGATATAGTTGAGGAGAAGCACAAGGGGGAGACCAAAACATTGTAGTTGGAATAATTCTTCTTCTTGTTCTTCTCTTTCTTCATATACTTCTCAATGTAATCAAGTAATGTAGTTTATTGCATGACTAAAGTAATTTGGTTAATCACCGTTACTTTAAGTTTGTTGATAAATTCAACTAGTTAATGATAGTGGTGAGTTTTTTTTTTTTTGGTTTGAATGATGGAACATTCCAAACTCATATGTGGCATGCAATGAGGATTTTGAGGAGAAAAGTGCTTAACTCCTCATAGTTTTGTAGTTAGACATTTATGGAAGTATAACGGATTTTGTCTCGTTTATATTTCCCTTATGGAAACTGTAAAGGAAGAGGCCTACGGGTCAAGGGATCTAGGAATTTTTTGCAAACATTTGCTATACTTTTTACATGGTTGTTTCAAATTTTGTGTTGAAATAATTAGATGTTCATTTTGTAAGCGGTTGATAATTGTATAAGAAGAAGGAAGATTTTGTGGAACTTTATGTCTTCTAAAGTCTTGTTGTGTGAATTTTGAAAGCTACCTGTAAACTTTACTTTAACTTTAATTTTCATCTAAGTGCACTTCTTTTCATTTGCTAAGAATTGTGAAAATCACCAAGTATTTATTTATTTCATGTGGGCATAACTAGATTTGTTTTCTACTCATTACCAAGCACGTTTCCTTTACATAGTTATTTCTATTTTCCGTATTCTCTTTCTAATTCTCCTAGTAATTGCTTTTTCGTATAGCTACTTACTTGTTGCAAAGTTGTTTAGTTATGGTTCATGAGTTTTACAACTAAAGTAATACCCCAAATATAGATTAAAATGTCATAGAATAAATAAATAAATCCAATGGGAGCTTCACCGTTAAATGAAGGGGATTTATCCCATGACTGCCTAAGTTATATGTTTATCCAAGCATAAAATTTAGCCAACATATGCTAGATGCGTAGACACTAAAAATGTGACATATGTGTAGTGAAGACTAGTATTATGTGAAAAGTATGTATGATATGTAAATGCATGATGGTCAAAATGATGTAGTCTAAATGTAGAATGTATGATGTTAGATGGAGGACATATGATAGGATATGTGTGAAGCAATGCAATTTGTAATACCTATTATGTTGTGTGTGGGGTTAATGTGTAGTATGTAACCCTCAATAGTCAAGTGTGAATCAAAGCACAAGAGTGCATCATCAGGTATTGACGATGCTAACACACGTGATGAGTATTCCTATGTAAAGAGATTGATGTATGACTATGGAATTATGAGAGATGCGTTGATGCTAATATGATATGGGAGGGAGAAATTTTAAATAGTGGCAGCCTTAGTGGTATTGATGATGCTACCGAAGAAGAAGGTTGATTGATTTTGAGAGGTGGTTGTGTACTTTGACTTGGTAATGTGGTAGATGTCATAAGAGGAGGAGGTGTTATATTTATTTTGATAGGTCACTGTTTAGGTGGTGCTTGACTTTCTGAAGAAGGCACATTAGAAATATTGGCATGATGCTCATTTGACACAAAAGGAATATATTTAGGAGCCCGTGTGGATGTAGCATTTATAGATGGGAATGCAACAGAATGGTGTGCATTGAATGAGATAAATCCTTGGTGCTCAATATGTTTGATTATTCATTGTAAATTGTGGTAATAATCGTCATTATGTCCATTGATTCGATGATAATGGAAATATGGAAAATCTTGACATTGTGTTAGTCGATAAGGAGGATAACAATGAGTAGGTGGTAAAGTAATCAATTATCGATTAATGAGATCATTAAGAAGGTCATGTTGCATACTATTGCTATCAAGGATGAGAGGCTCTGGTAATGGTATAACTTTAAGTTCACTAATATGAGCACATGTATCAAACATAGAATGAGATGTAGAAGGAGAACAAACATGCGCTTGAGAAGCATCCTTAAGCTGTTGAATTTCATATTTGAGAGATGTAATCGTGGATTCCATGGCCTTAAATTTATCTTGAAATAAATCATGTAGAGCTTGAATTGATTCCAATAGAGGTTGATTAGATGGAATAACATTGGGATTAGGGTCGTCAGATATATGGTGGAAAATATGACTTATTTCATTTGGTGGCATATTTTTAGGACGACATATAGAGTCTAGTTCTTTTTTAGAACAACATAACCATCGGGATACATTTTAAACAAATCAGAGAAAGGAACTTGAGGAAATTTATGACCCGTGATAGAATAAATATGAGGATCCCAAGTGTGAAGAAGTATGGGTTCACCAAAATGATTAACTAAAATGTGGATGAATGGTAGTTAATCTAAACTAGGAACAACAGTAAATTAAAGTAATAAATAAATATAGAAAGTGACCCAAGCAACTAAGAAAGTAGAAATGTAAACACTAATGTGTAAAAGGGGTTAAGAAATATCTTAGCCAATTTGATGATCTTGTTGGACTGTGTTGTAAAGATAGCTGGAAAAACAGGAGGCAATGATTGTGCTGAAGTCTAGAAAATTGTAGATCTGGGCAATATGAGTAGACTGAGATGCTTAGATAGGTACATGGGCACATGTGGGCACCCTAGTCTAATTATGGGCACCCTGGTCTATGAAAAATATCTATAACCTTCCTCTGAGGTGTCCCTTGATGGTTTCTTGCCTTTGTTCCCTATTGCACTAACTTCATTGGACTGCGTCGTATGTCACTGGTAATTGGTGATGAAGAAAAGACTTGTGAAACCCCAAGACAAGCATTAAACCATAAAAAAATTAAAGATGCATATGAAGGGGTCGGAATGACCTCAGCTACCATAATGATAGACTTACTAACTAAGTGTTACACTACATTTCATACCTGATGTAGTTCTATGTGTGCTATGATGCAATCATGCCCTAGGTGCTCTTGTGCCAGTCACACTTTGTTAAAGTAGTGAGCAATAACTATGTGTAGAAAATGTAATATAATGGTGGATGGAATAGAATAAACTTCCCTCTTATGCATTTTGATGCAAATGAACCAAGCTTGTACCTTTTGATGGAGCTAGATGGATGAAAATGGAGCCTTTAATGGATGCAACCTAGGTAATGATAGTAGTGACTAGTGATTGGTCCCTCATTATGGTCTCATAAATTTATATTTGTATGGTTCTCTTGTTCTAATTTTGTAATTAACCCTGAAAATTCTGACCACTAAAAATATAGAAAGTTCAAATGGCTATAAAGTACCCAAAAGGTGGCAGGAAAGTGTAAAAAGGCTCATGGGGGTCGACTTGGACCACGGCACCCATGGGCATCCCAGTACTATCCCAAGTGCCCCGGTCAGAGATTAAATGACTCCAAATGGAAAAACTGACTAGGAAAGTATGTGCTAAAGGTCGGTAGTGATGACAAAAATCAAAGTAAAATGGTAAAAATGCATGCATTAATTAGTACTTTCTTCAATCAAAAACCATATGAATAGTAGTATGAGACCAGGACTAAATAGTGTCTAAAGTGCATGATTTTATGCTTACACTAAGGGTTTACTGCCGACACCACCTATGCCTCCTACACAAAATACGTTGGCATTAAGTGCATCTAAAACCAATAAGGTAGAACCCTTCTACCTATCCCTCTTGATTAAAGGCTACCAGCTAAACAATTGCATCATAGACACATGAGCCTCTAATAATGCCATGCCCATCAAAGTAGCCAATTCCTTAGGACTTAATCTGACATGTGAAAATATATCTTGTTACTTTATGGAATCTAAGGAAGTTTCGTTGGTGGGAATAATCAAAGATAGACAAGTAACCTTGGCATATTTCCTAGACAAGAAGGTGTTGCTCACAATCTTAGTGGCAAACATCTCAGCATCCTTTGGTATGTTGTTGAGTAGAAGCTTTTACAAAGACTTAGGTGGTGATATCTAAATGGATTGGTCCTCCACAACCATTCCAGTAAGGGGCAAATGAAGAATTTTCCAACTGTGTGAAAATTAAGTATACAATTCAAAAGTTGAAGGACCCAAGAGAAAATATCTTGTTCTAAGACATTGGGATGGGGAACTACTTTTTTACATCTGAAAGAGATGAAAATTTTCCTCTCCTCACTGAAGATGAAGAATATCAACTATGGACCATGGAATTGGTGACTCCCCACCCACCCTTTAATAAGGAAAAGGTGAATATCAAGATGGTTTTCATAACAAGTGTGCTAGATAATGCAAACCATTAGCAAGTATTTAATGATGACAATCATCTCCTCAATTTATTGGAACAAAGAGACAATTTCGGAAGTATCTTCTATGAAGGAAGTGAAAATTCACATCGTGAGTCAATGGAAGAAGAGGAAAAAGAAGGAATAGAGGGAGTTGAATTAGTGGGGGTAATCAAGCTCAAAGGCAACAAGATCCCAAAAGGTTTTGAGTCAATGGTGGGCTTATTTCACAAACATGACCAGATCATCAAAGAAAGGAAAAAAGAGTCATCACCGTGCACAACTAATTTGAAAAAGGAAAATATAGGCACCCCAGAGAAACCCAGGATGGTGATTATTGGAAAGAGTTTCTCTCTTGAAGAAAAAATAAGGTTCATCTCACCATTGAGGAAGTATTTAGATGTCTTGGCATATTCCTATGATGAACTCAAATCTTTTCAGCCTAAGGAAATTTACCACTCTATTTTGATAAAGTCAGAATCCAAACATTTTAGGTAAAAGAAACATATTTATAATCTAAAGATTGTGGATACCATCAAGGAAGAAGTCCTAAAGATTTTGAATGTGAGGATCATCTTTCCTAGCCACCAGTCCACATGGGTAGTGAACGTTTATCCTAGTGCAAAATAAAATTAGGGAAATAAGGATTTGTGTGGCCTTTAAGAAATTGAACCAAGCTTCTTTGAAAGATAACTACCCACTCCTAAACATGGATCATATCCTACAAGTGGTCATGGGGCCTAAAATGCTATCATTTCTTGATGAATTCTTGAAATATAATTAGATTGATGTGGCAGAAGAAGATATAACCAAGAAAACCTTCACAACACCTTGGGGCACTTTTTCATACAACACGATGCCTTTTGGTTTAATCAATATAAGAGCTACCTTCCAAACAGAAATTGACCTTGCATTCAAAGACCTCAAGCATTATATCCTAATCTACTTAGATGACCTCACAGTCTCCTAAAAGAAGCTAGGATACCACATAAAACATCTTGACTAATTACTCATAAATGTTAGAAGCACGAAATATCCCTAAACCCAAAGAAGTGCATCTTTGAGGTCATTGAAGGGAAACTCGGGCACATTGTGAATAAGGAAGGGGAAAAGATAAATATAGAAAGAATAAAGGCCATCCAATAATTTTCATTGCCAACGAGTAAAAATGGAGTCCATTCCTTCTTTGGAAAATTCAACTTCCTCCGATGCTTTTTCCTAGACATCGCCGAGTTGAGTAAACACATCACCATTATGATGAAACCACAAGCTATCTTAAAATGGAACAGGGAGGGGAAAATGGCATTTGAGGCAATAAAATAAGTGACATCAAAGGCCCCTACCTTGGTGCAAATTTGACATAGAGTTCATCTTGTACTGCTACGCTTGGGAACACACAATATCGGCCATCTTGGTCCAGAAAAATGAAGAAGGCTTGGAGGCCCCAATTGCTTTCATGATCTCTCCTCTAAATAAGCATGAGTTAAAGTATAATCAACTGGAGAAGCATGTGTATGTCATGGTCAAGATGGTAAAGAAATTTATGTTCTATATCCTTAACTCGCATACGGTGGCAATGATCCCAGGTTCTGTCATCAAGTCAATTCTCACCCAACGGGATCCAAGAACAAAGAGAGGTAATTGGGTGATAATAATTCAATAATATGACTTGGAGATCAAACCCTCATATTTGGTCAGAGGAAATGGGTTTTTCAAGTTGATTGTAGAATATGAAGCATTGTTAACACATAACAATACAAGAGAATGTTTGCGTTGTGAATGTATAAGAAAAGTCTTACTTCAAGTCCTTTTTGTGAGCATGAAAAATTAGTGGTATGTGGACAATGCCTACTTCTTGACCTACGATGAGTGCCCTCCTCATATTTTCCATAAATAAAAAAGAAACCTCAAGCTAAGGTTATCCAAGTATTCAACATGGAATCATGTGTTCTATAAGAGAGGATTTGATGGATGCTTCTTAAAGTGTGACTACAAAGAGCAGCATGTGCAATTGCTAAAGGTGTACCATGATCAAGCATGCGGTGGACATTTTGTTGCGATGGTAACAACCCAAAAAATCCTCTGTGGTAGATACTACTGACCTACCTTGTTTGTGGATTCCCAAGAATGGGTCTCTAAATGTGAAGCATGTCAAAAATTTGTTGGGAGACCACAACTTGTGCTTCCCCTCAAGAA